>CP106728.1:27487973-28687973 GCA_025506655.1 Gossypium rotundifolium
ATTGCCAGATCTGCTATCTTCAATCTGCTCCACTGCAAACTCAGGAAGACAAGATCTGATGTCTTCAATCTGCTCCTGCAACTTCAGGATTGCCAAATATACTATCTTCAATATGCTCCATGCAAACTCAGAGAGACAAGATCTAATGTCTTCGATCTGCTCTTGCAACTTCAGGATTGCCAAATCTGTTATATTCAATCTGTTCCTGCAACTTCAGGATAGCCAGATCTGCTATCTTCGATCCGCTTCACTCAAGAAGGCAAGATTTTTGAATTCGCTGATGTTGCGACAACGTCCTCTAGGGGGCCTGTCCTGTAAAATTAGTTTTGTGTTTATTGTTATGCAAAATGGTAGTTAGCAATGATCAGAATGAATCTAATGCTCCTAACTAAATATATTATGTACGACATTTGCATGAATGCAGAATGTCATGAGAATGGTCTTGTTTACAAAGATTAGGATACAATGATCAGAATGAATCAAATGCCCCTAAATAGATGTGTCTTATGGATGACATTTGTATGAATGCAGAATGTCATGAGACTGATCTCTTTTTAAATGTTTAAGGATTAGGAGTCATGAGACTGATCTCTTTTTAAATGTTTAAGGATTAGGATGCAATAATCGGAATGAATCAAATGCTCCTAACTAAATGTGTTTTGTATAAATGTAGAATTTCCTGAGAATGATCTCTTTTTAAAAGTTTCAGGTGTCATCGCTCATTGTTTATTAAGGCTTTATCATTGATGTATTATGCTGTCATCTTGTTCGGCTGGTATTTTCAAAAGAAAACCCGAAAAAATGATTATATATTGCCCAACAGATTTGCCCCATTGTAACTTCAGGGTTCATCTCATTGTGACTTAGGGGTATAGGATCCGAATCTTTTCCCATCCATCCCACTACGACTCCAAAACGTAGGATTTTTTTCTTCATCAATCCATACCATTGTTATTCAAGGGTACAGGGCTTGTATCATTTTCCATCCATGCCACTGCAACTCAGGGGTAGAGAACTATAATTGGTTCAATCAACTGATCGCTCCCCAGGTGACCTAACCAAATGTGTATACATGATATTTGCATGGATGCAGAATATCATGTTTTTCTTGCGAATGATTCCCCTTTTACACTTGGGGTTAACATTGCCCATTTTTCGTCAAGATTGTATCACTGACGTAATATCTTGTCGTTTGTTCAACCATACTTTTTGACAAAAATTCGAAGAGATAACCTTAATTGGGACTCAAATATTTTCGACCCTTAAGCTTGGTGAATACTAAACAATAATCCTATTTCGGGTTCTTATATTATTTAGAAGTTCCTAGAGTAATATGCAGGACTTCTTTTGTGAAAGTGTTATTAGTCCATTAATCATTATTTCAATGCAAAATGTCTGAAAAAGATTATAACCATGGACAAGAAAGAAATTAATTTGGGAGCATAGCTCGAAACAAATAAGTTAAGCAAAGATAGCAATCACAATCAAGAAGAAAATTTATTGTGAACATATTTTGAAAAAAATAATATAATCACAAATTAAAAATTTAGCATGGGTAAAATGGAAACTAGGTGCCCCAGATATCGCAGCCCAAACTTCTCTGTTCCAACTTCTTGAGGACCATTTTAAGTTCAATATGTGTTTAGGGGATTTGAAGTACTTTGTCGATGCCCCAAGACGTAGCATTCTTCATTGTTAATTCAGGCATAGCAAGACTGCTGCACGCCTTATTTTTTATCAAAATTTGAGTCGCCCTTTTTGGGTTTTCAACTCAAATCCCCTTTGGTCTCAAAGCGCCCTTTGCGGGTTTTCACCTTGGCCTCTCCTTTTTCTTTTTTTTTTTTTTTTTTATGTTTTTTTGTGTTTTTTTTTCTTTGGAAAACTTCTTATTGAATCTGAATTCACTAGATTGGGCAGGTCTTTTCCATCTATCTCAAACAATATCCACGCTTATCTGGAACAGGCCTTCTTTGCTGCACAAGGTCCTTCCTAGTTTGGCATCCTCTTTCTTCTGAAGTCCCTTTTGCATGGGAAAAATCTTCTTCAAAGCCCTATCATGAAATTTTCTAGGGCGAATCATTTTTTTGTGAGCTCGCATCATCTGACCGTGACAGATAGCTTTTAACATTTTCTCTTCAAATTCAACTGATCATATTGAGATTGGATCCATTCTGCCTTATCCAATTTTAGCTCGGAAAAAATTTTGACTCTAATGGGCAAAACCAATGACAAATGTGTTGCCTCGGACAGTCTTGGCCAACGTTTGATAAGCATAGAGGGTAAATAGTAACTTATGTATGCCAATCTACAAGTCTCAGTCTTTTTATGATCTTTTGTTTTTCTTTTTGGTTGCTTTTGCTGCACTGATATGTGGCACTTGGTCTTTGAACAGACCATAAACTTTGTGCAATTGTGCAGTTAAATGTGATCTTTTTGACATTTTTTTTCGGTATTCTTCTTTTCTTTTATTTTTCTTTTATTTTGACTTTTTTGTTCTAATGACTATCGACTTTATAATATTGGCATATGAAGAGACCTTCACCCTCTTAGTGAAGAAATTAACACCCACGAAGATGAATTTGGTGTCGGCTAAATGCTCTTGACAAGATCGGCCTCATAACATATGTGTCCCATATGTAGACAAAATGGAGGAGGTACATAAGTTCTGTCTTCCTCAATTTTGCATTTGATGCAATTTCCCTTTCTGGGTAGACCGGTAGCCTAAACCTCATGATTAGCATGGGTTCGTTAAACACCAATCTTAACAGGATACCCATGTTTCAATAGCCTAGCGTGCCTTGAGATGATCGTGCAAAAACATCTTGAATTCTTGAAAATAGCTCAATGATGTCTCGCCTTGTGGTGAATTAGGCTTCGATATTTTGCCCCTTCTTAATCTCGCAACGTCCACTGACCTTTTGCAAGGTAGAGTCTATTTTCATATTGTCCTACCATCATTAACAAATCAAAAGATAGGCTACAATCTCTGTTATCTTCCAAGTCCTTAGATCCCTTAGAACCCATATCTCATTAAAAAAGGGAGTCAGTAACAACGTCGCTCATGTCATTGATATCTGGGTACCTATTATAGGTACGAAGGCAAATTCCAAAGAATAAATGATTCTAAGGATGATTATTTGATATGGTCATGAATAAAGAATGAAATCATATTCTAAATCACAAAAGAATGTACAGTATAAGATGTAAAGAAAAATATTTACTTAAAAGGATGCATTTTATTGAAATAAAAATTCTAGACACAAGCCTATTTCACAAAAAGATTCTTATTGTTTCTAGGCTTAAAGCAATAAGCATGTTTTGAATATTGCTCTAAATTAGCTCTAAAAATACAAGGATCTCTTCCACAGTTCCATTATTCAAAACATCCCAAGTACATAAAGGTAGAAGCTTGGAAAAGTCTATTCACTGGTTCACTCTTCAGATACGTCATTAATGTTTAAATTTTCCAGTATCAGGTTTTGCACTAGAGCCCTAAACTTGATGTACTCCTGATCTCATGCCCCCATTCATCATGGTACTCACAATAGTTATCCCTTTAAAAGTATGGTTGAGTAACGAATTTTTGCACCAGAGAGATCATCGAATCTTAGAACTCCTATTTTGATGAATCTTTCAACCAGCTTCTTGAAGGAAAGGCAATCTTCTATTGAATGTCCTGTAATCCTGGTATGGTAATCACATTGAGCATTCGAATCATACCATTTGGGGTATGAGGATTGCATTGGTTTTAGGTAATGAGGAGCTACAACATGCATATCAAATAAGCTCTGGAATAACTCTTTATACGTCGTTGGAATAGGTGTGAACTGGGGCTTCTCTGAGTTCAGTTTTGGATTGGGTTTTTGCCTTAGGGATCCTGTTGGCTTGTAGTTACCGTCCTTGGCTTGCCTACTATGATCGGCTCTGAATTTCACTTGTTATACTTACTCGTATTATTCACTTCTTTTTCTTTCTTCTTCAGGGCCTTTAAGTTCCATTCTTCTTTTGTTCGGCTAAGCCATGTGCCACAGTATTGACTCGATCATCCCCCGAATTAAAACCTAAACCCGTTGGGAACTTCAACAATGTTGAGGTATCAGTTTGATATCGGGGTTTGATAATGACGGGTACCCTATGCGAATGCGTGTCTGGTTGAGTCTGGATACTTATCAGGGAATAAACGATGTCTTCATCATCATTCACACTGCGACCACTTAGCCACTCCTTTTTTCAAGCCCTCTGACTAGTAATTGAGTTAACTGGCACATCATATTCATTTGATCTCGCATATCCCGTTAAATTTTGGCCAACTGCTCTTGCATCAGTATTTGCCTTTACTCTAATCTCTCCAACCTTTGTTCCATGTCTTCTAGGTTAACTGAAACAATTTTTAATTAATCAGATCCTTTCTACAAATTTTAATGCCTGTGATATAATGTAATGCAAATGCATGGAATGGATGCAAAAAGAAAGAGAGACATTGATTCTGAATTCAATTCCATTAGAAGAAATTTTCTAGAAAATAAATTCCTTTACATAAAACGGATTACATATGCGGCTTTGTCCTCATAGTCCAAGTGAAGACACCAATCCTTTTCTTCGTATCCGGATGTTATGGTCGTGTCCCGTGAACTTTCTCAATAGATACCTTTTCTAGCTCCTTGTTGTTTGATCCAGGCCGCGACTCTTCACTCACCTATCCCTCGTGATGGTCATAAGCTTTTTTTTTAAGAAAGTTGAGAATGACGGCTCTTGAATAGTCTTTGTCATCTTGAATCCTCGGGTAAAGTCTTGTATTCTTCTGCGGACCATCAGCCTTCTCTCGTTGTTTATTTGGACTATATTTGAACGACCGTATTATAATCCACTTTATCAAGCAATCCATTTCCTTATGACAAACTCTTCTATTTAGTAATCAAATATTAATCAACACCTCGTTTCTATGATGATGCAATGCAATGCAATCAAGACAAAATAAAATACGTTAGTGCAAGAGAAAAAAACAACACAAAACGCTTGTCTGGGTGACCACTAGGGTTTGGTGTTGCTCTATCTAGGGTAGGCTCCCTAGGTCTCTCTATATGCGGTAAAGTTCTAAGGAACAGGTACCTGAACCAGCAGATTCCTCAATCCTCACCCATTATAGGCTTATATGGATCGAGTTCGGTTCAGGGGAATACATTTCCCTATGGCCATGCGGAGATGAAAATTTCACAAAGCACATAGGTACCGATGTATCCCGGAGGTAGTCCACTAGCCCATGCGGAGGTGAAAACCTCACGAAGGCATAGCTTTTTATTCCCACTTAAAGGTGTGACCACAACGGTCAATGCAATGCCAAAGTATTTTATGAGACTCGACATTATTACAATCATAGCACCAAAAGTGCATCAAAAGAAACATGATTTTTCAAAACAATTTTCCAAATTTTCAATCAAAAGGACAAAAAATTAATCAATTTATGGCCTGACTCTCAACCAGTCCCCAGTAGAGTCGCCAAGCTGTCGAAACCATTTTTTTTAAGCGCTTGGAAAACGGGGATCGACTTTAAAAGAAATATGGAGTCGCCACCAATCTTTTATTCAACGTGTGATCGGATCACCTTAAGATGGATTATTTTAATAAAACATTTGGATTTATTAAAACAAATATTTGGTCTACAAAATATAAGAAAACAAGTTCAGGAGTCGGTTACATGCGAGGAAGGATTAGCACCCTCACAACGCCCAAAATTGGTACAAATTGATTAGCTAGTGCCCTTGTGTTGAAAACTTGAAAATGTTTAAGGTGTGATACTTTTTAAAGAATGTTAATTAATTTTGAATTGAATCTCAAGATTCACTCGTTCTAAAGGAATAAGAACATCATATCCAGCACGTTAGGATATGACACGTTTATACCGACATCGAGATCATCTTTGATTTCAAAGTATGCGATTAAAAGGATATTTGGTTATTTGGTCAAACAGAAAACTGACACCCAGCACGATAGGGCATGATTTCTCGAATTTCCAAACACACAAATATTGCCTTATTTTGAACAATGTTCAAATGCAATTTTAAAAAAAATGGCTCAAAATTCATTTTATTAGCCTATTTGGAATAACAATGGAACTACTAATATCAATAGTTTGAATCACAATGCAATAATGTAAATAAACAAGATTACAAACATTGAATAATATACATGGATAAAATATTACGCTAATGAATGATCGTAATATGAAATTTGAAGAGAATGGATTTGGGTACATACAATGGCAAGCCAATTAATGGAAATAACTTATAGTAAGTTTTAAAACAAGATAAGCCAATGATATATATAAAATAATATGTGTCAATCTAAACAATATACATGTAATAAAACTCGATATAAAATAATGTACATATAAAATTAATAAAAATGTTTGAAATAGATAGATATAATTTAAAATAAGATCTTTTAAAAGAACAATCGATACATATGTATATTAAAATCAAATATATACATAGATAGATTAAAAAGAAAATACATACATAAAATTATTACGAAATCAACAATATAAAGAAAATAAAATAATTCTAATACTAATTATATAAATGCATGTATAAGTTAATGATGGAAAAAGTACTTAAATTAAATATTATATAAATCTTTAAAATGCAGAAAACATATAAAAGAACATTTTGAAATTTAATATTTATATAATAGATTATAAAGACATACAAATGGAAGATAAAACAAATTAAAATATTATAAAATCGATAAAATAACTCAAAATAATTTATTAAAACAACTTATATAATATATAGATCTATTTCTATAAAAGGAAATTGCATGATTATGCATGAAAACTAAAAAATACTAAATTGAAATAAAAATAAGAGTAAAGGTCTAATTTATAAATAAAGAAATTGATTTAAGCAAAGTCGAGGACCAAGATAAAATGAGCGCAAATAATTAGGGACTAAACCAGAAATTATTCTCGAAGCTCAAAACGCTGCACACAAATTGGATTAAATCGAAATGGCACGCAAATTATAGGGACCGATTAAGAAATAATAGAAAACACATAATAAATCTAATTAAATGGCAATACAAGAATAGAGGGACCGAACGCGCAAATATACCATCATCGCAAAAACGCACGGATCCCATGGGCATCGGGTCGGGTCGAAACGGCTCATCCTATACGACGCTGTTTTGAAGCCATTTAATCAGACTTCAAACGACGTCGTTTTGTTTGGTTTAAATAGGTTACTAAACCTAAAATCCCATCAGAAATCTGGCCCCTTTTTTTTTTTTTTTATGAAATCAAAACACCTTGGCCGCCTTAAAAAACAAAATCAGAGCCCCCCTCTCGCTATTCTGTCAATCCAGGAGCCCACGCCGTCTGACTACCATTCCACTACTGTAAACGGTGTATGATGGCGTGCGGTGATACTCCCTTATTCTTGCTTAGCACCAAGACCCAAAGGTTATATGATTCTAACCCGAAATCCCCGTCTCAGGCTTCGATTTCGACGAAGGAGATGAGGGCTCCGATGGTCCCTTTTGCGAAGGTAACCCTCCTTTTTTGTTCGTTTATTCTCTCGATTTAAAAACAAAAACGAAACGAAAAAGAAATAACCAAAATAGAAAACCACCTTTTTTCCAATTTCTTTCTGTATTCTCTATTCTGTGTTCAAAATTGTGAAGCCGAATTACAGTGGCTGGTTTCGATCCTTTTAAAGGCCGAAATAAAAATAAAAATGAAAATAAAAATACAAGTGTTTCTTTTTTGCTTTTTTTTTATATTATTTGTTTCCTTGTGCAGGTATGGTGCAGATGTGGCTATACGGAGGCTGTACGAGCAGTGTACAGAGGCTGCAGCGCGCGTGGAGGCATGAGGGTGGCTTGCTGTTGGGGTTGTGTGCGGCGCTAGTAGTTCCAAAAACCTCTAGGGTTTCTGGAAGGGTTGAAATTTTTGGGCCAATCGGGCCTTAGGATTTTGGGTCTAAATTTGGGTAGTGTTTTGGGCTAGTGGGGTTAATTCAAGTTTTGGGCTAGGTTATCATTAATTTGTAATGGACTGATGGACTTTATTAATTTTGGGATTTTTATATTTTATTTTGCTTTGGTTATGGTGTGGGCCCGGGCAGATTGGGCCTGCTACAGCTGCCCCTCTTTGCTCATTGTTGAGAGGAAAGACTCATAAGAAGGGCCAATCTTGCCCGGTCTCACCGAATCTTGACTTCTTGGAGCTTCCTTCCTTCAAGTAACTTCATTCCATCCCATTGCATCTTCAGGGGCCCGGGAACTGGCGCCTCGATCCCATTCCGATGTAATTTCAGGAAGAAGAGATTCATAGTTTCAATCTACTCCATTGGAACTTAGAAGAAATACGGATTTATCCTTATTGTTAACTCAGGAAGGAGAGATATTTAGCCTCAACCTAATCCACTCGAACTTCGAGGAGATAGAAATTCAGAGAGAAGAGATTCGTAGTTTCAATCTTTTCTGTTGAAACTTTAAAGAAATACTGATTGATCCTCATTATACACTCAAGGAGGAGGGATTTGTAGCCTCAACCTACTCTATTGGAACTTCGAGGAGATAGAAATTCAGAGAGAAGAGATTCGTAGTTATAATCTTCTCTGCTACAACTTCAAAGAAATAAGGATGGATCCTCGTTGTAAACTCAAGGAGACGGGATTTGTAATTTCAACCTACTCCGCTGGAACTTCGAGGAAATAAGACTTGTATGGCTTCGGTCTGCTCCTTGCAACTTCAGAAATGCCAGATCTGTTATATTCAATTTGCTCCACTGCAAACTTAAGGAGATAAGATCTGATGTCTTCGATCTGCTCTTGCAACTTTAGGATTGCCAGATCTTCTATCTTTAATCTGCTCTACTGCAAACTCAGGGAGACAAGATCTGATGTCTTCGATCTACTCCTGCAACTTCAGGATTGCCAGATCTGCTATCTTCAATCTACTCCACTGCAAACTCAGGGAGACAAGATATGATGTCTTCGATCTGCTTCTGCAACTTAAGGATTGCCAAATCTGCTATCTTCAATCTGCTCCACTACAAACTCAGGGAGACAAGATCTGATGTCTTCGATCTGCCCCTGCAACTTCAAGATTGCCTGATCTGCTATCTTCAATCTTCTCCACTGCAAACTCAGGGAGACAAAATCTGATGTCTTCGATCTGCTCCTGCAACTTCAGGATTGCCAGATTTGCTATCTTTGACCTGCTTCACCCAAGAAGGCAAGATCTTCGAATTCGCCGATATTGCGACAACGTTCTCTAGGAGACCTGTCCTGTAAAATCAGTTTTATGTTTATGCTTATGCAAAATGGTTAGGATGCAATGATCAGAATGAATCTAATGCTCCTAACTGAATGTATTATGGACGAACGACATTTGCATTATTGCAGAATGTCATGAGAATGGTCTTTTTACAAAGATTAGGATACAATGATCGGAATAAATCAAATGCCCCTAAATAGATGTGTCTTATGGATGACATTTGTATGAATGCATAATGTCATGAAACTGATCTCTTTTTAAATGTTTAAGGATTAGGATGCAATGATCGGAATGAATCAAATGCTCCTAACTAAATGTGTTTTGTATGAATGTAGAATTTCCTGAGAACGAACTCTTTTTAAAAGTTTAAGGTGTCATCGTTCATTGTTTATTAAGGCTTTATCACTGATGTATTATGCTGCCATCTTGTTCGGCTGGTATTTTCAACAAAAAACCTAAGAAAACAATTATATCTTGCCCAACAGATTTGCCCTACTATAACTTCAGGGTTCATCTCATTGTGACTTAGGGGTATAGGATCATAATCTTTTCCCATGCATCCTACTGCGACTCCAAAACGTAGGATTTGTTTCTTCTTCAATCCATCCTATTGCTATTCAAGGGTACAAGACTTGTATCATTATCCATCCATTCCACTGCAACTCAGGGGTAGAGGACTATAATTTGTTCAATCAACTGATCGCTCCCCAGGTGACCTAACCAAATGTGTATACATGATATTTGCATGGATCTAGAATATCATGTTTTTCTTGCGAATGATTCCCCTTTTACACTTGGGTTAACATTGTCCATTTTTCGTCAAGATTGTATCACTGATGCAATATCTTGTCGTTTGTTCAACCACCATTTTTGACAAAAATCCGAAGAGATAACCTTAATTGGGACTTAAATATTTCTGACCCTTAAGCTTGGTGAATTCTAAACAATAATCCTATTTCGGATTCTTGTATTATTTAGAAGTTCCCAGAGTAATATGCGAAACATCTTTTATGAAAATGTTATTTGTCCACTAATCATTACTTCAATGCAAAACGCCTGAAAAAGATCATAACCATGGACAAGAAATAAATTAATTTGGGAGCATAGCTTGAAACAAATAAGTTAAGCAAAGATATCAATCACAATCAAGAAGAAAATTTATTGTGAACATATTTTGAAAAGAATAATATAATCACAAATAACAAATTTAGCATGGGTACAATGGAAACTAGGTGCCCAAGATATCACAGCCCGAGCTTCTTTGTTCCAACTTCTTGAGGACCATTTTAAGTTCAATATGTGTTTAGGGGATCTGAAGTACTTTGTCGATGCCCTAAGACGTAGAATACTTCTTCATTGTTAATTCAGGCATAGCAAGACCGTTGCACGCCTCATTTTTTATCAAAATTTGAGTCACCCTTTTCAAGTTTTCAACTCAAATCCCTTTTGGCCTCAAAGCACCCTTTGCTTGTTTTCACCTTAGCCTCTCATTTTTCTTCTTTTTTCTTTCTTTTATGTTTTTTTTTTGTTATTTTTTCTTTGTAAAACTTCTTATTGAATCTGAATTCACCAGATTGGGCAGGTCCTTGCCATCTATCTCAGACAATATCCACGCTTCTCTGGAACATGCCTTCTTTGCTGCATAAGGTCCTTCCTAGTATGGCATCTGCTTTTTTCTGAAGTCCCTTTTGCATGGGAAAAATCTTCTTCAAAGCCCTATCATGAAATTTTCTAGGGCAAATCATTTTTGTTGTGAGCTTGCATCATCTGACCGTGACAGATAGCTTTTAACATTTTCTCTTCAAATTCAACTGATCATATTGAGATTGGATCCATTCTACCTTATCCAATTTCAGCTCTGAAAGAATTTTGACTCCAATGGGCAAAACCAATGAGAAATGTGTTGCCCTAGATAGTCTTGGCCAATGTTTGATAAGTATAGAGGGTAAATAGTAACTTCTGTATGCCAATCTACAAGTCTCAGTCTTTTTATGATCTTTTGTTTTTCTTTTTGGTTGCTTTTGCTGCACTGATATGTGGCACTTGGTCTTTGAATAGACCATAAACTGTGTGCAATTGTGCAGTTAAATGTGATCTTTTTGACATTTTTTTTGGTATTATTCTTTTCTTCTTTTTTCTTTTTTTCTTTTTACTTTATTTGTTCTAATGACTATTGACTTTATAATATTGGCATATAAAGCGACCTTCACCCTCTCAGTGAAGAAATTGACACCCACGAAGATGAATTGGTGTCGGCTTATTGCTCTTGACGAGATCGGCCTCCTAACATCTATGTCCCATATGTAGACAAAATGGAGGAGGTACATAAGTCCTATCTTCCTCAATTTGGCATTTGATGCAATTTCCCTTTCTGGGTAGACCGGTAGCCTAAACCTCATGATTAGTCTAACTATTGTAGAACCATTAGTATGAGTTCGTTAAACATCAATCTTAACAGTATACCCACGTTTCAGTAGCCTAGCGTGCCTTGATATGATCGTTCGAAAACATCTTGAATTCTTGAAAATAGCTCAATGATGTCTCGCCTTGTGGTGAATTAGGCTTCGATATTTTGCCCCTTCTTAATCTCGCAACGTCCACTGACCTTTTGCAAGGTAGAGTCTATTTTCATATTGTCCTACCATCCTTAACAAATCAAAAGATAGGCTACGATCTCTGTCATCTTCCAAGTCCTTAGATCCCTTAGAACCCATATCTCATTAAAAAAGGGAGTCAGTAACAACGCCGCTTATGTCATTGATATCTGGGTACCTATTGTAGGTACGAAGGCAAATTCCAAAGAATAAATGATTCTAAGGATGATTATTTATATGGTATGGTCATGAATAAAGAATGAAAGAATATTCTAAATCACAAAAGAAAGTACAGTATAAGATGTAAAGAAAAATATTTACTTAAAAGGATGCATTTTATTGAAATAAAAATTCTGGACACAAGCCTATTTCACAAAAAAGATTCTTGTTGTTTCTAGGCTTAAAGCAACAAGCATGTTTTGAATATTGCTCTAGATTAGCTCTAAAAATACAAGGATCTCTTCCACAGTTCCTGTAACAACCCAAACCCGGCCTATTCGTTAAGGCCAGATTTGGCATGTCACACAAAATAAATATACTTTGAGTCCTATTTAAAGTAAAACAGATTACAAAAATTTTTGACGAAATATTTATTGAGTAAAAGAATTGATTGATAAATCGACAGTTTGAGATGTAAGATCTTATAATTGTAGCTTTGAAAATATCGTTAACAATTAAAGAAAATTTTAAAAGAAATTAAAGTATTTTTGAAAAGAATTGATGAAAATTTAAAGTGTTAATTTATGAAAATTTTATGAAAACCTTTTGTATATATATATATTTAATAAAATATTTATTTAAGTCTTTAGAAATTTAAAATCTCAATTAAAATACTTTAAGCAGCTTTATAAATTCATCAAACAATAAACAAAACCAAAAATTAATTCAGAGGCCTTATTGCAACCTTAATTCAAATAGCCAAATAATTAAAAATATTAAAAGAAATCCAAAATATCAAATTTAACTGCTTTTGAAGTATGGCCTCCACCGAGACATCTACACCCAAGTCTCCATTCTCGATCATTACCGAAAGAGATAAGGAAAACGGGTGAGTTACTAGAACTCGATGTGTAACCCACTTACCGCTGTCCATCGGACCAAAATTCATTAAGCACATATTTGGGCCTAAGCCCACATACAATAATAATAAATGTGTCTTATATATATAATATGCATATGATATGCAATTCCCAAACCAAACCTAATTTTCCATCCGCTACACACCACCGCACCAACCAACACACCTGGGGAGCTTTAGTCACCCACCCCGCCAACACACCAAAAGTAGGTATTAAGCCATTTATATGAAATTTGTGGACAAGCCACCGATTAACAAATTTACATGGCATTGCCATTTTTCAGATTTGTGGCGAGCCACTGATTTATGTAGCGAGCTACCGAACTTCTCTTCATCATCATCCCATCCCATGCAAAACATGTATATAATGCATAACAATTCACAACAATGTATTCAGATATTTCTTACAATTTTTATGGCCCATTATAACAATTTATTAGCTTGGCCCACTAAGCAGAATATTATCTTGGCACATTTCACATATTTTTAGATCGGCCCATTTAGAAAATATATCAATTTGGCCCACATATCAAATATACCAATTTGGCCCATATAACAAATATATCAATTTGGCCCACATATCAAATATACCAATTTGACCCATATAACAAATATATCAATTTTATCAATTAATGTGGTTTAAACCATTTTTCCCGGTTTCACCTTTGTACGATTTTAATCAAACGGTTTACTATCATTAAGACATTAATCTCTAACCCACAGAATACGGTGTGAGATTACACACCTGATTACGGTAAGCACTACGCTTTCTTGATCGTTGACACCTAAAATATTATAACGCTCGATTAGAAGATGAACGCGATCTAATAAATCTACTCTAAAACAAACGATTTAAGATTTTACCCTCAGGATCACGCACGACTATGATTTTTTGTTTTTTCCCAATTGACGGTCCACAACCTGGTGGAAAATCCCGAATCGCTGATGCCTCACAATTACGAACAACTTTGAATAGTTGATTCTCACCGGATGAGGGTCCACAACCCAGTGGAAAGTCTCGAATCGTCGAAACAGCCCTTCGTTTGAATTTAGGAGTTGGGATCGTCAATCCACTCCTTTTTAGATCTCCACTAAATTTCCCTTTCAGATCGTTACCACAAGCCTCCATCGATTAGTATTACGATAAAGTACTTACAAAAAGGGTGAAGATCGGCTTACCACTAATCCCGAGTGATCAATGATTGGATGGATCAAACGATTTAGTCCCTAAAATTACAATCGGTTAACTATCACCAAATTATAAACATCTTAATGAATAAAGAGTGATTATAGAATCCGTGAAGAACTCTTACCTTAAAGATTTTAAAACTGAATCATAGCGATTGCGAGATGATTTGGGAAGAATGATGGTTCGGCCTTCCACTATATCACTACGAAGAAGAAAGGGATTTGTTTAAAAGAGAAATAGATGATGATTTCGGTCAAAAAGACCCTCCCAAGCCATAATTTAGATTCAGAAAAAGAGAGAAGAAAATAAAAAGAATTGAAAGAGTTCTTACCGATTGTTCAAGAGGTGAATGACAACCCGAATGAAAAAGAAAGATCAATGAAAGGATGGAAGATTCGGCTATAGAGAAATAGTGGACTCAAGATTCAGCTATGGTGAAAAATATTAGGGTGGAAGTGATGCTTGAAGGATTTTGCAAAAAGAAAAGAAGAAGAGGAATGATGGATTAGTTTCGATTTTCAAGGATTATGAATGAACAAAGAAATGGTCTCAAAGTTTGTATGCATTCGGCAAGGAGAAAGAAAAGAAATGGAATATGCCTCTTCAAGGTTGCATGGATTCGCAAAAGAGGAAAAAGAGTTTGGGGAAAAAGAAAATGATACCAAATTGTCAATAAAGAATTGGCCAAAACAACCAAAATTTTACCAATTACCAATGACCATATTCGGCTAGGAGAGGAAGTTTTGAGAGAAAAAATACAATTGATGGTATTGATATTTTGACCCAAAAATAACACTTTTGTTTTTACCAAAACATCAAGAACCAAATTGGCTATTATCCTAGCCCCTAGCCGTCCACATTCATCCCCCCTAGGATAAGAGTTTGGCCACCCAAACTTTCCAAAACACCATCCACGAAATAAGCCCCTTGTCCCCCCTACTTACCTATTTCTCTTGATTCCTTTCCCCAACTTCAACCTTGCATTATTCTTTTAGCCTCCTTACCAAAAATAATGAAGTCCACCCTTGCCATAAATACTCCTTGATCGACACATTCAGGAAGGGAAGCAAAAATAAAAGTCAAAATGCACACAAAGTGATTCGAACTCCTTCCCTCAAGGTACTACAAGTGACGCCATAGCCTTTTTACTAATAGCTCATTTATGCTAGGTATTTATTCAATTATTTCCACATGCTTTAAGGTCACTTACTCCGTCTCCTTAAAGTGCTAAATGCCAAAAATTTTCATTAGGTCCAAATAAATCCCGAGCCTTCTCAGGACCTTCTCAACATAAAAAAAAATTTATAATCTAACTAGCTTAGCACTAAAATAATGCAACACATAAAATTCAAATTTTAGGATGTTACAATTCTACCCCCTTAAGGAAAATTTCGTCCTCGAAATTTACCTGGTTAAAAGAGATGAGGATATTGTTGCCAAATCATATCCTCAGGCTCCCACGTAGCTTCTTCCACTCCGTGATAATGCCAAAGAACCTTGACTAACAGTACTGACTTCCTTCTTAGCACCTTAACATCTCAATCTAAATTTGCACTGGCTCCTTCTTGAATGACAAGTCAGGCCTTATCTCAACTTCTCCTATCAGTACTATATGAGACGGATCCGATCGGTAACGCCTTAACATTGAGACATGAAATACATTATGTATTTGACTCAACTCCAGAGGCAACTCAAGCTGATAAGCCACTGACTCAACACGCTTTAAAACATGGTATGGTCCAATGAACCTAGGGCTCAACTTGCCCTTTTTTCTACATCTGAAGAATTTCTTCCAAGGTGAGACCTTTAAAAGGACTTGATCCCCCACCGCAAACTCAATATCCTTACGCTTCAGATCCGCATAAGATTTCTATCTATCCGAAGCTTTCTTTAACCGTGACTGAATTACCTTTACCTTTTCCTCTGTTTCTGATATCAATCCATCGTTATTCGTTCCCATTTCCATAATGGAATCTTCACCGGTTGTAGCAATCTCGACGGCAATTAATGCTCCGCCTTCACTTGCTGACATGTCAAGCACCTACTCACAAATTCAGTAACCTCCCGTTTCAACCCTGGCCACCAATACTGATCACGGAGGTCTCGATACATTTTATTTCCCCCAAGGTGCATAGCATATGGGCTACTATGTGCCTCTCGCAGAATCATTAGTCTTAATTTTGAATCTTTGGGCATACAAATTCTTTCGCGGAAACACAGTACTCCATCATTATTCAATCCAAATTCCCTATCATACTACCTTCCACTTGCTGAAGTAATGAAGCCAAGTTTTCATCTGATAACTGCTTTTCTTTGATCTGACCTACCCACGCAGGCTTCACCTGAAGTTCAGCTAACAGACTACCATCTTCATACAAGCTGAGATGAGCAAACATCGCTCTCAAATTTGATATTACCTTACGACTCAATGCTTCGGCCACCACGTTAGCCTTTTCGGGATGATACTCGATTGAGAAGTCATAATCATTCAACAGTTCTATCCACCTCTGCTATCTTAAGTTCAACTCCTTTTGGGTAAGGAGATACTTTAGACTCTTATGATCCGTATAAATGATCGACTTCTCACCTTATAGGTAGTGCCTCCAAATCTTCAAAGCAAACACCACTGCAGCCAACTCCAAATCGTGAGTAGGATAATTCACGTCGCGCGGCCTCAACTGACGAGATGCATAAGCCACTACTTTTCCAACTTTCATTAACACACATCCCAAGCTTGTGTGTGACGCATCGCAGTGAACAACAAACTCTTTTTCAGCCTCAGGTTGAATCAGTACTGGCGCTTCCTTCAAAATCTTCTTCAATTTCTCGAAACTCTCTTCCTGCTGATTTGACCACACAAAATGTACTCCCTTGCCAACAATTTAGTTAGGGGTGCAGCAATCAACGAAAACCCCTCAACAAAACACCGATAATATCGAGCCAAACCTAAGAAACTCTAAATTTCGGCCACTGACTTTGGTGGTTTCCAATCCAACACGGCCTCTACCTTCCGGGGATCAACTCTAATTCCTTCGGCTGATACAACATGTCCCAAGAAGGTCACTTCCTTCAGCCAAAATTCACACTTACTGAATTTGGCATAAAGTTACTTTTCCCACAATATTTGCAATACTATCCGCAGATGTGAATCATGCTCTTCTTCATTCTTCGAGTATACCAAGATGTCATCTATGAACACCACCACAAACCGGTCTAAAAAGGGTTGGAAGACCCGGTTCATCATGTCCATGAATGCAGCTAGTGCATTGGTCAACCTAAACGGCATCACCATGAACTCATAGTGTCCATAACGAGTTCGAAATGCCGCCTTATGAATATCCGCCTTCTTGACCTTATGCTGGTGGTAACCCGATCACAAATCTATTTTCGAGAAAATCGAAGCTCCTCGCAGTTGGTCGAACAGGTCATCGATTCTCGACAACGGATACCTATTCTTGATCGTCAACTTATTCAACTGCCTATAATCGATGCACATACGTATCGACCCATCCTTCTTCTTGACGGACAAGATCGGTGCTCCCCACGGTGACACACTAAGTCGAATAAATCCCTGATCTAGCAATTCCTAAATTTGAGCTTTAAGCTCTGCTAACTCCTTCGGCGCCATTCTATAAGGAGTGATAGACACCGAAGCCGTTCCTGGCAATAATTCAATGCCAAACTCTACCTTCCGGTCTGGAGGCAAACCTAAAAGTTCCTCGGGAAAGGCATCCAAAAAATTTTTCTCCGTTCTAACACCTTCCACTGATAATTCCTTGACATCCAATGCACTAATGAAGGCTAGGAATGCTCCACACCCTTTTCGCATCAACCTCTCTACCTTTAAAGCAGATACTACATTCGATAGATAATTTCTCCTTTCTTCTTTCTCCTTTCACCTATTATCACCACTTCTTTATCTTTCAAAGTTCTTACCGTCATCCACTTTGCAGCACAATCCAAGTTAGCACGATGTTTCACCAACCAATCCATGCCCAAAATAAGGTCGAATTTGCCGAAAGGCAGTTCCATCAAATCCGCCAAAAATGTTTCTTCCTGAACTTTTAAGGGTACATCTCTAAACAATTTATTCACTATCACAGACTACCCTAAAGGACTAATTATCGTCATCTCTCTAGCAGTAATCTCTAATCTAATGTTCAGGTTTCTAGATATAGCACTAGCAATATACGAATGGGTGGATTCGATATCTATCAAAGTAGTAATAGGTATATCAGAGACAAAGAACGTACCGGTTATCACATCAAGTGCATCGCCATCCTCTCGACGTCTGACCGCATAAACCAGCCCTGGCTACCTCACCTCCGCGTTACCCCTGAAGCCATTTCCTCTAACCGGTGCACCCTGACCTCGTCCTCCGCCATTACCACCTCGACCTGGCCCGCGACCTCTCGGTGGTTGCTGAGCTCCTCTAGCTGGCCGTGCATCATAGTTACGAGCTTCCTGATTTGGATCGATCCGTCGAGGATAATCTTTAAGCTGGTGGTCCTTAGAACCACATTTGAAATAACCACCGGCTCTCTTCCAGCATTCACCAGGGTGTCGTCTTCCACAGTCAGCACATGATTGTATTTGATTAGTGGCAGCAGGTGCTCTAGCTCGAGCGGGCTCATCATTCCTGGGCCTCTTCTGAAACCTTCTAGCAAAACCTGAGTACTTAAAGTTCCTTTTGCTCTTGCCTCTATCTCTTTCTCGGTTTTGCCGCTCCAAGTTCTTAGCCTCTTCAGTTATCTTTGCTTTCTCCACCAGTGTGGCAAAATTTCTTTCTTACTGTGGGGCTATCAGTACCCGCAACTCATCACTCAACCCGTCCTCAAAAAGTACGCAGTGTTCATAGTCAGCGGTAATATACCTCGGGCATAACGACTTAGACGCAGAAATTCTGCTTCGTAAGCTGCCACAGTGTTACTTCCTTGGACCAGATTCAAGAATTCCTTCCTTCGGGCATCTATATAGCTAGCCCCAACATACTTTCCTTGAAATAAAGTTTTGAAGAAATCCCAAGTAACGCGATCAGCCTGAGTGCCCTCCTGAACAGTAAGCCACCATTGATACGCCTCGTCTCTCAACAAGGACATAGCTTCTCTCAGTTTCTACTCGGTGGTGCATTCCAAATCATCTATGATCCGTTCCACTGCCTCGAGCCAATATTCTGCTACATTTGGGGCTACACCTGAGATACCCCTAAAAACCTCGGCACCACTTGATCTAAGTCGTTTTGAAATTGATTCACAAGTTGTTGGTCCAGTTCTAGCCCTAGCAACCCTTTCTAAGACTCGCAACATTGCTTGAGACAAAGCAATGTCCTTCCTCATATGGTCATGTGATCTAGTCTCAGTTCCGGGTGACGCAAGTGTGTCTATTTCCGGTATGTGTCCCGACACTTCAGACGCAACCCTCGCACCTCGGCCTCTACCACGACCACGTCTACCATTTCCACGTCCTCTAGCGCTCATAGTGGCTAATTCGATTTAATCTAATTAAAAGTCTCATGAATCAGTATACTGTTTCGATATGTATTAAACAATGTTTTATGAAACATAAGAAGCAGAGTCGTTTTCGCAATCGCATCCTATAGTCTCAATCTCTATAGTTTTTAACACCTAAAATTAAAAGTTCTAAAGTGTTACTATAGTCATATTACAATACAATAACATACATTTACTTGACTTGGTGACGGATACCCGTGGTGCCATACTTCTTTTTTGAAACATGCATTTTAACTTCACAATTCAAAACAACTTTGGAAAATATTTTTGAACCCAAACCACAGCCGAGTTTTGAACCAGGCTCTGATACCATAAAATGTAACACCACAAACCTAGCCTATGCTTTAAGGCTAGATTTGGCATGTCACACAAAATAAATATACTTTGAGTTCTATTTAAAGTAAAACAAATTTCAAAAAATTTTAACGAAATATTTATTGAGTGAAAGATTTGATTGTTAAATCGACAGTTTGAGATGTAAGATCTTATAATTAAGTAACTTTGAAAATATCGTTAACAATTAAAGAAAATTTTAAAAGAAATTAAAGTATTTTTGAAAAGAATTGATGAAAATTTAAAGTGTTAATTTATGAAAATTTTATGAAAACCTTTTGTATATATATATATATATTTTAATAAAATGTTTATTTAAGTCTTTAGAAATTTAAAATCTCAATTAAAATACTTTAAGCAGCTTTATAAATTCATCAAACAATAAACAAAACCAAAAATTAATTCAGAGGCCTTATTACAACCTTAATTCAAATAGCCAAATAATTAAAATATTAAAAGAAATTCAAAATTTCAAATTTAACCATTTTGAAGTATGGCCTCCACCGAGACATCTACAGCCCAAGTCTCCATCACTGATCATTACCTGAAAGAGATAAGGAAAACGGGGGTGAGTTACTAGAACTCAGTGTGTAACCCACTTACCGTTGTCCACTGGACCAAAATTCATTAAGCACATATTTGGGCCTAAGCCCACATAAAATAATAATAAATGTGTCTTATATATATATAATATGCATATGATATGCAATTCCCAAACCAAACCTAATTTTCCATCCGCTACACACCACCCGTACCAACCAACACACCTGTGGGGAGCTTTAGTCACCCACCCCGCCAACACACCAAAAGTAGGCATTAAGCCATTTACATCAAATATGTGGACAAGCCACCAGATTAACAGAATTTTCATGGCATTGCCATTTTTCAGATTTGTGGCAGAGCCACCAGATTTATGTAGCAGAGCTACCAGAACTTCTCTTCATCATCATCCCATCCCATGCAAAACATGTATATAATACATAACAATTCACAACAATGTATTCAAATATTTCTTACAATTTTTATGGCTCATTATAACAATTTATTAGCTTGGCCCACTAAGCAGAATATTATCTTGGCCCATTTCTCATATTTTCAGATCGGCCCATTTAGAAAATATATCAATTTGGCCCACATATCAAATATACCAATTTGGCCCATATAACAAATATATTAATTTTATCAATTAATGTGGTTTAAACCATTTTTCTCGATTTCACCTTTATACGATTTTAATCAAACAGTTTACTACCATTAAGACATTAATCTCTAACCCACGGAATATGGTATGAGATTACACACCTGATTACGGAAAGCACTACGCTTTCTTGATCGTTGACACCTAAAATATTGTAACGCTCGATTAGAAGATGAACGCGATCTAATAAATCTACTCTAAAACAAACGATCTAAGATTTTACCCTCAAGATCGCGAAAAACTACAATTTGTCGATTTTCCCCAATTGACGGTCCATAACCTAGTGGAAATTCCCGAATCGCTGATGCCTCACAATTATGAACAACTTCGAATAGTTAATTCTCACAGGATGAGGGTCCACAACCTGGTGGAAAGTCTCGAATCGCCGAAACAGCCCTTCGTTTGAATTTAGGAGTTGGGATCGTCAATCCACTCCTTTTGAGATCTCCACTAGATTTCCCTTTCAAATCGTTACCAAAAGCCTCTATCGATTAGTATTACGATAAAGTACAGATTTTACAAAAAGGGTGAAGATCAGCTTACCACTAATCCCGAGTGATCAACGATTGGATGGATCAAACGATTTAGTCCCTAAAATTACAATCTGGTAACTATCACCATATTATAAACATCTTAATGAATAAAGAGTGATTATAGAATCCGTGAAGAACTCTTACCTTAAAGATTTTAAAACCGAATCATAGCGATTACGAGATGATTTCGGAAGAATGATGGTTCGACCTTCCACTATATCACTACGAAGAAGTAAGGGATTTGTTTAAAATAGAAATAGATGATGATTTCGGTCAAAAAGACCTCCCAAGCCATAATATAGATTCGAAAAAAGAGAGAAGAAAATAAAAAGAATTGAAAGAGTTCTTACCGATTGTTCAAGAGGTGAATGACAACCCGAATGAAAAAGAAAGATCAATGAAAAGATGTAAGATTCGGCTATAGAGAAATAGTGGACTCAAGATTCAACTATGATGAAAAATATTAGGGTGGAAGTGATGCTTGAAGGATTTTGCGAAAAGAAAAGAAGAAGAGGAATGATGGATTAATTTCGATTTTCAAGGATGATGAATGAACAAAGAAATGGTCTCAAAGTTTGTATGCATTCGGCAAGGAGAAAGAAAAGAAATGGAATATGCCTCTTCAAGGTTGCATGGATTCCGCAAAAAGAGGAAAAAAGAGTTTGGGGAGAAAAGAAAAATGATACCAAATTGTCAATAAAGAATTGGCCAAAACAACAAAAATTTTACCAATTACCAATGACCATATTCGGCTAGGAGAGGAAGTTTTGAGAAAAAAATACAATTGATGGTATTGATATTTTGACCCAAAACTAACACTTTTGTTTTTACCAAAACATCATAAACCAAATTGGCTATCATCCTAGCCCATAGCCGTCCACATTCATCCCCCCTAGGATAAGAGTTTGGCCACCCAAACTTTCCAAAACACCATCCACAAAATAAGTCCCTCGTCCCCCTTACTTACCTATTTCTCTTAATTCCTTTCCCCAACTTCAACCTTGCCTTATTCTTTTAGCCACCTTACCAAAAATAATGAAGTCCACCCTTGCCATAAATACTCCTTGACTGACACATTCAGGAAGGGAAGCAAAAATAAAAGTCAAAATGCACACAAAGTGATTCGAACTCCTTCCCTCAAGGTACTACAAGTGACACCATAGCTTCTTTATTAATAGCTCATTTATGCTTGCTATTTATTCAATTATTTCCATATGTTTTAAGGTCACTTACTCCATCTCCTTAAAGTGCTAAATGCCAAAAATTTTCACTAGGTCCAAATAAATCCCGAACCTTCTCAGGACCTTCTCAACATAAAAAAAATTTATAATCTAACTAGCTTAGCACCAAAATAATGCAACACATAAAATTTGAATTCTAAGATGTTACAATTCTACCCCCTTAAAGAAAATTTCATCCTCGAAATTTACCTGGTTAAAAGAGATGAGGATATTGTTGCCGAATCGTATCCTCAGGCTCCCACGTAGCTTCTTCCACACCGTGATTACGCCAAAGAACCTTGACTAACGGTACTGACTTCCTTCTCAGCACCTTAACATCTCGATCTAAAATTTGCACTGGCTCCTCCTCGAACGACAAGTCAGGCCTTATCTCAACTTCTCCTATCGGTACTATATGAGACGGATCTGATCGGTAACGCCTTAACCTTGAGACATGAAATCACTATGTATTTGACTCAACTTCGGAGGCAACTCAAGCTGATAAGCCACTGGCCCAACACGCTTTAAAACACGGTACGGTCCAATGAACCTAGGGCTCAACTTGCCCTTTCTTCCAAATCTGAAGACTTTCTTCCAAGGTGAGACCTTTAAAAAGACTTGATCCCCCACCGCAAACTCAATATCCTTACGCTTCAGATCCGCATAAGATTTCTGTCTACCCGAAGCTTCCTTTAACCGTGGCTGAATTACCTTTACCTTTTCCTCTATTTCTGATATCAGTTCAGAACCCAATAACTGTCGCTCCCCCAATTCAGTCCAACAAGTAGGAGTACGACACCTACGACCGTACAGTGCCTCATAGGGTGCCATCTGGATGCTGGATTGATAGCTATTGTTATAAATAAACTCAGCCAATAGTAGGAAATCTTCCCAACTACCCCTGAAGTCAATCACACAACCCCTTAACATGTCTTCCAAAATCTGAATTACTCTTTCTGACTGACCATCTGACTGAGGATGAAAAGCTGTACTGAAATTTGACTTTATTCCCAAAGCTTCATGTAAGGCTTTCCAAAATCGTGATGTAAACCTAAGGTCTCTGTCCGAAATAATAGACACTGGTACCCTATATAACCACACGATCTCTGCTACATACAATTTGGCAAACTTCTGTAATGAGTAATCCGTACAAACAGGTAGAAAATGGGCAGTCCTCGTCAACCGATCCACTATTACCCAAACAGAATCTTTCTTAGTAGGCGTTAAGGGTAACCCACTAACAAAGTCCATCGTTATCCGTTTCTATTTCCATAATGGAATCTTCACCGGTTGTAGCAATCTCGACAGTAATTAATGTTCCGCCTTCACTTGCTGACATGTCAAGCATCTACTCACAAATTCAGTAACCTTCCGTTTTAACCCTGGCCACCAATACTGACCACGGAGGTCTCAATACATTTTATTTCCCCAAGGTGCATAGCATATGGGCTACTAGGCGCCTCTCGCAGAATCATTAGTCTCAATTCTGAATCTTTGGGCATACAAATTCTTTCGCGGAAACACAGTACTCCATCATTATTCAATCCAAATTCCCCTATCATACCACCTTCCACTTGCTGAAGTAATGAAGCCAAGTTTTCATCTGATAAATACTTTTTCTTGATCTGACCTACCCACACAGGCTTCACCTGAAGTTCAGCTAACAGACTACCATCATCATACAAGCTGAGATGAGTGAACATCGCTCTCAAATCCGATATTACCTTACGACTCAATGCGTCTGCCACCACGTTAGCCTTTCTGGGATGATACTCGATTAAGAAGTCATAATCCTTCAACAGTTCTATCCACCTTCGCTGTCTTAAGTTCAAATCCTTTTGGGTAAGGAGATACTTTAGACTCTTATGATCTGTTCAAATGATCGACTTCTCACCTTACAGGTAGTGCCTCCAAATCTTCAAAGTAAACACCACTGCAGCCAACTCCAAATCGTGAGTAGGATAATTCACATCGCGCGGCCTTAACTGATGAGATGCATAAGCCACTACTTTTCCACCTTGCATTAACACACATCCCAAGCCTGTGTGTGACGCATCGCAGTAAACAACAAACTCTTTTCTAGTCTCAGGTTGAATCAGTACTAGCGCTTCCGTTAGAATCTTCTTCAATTTCTTAAAACTTTCTTGCTGTTGATTTGACCACACAAAAGGTACTCCCTTGCGCAACAATTTAGTTAGGGGTGTAGCAATCAACGAAAACCCCTCAACAAAACGCCGATAATATCTAGCCAAATCTAAGAAACTCTGAATTTCGGCCACTGACTTCGGTGGTTTCCAATCCAACACGGCCTCTACCTTCCGAGGATCAACTCTAATTCCTTCAGCCGATACAACATGTCCCAAGAAGGTCACTTCCTTCAGCCAAAATTCACACTTACTGAATTTGGCATAAAGTTGCTTTTTTCGTAATATTTGTAATACTATCCGCAGATGTGAATCATGCTCTTCTTCATTCTTTGAGTATACCAAGATGTCATCTATGAACACCACCACAAACAAGTCTAAAAAGGGTTAGAAGACCCGGTTCATCATGTCCATGAATGCAGCTGATGCATTGGTCAACCCAAACGGCATCACCATGAACTCATAGTGTCCATAACGAGTTTGGAACGCCGTCTTATGAATATTCGCCTCCTTGACCTTAGGCTAGTGGTAACCCGATCTCAAATCTATTTTCGAGAAAACTGAAGCTCCCCGCAGTTGGTCGAACAGGTCATCGATTCTCGGCAATGGATACCTATTCTTGATCGTCAACTTATTCATCTACCTATAATTGATTCATATACGCATCGACCTATCCTTCTTCTTGACGAACAAGACCGGTGCTCCCCACGGTGACACACTCGATCGAATAAATCCCCGATCCAGCAATTCCTGAATTTAAGCTTTAAGCTCTGCTAACTCCTTCGGCGCCATTCTATAAGGAGTGATAGACATCGAAGCTGTTCCTGGCAATAATTCAATGCCAAACTCTACCTCCCGGTCCGGAGGTAAACCTGAAAGTTCCTCGGGAAAGACATCCAAAAATTTCTTCACCGTTCTAACACCTTCCACCGACAATTCCTTAACATCCAATGCACTAATGAAGGCTAGGAATGCTCCACACCCTTTTCGCATGAACTTCTCTGCCTTTAAAGTAGATACTACATTTGATAGATAATTTCTCCTTTCACCTATCATCACCACTTCTTTATCTTCTGAAGTTCTTACCGTCATTCGCTTTGCAGCACAATCCAAGTTAGCACGATGTTTCACCAACCAATCCATGCCCAAAATAAGGTCGAATTTGCCGAAAGGCAGTTCCATCAAATCTGCCAAAAATGTTTCTTCCTGAACTTCTAAGGGTACATCTCTAAACAATTTATTCACTATCACAAACTGCCATAAAGGACTAATTACCATCATCTCTCTAGTAGTAATCTCAAATCTAATGTTCAGATTTCCAGATACAGCACTAGCAACATACGAATGGGTGGATTCAAAATCTATCAAAGCAGTAACAGGTACATCAGAGACAAAGAACGTATCGGTTATCACATCAAGTGCATCGCCATCCTCTCGGCGTCTGACAGCATAAACCAGCCCTGACTACCTCGCCTCCGCGTTACCCTTGAAGCCATTTCTTCTAACCAGTGCACCCTGACCTCGTCCTCCGCCATTACCACCTCGACCTGGCCCACGACCTCTCAGTGGCTGCTAAGTGCCTCTAGCTAGTTGTGCATTATAATTACGAGCTTCCTGATTTGGAGCGGTCCGTCGAGGACAATCTTTACTGGTGGTCCTTAGAACCACATTTGAAACAACCACCGATTCTCTTCCAGCATTCACCAGGGTGTCGTCATCTATAGTCAGCACATGATTGTAATTTATTAGTGGCAGCAGGTGCTCTAGCTCGAGCGGGCTCATCATTCCTGGGCCTCTTCTGAAACCTTCTAGCAAAACCTGAGTACTTAAAGTCCCTCTTGCTCTTGCCTCTATCTCTTTCTCGGTTTTGCCGCTCTGAGTTCTTAGCCTCTTCAGCTATCTTTGCTTTCTCCACCAGTGTGGCAAAATTCCATTCTTCCTGTGGGGCTATCAGTACCTGCAACTCATCACTCAACCCGTCCTCAAAATGCACGCAGTGTTCATAGTCAGTTGGCACTATACCTCGGGCATAACGACTCAGACACAGAAATTCTACTTCGTAAGCTGCCACAGTCTTACTTCCTTGGACCAAATTCAGGAATTTCTTCCTTCGGGCATCTACATAACTAGCCCCAACATACATTCCTTGAAATGAAGTTTTGAAGAAATCCCAAGTAACGCGATCAGCCTGAGTGCCATCCCGAATAGTAAGCCACCATTGATACGCCTCGTCTCTCAACAAGGACACAGCTCCTCTCAGTTTCTGCTCGGTAGTGCACTCCAAATCATCCATGATCCATTCCACTGCCTCGAGCCAATACTCTGCTACATTTGGGGCTACACCCGAGACACCCCTAAAAACCTCGGCACCACTTAATCTAAGTCATTCTGAAATTGATCCACGAGTTGCTAGACCAGTTCTAGCCCCAGCAACCCTTTCTAAGACTCACAACATTTCTTGAGACAAAGCAAAGTCCTCCCTCATACGGTCATGTGATCCAGTCTCAGTCCCGGATGACGCAAGTGCGTTCATTTTTGGCATGTGTCCCGACGCTTCAGACGCAACCCTCGCACATTGGCCTCTGCCACGGCCACGTCTACCGCGTCCACGTCCTCTAGTGCTCATAGTGGCTAATTTGATTTAATCTAATTAAATGTCTTATGAATCAGTATACTGTTTCGATATGTATTAAACAATGTTTTATGAAACATAAGAAGTAGAGCCGTTTTCGCAATCGCATTCGATAGTCTCAATCTCAATAGTTTTTAACACCTAAAATTAAAAGTTTTAGAGTGTTACTATAGTCATATTACACTACAATAACATACACTTACTTGACTTGGTGCCAGATACCCGTGGTGCCATACTTCCTTTTTGAAACATGCATTTTAACTTTACAATTCAAAACAACTTTGGAAAACGTTTTTGAACCCAAACCACAGTCGAGTTTTGAACCGGGCTCTGATACCATAAAATGTAACACCCCAAAACTGGCCTATGCGTTAAGGCCAGATTTGGAATGTCACACAAAATAAATATACTTTGAGTCCTATTTAAAGTAAAACAGATTTCAAAACTTTTTGACGAAATATTTATTGAGTAAAAGATTTGATTGATAAATCGACAGTTTGAGATGTAAGATCATATAATTTGTAACTTTGAAAATATCGGTAACAATTAAAGAAAATTTTAAAAGAAATTAAGGTATTTTTGAAAAGAATTGATGAAAATTTAAAGTGTTAATTTATGAAAATTTTATGAAAACCTTTTGTATATATATATTAATAAAATGTTTATTTAAGCCTTTAGAAATTTAAAATCTCAATTAAAATACTTTAAGAATTTTATAAATTCATCAAACAATAAACAAAATCAAAAATTAATCCAGAGGCCTTATTACAACCTTAATTCAAATAGCCAAATAATTAAAAATATTAAAAGAAATCCAAAATTTCAAATTTAACCATTTTGAAGTATGGCCTCCACCGAGACATCTACAGCCCAAGTCTCCATCACTGATCATTACCTGAAAGAGATAAGGAAAATAGGGGTGAGTTACTAGAACTCAGTGTGTAACCCACTTACCGTTGTCCACTGGACCAAAATTCATTAAGCACATATTTGGGCCTAAGCCCACATACAATAATAATAAATGTGTCTTATATATATATAATATGCATATGATATGCAATTCCCAAACCAAACCTAATTTTCCATCCGCTACACACCACCCGTACCAACCAACACACTTGTGGGGAGCTCTAGTCACCCACCCGCCAAAACACCAAAAGTAAGCATTAAGCCATTTATATCAAATTTGTGGACAAGCCACCAGATTAACAGAATTTACATGGCATTGCCATTTTTCAGATTTGTGGCAGAGCTACCAGATTTATGTAGCAGAGCTACCAGAACTTCTCTTCATCATCATCCCATCCCATGCAAAACATGTATATAATGCATAACAATTCACAATAATGTATTCAGATATTTCTTACAATTTTTATGGCCCATTATAACAATTTATTAGCTTGGCCCACTAAGCAGAATATTATCTTGGCACATTTCGCATATTTTCATATCGGCTCATTTAGCAAATATATCAATTTGGCTCACATATCAAATATACAAATTTGGCCTATATAACAAATATATCAATTTGGCCCACATATCAAATATACCAATTTGGCCCATATAACAAATATATCAATTTTATCAATTAATGTGGTTTAAACCATTTTTCTCGGTTTCACCTTTATACGATTTTAATCAAATGGTTTACTATCATTAAGACATTAATCTCTAACCCACGGAATACGGTGTGGGATTACACACCTGATTATGGTAAGCACTACGCTTTCTTGATCGTTGACACCTAAAATATTATAACGCTCGATTAGAAGATGAACGCGATCTAATAAATCTACTCTAAAACAAACGATCTAAGATTCTACCCTCAGGTTCGCGAATAACTACGATTTTTCAGTTTTCCCCAATTGACGGTCCACAACCTGGTGGAAAATCCCGAATCGCTGATGCCTCACAATTACGAACAACTTTGAATAGTTGATTCTCACCGGATGAGGGTCCACAACTTGGTGAAAAGTCTCGAATCGCCGGAACAGCCCTTCGTTTGAATTTAGGAGTTTGGATCTTCAATCCACTCCTTTTGAGATCTCCACTAGATTTCCCTTTCAAATCGTTACCACAAACCTCCATCGATTAGTATTACGATAAAGTACAGATTTTACAAAAAGGGTGAAGATCGGCTTACCACTAATCCCGAGTGATCAACGATTGGATGGATCAAACGGTTTAGTCCCTAAAATTACAATCAGTTAACTATCACCATATTATAAACATCTTAACGAATAAAGAGTGATTATAGAATCCGTGAAGAACTCTTACCTTAAAGATTTTAAAACTGAATCATAGCGATTGCGAGATGATTAGGGAAGAATGATGGTTCGGCCTTCCACTATATCACTACGAAGAAGAAATGGATTTGTTTAAAAGAGAAATTGATGATGATTTCAGTCAAAAAGACCCTCCCAAGCCATAATATAGATTCGGCAAAAGAGAGAAGAAAATAAAAAGAATTGAAAGAGTTTTTACCGATTGTTCAAGAGGTGAATGACAACCCGAATGAAAAATAAAGATCAATGAAATGATGGAAGATTTGGCTATAGAGAAATAGTGGACTCAAGATTCAACTATGGTGAAAAATATTAGAGTGGAAGTGATGCTTGAAGGATTTTGCAAAAAGAAAAGAAGAAGAGGAATGATGGATTAGTTTCGGTTTTCAAGGATGATGAATGAACAAAGAAATGGTCTCAAAGTTTGTATGCATTCGGCAAGGAGAAAGAAAAGAAATGGAATATGCCTCTTCAAAGTTGCATGGATTCGGCAAAAAGAGGAAAAAAGAGTTTGGGGAGAAAAGAAAAATGATACCAAATTGTTAATAAAGAATTGGCCAAAACAACCAAAATTTTACCAATTACCAATAACCATATTCGGCTAGGAAAGGAAGTTTTGAGAGAAAAATACAATTGATGGTATTGATATTTTGACCCAAAACTAACACTTTTGTTTTTACCAAAACATCAAGCACCAAATTGGCTATCGTCCTAGCCCCTAGCCGTCCACATTCATCCCCCATAGGATAAGAGTTTGGCCACCCAAACTTTCCAAAACACCATCCACGAAATAAGCCCCTTGTCCCCCTTACTTACCTATTTCTCTTGATTCCTTTCCCCAACTTCAACCTTGCCTTATTCTTTTAGCCACCTTACCAAAAATAATGAAGTCCACCCTTTCCATAAATACTCCTTGACAGACACATTCAGGAAGGGAAGCAAAAATAAAAGTCAAAATGCAAACAAAGTGATTCGAACTCCTTCCCTCAAGGTACTACAAGTGACGCCATAGCCTCTTTACTAATAGCTCATTTATGCTAGCTATTTATTCAATTATTTCCATATGCTTTAAGGTCACTTACTCCATCTCCTTAAAGTGCTAAATGCCAAAAATTTCACTAGGTCCAAATAAATCTCGAGCCTTCTCAGGACCTTCTCAACATAAAAAAAAAATTATAATCTAACTAGCTTAGCACCAAAATAATGCAACACATAAAATTTGAATTCTAGGATGTTACAGTTCCATTGCTCAAAACATCTCAAGTACGTAAAGGTAGAAGCTTGGAAAAGTCTATTCACTGGTTCACTCTTCAGATTTCAAAGTTTGAATCACAATGCAATAATGTAAATAAACAAGATTACAAACATTGAATAATATACATGGATAAAATATTACGCTAATGAATGATCGTAATATGAAATTTGAAGAGAATGGATTTGGGTACATACAATGGCAAGTCAATTAATGCAAATAACATATAGCAAGTTTTAAAACAAGATAAGCCAATGATATATATAAAATAATATGTGTCAATCTAAACAATATACATGTAATAAAACTCGATATAAAATAATGTACATGTAAAAATTAATAAAAATTTTTGAATTAGATAGAGTATAATTTAAAATAAGATCTTTTAAAGGAACAATCGTATATATACATATATTAAAATCAAATGTATACATAGATAGATTAAAAAGAAAATACATACATAAAATTATTACGAAATCAACAATATAAAGAAAATAAAATAATTCTAATACTAATTATATAAATGCATGTATAAGTTAATGATGGATAAAAGTACTTAAATTAAATATTATATAAATCTTTAAAAAAACATATAAAAGAACATTTTGAAATTTAATATTTATATAATAGATTAAAACACATACAAATGGAAGATAAAACAAATTAAAATATTGTAAAATCGATAAAATAACTCAAAATAATTTTTAAAACAACTTATATAATATATAGATATATTTCTATAAAGGAAATTGCACAGATTGTGCATGAAAACTAAAAATATTAAATCAAATAAAAATAAGAGTAACAGTCTAATTTATAAATAAAAAAATTGATTTAAGAAAAGTCGAGGACCAAGATAAAATGAGTGCAAATAATTAGGGACTAAACAGGAAAATATTATTGAAGCTCAAAACGCTGCACACAAATTGGATTAAATCGAAATGGCACGCAAATTATAGGGACAAATTAAGAAATAATAGAAAACACATAATAAATCTAATTAAATGGCAATACAAGAATAAAGGGACCGAACGCGTAAATATACCATCACCGCAAAAACGCGCGGATCCCATAGACATCGGGTCGGGTCGAAACATGTTATCCTATACGACGCCATTTTGAAGCCATTTAATCAGACTTCAAACGACGTCGTTTTGTTTGGTTTAAATAGGTTACTAAACCTAAAATCCCATCAGAAATCCGGCCCTTTTTTTTATGAAATCAAAATACCCTAGCCGCCTTAAAAAACAAAATCAGAGCCCCCCTCTCGCTATCCTGTCGATCCAGGAGCCCACGCCGTCCGACTACCATTCCACTGCTATAAACGGTGTATGATGGCGTGCGGTGATACTCCCTTATTCTCACTTAGCACCAAGACCCAAAGGCTATCTGATTCTAACCCGAAATCCCCGTCTCAGGCTTCGATTTCGACAAAGGAGATGAGGGCTCCGATGGTCCCTTTTGCGAAGGTAAACCTCCTTTTTTGTTCGTTTATTCCCTCGATTTAAAAACAAAAACAAAACGAAAAAGAAATAACCAAAATAGAAAACCACCTTTTTTCCAATTTCTTTCTGTATTCTCTATTTTGTGTTCGAAATTGTGAAGTCGAATTACAGTGGTTGGTTTCGATCCTTTTAAAGGCCGAAATAAAAATAAAAGTGAAAATAAAAATACAACTGCTTTTTTTTGTTTTTTTTTGCTGCTATTTGTTTCCTTGTACAGGTATGGTGCGAACGTGGTCATTTGGAGGCCGCTGATTTGGCTGTGACGGGTTGCAAGGCGTGCGTGGAGGCACGAGGGTGGCTTGCTTTTGGGGTTGTGTGCGGCGCTGGTAGTTCCAGAAACCTCTAGGGTTTCTGGAAGGGTTGGAATTTTTGGGCCAATCGGACCTTGGGATTTTGGGTCTAAATTTGGGTAGTGTTTTGGGCTAGTGGGGTTAATTCGGGTTTTGGGCTAGGTTATCATTAATTTGTAATGGACTGATGGACTTTATTAATTTTGGGATTTTTATATTTTATTTTGCTTTGGTTATGGTGTGGGCCCGGGCAGATTGGGCCTGCTACAATGACATATAATTATAAAGTAATTAATATATATATGTGTGGTCTAAGTGGGGGATTGTTGGAAAATATGGTCATCACATATATAATAATAGTAATTACATGTTATTATTTACTATCATAAAATATTAGCCAAAATTAAAAGTGATCTAATTTGGTTAAGGTTTATTGTACTTTATTTATTAAATAAAGTATGGGCCAAATATGTGTAGATACTCTTGTAACTAATTTCTAATTAATGATGGGCTGATTAGAAATTAGGATTAATGTGCAAAAGTTATATCAATCAAGATGTTTTTATTCGTTTATTCTCTCGATTTAAAAACAAAAACGAAACGAAAAAGAAATAACCAAAATAGAAAACCACCTTTTTTCCAATTTCTTTCTGTATTCTCTATTTTGTGTTCGAAATCGTGAAGCCGAATTACATTGGTTGGTTTCAATCCTTTTAAAGGCCGAAATAAAAATAAAAATGAAAATAAAAATACAACTATTTCTTTTTTTGTTTTTTTGCTGCTATTTGTCTCCTTGTGCAGGTATGGTGCGGACGTGGCTGTACGGAGGCCGTACGAGCGGTGTACGAGGGCTGCGGCGCGCATGGAGGCACGAGGGTGGCTGCTGTTGGGGTTGTGTGCGGCGCTGGTAGTTCCAAAAACCTCTAGGGTTTCTGGAAGGGTTGGAATTTTTGGGGCAATGGGGCCTTGGGATTTTGGGTCTAAATTTGAGTAGTGTTTTGGGCTAGTGAGGTTAATTCGGGTTTTGGGCTAGGTTATCATTAATTTGTAATGGATTGATGGACTTTATTAATTTTGGGATTTTTTATATTTTATTTTGCTTTGGTTATGGTGTGGGCCCGAACAGATTGGGCCTGCTACAATGTCATGTAATTATAGAGTAATTAATATATATATGTGGTCTAACTGGGGGATTGTTGGAAAATATGGAAATTACATATATAATAATAGTAATTACATGTTATTATTTACTATCATAAAATATTAGCCTAAATTAAAAGTGATCTAATTTGGTTAAGGTTTATTGTACTTTATTTATTAAATAAACTATGGGCTAAATATGTGTAGATATTTAGTAACTAATTTCTAATTAATGATGGGTGATTAGAAATTAGGATTAATGTGCAAAAGTTATATCAATCAAGATGTTTTTGTTCGTTTATTCTCCCGATTTAAAAACAAAAACGAAACGAAAAAGAAATAACCAAAATAGAAAACCATCTTTTTTGTGAACCTTTTAAAGGCCGAAATAAAAATAAAAATAAAAATAAAAACGAAATCGTGAAGCCGAATTATAGTGGTTGGTTTCGATACTTTTAAAGGCCGAAATAAAAATAAAAATACAACTGTTTCTTTTTTGTTTTTTTTTTTTGCTGCTATTTATTTCCTTATGCAGGTATGGTGCGGGACGTGGTCAGACGGAGGTCATGTCTGGCGGTGTCTGAGAGCTACGACGCACGTAGAGGTATGAGGGTGGCTTTCTGTTGGGGTTTTGTGCGGCGCTGGTAGTTCCAGAAACCTCTATGGTTTCTGGAAGGGTTGGAATTTTCGGGCCAATCAGGCCTTGGGATTTTAGGTCTAAATTTGGGTAGTGTTTTGGGCTAGTGGGGTTAATTCGGGTTTTGGGCTAGGTTATCATTAATTTGTAATGGACTGATGTACTTTATTAATTTTGGGATTTTATATTTTATTTTGCTTTGGTTATGGTGTGGGCCCTATGATTAGGCTGCTACAATGACATGTAATTATAGAGTAATTAATATATATATATGTGGTTTAAGTGGGGATTGTTGGAAAATATGGGCATCACATATATAATAATAGTAATTACATGTTATTATTTACTATCATAAAATATTAGCCCCAATTAAAAGTGATCTAATTTGGTTAAGGTTTATTGTACTTTATTTATTAAATAAACTATGGGCTAAATATGTGTAGATACTCTAGTAACTAATTTCTAATTAATGATGGGCTGATTAGAAATTAGGATTAATGTGCAAAAGTTATATCAATCAAGATGTTTTTGTTCGTTTATTCTCCCGATTTAAAAACAAAAACGAAACGAAAAAGAAATAACCAAAATAGAAAACCATCTTTTTTGTGAACCTTTTAAAGGCCGAAATAAAAATAAAAATAAAAATAAAAACGAAATCGTGAAGCCGAATTATAGTGGTTGGTTTCGATACTTTTAAAGGCCGAAATAAAATTAAAAATACAACTGTTTCTTTTTTGTTTTTTTTTTTTGCTGCTATTTATTTCCTTATGCAGGTATGGTGCGGACGTGGCTGTACGGAGGCCGTACGAGCGGTGTACAGAGGCTACGACGCACGTAGAGGTATGAGGGTGGCTTTCTGTTGGGGTTTTGTGCGGCGCTGGTAGTTCCAGAAACCTCTATGGTTTCTGGAAGGGTTGGAATTTTCGGGCCAATCAGGCCTTGGGATTTTAGGTCTAAATTTGGGTAGTGTTTTGGGCTAGTGGGGTTAATTCGGGTTTTGGGCTAGGTTATCATTAATTTGTAATGGACTGATGTACTTTATTAATTTTGGGATTTTTATATTTTATTTTGCTTTGGTTATGGTGTGGGCCCGGGCAGATTAGGCCTGCTACAATGACATGTAATTATAGAGTAATTAATATATATATATGTGGTTTAAGTGGGGGATTGTTGGAAAATATGGGCATCACATATATAATAATAGTAATTACATGTTATTATTTACTATCATAAAATATTAGCCCCAATTAAAAGTGATCTAATTTGGTTAAGGTTTATTGTACTTTATTTATTAAATAAGGTATGGGCCAAATATGTGTAGATACTCTAGTAACTAATTTCTATTTAATGATGGGCTGATTAGAAATTAGGATTAATGTGCAAACATTATATATTAGGGTTATGGTCCCCAAATTACACATATGTAACTTTTCTAATATCCCATGTTTAGAAAAGAGAGAGCCACATTCTCTAAATTACTTGTGTGCTAATTTGGAAGATTAAAACCATAAGATCGAAGATTCCAAGAAATCAATGGATTCAGATACACTTCTACATTTAGTTTTATTGTTGATGATTTGACATGATAGATCCTGGGTAATAAAGTTTTATCTCAGATCTTGTTTTTACGGCTTGTTACACGTCTTTCGTAGTTAGTAAAGGATAACATCCATGCGTCATCCCATACCACTACCTATGCTACTTTATTTACCATTCCCACAAGAAACTAGTTGCAAACAATGAAAGGGATGTTATCAGCAAGAAAGATGCTATGCTAACCAAGAAGGGAGTAGAAATGGTGGAGTTTGACCTCGGCCATATTGTCTATGATTAGCATAACATCTTTGAATTTTCTACCATTCCATTCTTTGAATTTTCAAATACTTGTGAAGAAAAATCTAAAACTTGTTTGAGACAATGAACATCTTGAGAGAACTATTGTTGAGCTCAAATTTTCATCAAAATGGTTTGAGTAAAAGCACACTTCTACTAACCCTACAGATCATTCTAACAATGACAAGGAAGAAGAACCCGCAACTGAGACTACCCAAGTGGGCCTTGAAGTGCCCACTGCAATAGGCATTGTAACCCTATTGGTTCCATCAAGAGGATGCTTGATCACCTATCTTTTTCCATTGGCTCTCACAATTAAGTCATAGCAAAGTGATAAGTGCTAAAAGTAACATATTTTAACTTCATCCTTAATGCGTTTTTGGGTGATTATTCGATGATTATTATGAATTTTATGCTCATAATCCTTTAAATTTATGTTTTGATTCTTAATAGAGCATTTGGGAGCACAAGGAGTGAAAAACGAGCAAAAACTGGAAAATCAGAGCAAGCTACAGAAGCCACACGGGCTGACCGATTCCACACGACCTGGCCAAGCAGTTGTGTGACCCACACGGGTGTGTGGTAGGCCATGTCGATTGCATGGATTTGCACTTTGAATAGCGGAAAACGAGATTTTTAGGTTTTTTGGGCATTCTAAGACATGTATATGACAAAAATAAGATAGGAGAGATCCGTCATAGAATATTCAAGAAAACAACTCAAAAAACATCATTTCTATCAAGATTGAAGACTCACAGTTGATTTCTTAGGAGATTATCATGAGTTTCTTTATTTCTTTTGGTTATACTATCTCTAGGATGTTTTTATTTGCAAGCATGAATTAATTTTCTAAATACCTAGGGGAGATGAACCCTATGATAAATTCTGTCTTTTGATTTTTATTTTACACAATAAATACTTAGATCTTGTTTTCAATTATGTGTGCTTAATTCTTGGTTTGATATTTCTAGATTATTGATCCATGTTTGATGTGCTTAAATCAGAGGAGGAATACACCCTGTTTAAGAGTAGATCTTTCGAGTGGAGTTGCATGCAATCCTAGAAATAGGACGACATAAATCTACCAGATTAGAATCAAATCTAATAGGGGAATCCATAAATCAAATTAATGCAATAATAGAGGTTTTAATTAGAAAGAAATTTCAATTAATCAACCTAGAGTCAGTTGCTCTTACTTTTGAAAGAGATATTAGCATAATTTAGGGATTTCTAAGGATCAAGATAGTAAGTGAAGAAATTTTGTAATTTAGATTGATAGTGACAGATGAAGTCTAAGTGAATTCTTTCCTAGTTATCGTTTAGCTTCTTAGTTGTCAACCGTTTATTTTCCTGAATTGTTCTTTTTCGTGTTCGTAGTTAATTAATTTAGTTGTTTTAGTTTTTAATCAATCACTCGATTTATTCCGTTAAATAATAGAAAGTAATTACTAGTACTTTTAGTCTTCGTGGGAACGATATCTTTGCTCACTATAGCTATACTATTAATTAATAGTTGCACTTGCCTCAGTTAAATTTTTAGTTAGTTTCGTGAACATCACAAAGCTTCGAGCAGAGATCAAGGTCATCCAGCAAGTCAAAGATCAAAAAATTTTCTTACGCAATGATTTGCTCACTTAGCCCAGGAGGTGATGGCTTAGCACTTCTTTTGAACAAAAAAGAGGATTAGTAAGCTGGAGATGTTGATTTTTTTGGATGATTTTCTTTTACTACTACTAATAGGAGTAATTTTCTTTACTTTGTTGTTACAAAAAAATAGTCTTTTTTAATTATTTTCTTTATAAGCTCTGTAACTATTGAACATTGAAAATCTTATTGGTGATTGGTTGGTTTTACATTGTTGCACATGCTCTTATCATCATTTTACTTAGATATAATTATAGTATTTTAATTGTTGATGCAATTACTTCAAGGAATTTAAATTGTTTGATTATGCTTTAAGATAAGTTTGATAGATTAAGAGAATTGTGGTAAGGGGAGCAATTGTTGTTTTGTTGATATGCTTCTTCACTTATATAATTTTGTTCAAAAAATTGTCAAAAGGGGAGATTATTGAGGAAAGTGTTTAAAGCGGCTATCTATGTGCCAATTGATGTGGCCACTATGTTTATCACTACAACACGTCAGCTCACTTTCTATATTTGAAGTTAACAATTTCGTAACGAAATCTTTGGGTTATAATTGATGTTAATATTATAGAATTAGACAAGTCCATTTATAAAGATCAATTTATTTGTAGAAACACATCTTAAGGATTGGATCGAAGCTGATTATACATATCAAATCTCTTAAACCAAGGAAGTTGAATTGAGATAGACTTTGAAGACTTATCTCCAACAGTTCACTTTACATTGATCTTTATTATTATATCTTCTGTTTTTAATTGTTGTTTAATAGGGATTGTATTGTAATTTATATCTAAAATATTTAGCAAGTCTCAAACCTCTTATATATTTGGGATACTTATATAGGTTTTGTACTGAGTATTGATAGAATGTATTTATTCATAGTAGAACGCATTTTTGATAGTGCATTCGAGAGAGTAAATTCATGTTGTTTACTGTCCAAGTTCTTCAGGAGGAAGAAAACTTAGAGGTAAGTGATCTAGATCCTTAAGTACAAAAGTAAGGTCACATATTGAGGCGTAATAAAACTTGAATCACTTGTTGTTATTAGAATTAAAGATAACGGATGTATTCATTGAACTAGGCTCCTCAAATATGGAAAAATCGAACCGCATAAATAATCTTGATTACAATAACATTTGAAGTGTCCACTGCAACTATCAATTTTATTGAAACACTATTTTTCTTAGCTTTTTGGTTTTAATTAATGGATGCAATTTGATGGTTTTCAACCCTCGTAGAGGATTGCGAGAAGAAGATACTTGTTTTTATTTGCAATCAAGGCTGTGTAATCTAATCAACCAAGAAGCGAGATATTTGGGGATAAGTGGCTCTTACGACTCCTTCAATCGATGATGATGATATTCTTCTATTTGAAATAACGTTTACTTGAAACGATTAATTGAATTATAGTAAGAAAAAAGAAATGGTTTAATTAACCATGATTCACGGGGATGGAGTATTTTGATCCTATCCATTCCTATTTTTGCTCAACACACACCAAGAATAATAATAACAAATCTCTGAATTATAAAATACGAAAGCCAAATGGATTACCATAGTTTATGCTTTCATTTTTATTTAATTTTCAAAATTCTTGACATCAATTTTTTGTTAAGAATGCTACTTTAAACAATATTTTATCATAACAAGTTCAAACGAGTGTTCTTAAGAAGAAAAAAGGCATCATCAATTTTTCCTTAAGAATGCTACTCTAGAAAATTTTTATCATGACAAGCTAATTTATAATTATTCAATCTTTAGTTTTTTTTTTTTTTTTTTATAACACAATCAGAATAATTTATTTACTTTGGTTGTTTTCAATTTATGTTTGGTAATATTTTAAGAGTAATATTATATATTTAATTTGATGTATTTATTTATAAATAAATCATTACAATATATGTAAAAATAATATAAAATATTTGACACAAATTCATCCAAACACTAAAAATTATTTTGAGTAAGAAAGTCAAGAAACTTTGAGTTTAATGTGTGAACTGAGTTGGCCAATGGGCCAAAATAGAAAAGCCCAAAGAATATAAAAACGGATTTAAACCATTTTTTCCTTAATGTATTTATTCTGGATTTTCAATTTTTTGCAGTTGGAGAATGATTTTTTAAATCCAATTATATTATAGTAATTGAATCATCAAATCAATCTAGGTTGGATTCGATTCTAAATATTAGTTTTAATATAGGAATATGTAAATACGTCTACTTATAAATTATCTGAATAAGCTACTAATGCTTAGCTTGATTATTAATATTAGGAAAATTTTATTTACTAAGTTAAATATTTTATATATTTATAAAATATTTATACATTTTTTTTACCATAAGCTTTATTTTAATATTTTTATACATTTAAATGTTGTTACAATTATATTATTGCATTTCGCTTGGAGTGCAGCATATTTGATCAAATACTAATCTATGTTACCTTAATTTTTCAGTTTTTATCCAAAGAACAAAAATGCTAACTGCACAATGTTGACTCATATTTTGCTTGTTTGTAAATGCACTTTTGGCAAAGTTATCACCTTGTCCTATTGGCTCCATTCATTTTTTTTCCCTCCTTTCTTTTTTGTTTGTTGATTTGATTGAGTGGTCAAAATCGTATTCTGGATGGACCATCCCAAGTCATAAATCAGCTACCTAGCTTCCCATGTTTCTCTTTTTCTTCAAACATCAAAATTGTCCACATTTTATGTTTTCTAGTGGAATTCACTATCAGTGTCCAGGTCTTTGCCATCTTTTCTGTTCATTCAGTCAATTTGGAAAGTCTTTAGGGGAATGCTCCTTTTCCTCCAGTGCTCAATTTCCCTAGCTTCTTTATTGATGGATCACATCTTAAAGTTCACATCTGATATAGTTGCATTTGTCTCCTTGCAACTTCAGCCCACTTAAAATATAAAATTATTATTTAAGCTTTTAAAATTTTTTAAAAATTTTAAATTATTAAAGATAAAATTACACTTTAACCCCTAAAATTATAAAAATTCGATTTAATCCTTTACAAATTATAAAGATATAAACTATAAAAAAAAAAATTAAAAATTTATCCAACCCCTAAAATTATTTTGGCTTCGCCCCTACCTCCATGTTATCAGATTCAAACATTTCTCTTTCATTCATGCAGGTGGCTAAGAAATTTAGAGCTTCCATCATTCCTCACTCGTAAATATGAACAATTTGGAAGATATAAAAAAAGGATGAGGCATGATCTTATTAAATCGCGTACATTTTCTTAAATTCATTGTTTAGAATCTCAGAATCTGACATCACAGACATTGTCCAAGACCGTGACCGGCTCACCTGTGATGATCTTCGTATACTTCTCATATTTGAAGCCTCGATCCGATGCCTAATCACCCAATAACACATAGTGCCTAAAGTAGTGGCCATTATACTTGTTCCTATAATTGTCACTCCAATTGCAAGCCACTTTTCATCTTTGCCAACTACAATAAATGACAAGGCCAAGAATGCCACTGAAACAAGCACACAAGCCAACCACATTAACTTGTTGATAATTGCCATCATCTGCTTCTTTCCCTTGCTATCAATCACTACAACTGAGGTCTGAACCACCACAACAGCCAGAGAAATGAAGAGGGCAATCGAATCAAAGATGAAGAAGATTATAAAAGCAGGCTTTGGAGCTATATTTGCTTCCCCAAGGGAGTTGCCGGGCGGAATGTCTTTCGGGTCATCGACATATTGGCCAGGGACAGTGAAGATGGCTGCAAAAGCAACGGTAGCGATTAGGACAGCAACCACAGTGGTGGAGTTTATTGCATTGTTAAGACCTTCAGAATGCATTTTGTTGATTCTTTTGGCTATGCCTTGCACTTGTTTTCGGGTTTGGAGGGTGTGTTCTAGTTGATAGTGCACTTCATGCTTTATATCACTCACAGTTTGTTTTAACTCTCGAGCTGGGTTTGTTGCTGCCGGCTTGATGGCTCGAGCACTTTGAACCCCATGCTGTTGCAGCATGGATGCAATCTCCAGGTGGCCGGTTTTCTCAGCAATGTCGAAAGCGGTTTCGCCACATCTGTTAACAGCTTTAATGTCGGTTTCTTTATATCCAAGTAGCAATTTAGCAATCTGCACAAAAGAAAAAGATTCCATTAGCTTACTTGATATTGCCTTCTTCCTTTCCCAAATGAAATATCTTCTGAAATGGATACCAAATTAAGGTTAAAATTCATTAGGTAATAATTAAACCTTTTTTTTTCTTTTAGGGAAGATTGTGAACTTGTTGCATCTATAGTTGTCAAGATTATGCAGCATTTGTTGAAACATGTAGTTTGACCTTTCGAAATATAATAACCCACTAGTCACTTAAATCTTTTGGCAGATTGTGAGAGACTTCAGGCCTTTGTTAAGAAGTCAACCAGCAGGGTCAGAAATCAATAATGAGAAGCATTTGCTCTTGAAAGTAATCATAAAATTAATTCAGAATTATTATTTCTCAATCACACCGGATAAACCATCTAATTGGCAGCCATTGAATTTAATTATTCTTTAACATAATAATACCCTGTTTATGAACAAGCGATTGACCTGGTTCAATTTGCAGACAAACATGAATGGCTAAAATGATTGATAAACTCAAAATAAGAGTGATTTACCTCAGCTCTTCCCTTCCCGGTGGCTATATGCAAGCTTGTGTTACCCTTGGTATCAGCCATGTTTATCATCAATGAAGGATTCACCCTTATCAATTCCTCCACCACAGCAAGACTCTGCCCCTTCACCGCCATGTGAAGCGCGGTTTGCCCTTTCTTATCAATCCTAGGAGCAATCCCAGGTTCACAAGCCAAAAGTGCCTTCACAACATCCAAATGACCATTCCTTGCTGCAGAATGTAAAGGCGTTTTACCATTACTCCTTGCTATTATAGCCAAGCTACTACCTACCTCCAACAAGAACTTCACATTCTCAATATGGCCTTGAGTCGCCGCCGTGTGAAGAGCCGTGGTGTTCGATAAATCGACAGTCATAGCCAGTTCCGGATGGGCTGCTAGTAGCACTTTCAATATATCTGCAACAAGGGTCACTTGAAAACCTCATCTTCACCACCAAAAAACCAAAAACAGACAATTCAGGTGTTGGAAACATACCTAAATCTCCTTGTTTAGCAGCAATGTGGAGTGCATCAAACCCATTTCTCGCTTTGATCCCAGCATTAACAAGATCGTAATAGTGAATCATCTCTTTAACCAAATCCACATAACCGTATTCGGCCGCAACATAAAGCGCAGTTTCGCCGGACTGGTTCTGTTTAGCTAACTGCTCCTTCAGTGCATCCTCCTCAATACCTGTAAGGATTTCTTTCACCGCTGCAAGATTCCCAGCTCTTGCCGCTGAATGTAGAGCTGTATCATCGCGTTTTCCCGTTAACTGTTTGGTAATTTTTTTCCTACGAGCCGGAACACTTGGCTGCTCAGTTGTTGGTCTCTCCATGTCAATCAAAATCAAAATTTTCTCCTTTGCTCAACTTTAACTTCTGTTATGAATTGAAAAACCTTCTTTTCTTCATCTTCCAGCAAAAACCCAAATCAAAATTTGCATTTTTTTTCATATAAACCAGCTAATAAAATGAGATTCTAAACAATCCTTGATCTCAATGATCCCAACACTTGCATCCCAAAGTATATGCCTGTTTACAACAGAAATCCATTTTCAGCTTTCTTAAAACACCAACCAACATTTCATTCAATTAATATTTATAAGAAAACAACTTAAAAGTCTTAAACCCAGAAACCAAAAACAAGAAAACCCATAAAGTTGAATTATTTAGGAAGAAGAAAATGGAGAAACACAAAAGAATGATATAATAATAATTATCTGAGTTTGAAAAAAAAAACAGAGTTACTTTTGCTCTAATCCATCGAAAACCAGACTACCAGAGCACATGTATAAGTATCAACCTGTTTTTGATTGAACTTCTCTGTTACTAATCAGAGTACCAGAAAAAGAAAAGAAAAAAATTGCTTTGACCCACCTTTGTTTATGAAGAAGAAAGATTGTTTTTAAGCTTTAGAAGGTAAAAACACAAAAAGCACATGTATTCACAACTTCAACAGAATCTAAAAGCAGACCCATCCCACATACTACAAACTAAAACATAAAGAGAGACTTTTGTAAAGGTTGTCATCATTACAACGTTTAGGGGAAACTTTTCTTATTTTGTTTCTTTGGGTTAATAATAATAACAGCAAGAGCTCGTAGGAATGTAATAATGGCATTTTATTAACCAATAATAATAATGGCATTTGTAGTTTTCTAAAAAACACTATTAAATATTATTTTAAATATTGACGTGTATTCTATTAGTATTAATGTCACTTACTAGTCTCAAGAGTTTCCAGGAATCTTTTCCCATTTTGTGAACTTCTCTATAATATGTAAAACTAAAATTTATGACTTTTCGACCCAAAGTAAAAAGTAAAATTTATGACTCTACATCTTCTTTTATAAGGTTCCAAATTTTCTAGCGTTGAAAACTGATTCAAAATATTTGTTTGTTGTAATATTTACTTAGTATGTTTTATTTTTTACTTGTTTATATTAATTGAGATGTGATTTAGTGGTAAATATTTTTTTTATTTTTTATATGGTTTGTTGCGTTGTACAACCTATATGAAGGGTTGATTTCAGCATCCGTCTTTCAAGAGTATTTCAGTATATTTGTGCCCATCCCTTATTTATTTAAATTCCTCTTCAAAATTTTGTCTCACTTCATCTGTAATTTTAAACACTGTTTTTGTGTTTTTGTGATACTTTGAGTTATCTTCTCCAACATTTGTGGTATGTTGTTCTTGGGTGCATATCTCATGGTGACAAACAACAATGTTATGAGTGTTACTCAACCAGCGATTCTCTTCTTCCATGGCAAAAGTTATGAATTTTGGATCATCAAGATGACACTTTTTAGGTCTCAAGATTTATTGGACTTAGTTGAGAGTGGATATTCCAATGATGATGAAAAGGCCAAGTTGAAGAAAAATCAAACACGAGACTCCAAAGCATTATTCTTTATTCAATGTGCTGTTATGGGTCAATTTTTTCAAAAATTGCAACATCAGTTACTGCAAAAGAAGCTTGGACAACATTACAAATGGCATACCAAGGCTCTTCGAAAGTAATCAGAATGAAGCTTTAGTTTTTTCATCGTGACTTTGAGACATTGAAAATAAAAACCAGGGAATCAATGTAAAACTATTTTTCAAGAGCAACCGCAGTCGTCAATCAAATGAGATCCTATGGAGAAAAAAATTTAGGATCAAACTATTGTTGGAAAAGTATTGAGGAGATTGACTCCAAGGTTTGATCATGTTGTTGTAGCCATTGAAGAGTCAAAAGATATTGCTTCTTACTCCTATGATGAACTCATAGGATCCTTACAATCTTATGAGGCAATACTGAATCAACCAAATGAGAAGAGTGACAAAAAGGCCTTTCAAGTGATAAGGAGTCTCTTGAGCAACAAAGGAAGGCGACATATAGATATGAGGTTATCATGGTAGGTGAAATTACCAGGGTAGAGGTAGTTGAGGCAAAGGAAAAGCTACTAGATATTATGAACAAAGGCTGATGAATGAGAAATAGAAAATCTACAGGAGCTGTAACATCTCGATTTAGACCCTAGTTGGAATAGTGGTTTCGAGACCACAAATATGAGGTCAAAAAATATTTTAATATTATTTTCTGTGTTTACAGTATGTGATTGAGCATGTTGAAAATTCTGTGTGAAAATTTTATCGTTTGTGTGCCGAATTGTGAAAAAGGACTTAATCGCATAAAATGCAAAAGCTGTGTGCTGATTGTTAAAGTGCTTATTTGACATGGCTTTTTAAATGAGAAGTCCTTATGTTGTAATTAGACCTTTGATAGTTGGGATGACAAAAATAGGCTTATATTAGGGGAATTTTAATGTTTTAATCAAAGGTTAAAATGGTAAAATAAGTATTAATGTTTAATAACTAAAACAAAAACATTAGGTGGCCATTTTATCATCTTATTTCCACCGAAAATAGAAAGAACACATAGGGTTCTTGAGCTTTGGATATTCGGCACATACAAGGCTTGATTGAGGTATGTTTTGAGCTCAGTTTTTAGTGATTTCTACGTTTTTGTGATCGTTGCTTCGTGTTCTAGCTAGCCCATGTCTTAATTTTTGAATTTGTTGGTGATTTTGTAAGATGCCATTGATGAATGCTATTCGGATCGAGATCGAGGCAAGAATAAAGTGCTCGATTGATTGACTTGTTTCGTAATTTTGACGTCCGAGGTAAGTTCATGTATAATATGAATTGTTTAAATCGTGTCCACATATTATGTGATGAATAAATATATGTGGTTGATGAGTTAGTAATTCTATATATGGATTTGAGTGTTGTGGCACTAAGTGTGCGAAATAGAATTGATACAGTGGTGAACGGCACTGTGTGTGCGAAATAAAGAAAGTATCGACTATATTGATTGGTACTGTGTGTGCGATACTGAGTTAAATTAAGTTTAATGTAAAGGCACTAAGTGTGCGATGATATTAAAGGTTTGGCTAAGAAATTGGCACTAAGTGTGCGAGTAAATCAAATGATTAATGAAGACTGAACGAAATGTGGTATTGAGCATTGAGTAGTAAAAGTGATTGTTAACTAAGTGTTGGCACAGGTATGTACGAAACCTATGTGTTTGATGATATCATATATGGATAAAAGGATGATTATGTGGGTAATGACTATGTATGAGATTGTATAACATTGTGAATTGAACCAGGTGATGGTTATTTTGTATAATGAATTTGAATGGTTAAGTTAAATGTATTATATGACGAACTTTCTAAGCTTTTTAGCTTACTGTGTAAAGTGTTTGTCTGTTTTACAGTGTCATTAAAGCTAACTTGGATCCTGTGATCGTCAGCGACTCAATCACACTATCGGCTATCTAATTTGGTACTTTTGGAAGATGAATATATTTGGTATATGGTATGTATAGGCTAGTGTTTATGGTATATTTTGAAGTGTATAAATCTTTCCATGTGATATGGCTTGATAGTTTAATGATGTTGCATAAGCTTTGGGTAGATCTAAAGGATGGTTAATATGTGCATGTGTGTTCTATGTGAATGATCATCTTGGCTTAAATTAGTAAAATGGAAATGGTATGTTTCATGTTTAGATTTGGTAAGGATTGAATAATGAATGGATTATATGTTTTTGAATGTGTAATTGATATTTTGTGACAGTATGTTGAGTTGAATTGTATAGGGAGATAAATGGTAATGTTAAGAGGTTAAATAAGCATGTTTTGGTATGTTTGGATGCCATTTGGGGTATGAAATTGAATTGGTTAATGCTTGTAGGTGTAATCAAAGTGTGGGTGGCAAATTGGCCTTGCAAATAGCCTATATTTGCCCACATGGTTAAGCACACGAGCGTGTGGCTCGACCGTGTCCCTTATATTTGTAATTTGATTCAAGTCAGACTCGCACACGGGTTAAGCACACGGGTGTGTGAATGGCCGTGTGATGCAAGTCAGTGTCGACCACGGGTGTGTCTTCGGCCGTGTGAACAAGTCAATATGTATGCCCTGTTTTTCCACGGCTTGGACACACGAGTGTGTCTGAGGCCGTGTAAGGCACACGGCCTACCCACACGGGCGTGTGACCTCTGTAGCTTTGAAAAATGTTAAGTTTTTGGAAAATTTCGTATGAGTTCAGTTTTGTCCCTACCCCTTTCCAAAGCGTGTTTAAGGTTTCGTAGACCTTATAAAGGGACTTAGTGATATTGTTTGATTATGATTTAATGATGTTTGATCAATGAAGGTTAAATGTTATGATTTGATAGGTAATGCCTCTTAGCCCTATTCCGACGATGGATGCGGGTTAAGGGTGTTACAAGAGCAATGCTCAATGTTACTATTACAAGAAGTAACTACATGTGAAGGTAGATTATTGGAAAAGAGAAAGGCAAGAAAATATGCAAAAGATGATGAAAAGATTAAGTTTTTAAGGTCTTTCAAGATGACACTATAGCTTCAACTGACATTTGATTCCTAAAAATGACTATTCAAATCATATGACCAGGATAATATCTTTGTTCAAAGAGCTAGATGAGTTATAGAAGGTGAATGTGAAACTTGGTGATGACAAGTAAATGCAAGTTAAGGGCAAAGGCACAGTAGCAATAAACAATGGTCACAATAACATACAATTATTTTATAATGTCTATTTTATTCCTACTTTATCTCAAAATTTGTTGAGTATTGGGGATGTGACATCCCACCCGTGAAGCCCTAGTGTTCAGATACTGTTGTTTATAGAAGTAAGGCATATAAAGTAAGTTTTAAGTATGTAGGTATTAAATTTAATTAAGTATATGAGTCTATGGTTGCACCTTCGGGCGAAGTCTACATTAAGCGAGCTAGGGCGTTTGGCAGACTCTTATAAAGAGTATATGTCACCCTAGTTGTTAGACGAAACATTAAGCCCTTAATTTTAAGACCTTAATTCAAAAAAGAACTTTATGTTTTATTATTATTTTATTATCCTGATTGAACAATCTGATTAGACGAACGAGAATTTAGTTAGTATAGGACTAAATTTCTGTAACTTGTCAAACCCGCATTTATGAAGATAAAGAAGTGCTTAGTCACAATGAACGAGAGGTTTGGAGGGAAATTAGACTTATCCACTAAGTTTTTCCTTCCGTGTATATTTGTATAAAGCAAGCTTTGGCTTCCTAAGTAAGTTTTATGCTTTCTTTGGCAACCATATTTTCTTCCTAAACTTTCTCTAAAATTTTCTCTCAGAAAATCCTAGACTTAAGACTTGCTTGAAGATTTTGGGTTTGATGTACTCAGCCAACTCCATCATCATTTAGTACCTAGTAAATATCGATGAAACTCAGGTTATTTTCATAGTTATTTACAAGGCCTTAGGGTTTTATGCTTAAGGGTCGGTTTAAGGGGTAAGGGAGGAAACTTTTAGATTCCAAGTTTCATGATTCATGTTCTTATGAACTTGTTTAGTTTTCTGGTGCAATGAACTGATAAGTTTAACTATTTATACTATAGCTCAAGATACTCTTGAGGCCTCCCGTGAAAAAAGGGCAAAGGTCCTGCTGTTTGAATATTCTTGCATTTTTTGGTGAGCTTCTTCTTGCTTTCATTTTGTGTATAATGTTCTCGTTTATGTTTTATTGAGGTAAGCACTCTTATCCTATAAGATGATATGTTGTGTATGGGTAATAAAGGTTCGTGGTTATAAGTCTGAGTTAATTGTTTGTGTAAATGGAGTAAGGAAGCCACCATCCATTGTTTCTGGAATGAACAATATGAACTGAGTTATGAAAATGAAATCATGTCAGTATCTTCAATGAAATGAGTATTGAAATGAAAGACCACAATACATGAATAGGGATAATTGAAACATCCCAAAATTATTAAATTTTGGTTCTTTAATTGTAGCAAATAATTTGCTATGGTGTGTTATTTAAGTGCCTTGGAAGTCTACTTTAAGTCTTGAGTTCGAATCTCGTGCTGTGTGTGAGTGTAATATTTTTGTTCTTAATAATTGTGGTTGTTCAATTTAAATTAAATACAAAAAGGAAAAGAATATTTGATAGGTGGGATTTGGGATTAATTAAATCTCTTATTTGTTTATTTTTAATTTATTTTGTTGACCAAATCCCTATTCCCTCTCTTTTGCAACCATCCAACCCCACCCTTTTTAGCTACATGTTTCTTTTCTTTCTTTCAACTTTGTTTTATTCTCTCTTTTTTATTTCTTTTTATTTTTGCCAACAGTCGATTCCTTCTTTTTCTATTCTGCTATTTGCAAAATCTTTCTTTCGTTGCGTAAGAACACTGTTATTGCTTGTTGTGATCTTGTTGTTTGCTTATCTCTTTCCTTTCCTCGTGGTGGATTTGAACGTGTTGGTAAGTTGCGTGAAAGGTTAAGTTTTCTAAGGTTGGGGTTTTATTGTTCTAAGCAAAAATCCTTTGATTAATGATTCTATGATTAATGTAGTGTTGTGGTTAGGAGAAGAGCGTGTGGTGATAGACGACTCTCCGAAAAATTAAGTTCTTGGAGTAGTTGCTGTATGTTTGTGGTAAGTACTCATTTATGGATATAAGGACTGTTATCTTTAAAGAAAGAGTGAATTTAAGTGGAAATCTTTGTGTTAAATTGAAGTTGTAATTGTTGGGTTTTGGTGCCTGTAACAACCCATTTTCAGCGAAATCAAAACAGTGGTTTCGGGACTACAAATCCTAGTCGAAAAGAAAATTTATTTTAAAGTTATTGCATGGTCTGCATCATGATAGAAAAGATGTATGAAAATTTCGATAAGAAATTTTTACTGATTTCAAGTTTAATTATGGAAAGGACCAAATTGCATAAAATGCAAAAGTTGAGTTCTAGTAGCTATAAGTATCAAATAGCTATGTAATTCAAAACTTGAGGTCCTTATATGGTAATTAGACCATTAAGAAAAGTTAGTAGATATTTTTGATGATTCATCTATGGAAATTTAGAAAAAGAAAAGAACTAAATTGGAATATGGAATAAATAAAGATGATAATATCCTAGTATCATCTTATTTCATCATCTTCCCCAAATTTTCTATGGAAACCCTAGGAAAGAGAAATAAAAATAGGCAAGCCTAATTGGGTAAACATTCTTGTTCCGTTTTTAGTAATCTTTATGTTTTTGAGATCGGAATAACCTAATCTATCTATTTTGGAGATCAATTTGTAAAGATATTAAAGTATTGAAATTTTTCCATGGATGAATATGCTGAAAATTTAAAATTTATGGTAAAAAATGAAAGGTTGTTGATAGATAAACAACTTTTGTAAAGTGAATTTTCATGAAATTGTGATTTAGGGACTAAATTGTAAAGATGTAAAATTTATGAAAAATTTCTAATTTTTTATGAAATTTATGTGCTGTAAATGTTATATGTAAAAATCGGTTAGGCTTGGAATAAGGATTAAATTGCACAGATTTCATTTTCCGAGCTTGGGAACGAAATTGTCATTTATGAAAAGTATATGAGCAAAATGGTAATTTTGCCTAGGGTGTGAATTGAATTAAATTGAGTATGGAATGGATTAAATTGATGTTAAATTTATTTATATAGATCCGAATAGACCTAGTACAGAGTTGGATAGAGGAAAACAAAAAGTATCGGATTAGTAGATCCTTGTATACGAAAGTTTATTGAGGTAAGTTCGTGTAACTAAATTGTGTATTTATATGTTTTAAATTGAATAATATGTATGTGAATTGTATCATTGTCATGAATATGAAATAAATCTTATATCGGATAAAGCCCAACACATGATAAGTCCTGTTTAAATAATGGAATTCGATGGATACAGGATTTCCTGATTGGTTGTGGTATTGCATATATTGCAGACACACCTTAGCTCGAATGAGCATCCTGTTATAAGTCCTCTCGAGCTTTCTATTACATGGTTCCTGCGAGCATCCTGATCAATAGTGATCCTACATGTGTTGCAGACTACCGCAACTTTTTGTGAGCATCTTGTTATATAATCGGTAGTGATCCTGCATGCATTGCGGACACAAACGTAGCTCTTTATGAGCATCCTGATATAGGCTCTTCTTGAGCTTCCTGATATGGCTCGCTTGAACATCCTGCTATATGGCTATCCGGAGCTCCCTGATAATAACTCTTTGGAGTTACTTGTTAAGCTCAATGAGCTTCCTGTTCTAAACTCTTATGAGTTTCCTGTTTTAGCCCGGATAAACTTCATGTTACATGGCTCACATGAGCATCCTATTATATGGCTCGAGAGAGTGCTTCCTGATTATGTGCCCTAATCGGGTACCCCTGAATATGAGTTGACGGTTTACAGTTTTGTATACTTTGAGTGTACTACATGTGTATCATTGATATTTCAAATAAATTCAACGGCAGGGGCCAAGCCAGGGGGCTGGCATGGGCCCCGGCCCCCCTAAAATGTAAAATTACTATTTAGGCCCTTAAAATTTTTAAAAAAATTTAAATTAGTAAAGGTAAAATTACAATTTGGCCCCCCTAAAATTATAAAATTTGATTTAATCCTTTAAAAATTATAAAGATATAAACTATAAAAAATTAAAATTTCATCCGGCCTTCCTAAAAAATTGTTCTGGCTTTGCCCCTATTCAACGAGAATAGTTTTGACATGGTTGAATTGAACTTAAGATGATTGGTTATAGAAATGCACATGTTATATGGAAATATGATATGAAAAGTACATGTTTATGAAAGTTATTACATGATGAGCTTATCTTTGATTTTTTATGTTTATATGGTATACATGACTAACAAGTTTCTTGAGATCATACATGTTTAAGCAAATGGCCATAATGATTTGAATGCATGTTTGTATACTTATTTTTAATGTACATGATTGGTAAGTTAAATTCTTATTATACGAACTTACTAAGCATTTGAAATGCTTACTCGGTTTTCTTTTATCTATTTTATAATGCTCGAAAGCTCATAAAGGTTGTAATCGATCGGAACATCATCACACTATCCTTCAGCTTATTTTGGTATAAATAGAAAAATTGTTTTGGTATAATGGCATGTATAGGCTAACTTGGTCAATGTTGGCATGTAAATGGTTGTTTGTAATTTAGTCATTGGAATGGCTAGTAATGGTATAGTTAGTGAATATATACTTGAAGTTATAATATGATTAATATATGTGTGCTTGGCATGGTTAGATTGAATTATGGTAAACATATATGTCTTCCAAAAGGTAAGTTTGAATATATGTGATGGTATATCAAGTATAATGTTAGTGTTGGCTTGGTTTTAACATCTTGAATTGGTTAATATATGTATGCAAGTATTAATGTAGGTACAAGGTAAAATTTAGGTGAGAAATAAGGCTTGGAAATAGCCTTATTTTGTCCACACGGGTAAACACACGGGCGTGTGTCTTAATTGTGTGTGACACACGACCATGCGTACGGGCGTATGGTTTAGCCGTGTGTCCCCTACATCTTAAAAATTGAGAAACAGAATGCTCAGAATTAGTCACACGGATAGAGACACGGGTGTGTCAGCCGCAAGTCGTGTGTCTTGGTCGAGTGAAACCTGCACCTATTTTTGAAATTAAATTGTCCACACGGCCTAGTACACGGGCTTGTGGCTGGCCATGTAACCCAAGTCAATAGCTACCCTAATTTGCATACGGGCTGGGACACAGCCGCGTGCCTCACATCAAATGCCCACACTGCCTAAGACACGGATGTGTCACTTGGCCGTGTGAGCCACATGGCTTGACCACACGGGCGTGTGTCCCTTGCACTTAAGAAAATTTTTAAAATTTCGCGAAAATTTTTTCTGAGTTTTCGGTTTAGTCTGATTTGATTCTAACGTATATTTTGGGCCTTGGACCCAATTAAGGGACGATATGATTAATTTTGGATATGAATAGTAAATCATATGAAATATTCTGTAATTGATCTGTAAACTCCGGTAATGCTCCATGACCCTGTCTTCGACGATAGATAGAGGTTAGGGGTGTTACAGTGCCGATTGTAGGATTCTAAATATACGATTGTGTGGTGGATCAATCCGCTGTCAAGTGTGTGAAATCAACCCAAAAACTCAACCGAAACTTGATAAATTTGTGAAACATAGTTGTTTTTCAAAGCTGCCCAGTGTCACACGATTGTGTGGCAGGCCGTGTGATAGACCATGTGTGCCATACGCCCGTGTGGTAAGTCGTGTGAAATTTTACAGTCCGTATGGGTAGGCCATGTGGATTGATAAATCGTAATATATACATATTTTAATCCCACATTTAGCATACTTCTGGATGATTTATTCCTTGGATTGTGGAATTTGGTGCTCATAATACTTTAATTTCATGTTTTATACTTAGGAGAGCACCGAAGGATGAAAAGAACGAGAAATGGGCCAAAAATGGAGAAAATGGGCCAAAGTACGAAACTCACACGGCCTGGACCCTAGACACAAGGCGGTGCCTCTTAAGTAGATGCAAACACGGCCTAGACTCGATTTACACGGGCGTGTCCCTAACTTGACCTGTTTTAATTCTATTCGAAATAGGGTACTTAGAGGCAAAGAAAGACATTCCAAAAGCCTATATAAACACCCTAGAGGCCAACCTTCAAAAGGGCGGTTCAGGTAGGCCGAGGAGCCAAGCCAGAGAAGTCGAATTGTGGGATTTACTCGAAGAAAGCCAGTTGATCCATCTCAAGAAGTCGGAATCACACTCAAGACTGAGGATTTCTCCTTCAATTTCCTTCAGGGGGTTTTAGGATTTTTCTTATGTTTTGTTTTATATCTTCTTATGAGATGTATTCTTTTATGATTATGAACTAAACCCCTCAAATACCTGAGGGGGATGAAACCTAAGACGGATCTTGTTATTGTTTTCTGAACTATATGATAAATACTTGATTTGTTCTTAATTATGTGTTCTTAATTCTTGTTTAGATATTTCAAGATATTGATTCAAGTATTGATGTGCTTATGTAGTGGAGGAATATTCCCTGCTTAAGAGTAGATCTAGCATAGCTAAGCAGAGTTGATCGCAACCCTAGAGATAGGATGACGAAAATCTGCCGGATTAGGGTCAAACCTAATATGGGAGTCCATAGATTGAGTTAATGCAATTCTAGGGGTTTTAATTAGAAAGAGATTTCAATTAATCAATCTAGGGTTAGACTTTAGTAGCCTCGAGAGAGGTATTAATATAAATTAGGAATCCTACGGATCAAGTCAAGTGAATAAATCGTGCTGTTCGAGTTAAATAACAAGTGAAGTCTAGGTGGATTCTTCCTGATATTGTCTTAATCAATTGGTTTTTCCCAAAAGTATTTTCCCTAATTCATTCTCTGTGTCTTAGCATCTTTAGCCTAGTAGTTAGTTAATTTTAGATTAAATAACAATTCCTTTAATTCTTACGCTAAATAATAAAAAGAAAGTTAGTATTAGTACTTTTGGTTCCCTTGGGTTCGACATTTCGGTCTTGCCACTAAACTATACTACTGTTCGATAGGTATGCTTGCCTCAATCCTTGTCACAGTTAGTTTCTAGGTTCGATCATTCATTATATAAATTTTAAGACTTTCAGACTAACGATCAAGTTTTTAGCGCCGTTGTCGAGGAGCTGAAATATTAAGAACGCTCAATTTTTATTACTTTAGCCATATTTTTTTTCAATTAAATTTTATTTTTACTTTTCTAAATTTTTCCTTTGCTTCTGGCAGGTACCTCTAGTTTATGGCTAGAAGGAACCCGACAGGACCCTTAATTTACGATAGTGATATTGAAGGTACTGTTCACAGAAATCGTAGAGAAATAAGGCGAAGCATAAATTACATAGAAGAAGAGCAAGAAGAAGAAACCAATACTACCGAAGAGATGGCTGATAACAATCCGCTACCTCCTGTAGTTACCGCAGACCCGGTGAATCAAAATCCTGCTCTTCATATTATGTATGATTATGCTAAACCTAATTTAACAAGAGCTGAATCGAGTATTGTTAGGTCTGCTATAGCTGCTAATAATTTTGAACTAAAACCTAACACTGTATAAATTATTCAACAATTTGTTCAATTTGATGGTTTGCAGGACGAAGACCCAAATACTCATTTAGCAATTTTTTAAAATTCTGTTATACCTTCAAAATAAATGGCGTTTCTGATGATGCCATTTGTCTTCAGTTATTTCCTTTTTCATTAAGGAATAAAGCCAAACAGTGGTTGAATTCTCTTCCACGAAGATCAATCACTACATAGGATCAAATGACCGAAAAATTTTTCTTAAAATATTTTCTGCCAGCTAAAACGGTCAAATTAAGGAATGATATCTCTTCTTTTGTGCAGATGGATCTAGAAACACTATATGATGCATGGGAGAGATACAAGGATTTGTTGAGAAGGTGCCCTCACCATGGGTTACCTTTGTAGCTTCAGGTTCAAACCTTCTACAACGGTGTGAACCCTTCAACCAGAAATTGATTGATCCAGCCACCGGCAGAACCTTGAATAACAAAACACCTAAGGCTGCCTACGAATTCATCGAAGAGATGTCATTGAATAACTATCAGTGGCAAGTCACAAGGACAAGGCCAACAAAAGTCGTTAGTGTTTTCAACCTCGACGCAGTGATCATGCTATCAAATCAGGTAGAAATGTTAAATAAAAAGATTGATGGTTTGTGTGGTTCTTCGCAGTACACCTAATAATGCATTGTGATTCAAACCTAGGAGGTGTGGCGAATCCTGAGTACCCACCTTAAAGACATTGCATGGAAAATGAGTAGATAAATTATATGGGTAATTATCCTCCACTTCAAAATAACCCTTATAGTAACACTTACAATGCAGGTTGGAGGAACCATCCAAATTTTTCGTAGGGTGGTCAAGGAAATCAAAGACAACAACCCCCTCCAAACTTCCAACAACAGCTCTACCCACAAGAAAAGAAGCTGAACCTTGAGGATATGCTAGAAAAATTCATTTCAGCGTCAGAAATTCATTTTCAGAATACCGAAACAAAGTTGAATAATCAGCAAACATTAATTTAAGAGCTTAAAAATCAACTAGGACAGCTGACCAAGTTAATTTCCGAAAGGCAACCAGGTCATTTACCTAATAATACTGAACCTAAACCACAAGAGTAAATGAAGGCAGTAACATTAAGGAGTGGGAAGGAATTGGTTGAAGCAGAAAAGAAGATGCCACAAGAAACTAATAAGGAGAAAAGTGAGGAAATCGAGAATGTAACACCGGTACGTGAAGAATTTAAGCTACCGATCCCATATCCAATAAATTTGAAGAAGATCGCTTAGACGCACAATACGATAAATTTCTTAAACTTTTTAAACAGTTACATATTAACTTACCTTTTGTTGAGGCTATTTCGTAGATGCCAACATACGCAAAATTCCTAAAAGAGCTTCTAACAAATAAAAGGAAGTTTGAAGAGATATCAACAGTGGAACTTAATGAAGAATGTTCAGCCATCCTCCAAAATAAGCTACCAACCAAATTGAAAGATCCAGGAAGTTTCACTATTCCCTGTTTAATTGGTAGTTTAAATATAAAGAAAGCACTAGCTGATCTAGGTGACAGTATTAATTTAATGCCTTATAAAATGTTTAAGCAACTTGGTCTTAGGGAACCAAAACCTATTAGGATGAGTATTTAGTTAGCTGATAGATCTATTAAATATCCTAGGGGAATTATTGAAGATATTCTGGTAAAAGTTGATAAATTTATATTCCCTGTTGATTTTGTTGTGCTTGACATGGATGAGGACGTTGAGGTACCTTTAATTTTGGGCGCCCCTTTTTAGCTACTGCTAGGACTGTTATTGATGTAGGTGATGGTAAACTTGCGCTAAGTATAGGCGACGAGGAAATTATTTTTCAAATTTACGATGCTATGAGATATTCTAGAGAGCAAGATGATTCCTATTATTTTATTGATACCATTGATCATTTTATCCAAGATTCTTTGCAGGAAATCATACATGACGACACGATGGAACTGTATCTTACCCAAGATGAGGGGGTAGATGATGATACCGATGAGTTGAATTCTAATACATCTTCCTCTAGACAAAACAAAGAAGAGGGCATTGAAATCAACGACGAACTAAAACAAAAATCCCTTATTGATGAACCACCGAAATTAGAATTAAAACAGTTGACAAATCACTTAGAATATGCATTCATCGAGGATAATTCTATGCTACCAGTAATCATCTCTTTAGAACTGGAACCCGAAGAGAAAGACGAGTTACTAAAGGTACTAAGGGAACATAAAAAGCCATAGCTTGGAAAATTTCTGACATTAAAGGAATAAGTCTGTAACATCCCGAAATAGGGCCTAAATGGAATAGTGGTTGCGAAACCATGAATCCAAGCTATAAAAGTTTATTATGATTTATCGAATGATTAAATACATGTGTTAGAGTATTGATAAGAAATTTTATTAATTTCATGCTTAAATTGCCTATTAGGACTTGTTTGAAAAAGTTGTTAAATAGGGTTCTAATTTGTAGAGTACTTGATTGAAATGGGGTTTGAAGTAGGAGTCCTTAAATGGTAATTAGACCATTATATTTTCATGGAGAAAATGGACATATATAGGTGGAAAGAACCAAAGTTTTTAATGAAGGGTAATTTAGTCATTTGGTAATAAAAGGAATTAAAAGGAAAAGGATGGCAAAATATGCCCATCTTCTTCATTAGGCCGAATTTTCAAGTGGTCACCATAGCTAGGGTTTGTTTCAAGCTTTCAAGCTCCATAGTAAGTGATTCCAAGCCCGCTTTTAATGTTCTTTACATTTTGAAGCCCTAGAGCTCGATTTAGCTTATTCTATCAATAATTCATGCTAGGGTTCATATTTGGAAAAATACCTATAGGTGAAATGTGTTTATTTTGATGTTTTATGATAGAATATGAAGTCTGAAATTATGTTAAACAACTTTTGCTAAGTGATTTTAAGTGAAAACGACTAAAAGCAGCTTAATCGGTAAAAATACCTAATGTTCATAAGTACAAGTTAGAGTGAGAATTTGATGTTTCCATAGAAGGGAAAAATGATCAGCATGTCATAAAACATAAGAATAAGGGATAAATTTTAATTTTTGAGCTTTGGGGAAAATGTTTAAATATGTAAAATTTAGGGGCAAAATTGTAATTTTGCCAAAGTTAAGAGTTAAGGACTGTTTTGATGAATGTGAGTATTAAATAAGCTAAATTTGCTATTATAGATCAAGAAGAACAAAATCCAGAGTTAGATCAAGGAAAGAAAAAGGTAGAGGACTAAATCGATATAGTTGATCGTATTTTGTTTCGAGGTAAGTTTACGGTAAATAAATGCAATATTCTATTATTTTACATTTAATACTATTAAATTCAAGTATTTACATATTTATTCTGTAAATTTATTATTTAAAGACTCAAGTATGAATTGACGAAAAAGTTATCTCGAAAGTTATCTCGAAAGTTAGGTTGAACCTTAGGAATGTGTAGGATACAAATGTCATGACATTAGGGTTTAAGGAAATCATGTAAGACCATGTCAAGACATGGCATTGATATGTTACTATAAGGCAAAGGTCCCATGTAAGACCATGCCAAGGTATGGCATTGGTGAGTTCATAAGGCAAGGATACCACGTAAGACCATGTCAAGACATGGCAATGGTTAAGTTTCATAAGGAAAGGTACCAGCGTATCATTAGTATTCCAAGTGGTTCAACGGGAAAATTCAAAGAGTATACCAAAGTAAAGGTAAGACAAGTTCAAGCTAAAAAGGTAAGGTAAGGTAAATTCATGTTAAAAGGTACAGGTAAGAATACAAGTTTAAGTATATTGAGTTAAAAGCTTAAGTGATCTTGGTAAGAAAAGAATAAGATAATTGATTAAGAATGTTGTTATTTATTTACATGTAAACTTACTAAGCTTTATGCTTACTCCCATTCTTTAATTTTTTTTTATAGTGTTACAAGCCAACTCGGGAATCACAAAGACGTCAGAGATAGTTACGCACTATCAAAGGATTATATTGGTATTTTGTGACTCGAACATTTTAAGTTATGGCATGTATAGGGACTTAGCCATTTTGTGTGTATGTCCTTATGATATGGCTTAAGATTGGCTTGTAAATGTTTGGTAATGATTAGCCATTAAAATGGTTAATTAAGAACATGTTTTGGATGCTATGAAATGCCTAGTTGATAGTTATTTTAAAGAAATTATGTAATTATATGCAGGGAACAATTTGGACAAGAAGAAGGACGTGATTTTGAAAAATCACCAAGACTAGTAGAAATGAAATTATGTTGGCCATGAGATATATAATTAAATATTATTGAGTCTATTTTTATAAAAAACGCTGTAGGAAAAGAGTTGTCTATTATGAGATAATTGATTTTTAGTACGAGGGTTAGAACTATCGATTCGTGTAATGGGAGAATTTAACTAATGAACTGTACTAATTGGCCACACCAAAAATTCTGGAAAAATTATAGTAAGAATATATATGAGTCTAGTTTCAGAAAAAATTTACGGATCTAGATTTTGAGTTTCGTAACTCAAGTTATAATTGATTTACTTAACATGACGCAGATGGACAGTTTCAATTTTTATGCCCCGAATCAATAAGTTAAGTTTAGTAATGCCTCGTGCTCGACTCTGGCAACGGTCTCAGGTAAGGGGTGTTACATTTATTAGTATCAGAGCAAGGTTTAGTCAATTCTCGAATATTTAGTATGAGTAAGAGTCTATCTATACATGCCATACTTATGTTTTGATAGTGTGACGACTCTTGACGATTTAAAAAATGTTTTTCTTTTATAGTTATGGATCCCGAACGAGTGGTGCGAGATGATGTAGAGAGTAGTGCACCCACTCCCGCTGAGGGGACGGTGCCACAAGATAGTCATGAAAGGCCCGTTCTGCTTAGTCGGGAGGAGGGCTCGAAAGCCTTCTTCCAAGCTATGAATGAATGGTTTGTTGAGTTCGTTCAGACGAACCCTACCGCTTGACCTCCACCCCTCATGATCCAAATACCACCCATGTAGCTTCCCACCATAGATACAATCGAATAGAGAAGCCACCCATTGACAAAATCGAAAAACAAGGGTTTGAAGAGTTTGGCTACTAAAGATGATGATGCAGAGAAAGTGAATTTTGGCTCGAAAATACTATCGAGTTTTTGACGAGTTATCCCGCACAATCGAAAAGTGTATTAAATGTGTAGTGTCACTTCTTAGAGATTCATCCTACCGTGGTGGAAGACACTTGTATCAAGAGTACCGAAAGAAAGAGTTACTTGGAATTTTTCAGAGAAGTTTCAGAGGAAGTACATCACGAGAGGTTTATGGATCGAAAAAGAAAAGAGTTCCTTGAATTAAAATAGGGTAAGATGATCGTGACCGACTATGAACATGAATTTGTCGACTCAAGAATTATGCTCGAGAGTGTGTGTCTCAGAGGCTATCATGTGCAAAAGATTTGAGGATGGGCTCAATGATGATATCCGACTATCGCTTGGTGTTCTAGAGATAAAAGAGTTTGTTGTTTTAGTTGATGAGCACGTAAGGCGAGGAGTTGTTGAAAAGAAAGGGTAAAGCTGAAATTGAGATGCAAGATACGAAGAAAAGACAGATGAGCAAGTCATTTCACCTACATCCAAGAGGCCTAGAGTTCTCTCGAGATCTAATTTTTAGCGGGTATTCTAACCGAAATAGAGGTGGAAGATTTATGGATTCAAAAGCTCAAACCACTTCGATTGCAGTGTTGGTAGTATTCACCTAATAGAACCGAGTGTCCTCAATGTGGTCGACGTCATCCGTGTCAATGTCGAGCGACTGAGGTTGGTTGTTTCCGATGTGGTGCACCGGATCATTTCATTCGGGAGTGTCCTGAGATGGTAAAAAAAGAAGTAATACCAAGTGCAAGTCAGGTAATGCCCCCGTTAGAGGGAGACCTCAGAGAAATCCAGGAGTAAGGGCAGGTAGAGGTACATTTAGAGATACAGCAACGAGATCAGATGTTAGAGCACCCGCAAGGACTTATGCTATCCGTACTCGTGAAGAGGCATCCTCCCCCGATGTAATTACGGGTACATTTTCTCTTCATGATGTTAATGTTATTACTTTGATTGATCCGGGTTCAACCTATTCCTATGTTTGCATGAAATTAATGCCTAGTATGAACATGCCCATAGAGTTTACTGAAATTTGTGATTAAAGTATCAAATCCATTTGGTCAAGATGTGTTAGTAAACAAAGTATGTAAAAATGCCCTTTGATGATTAGAGGTTCTTGTTTTTCTACCGATCTCATGCTATTGCCATTTGATGAGTTTGATGTGATTCTTGGTATGGATTGGTTAATCGCACATGATGTGATAGTGAATTGTGGAAAGAAATTCATTGAGTTGAAATGTGAAAATGGTGAGATCCTTCGGTTAATTCGGATGAGTCGTAGTTCAATTTCCATGATTTACATTATGTCTCGCTCAAAATGTTTAAGAAAAGGATATGAAGCTTATCTTGCTTTTGTGTTGAATACTAAAGACCCGAGTTGAAAATTGAATCGATGCACTGATAAATGAGTTTCGATGTGTTTAGGAAGAACTACTGTGTTTACCTCCTATCGAGAAGTTGAGTTTGGTATTGAATTGATTCCGGTACCACACCTATTTCTATTGCTCCTTATAGAATGGCTTCGATAGAATTGAAAGAATTGAAAGCTCATTCAGAGAATTAACCGATAAAGGCTTTGTAAGACCTAGTTATTCACCATGGGCACGCCAGTGTTATTTGTGAAAAAGAAGGACGGTTCTATGAGATTGTGCATAGACTATCGACAGCTTAACAAGGTAACCATAAAGAACAAATATCCATTGCCTAGAATAGATAACTTGTTTGATCAACTGAAAGGAGCCACTTGTGTTTTCTAAGATAGATTTGAGATCTGGATACTATCGATTCTGAGTTAAAGAGTCGATGTTCAAACGCTTTTGAACTAGGTATGGTCATTATGAGTTTCTTGTGATGGCATTTGGTTTAACCAATGCTCCCGCCATCTTCATGAATTTAATGAACCGAATTTTAGACCTTACTTGGACAAGTTTGTAGTTGTATTTATTGATGACATCTTGATTTATTCTCGTGATGAGACCGAGCATGCGAGCATTTGAGAACGCTTTCTGATTTTGAGAGATAATCGACTTTATGCCAAGTTTAGCAAAAATGAGTTACGTTACGGAAGTTTGTTTTCTTGGACACATTATTTCGTGAAGGTATTAAAGTTGATCCGAATAAGATTTCACCATTGTCGATTGGAAGCCTCCCAAGAATGTATCGAGGTCGAAGTTTTCTTGGTCTTGCGGTTATTATAGATGATTTGTAGAGGATTTTCCATGATAGCTACTCCATTAACAAGATTGCTACTGAAAGATGTCAAGTTTGAATGGACCGAGAAGTGTCAGAGTTTCGACAAGTTAAAGGCATTTTTGACTAAAGCTCCTGTCTTAGTACAACCAGAATCGGGTAAAGAGTTTGTGATTTACAGTGATGCATCCTTACATGGACTAGGCTGTGTACTTATGCAAGAAGGAAGGGTAATTGCTTATGCCTCAAGACAGTTAAAACCACATGAGAAAAATTATCCGACACATGATTTAGAGCTAGTCGCTATTGTATTTGCATTGAAAATCTGGAGACATCATTTGTATGGTGAGAAATGCGAATATTCACGATCATAAAAGTTTGAAATACTTGATGACTCGTAAAGATCTAAACTTGAGGCAAAGAAGATGGCTAGAGTTGATTAAAGATTATGAACTAGTGATCGATTATTACCCGTAAGGCAAACATTGTTCTTGATGCTTTGAGTAGAAAATCGTTATTTGCATTGAGAGCTTTGCACACTAGTTTGGCCTTATCGGATGATGGTTCTATTTTAGCCGAGTTGAGAGCTAAACCGATGTTTCTTGAAGAAATTTGTGAAGCTCGGAAGGATGATGATGAGTTGCAAGCCAAAAGGGTTCAAGTCTGAGTCAAGTGTAGAGTCGATTTTCGGATCGATCGATGGTTGTTTGATGTTTAGAGATGTGGTATGTGTACCAAAGAATGATGATCTTATTCGGAAGGTTTTACAGAAGCACATAGTAGTTCTTGGTCTATTCACCCGTAGTACAAAGATGTATAATGATTTGAAGAAAATGTATTGGTGGAGAGGAATGGAAAGAGATATATCGAGTTTGTTTCTAGATGTTTGATTTGTCGCCAGTAAAGGCGAACATCGTACCTTCAAGTTTATTGCACTGTATTAGTTCCCGAGTGGAAATGGGACCGAGTTACTATAGATTTTGTGATGGATTGCCTTGACCGAGAAAAAAAGATGCAAGATGGGTTGTGATTGATAAGTTAACGAAGTCGACTTATTTTATCCCATTCAGTATGGATTATTCACTTGACAAGTTGGTGAGTTGTATATTTCGAGATTGTGAGACTACATGGGTACCATTATCGATTATCTCGATAGAGATCCGAGATTTACTTCACGGTTTTGGAAGAAATTGCGGAAGCTTTAGGTACAAAGTTGAGTTTTAGTACGTTTTCCATCCTCGGTCGATGGTCAATCGAAAGAGTTATTCGTGTACTTGAAGATATGCTTAGATGTTGCGTATTGGAATTTCAAGGTAGTTGGGAGAAATATTTGTTGTTAATAGAGTTTGCCTACAATAATAGTTATCAATCGAGTCTGAAGATGGCACCTTATGAAGCTTTCTATGGACGTAAATGTCGCACGCCTTTGTATTGGATAGAGCTTAAGGAAAATCAGATTTACGGGGTTGATCTAGTCAAAGAAACAAGAGAAAATAAAAGTCATCGAGATTGCTTGAAAGCGACTTCAGATAGAGATGTAAATCCTATGCTGATTTGAAAAAAAAAATTGAATTTCAAGTTGGTGACGGGGTATTTTGAAAGTATCCCTTGGAAGAAAGTTCTCGATTTGGCAAGAAAGGTAAATTAAGTCCCGCTTTATTGGACTGTTGAGGTGATCGAGAGAGTTGGGCCATTGGCATATCGGTTAGCTTTGCCGATCGAGTTAGAGAAGATTCATAATGTGTTTCATGTTTCTATGCTACGTCATTATCGTCGGATCCATCGCATGTGATTTCACAAACAGAGGTTGAGATTTAGCCAGATATGACTTACGGTGAGGAACCCAGTAAAATTCTAGCTCGAGAGGTTAAGCAATTAAGGAACAAAAGTATTGCACTTGTGAAAGTATTATGGAATAGGCATGGGATAGAAGAGGCTACATGGGAGCCCAAGAGATTATGCTAAAACAAGACCCAAACCTCTTTACAAGTAAGATTTTCTAGACGAAAATCCCTAAAGGGAGAAATGTAACATCCCGAAATAGGGCCTAAACGGAATAGTGGTTGCGAAACCATAAATCCAAGCTATAAAAGTTTATCATGATTAATTATTATGATTTATCGAGTGATTAAATACATGTGTTAGAGTATTGATGAGAAATTTTATTAATTTCATGCTTAAATTGCCTATTAGGACTTGTTTGCAAAAGTTGCTAAATAGGGGTTCTAATTTGCAGAGTACTTGATTGAAATGGGGGTTTGAAGTAGGAGTCCTTAAATGGTAATTAGATCATTATATTTTCATGGACAAAAATGGACATATATAGGTGGAAAGAACTAAAGTTTTTAATGAAGGGTAATTTAGTCATTTGGTAATAAAAAGGAATTAAAGGGAAAAAGATGGCAAAATATGCTCATCTTCTTCATTAGGCTGAATTTTCAAGTGGTCACCATAGCTAGGGTTTGTTTCAAGCTTCCAAGCTCCATAGTAAGTGATTCCAAGCCCGCTTTTAATGTTCTTTACATTTTGAAGCCCCAAGAGCTCGATTTAGCTTATTCTATCAATAATTCATGCTAGGGTTCATATTTGGAAAAATATCCATAGGTGAAATGTGTTTATTTTGATGTTTTATGATAGAATATGAAGTCTGAAATTATGTTAAACAACTTTTGCTAAGTGATTTTAAGTGAAAACGACTAAAAGCGCTTAATTCCAGAAAAATACCTAATGTTCATAAGTACAAGTTAGAGTGAGAATTTGATGTTGCCATAGAAGGGAAAAATGATTAGCATGTCATAAAACATAAGAATAAGGGATAAATTTTAATTTCGAGCTTTGGGGTAAATGTGTAAATATGTAAAGTTTAGGGCAAAATTGTAATTTTGCCAAAGTTAAGAGTTAAGGACTGTTTTGATGAATGTGAGTATTAAATAAGCTAAATTTGCTATTATATATCAAGAAGAATGAAATCCAGAGTTAGATCAAGGAAAGAAAAAGATAGAGGACTAAATCGATATAGTTGATCGTATTTTATTTCGAGGTAAGTTCACGGTAAATAAATGCAATATTCTATTATTTTACATTTAATACTGTTAAATTCCATTATTTACATATTTATTCTATAAATTTATTATTTAAAGACTCAAGTATGAATTGACGGAAAAGTTATCTCAGAAAGTTATCTCAGAAAGTTCCGGTTGAACCTTAGGAATGTGTAGGATACAAATGTCATGACATTAGGGTTTAAGGAAATCATGTAAGACCATGTCAAGACATGGTATTGATATGTCACTATAAGGCAAAGGTCCCATGAAAGACCATGCCAAGGTATGGCATTGGTGAGTTCATAAGTCAAGGATACCACGTAAGACCATGTCAAGACATGGCAATGGTTAAGTTTCATAAGGAAAGGTACCCGCGTATCCTTAGTATTCCAAGTGGTTCAACGGGAAAATTCAAAGAGTATACCAAAGTAAAGTTAAGACAAGTTCAAGCTAAAAAGGTATGGTAAGGCAAATTCATGTTAAAAGGTACGGTAAGAATACAAGTTTAAGTATATTGAGTTAAAAGCTTAAGTGATCTTGATAAGAAAAGAATAAGATAATTGATTAAGAATGTTGTTATTTATTTACATGTAAACTTACTAAGCTTTATGCTTACTCCCATTCTTTAATTTTTTTATAGTGTTACAAGCCAACTCGAGAATCACAAAGACGCTTGAGATCGTTACGCACTATCAAAGGATTATATTGGTATTTTGTGACTCGAACGCTTTTAAGTTATGGCATGTATAGGGACTTAGCCATTTTGTGTGTATGTCCTTATGATATGGCTTAAGATTGGCTTGTAAATGTTTGGTAATGATTAGCCATTAAAATGGTTAATTAAGAACATGTTTTGGATGCTATGAAATGCCTAGTTGATAGTTATTTTAAAGAAATTATGTAATTATATGCAGGGAACAGTTTGGATAGAGCAAGTGAAGTGATTTTGAAAAATCACCAAAACTAGTAGAAATGGAATTATGTTGGCCATGAGATATATAATTAAATCTTATTGAGTCTATTTTATAAAAAAACGGTGTAGGAAAAAGAGTTGTATATTATGAGATAATTGATCTTTAGTACGTAGGGTCGAATCATCGATCTGTGTAATAGGGAGACTTTAACTAATAAACTGTACTAATTGGCCACACCAAAAATTCTGGAAAAATTATAGTAAGAATATATATGAGTCTAGTTTCACGAAAAATTTACAGATCTAGATTTCGAGTTTCGTAACTCAAGTTATAATTGATTTACTTAACATGACATAGATGGACAGTTTCAATTTTTATGCCCCGAATCAGTAAGTTAAGTTTAGTAATGCCTCGTGCTCGACTCCGAAAATGGTCTCGGGTAAGGGGTGTTACAAAGTCTACCATTTTGCACCCATAAAATTTTAATGGAAGATGAGTATAAACCATGTGTACAACCTCAAAGACGATTGAATCCCAACGTGAAAGAAGTTTTTAAAGATGAGATAATCAAACTTCTAGATGATGGAATAATTTGTCCTATTTCTGACAGTACTTGGGTAAGTCCTGTGCAAGTCGTTCTAAAGAAAAGAGGCATGATTGTTGTAGTCAACAAAAAGAATGAATTGATTCCTACAAGAACAGTCACAGGTTAGAGAGTCTGTATTGACTATAGAAAGTTGAATGACGCCACCAGAAAAGATCACTTCCCTTTGCCCTTTATTGATCAGATGTTAGAAAGATTATCTGGACATATGTACTACTACTTCCTGAACGAAGTCTCTGGCTACTTCCAAATCCCAATAGCCCCTGAGGATCAAGAAAAGACAACATTTACATGTCCATATGGTACCGTTTCCTTATCGTAGAATACCTTTTGGATTATGTAATGCTCCTGCTACTTTTCAGCGCTGCATGCTAGCCATCTTTGATGAACTTATAGAAGACATTATGGAGGTATTTATAGATGACTTTTCAGTATTGGGTAATTCTTTCCATCTTTGCCTTAAAAGTTCTAATGAGATGTGAGGAAATAAACCTTGTGCTAAATTGGGAAAAGTGTCACTTTATGGTTCAAGAGGGGATTGTTTTAGGACATAAAATTTCTAGTAAAGGGATTGAGGTTGATAAAGCAAAGGTTGAAACTATAGAAAAATTACCTCCTCCTAGTTCAGTTTAGGCTGTTTGAAGCTTTTTAGGACATGCTGGATTTTATCGAAGATTTATTAAGGATTTTTCTAAAATAGCTAAGCCTTTAACAAAACTACTAGAAAAGGATGTGCCTTTCGATTTTGATCAGGAATGTTTAGATGCATTTAACACCCTTAAAAATAAATTAATAAATCCCCAATAATAATTGCACCTGATTGGAACTTACCCGTTGAACTAATGTGTGATGCGAGTGATTTTGCAGTAGGTGCAGTTTTGGGACAGCGGAGAGACAAGCACTTTCAGCCAATTTATTATGCTAGCAAAACATTGACTGCCGCACAAGAAAATTACACCACCACAGAAAAAGAATTGCTAGCTGTGGTTTTTGTATTTGACAAATTTAGACATTATTTGATAGTATCTAAACTTTTCGTTTACACTGACCATTCAGCTCTCCGTTATCTTTTAACTAAATCCGATACAAAACCTCGACTCATAAGATGGATTTTACTCTTACAGGAATTTGATTTGGAAATTCAAGATAAGAAAGGAGCTGAAAATCTTGCAGCATATCATCTTTCTAGGCTTGAAAATCCACACATTAAAGAACTAAATGAGAGTGAGATAAATGACTCGTTTCCTGAAGAGTAACTATTCATTATATCTAACTCCGAGGTACCCTGGTTCGTAAACATTGCAAATTACTTAGCTGCTAACATCTTACCAAAAAGGTTAACACATTATCAAAAGAAGCTATTCTTTGCTGATTCAAAAACTATTTTTGGGAAGATCATTTTATTTTCATATATGTACAGATCAAGTAATTTGGAGATGTGTTACAAAAGCATAAGCAAGCAAAATCTTAGAACATTGTCATTCAGGACCTTCAGGAGGACATTACAGCGGGAACAGGATAGCATAGAAAATGCTCGAATCAAGATTTTATTGGCCTACCTTATTCAAAGACTCTAACAGGTATGTTGCTTCATGCAATAGAAGTCAAAGAACATGTAATCTCTAAACGCGATGAAATGCCCCAAACATACATGTTATCATACGAAATTTTTTATATATGGGGTATTGATTTTATGGGCCCATTCCCTAGCTCATTTGGGAATAAATACATCCTAGTAGTAGTGGACTATATGTCAAAATGGGTGGAAGCTCAAGCTTTACCCACTAATGATGCCGAATGGTAGTGAAATTTCTTAAGAAACTCTTCTCTCGATTTGGAACACCCAGAGCAATTATTAGTGATAGGGGTACTCATTTTTGTAATACTCAATTTGACAAGGTCTTAAAGAAATATGGAGTACACCACAGAACAGCTATCCCTTATTACCCTCAAACCAGTGGACAAGTGGAAGTAGCAAATCGAGAGCTTAAACATATTCTAGAGAAAACAGTTGAATCAAACAAGAAAGATTGGGCATTAAAAGTAGACGATGCTTTATGGGCCTATAGAATAGCGTTTAAAACTCCCATATGAACATCCTCATACAAACTTGTCTACGGAAAAAGTTGTCATCTACCATTTGAGTTAGAGCACAAAGCTTTTTGGGCTATAAAATTCTTAAATTACGATATTAAAACTGCAGGTGAGAAGAGAATGATGCAGTTGAACGAGCTAGATGAATAGCGAGCTAATGCCTATGAGAACTCACGACTATATAAAGAGGTAACAAAACGATGCCATGATGCTCGTTTAAAGCAACCGAAGCAATTCGAAGTAGGAGATTTAGTCCTGCTATATAATTCAAGGCTCAAATTGTTTCCTAGAAAGCTGAAATCAAGATGGTCAGTTCCTTTCGTAATCAAAACTATTTTTCCCTACGGCACAATCGAGGTAACTCATCCAACTCGTGGCACATTCAAGGTAAATGGTCAACGACTGAAAATTTATAATGGTGAAGATTTTAGGGATATAAGAAAGGAGCTTCAGCTCTGTGAACCTTCATTTAGGAATGAAAATAGGGTAAGTCTAGCTTAAGACTTTAAACAAGCGCTTCTAGGGAGGCAACCTGAGCACTAACTCAATAAATTATTTTATTTTTATTTTCGTTAATGTTTTAGGTACAAATTTATCCACCACACGGCCTTGCACACGGCGTGGCCGTAGCCGTGTGGATACCACGAGTAAAAATTTTGGCGTGGCAAAAACCGTGGGGACCAAGGACTAAAACTTCCCCAAAACACGAGCTACGATAAAGCACCACGGCCGTGCAATGTGACCATGGTCAAAATTGTCAAAGTCACACGGGTGTGTAACACGCCCATGTCATAAGGCCATGAGAATGCCGCAGGCGTGGGCAAGAGTAACACGAGCGTTCCTTTAGGCAAAGATCGATGCTGTTAAAACGACACGGGCGTGTGACACGCTCGTGCCTAGAAACTGTGGCCAAACTTGTCGATGTAACACAGCCATGGGCAAGAATGACATGAGCATGAAAGAAGCGAATGAAGCTCGGCACGGCTGTGCGACACAGCCGTGTAAGACAAACACCCACAGCACATGGATGTGGGACACAAAGAAGGTGTGCCAAAGCCCTAATTTTTGAAACACACGGGCTAAAATCGATTCACACGGGCGTGGGACACGCCCGTGTGCACCTATTTCTATATAAACCCCTCACTATTCATCATTTTTCCCCCAAATCCCTCTCCCCTACTAAATTCGGCCACCACCATCAACACCCCCTGATTCCCTTCCTTCTTTCCCCTTACTCTATACACAGTTCACGCCTGTGTGAGGACAACACACCCGCGTGCCACCACCATGCCCGTGCTCTGACCACCGCTTCAACCGCGCCACTTTCCTCAACAACTCCACCGGTCACCTTTTCTTTTCCCCATTTTTGTTTCATTCATCTTTATTTATTATCATTATGATTTTATTTAGTTAAATAGTCAATTTATCTTTATTTCTTACCCTCATTATGAGATTCTTAGTTTATCATCTAGTTCTTATTAAGTAAATAGCGAACAATATTTATGCTGATTCTTTAAGAATAAAATGTTATTCTTCATGGCATTAGGATAGGATAATATAAGTCTTAGCTGGAAATAATACTTGAATTGTTGAATATCTTTTATCTTCAGGTACGTAATGACTCCCCATACGGGTGAAAAATTGTTGTTTCCACGTCGAAAAAATGGAAGGGACACGGTGCAACCTTCTTAACCGCCTCTGTCGAAATACGCCACCCATTCCTACAGTTTCTTTTGGAAGTGCAGGAGGATCTCTATCAGATACTACGCACATGACCTCCCGGCGTAGGAAGATGTATCGATTGGACCGCCCTGGAGCAGGTTCAACTAGCCGAGTTCGAGCCTTATTATTTACAAACCCATGAGGGCAATTCTTCGAGATCATCGAGCCCACATACCTAGAGCTCACTCTAGAGCTCTGTTCTACTTTCCACCTTCAGAAGGTAATGACCAATTTTGATGACTCTGGCACCATTCAATTCTGTCTCGGAGGTCTTGTTTGTGAGATGAGTGTCTCACAGTTTGGAGCCACTTTGGGACTCTATACTGACGAATTCATGGAGGATGATGATTTCGAGGAACTTACCCACCATATCCATCACTCTCCTTCTGCCTATTGAAATGACCTAGTCCCCGCCTCGGCCACATATGACCCCAGTCATTCGAAGGCGACGGCTCTCGATCCTCCCCTGAGGTGCTTACACACATCTTAGCTCATACACTTACAGGTAGGCGAGAGAGCACCAGTATCGTAAACACTCACGACACATACTTCCTATAGTGCATGGCGAACAGGCACATCTTCGACCTAGCCTATTTTATAGCTCGCGCCATTCAACATTAGACAGAACAACATAGGAGAGGGGTCATCTTTATGGGTCCATACATCACGTGCCTGGCTCGATATTTCAAACTCCTTAATACAGCTGCTCAGACCTCCTCACTCACACTGATAGGACAGATGTCCTCACAGGGCATCTAGACAATGTTACACATGAGGATGATCAAGCATCGTCGTGAGACCAATCCTCCCCAATATCGAGTAGCTCATGCCACCGAGGGGAAGGATCGTGAGGACATTACTGACGATGTCCCCCCACCACACGAGGTACCACCACCGAGCCATCACCCAGTTCATGCAGCAGCTTCTCTTTCAAACATATCTGAGTGCCTAACATGATTTGAATAACAATGCTTCCAGTGCTTCGACCACATCGACACCACCCTCCACCAGATATGTCAGCACCTTCACATTTCATCGCCGCCCCCACTTCGCAACCCAGTCGATGACGAGGACCTTTGAGTCCTTTTATTTTCTTTATTTTTCATTTTTAATATTTATTTTTCATTTTTATGTTTTTTTAGTTTATTTTCGTTTTTAATTAAACTTTTTACTTTTCTTGTTTAAAACTTTTATTAGTACAATTTAATTTCTTTTATCGCTGGCTGTCTAACTCTCGAGTATCTCTAACAACATCCATTAAATAGTACTCCCTAAAAATTTAACTGATGACTTCACAATTTAAAAAGGTTCAATGTGCCACTCTAGGAATGAACACATCACCGGAGTATTCACCATCACATTCACCTATGCCTAGTCATCAATATTGATCATCCTCCAAGGATTTCATCCAAAATTCAGGAAGTTTCACTTCTCTCCCTAACTTATGATTTTCTTACTATATTGTGAATATCTATCTTTATACATTGAGGGCAATGCACATCTTAAATGTGGGGGGTGAATTTCATTTCGAAAAGTTCCTAACTTTTTGCATTATTCTCAAATCCCTGAATAATATCTTGTCTCAAGTAATTTTCTCATATCACTAATTAGAATAAAATTTCTATTGATTTATTATTTTTATTGATATGTTTTGGATTAAGTCATAGTTAATTGTGCATTGATGATTTAAACTTTAGGAGACTAGAGAATCAAGTATGATGAGTCTATTTTCAAAAAATTAAAATTTTGTTAGCTTGTCAACTTGAATCTAATTATTACCTTGAAGTTTGAAATTTACAAAGTTGATATCAAAAACCCATAATTTTTGTGAGATTTTGAGCCTGAAGGGCATACATTTTTCGTACTCACTTTATTGATTATGAGCGTGTCAATATTGATTTGTTATTCTAGAATTTGCTTCGATTATACATGTCGGGACCACACCTTTGATTTGATATATAGAGATGATAAAGGCACCTAGGATTTAACCCACTTACTCCACTAAAAGCCTACCCTCACAATTAACCCCTAGTGAACCCCTTTTGATCTTAACAAACCATTTATTGACTCACCCACTAATATTAACCGAAACCCCGTTATTAACTTGTTCGCCCCATTTTCTTGACTTCCTTTTTGTCAAGATTTGATTTTGAGTAGTTGCCTAACTATGTTCTATATTTTAGTTGTTAAATTTCTTTATTATTATTGTAAATTCTTATCTTAAAAAAATAAATAAAATAAAATCGAAGTATATTCATTATTAGTTCTATAATTAAGTGAGCTTATACGTTTAAATTCCACATCTTGAAGAAGAAGCTCGTATTATTAGTATTACAAGTTTTCAATTGATGTAATTATTCAGGATTAGTTCATTTTTCTAGTTAGGTAAATTGTCAATTCAATATCGATTCTGACCCTTTAATTTAGCCTTTACCCACACCTTTAACCATAGCCTCATTACAACCCTTAAAAGTCCTTTTGATCTATGTATCACTTCATTTTATAGTGGTGGAGATTTGATTTTCATACAAGCCTATGGGATTAACTTTTCATGTTCGACTTTTGAGTGCTTAATTTTGAACCTTAAGCACTTTGAGTGATAGAGTGAATCTTTAGTGAGGATGTCAACTCTTGTTGATTTTGAATTAAAGGTGATTATTTAGGTAAAGGGAAACACTTATATTTTCATGCTACAAAAATTATGACTTTGATTGCTTGAATCTTTAGGACCCTTTTTACTTACATTATCAATGTATAAATTATCTATGAATTATGATGAAATATTATTGATGAATATTATGAATTGAGAAAGTTCATTTTAATTGTGAGTTGAGAACTTTGCTTGAGGACAATCAAATGCTTAAGTGTGGGGGTATTTGATAAACCATAATATATACATATTTTAATCCCACATTTAGCATACTTCTGAATGATTCATTCCCTGAATTGTGGAATTTGGTGTTCCTAATCCTTTAATTTCATGTTTTATACTTAAGAGAGCACCGAAGGATGAAAAGAATGAGAAACGGGCAAAAAATAGAGAAAATGGGCCAAAGTACGAAACTCACATGACCTGGGCCCGAGACACTCAGTCGTGCCTCTTAAGTAGAATCAAACACGACCTAGACTCGATTTACACGGGCGTGTCCCTGATGTGACCTATTTTAATTTTATTCGGAATAGGGTACTTAGAGGTAAAGAAAGACATTCCAAAAGCTTATATAAACACCCTGAGGTCAACCTTCAAAAGGGCGGTTCAGGTAGGCCGAGGAGCCAAGCCAGAGAGGCCGAATTGTGGGATTTACTCGAAGAAAGCCAGTTGATCCATCTCAAGAAGCCGAAATCACACTCAAGACTGAGGATTTCTCCTTCAATTTCCTTTAGGGGGTTTTAGGATTTTTCTTATGTTTTGTTTTATATCTGCTTCTGAGATGTATTCTTTTATGATTATGAACTAAACCCCTCAAATACCCGAGGGGGATGAAACCTAAGACGGATCTTGTTATTATTTTCTGAACTATATGATAAATACTTAATTTGTTCTTAATTATGTGTTCTTAATTCTTGTTTTGATATTTCAAGATATTGATTGAAGTATTGATGTGTTTAGGCAGTAGAGGAATATTCCTTGTTTAAGAGTAGATCTAGCATAGTTAAGCGGAATTGATTACAACCCTAGAGATAGGATGACAAAATCTGCCGAATTAGGGTCAAACTTAATATGGGAGATCATAGATCGAGTTAATGCAATTCTAGGGGTTTTAATTAGTAAGAAATTTCAATTAATCAACCTAGGGTTAGATGTTGGTAGCCTCGAGAGAGGTATTAATATAAATTAGGGAATTCTACGGATCAAGTCAAGTGAGTAAATCGTCTGGTTCAGAGTTAAATAACAAGTGAAGTCTAGGTGGATTCTTCCTCGGGTATTGTCTTAATCAATTGGTTTTTCCCAAAAGTATTTTCCCCAATTCATTCTCTGTGTCTTAGCATCTTTAGCCTAGTAGTTAGTTAATTTTAGATTAAGTAACAATTCCCTTAATTCTTAGGCTAAATAATAAAAAGAAAGTTAGTATTAGTACTTTTGGTTCCCTTGGGTTCGACATTTCGGTCTTGCCACTAAACTATACTACTGTTCAATAGGTGCGCTTGCCTCAATCGTTGTCACAGTTAGTTTCTAGGCTTGATCATTCATTATATATATTTTAAAACTTTCAGACCAACGATCACGGACCACACGGGCTAGCTTTTTAGGTTATGTGGGCCTTTTTGACCAATTTTAGAGCTCGATTGGGGCTATTTGAGGGACTCAAAAATTGGGTCTGTAGGCATCATATGGTGTCGAAAAAGCGTAAGTTTTAATACATAACATACATGGGTAGGCTTAGGAGGTAGGTTATGTTATAATATGATTCATAGGAAAATATATGTGTTTGCATGTCATATAATTTGTGATATGTATATGTTGATATTATGATTGTGTTTATGAGTATGCTTATGCTTTGGGGTGGGTTATGATATGATGGAGGAAGTGTTATATGACAGTTTTTCCTATAATTATGGTGGCTAGACCGTAAATTTCTATCTAGCAGTTCAGCTGCATATATATGAGTGACACTCCTCCACATATTGGTGTGATTGGATGGTCGTAGATAATGTGTAGCGAATGGGGGTAGGACATGATATGATATGGTATAAAATTGTTATAATATATTTATTTATAAAAAGTAATGACTAAGAAGTATAGACATAACATATTTATGTGTTTATACTTAGTCATTAAAAAAGGTTATAATTTTTAATCGTAACTTATTTATAAAAAATAATTTTCTAAAGTTAGGTAAAATATATATTATTTATAAGAAGTGTTATGAAAGGTTTGGACAATTTATAAAACTTTTTATATAAAGGTTATACATTATAAATTTTATATTATTTTTACTTATTTTATGTATTATAAAATGGATATAACCTAGTATAAGTTTTTCTCCAAATTAAGTTTTTATGATTAAAGCTACAAACTATTTGGATTATAAACCTAAATATTGTAAGATGGTGTTAATTATGTAAATGGAAAATGTTTTTTTACACTATATTGTGGGGTATGATACCATTTAAGAGAATTATGTCAAACAGAAGCACCATAAACAGCTCGTGGTTTTTTTAATTTGAAACATTCAAGACTTTGAAATGTGGATAAGAAGACATTTGTTGTTTTAAAAAATATTTCTCATATTAACAATATCATCTTAGTATACCATAAAAAAATAAGGTTAACTCGCACTAGTATATTGTATATTTCATAAATTCAACCATAGGTGGAATTGAGATGAGTCATACTTTGAAGAGTATAGAAAAGAAAAAGATCTTGACAATCTTAATGATTCAAATTCAAAAGACGATGAACTCGATCAAGGGCGAACAGATGATGATAAGGAGCATATGTTAAATATTAAAGAGTGAATAACCCAACAAATATGCACTAGAACAGTTAAATAATATAGCATATATTAATTTTGTTATTTTTATTAGTAATTGTACTATCAACTATTTTTCAATCTAACATAATACATGTTATGATTTGATTTTAACTTTTGTTATTTGTTTAGAAATTATTTTTATCATACTAATAATTTTTATTGTAATTAATATTTTTTAAATATAACTTATATAACTATGTAATTACAATTTGTACTACTAAACATGACATAGGAAATTACAATTAGTTACACTCTATTAGTCAAACGCATCTAGGAAATTACAGTTCTTTGTAATTACAAGAGAGTGTAATTACTACTCTAGTAATTATGTAGTAATCACACTTTCATTCAGTTACTCTGTGTTGTCTAAACAAACCTTAAAATTAATGGGGTGTTTGGTAAAAAAAGTTTTGGCCCTTTTTTAGCTGTTGGGGCACAAATGGATATAATGTCTGGTGAATGGAGGTTTGTAAGAGCTTGTTGAGTTAAAACTTCCAAAATAAAAAACGCTGAAATGAACAACTTTTTTCAACAGCTAATTGAGAATGACGTATGTGAAATGACATTTTGATCATGCATGCTAAAAAAATACTCCATTTACCACATGCTCTCAAACCTAATAGAGGTGCCAAGATATCAGTAACTTCATTCTCTCATTTTCACTTTCACCTCTAAAGTCCAAAGTAAATTTTTTTTTAAAAAAACCTCCACCATGAATCTACAAAAAAACTCCACCATGAATATACAAAATCAACATTGCCGCAAGAAATTTTCAATCGTGCCTATTTATCTTTGAATATTTATGTATTCTTAATTTATTCTCAATTTACTTATGTAAAATAATTTGTTATGTAACTTTATATTAATTGAAATATGCTACTTGACAAATTTATCTAGAGTGTGACATAATTATCACTAATTTACATATTAAGAACATGACATAATTATCCCTAAGAATATAGTTTACAATTATATTGATAAATTATTAATATTTATCAATTTTACAAGGTTAATATTTGCAAATAAGGAATTTAAGAAATTTGTTTATATAAAATTTCAAAATATTCACAAATTAATTTCCATAATAGATGTTTTAATTTCTTGGTAATATTTCACCAAATAAAGATTAAATTATTATAAATACTTAACAAAAATTTGTGTTATGTATTTATTTATTATTTTACATATATTAATTTTTAGTTATCAATTAAATTTTATTAAACATTTTAAAATAAATAGTTAATAAAATCAGTTGATGAATAGAATAAATGAGTGAAACTAACCACTACAAATAAATATCAACAAATTGTGAAAAAAAGCCGTAAACCAAGTGAATGGGAGAAAGCTTTTTCTTTTGTTCAATGGTAGGTATAGATTATTAAAATGCATACAGGCCATCACTGTGGGTGAGAATCACGTGCGTATGTCAGCGTGGACTTTAAGGAATAAAGATTCTCGGTCCCTATATACTGTTGTAGTGCCTTTTTAGTAATATCTTGACATATGTATTAATTTTTTTAACGCTAAATAAATGTTTATGGTTAACATTAAATCTCCTTTTCTTTATAACGAGACTTAATGTTAAGGATAAACAAATATTAGACAAAATTTAATACATCAAAATATTATTAGAGAACACTAAAAATGATATTAGAAAATTGTCAGTGGTGGGTTACTCCTTAATTATTTATATTGGCAATGTTATAATAAAGGGTTAAAAGGATAAGCACATGGGATTATTCAAAACGCCATGACTTAAATTAGTACCTTTAAAGATATAATGAATTATTTGGTTTTTAATTTTATAAAAATTCATTTAATTTTCCATTTATTTTAATTTTGAATTAGTATTATCTGTTAAATTATTCAACGTTTGTTAATTTTATTGATATAATATACATATATTTTCATGTCAATAAAATTTTAAAATTTTAAAAATATAAAAATATTTAAAATAAAATTTTAAAAAATTAATATTTTAAAAAAAAATGGATTCCTCATCTTCAGCTAAACTGCTGACCCAATTTAGGATCTCTCTCACTTGTTCCAGTCTTGTGTTTAGATCCATAACCTTTGCTTCATTTGCTTTTGCAAATCTTTGCCATGACTCGCTTTTCTTAAGCAGGCATCAGCAGGATGGACTGTTGTTGCTTCCTTTGCTCCCGTAATACGTATATTTGCCTCTCATTCTGAGTTTTCCAACCCCATAAATATAACACAACATCAAAAAATGATCAAACGTTCACTTTTCTTTTTCTTTTTTAAAAAAATAACAATTTAAAATTAAATCACAGTATAAAAAGAAAATACTCAGATTTCATATTATTTCAATTTCTTATGAAAATAAATAATAAAATATTTAGTTTAGAAAAGTGAAGTCATTCACGTGATTTTAGTTGAAAATATAATTACATTGAAACTGCTTTTTCATAAATGTAAGGTGAAAAAAACCCATTTCCTGTTGAAAACATTGACAAATTCAAAGTCAGAAAATAAATTAAAAAAATTGAGTGACAGGTTTGTAATTTTGCCAATTTTGCCAATTTCAAGTTAAAAAAAAAAAGAAATGATAATGATTGCAGATTATGACACAAAGCTGACAAAGCTCGAGGAAACGAGGGGTCCACACGGTAGACCGGGATTGAAATTTTGGACGGACACGCGGGTGACCACCATTGTAAATTCCATTCAATATCCCACGCGCCCCTCACGCATTTGGCTTACAGACGCCCGACAGATTCTGGCACGGCCATATGGAATTATCCAAACACCAAATAACGAGAGATTGTAACCAAACAAACGAACAGGATTGGCTTCATTTCAGATCCAAGAATATTTTCCCCATTTTAGCATATATCAGTTGTATAAATTTTTATTCTAATATTTCTTTTTCTAAAACCCTATCTTTTAATCATTCTTAATTATTGTTTTATATATAAAATTAACATGAAACATAATCAAACAATAAATCTTCCTCATTTTATGAAGCCAGAACTATGATTCAAGCAAATTGGAAAATCAACCTCTTTTTTGTTCTTGAGACTCCTTTTAACATTTTCCAAAAGATTTAATTAAATTGCTTTTTTTTAAAAGGACAATAATTGTTATACTTTTAACAATTAAATACATTCTTTTTCAAGAGACTTAATTGATTTTTATTTTTTATTTTTGGAAATAGTTCATTGGCTCTTACACCATTAAAGCCCCGTTCGTTACTCCATCTGTGATGGACTTTTGGCTAAAAAGTCCTTTTCAAGAAACGGAATAAAGAAACAAGGTCGATGGAAAATTTTTTCACTTTAGTGAAGGACTTTTAGCGATGAAGAAGCCAAAATTTCTCCTTTTCTCGAGTAAAAGGACTTTTGGCGCCCAATTTACTTTTTCATCCTTTTATTATTTCTTCTCCAAATAACCTTTCCAGGAGGATTTCTTGGTTCTTTGGCAATGGTATACCCGAGGAGAACCCTTCTTTCCTTTGCTTTCTTGGTTCTTTGGCAATGGTATACCGAGGAGAGATTGGGCAATGAAATCTGGTTTTATTTGGAGACTTTTGTTCACGATCAATAATGGCTCAAGGCGTAAGATATCTCCCAATCAAGAATTAGGTCTCTCTTTTCTTTTTCCCGCTTCTCTATCAAAATATGTGTCTTACAATGCCATCTTAATCATTCAAGTTCCTTCTTTTTCCCTAAAGAACGCTTCTTCCGATCAAACAAAACCGACTTGCTCGACTTTATGGAATTTGGTTTGTAAAAGGTCGAACGAATCATCATAATCTATGTTATTTGTGCTTGACATGCTTTTTTTTTTTTTTAACTTCTCACTATTTCTTTATTTCCTTCAATTGGTTGTCTTTAGTTTCTACTAATTCATTCATTCCGATTTATGTGACTGCTTTGCATGTTTTAAATACTTAATAATTTGTTTGTGGCGGACCTTCAACAGATAGTGCTTGTTGTTATCGATCTTTAGTTCTAATTTGTGTTTTTACTTGCTCTTTGAGTTGCTGATTTGCATATAGTCGTCCTAATTCAATGTTATGTCTTTTCATTTGGATTCGATTTATGAAACTGTAACACCCCTTACCCGTATTCGATGCCTTAATGTGGTACGAGGCATTATCGAGGAGTACTGGAACACTTACGATGATTTAAACCATTTATCGCTCAAATATCAAAATTGATTATAGAAGTTTCCTTTAATGCACCCTTGAGTCCAAATCATGCATTGGGATTGGGTGGGGATTGAATCGTAATCGTATGAAATTTTTGCAAAATCCCTAAGTTTATCTCATTTACAAAGCTCCCGTGCCTGTGTGGCTCACATGACCGTGCCTCCGGGTCAGATAACTCTTTGACTTGCGTCTCGAAGGAACTTGAGTCACACGGCCTTAGTACACGCCTGTTGCTATGCCGTGGGGTAAAGTTAATTTTCACAAATTAGGCTATTTTTCAAGCCATATTTCTCACTCATTTGATCCTTATTCTTCACCCACATTTAATACATACAAAACCAATTTAAGATATTCAACTGAGCCTTATACTTAATACCATTTGTTAGTCTTACACTTCATATAAATAACAAGAAATGTATATGGGCTCAATTCTCATTAAATTTCTCTTGTACTTATACTTTTTCACACTATGTATTCATATAACATATAACAATCACACCTCTCAGATTTCATATATATTTTTATAACAAATTATCTTGGTTTCAAACTACTTCATATTTGAGTTTTACTTATCAAATCATTTGAAACATCATCTTTACACATATAGTGCACTACAGATGCACAATTCTATAATTATGAATGAACACATTTATCAAACATATTCCATGTTTTTATATGTATAGTTTCATATTTCCATGTATCAATTACCATCATTTCCTCGTATTTTGACAAATACATGTAACAATTCATAAACATGTAATTCACTAACCCTTCCTCGCTAATCACAATTTAAAGTGACAAATCACTTATTGAGCCCAATTTCAATGTTCACTACAATCTATCATATAAATTTGGATGTACGATCCACCAATAAATTCCATGTACAGTATCATCATCTCATATTTCCACATACATTACTTTACACATTATGAACTCAAATAACATATACAAGACATACCAATGTATTTCAAATACGCTTTCATAATATTTCATTTCAATTTAGATTATGTCATATTAGAACTCTCCTCATTAACTCATTTGGAATACCAATTCATACGGATAATACACTCAAGGGTGTACAAATATATAATTACAAATGAACTCATTCATCAACCAAGTTCTATGTTCATGTCTCATCAACTCATATTTCCTTATATCACACAACTCTATGTAATTCTTACCACTTTCACAAATTAGTGAACGCCTTACAAAATTGTTCTCACCTAAGATGCATTGAATTTTACTGATAATCACTGATGCCATAACATAGCTATGGTTTTTTTCACAAGAATGCCATAGCTCAACCATGGTCTTACATCTTCACTATCATTATGCCATGGTAAAACCATGGACTTATCCGTCAATTCATCACTTTTCACTAGAATGCCATAGCCCAATATGGCCTTACATCTTAAACACTTATCACATCGATGCCATATCCCGATATGGTCTTACACGAAAATCACTTGTCACTTGTAGCGAGCTACCACTATTCATCGATCAAGTAGCCGAGCTACCACTTTTCATCGATCGTAGCTTGAGCTACCATTTTCACTTTCACTTGTCTCTTGATCGATAAGTGTAGCCAAGCTATCACTTATCACTTTCACTTTTCTTGATCGATAAGTGTAGCTGAAGCTATCACTTATCACTTGTTGCCATGGTTCAACCATGGTCTTTTCCGTCAATTCATCTTGTAAGTAACATTATCTATAATTTTCACTATTTACTTATGTGAATATTCAAGCTGTCCATCCGTGTCATAGTCACTAAATTATTTTTATCTTAAGCTACAGAACTTCAAATTAAGATCCGTTAATTTTATTTGAAACTAGACTCACATATCTTCTTACTATAATTTTTCCAGAATTTTTGGTGTGGCCAATTAGTACAGTTTATTAGTTAAGTTCTCCCCTGTTACACAGTCTGATGGCTCTGTCCTCTCTTCACTAAAAATTAATTATCTCATAGTACGATTTTCATATAGTGTTTCCGATTATTTCTAATGAAAATAGACTCATTAAGGAATACAAACATATAAATTATAACTTATAATTATTTTTGTACAATTTTAGTGAATTTATAAATTAAGAACAGGGGATCACGAAGTTATTCTAAACCAGTCTTACAAAAATTTAAATATCTCAAAATGTAGACTTCCTTTACTTTCTTTGTTTCTTTTATATGAAAATAGACTCAACAAGCTTCAATTCCATATCTCATTCAAATTCTAATTAAATTTCTACCATTTTTGGTGATTTTTCAAAGTTAGACAACTGCTGCTGTCCAAAACTGCTTTAGTGTAACATGTTGATTTCTATTTTGTCCCAAATTCCACAATTCATACAATTCAGTCCTTGCTCAATTAACCCCTCAATTGAGCTAATTTTCTCATTTAATACTTTTATCTATCATTTTAAACTACTTCATAACTTTTGAAAATCAGAATTTTAACACTAGGCCTTAATTTCAACTCTTTCACAATTAGGTCCTAAAACTAATTTCCATCAATTTTACTTGATAAAATCACCATATATCAAAATTAAAGCTTAAATTCTATATTTATTCATCATATTATTCCAGCACTCATCCATAGAAACTTTAAAATTAGCCATAGAATCAAAAACTAATGACATACTAAGTTGGACCCAATTGTAAAAGTTCAAAAACATAGAAATTTCAAGGAGAAAGCAAGAATTAAACTTACATGAAGCCAGAGTATGAAAACCAGCTTGAACCCTCTTCCATGACTGTTTTTCAGCTGATGAAAATGCAGATAAATGAAGAGAATTCTAGATATTCCAATTTGGTCCCATATTTATTTAACTAATTTTGATAATTTTCCAATTTTACCCTTATTTCAGCCATTTCCTGATTTTTCTCAACTATTGCCGCCCAAAATATCTCCTTTGGGTTATTTTTACTTTAGGTCCTTCGACATTTGACAATTAAGCTATTTAATCCTTCTAGCAACTTTTACACCTTTTTCAATTTAGTCCTTTTTATTTTATTAACCACCCAAACGTCAAAATTTCCTAACGAAATTTTTATACCACTTGATTGACATTCTGTAAATATTCATAAAAATATTTTTGACTTGGTTTATAACACCGAGATCTCGATATCTCTTTTCTCGATTTCTTGACCAAATAAATCTTTATAAAACACAATTTTCTATTTCAAAATCTTTTAAAAGCTACATTTGGCTCAGAATATTAAATAATACAATCTATGAGTTCACTTTTCAGATTTGATGGTCTCGAACCACTATTTCTAATATAACCTAAATTTGGGCTATTACGTAAACTTTGTTAAATTCGGGTTTTTGGTGTTTGTGTTAGATACTTGTAGATGGTTAAAAGAGAAGAAGTCATACATGGTGTACAATCGATGTGGGATGTTTGGGGATTTCTGCACTTAGTGATCTTGTTAAAGAGGTATTTTTAACTTAATACCTTGCAAGATATGAAATTCAATGTTGAATTTACCATAAATAAGTTAATTAATTAGCGATAGTTTTTTGGATATCCTAGACTTAGTGTTGCTGTTCTAGCTAGGATGCTCTCTTACAAGCTCACCTTGTCTGCTTGGGATTTATGATGTATTAATACCTTATAACGAAGTTTGTCACTTGGTAGCATTTATTCCTATACTTGTGTTGGGGTTTAGAGTTTAGGGTTATCCTTTTACGCTTTAATCCACAACCTCCATTCATTTTGTTCTTAAAGGAAAGGTCGAATTTGGGTTGAAAATAATTCAAGTCTTAACATCTTATGATCTACATTGTTTCCTCTGCTGCTTGATTCCATTTGCCACTTCAAATCATGTGCTCTTAGTTGATATGACCGACTTCATTAGTTGCCTTTTCTTTCCTAGATGTGAGCCACTCGTGGTGATGTAGAGTATGTTATCAATTAGATTGTCACATATCGAAGCTACTTATCGAAAACTAAGAATGAATATGTTAAAAGTTCATAAGACAATCATTCGCATGTATTTATTTGGATGGTAGGATAACGGCAAATGATGTAAGCCTCTTTTGAATGGAGACCATCAAGTTTCTTTGTAACAGGAGATGGGTTTGTGATTTTATATACCTTTTTTCTTTTTCTTTTTTAATTCAAGAATTTATAAAACATAAAGTTGAGTGGTATGAAGTGTGAACTTGAAATAAGTTGCTAATTTAAGAATCACTTGTATCGTTTTGTTGATAAGTGGTTGACAATTATTTGTATTTCACTACAATTGATAAGCAAATCTCGGTTCGTAATATCACTCCTTCGATGCAAATCTGGGTCGATGATTGCTGATGGCGACGATGTTGGATGGTGGTGGCATATTATGGAATATCATAAAAGCACGAGAACCACCGCTTATCGAGAAATAATGAAAAGGCCAAGGAATTTGAGGTGTGTACTTATTTGCACATAGAGTTTTATTCTTTTTTTTTTCTTTTTGTCCGTTGAATATAAACATGTGTGCATGAAAACTTCCAAGTTCATTTGTCAATTGGATGTCTAAATAACAATCATTAGGAAACAGTTGCCTTGCATGGTTGTTTGTATGCTTTGCTTGTTTTCTTAGATTAACTTCCAATATTCTGCAAAACTTTTGTAGATTTTGGTTTTCCAACTTCATTATCTAATTGCAAGCGGACAAGTGTTGTTAACATTAGTATTATGATTCAAGCAACTCTGCTTTTCATAAAATAGCCTTTGAACTGGCTTGAGATGGGATCACAACGATTCACGTGCCTTTGGCTCATGTATCATGTGGTGTATACTTTTGTTCTTCAAATACTAATCTAGAACGATGCCTAAATGGTATTTATAATCTTGTAGAAGCAATTTAAGCAACAAAATGTCGACAAGCACCAAAGACAGAGCAAAGAGATCTCTTCTCAAGAAACTACACTTTCGAATGGAATTGCGCAAGTGTTCCACAAGATGTTGGACTTATTCCTAATGACCCGACAGAAGAGTTCAGTCAAGAAGGAACACGCAAATCTGCTCATGATAGAATTAGGGTCCCTGTTTCATATGAAGACCTTCTAGGAGAGGATTCAAAAGATGATTAATTTGAGCATTTTCAAAATATTGAAAACTTAACTTGGCATCAATTTTCTGTAATTGGATCTATGTTTTTTTGTTGTTTAAGGATTTTAGTGAGATATGCACTTTTCAATGACAATGAATGTTCTTTTAATGAAAACACGAAAAATTTGATGTTGCTTCTCTACATTTTCTTAGTTTTAAAGTTCAAGCAAAAAGCAAAGTTATTATGCAATCATCACAATTATCTCAAACCAATTGATCAACTAATTATCTAACTCACAAAGCAATAATTCTAAGCTTTCAAATCGGGTCATATATTTAACAAACTTGAATAATTATAATTAAACCAAATGACATGCAAATAATACAATTGTAATAACTAATTATAAATATTTAATTATTATATTTAAATATTTAAATATAGTTTATATATTCTAATTAAATTTAATAAGTAATTAATATTAATTACTTAGAAATATTTAATATTAATATTATTTATTAAAATATTAATAACAAATTATAATAAATTATTTTTATATTTTTGATAAAATATTATAATATTAACTAATTTAAAAATTATTTAAATACATATTTGTTACTTTATAATATCATGTTTAAAATAGATATTTTACTTCTCAAAAGTACTTTTTTCACAGTAATGCCAAACACTTAAATTTTTCAAAAGAACTTCTCAAAAGCACTTCTCAAAAGCACTTCTCAAAAGCATTGTTAAACTGCCCTAAGGCTCTTGTTTTTCTTATGACTATACGGGGAGTTTTGTGCGTGTGTATTTTTACATTACCAAGACAATAAAAGTCACTCGCCTATTATACTTGAAACTATTTTACCTTGTTTAAATAAGTATTTATATTATTTTGTAATTAAATAAACTCTATTTTTATCCCTAAAAGTTATTCATTTTAATATTAAACTAAAAATATTTTGAATTTTTAAATTAATTTGTATTTTATGTCAATGTTAATTTGATGTAAATAGAAAATAACATAATATTTTTTGAAAGTAAAACAACTTTATTAAAATTGTTTATATACATAATATACTTAATTACTCTATTGAAAATCACTATCACTCTTTTAATTTTACATTGATATTGAAGTATACATAATTTCAAGAAATTAATATAAGAAGTTGAAATTTAATAATAAAATTAAGCGCAGTTATAGGTGAAGAACTTATATAAGTATAAAAATAATGTAACTAAAGTGGGGTAGTTTTAAGAGTTTTTTTTTTAAAAGTATATTAGCCAATTCAATTTATTTTTGTCATAAAATCAGGTTTATGTCGTTATCATGCAATATATATTTCTATTATAACAAAATGGTTTTAATTAAGGGTAATATATCCAGATAGTCAAGTTTGAGGGTTCCTCCTCACACTTTTTTTTTTAATTTTGTAAATTTTATATTTTAATTTCTTCCTTATTAAAAATATTTGGTCAAGTTGATGTGCTTTTTTATTGGTATAATAATAATTTTAACACTTAATATTTTTACATTTTAATAATTGATTACAATTTTAGAATTAAATAAATTTAGTATTATTTATTTACACATTTTATTAATTTAATCATAATTTTAATTTCAAAATTTATAATTAAAAATTATAGAAATAAAAAATAAAACTACCCAACCCTTTCGTTAATTCTTTTTTCATTTCATTTTTCTCTCTTAAAGAAAAACGCAACCCCTCTCGCATGTTTTTGCTTTGACTGAAAAACTCGAAGAACCCAAATTCCAGTACCGCTAACCACCTTTGACCGCCATACCAGAACTCCGATCAACCCCAACTTCTTGATAGTTAAAAAATGTTGTTTCATATTCAACATTATAATTTCCAATTCTTTTCTTCCAAAAATGTCATCATTTTCTAGAAAAACTTCTTCAACTCACTAGTTTTTATTTTTCATTATCAGAATGTCAGCTAAATCCAACTAAGATTCTTTTATGTTTGGAAAATTTTGTGATTTTTTTGTTTCATATACACAATTCTTTCTAGGAAGATTCGCGAGAACATATTTCACGGATATGGTATTTTCCAAGTTTGTGTTAAAGGTTCACCGGTTTGAAAATGTTGAGTCTCAGGTTATCTTCAACTTAGTGGCCATCAACTCCTAAGGGAGGTCCCTTTAGATATTGGTAAAATGCATCATTTTAGTGCCTTGAATTTAGGTTACAATCAATTCAATGGGAAACTTCTTACAAAGATTGGAAATTTGCCACTTGTGGCACTAATATTTGTTTAGTTCTTAAACATCTGATCAAGCTATAAATTTCAACAAATTGAAGATTTTCTTCTATCGCAATGTATGTGAAAGAGAGAGGAGGCTGTCGGATACTTTTGTAGTCTATAATTGTATGAATCATAGTCATTATTTGGGATTTACATTATTAGTTGGGAGTAGGGGTGAGTATTCGATCGAGTCGAGTCGAATCGAGTAAAAAAATTTCGAATTAGTCGAGTTGACGAATCCTATTTTCGCAACCGAATTCAATTTGAATTTTTTTCGAATTGGATCGAATCGAGTCAAAAATTTTGAGTCGAGTTAACGAATCCTATTATTTATACTTAATGTTGCATTTACATAAACTAATTATTTAACTAGTAAATGAAGTATAAAGTTATTTAACTACATAAACAATATAATGATTTTGCCTTTTAACTTAATGAGTAAATATTTATCAAAACAACGTAGTTTTGACTTTTAACTTAATAATTTTGACTTTTAACTTTAAAAAAGGTAAACATTTATCAAAATGGCGTAGTTTTACCTTTTCTTATTCGAATTTTCGGAAAACCCGAATTATGTAATTTACATTCGAGTTAAACCGAAAAACTTAATTTTTTATTCGAGTTGATCCAAAAACTTGATTAACTTGATTAACTCAAATAACTTGAACTATTTAATTCAAAATTTAAAAAATTTATCGAGTTTTTTTGAATCGAATCGGATTTTGGTCACCCCTTGTTGGGAGTAGTAAGAAATCGATCTTTGCCTTCTTGTGGGACAAGTTATGGAAACGAGTTCAGATTTGGAGTAACAAGCTCCTACTTAGAGCAGGGAAGGAGATCCTTTTGCAGTCGGTAGCACAAGCTATTTCAGCTTATTGTACGACTGTGTTCTTACTACCAGTGTTTATATGTGATGAGTTACAATTGATTTACAATTGATGATGAATTCTTTTTGGTGGGGGTATGAAAGGAAACTTAGGAGCAACATTCATTGGTTTAAATGGAAAAGAATGTGTAATCGGAAGGTTGATGAAGAGATGGGGTTTAGAAACCTGCGATGCTTTAATTTGGATATGCCAGAAAAGAAGGGGTGGTGATGCTAATGGCCCCAGCAGATACTCTTCTTCGTCGAATTCTCAAAGCTAAATATTTTTCGAGACTTGATTGGGTTCCAACCCAAGATTTAATTGGAAGGGTGTTTTTCAGGCTACTAGTGTGGTTGTCGCTGGGTTGAGGTGGGGACTTGGCATGGGGGAATGTATAAACGTGTGGAGGCCCTTGGATACTAAGTGATTTCGATTATAATGTGGAAAACATGAATATGGATTTCGATATAAGGTCAGGGTGTGTGATTTAGTGACTCATGGTAGAAAAGGTTGGGATATAAGTAAACTATTTACCTTGTTTACCGATAGAGATGTGCATATTATTAGTAAATTCTTATAGCTACACAGGTTGCTCGTGATAGGAAGATATGACATTTCGATAAGAACGAGATGTATAGGTGAGGTCGATCGGGGGTATCATGTTGCTTTTCAATTGGAGGGGAACATGAATAAGACCTTGTCTGAAGTAGATTGGAAGCTGCTTAGGCAGCTGAAAATACCACCAAAAGTAAAGGAATTAATGTGGCGGGCGTTGATGAATATTATTCCATCGAATCTCCGACTGAGAGAAAAGAGGGTGAATTTTAGTAGGGATGTAAAAGCTGCGAGGAGAAATCTCAAAATTGCAAGAAATCTTCCGTTTATAGAATTTAATAATCTATTTAAGTTATCAATGGATCAAGGATTCATAATTAAGATGGTGATTAAAGTGTAGATAAATGAGTTGATGTATAACTTACATGCATTTAGAGAACTTCAAAAATTAGCGTATAACTTATACAACTTAACTGTTGGTCGTCACTATAATTAATCTCTCGTTACCTAAATTGGTGTATATCTTATAAGTAGTCTCATTACTGCAGCGCTCAACGTAGGCACTGTAGCACCCACGTCATGCTCCCAAGCATGGTGTTCCTCTAATTTGTTTTTGTACGCTCTTGATCATTCTTTCCATGCTTGATTTAACTTACATAATAGCTCTACAACACTTAATGAGTTTTAATTAATTAAAAAATACAATATATAACTAAAAAAACTAAAGAAATGCAAAATGCATGCATGATATACAAATTTCACTAAAATGCTAAAAGTGCAAGACATTTTACTTAATAAACAAATAAAATTAAGTAAAAAAAAAAAAAAAAAAGAGAGGCTAAAATCATATGCATGATGACCACTCATCAGCTATAAACTATTTGCAAGAATGGCGGGAGGCAAATTTGACTTTGGTCCAGCTGAGTTATTCTAAGAAACCAAGTCAGGTGATACAAGCAGGCATGAGTAGAGCTGAATCTGAATAGAGTTGCTGGGTGAATGCAGCTATGTTTGAGAGGCAAGGAAAATATAGGGCGGGGTTGGTGATTTTGCGAGGAGATGGGGTTTTCTGAGAAGCCTTGTCTTATGTTTTTGATGATTGTTAATAGCTTTGAATTGAAGCCTTTAATTTATCATTTTCAGGTAATAAAAAGTAAAAAAAAAAAAAACCTATTTTTTTTTGTAATAAATGTATGTATATGTCAGATTTTGAATCTCTACATAAAGTACATATTTTTAATATGCAAAGTTAATATCATATTTGAGAATGTTAATAACTATATAAGTAGCTAAGTTTGTATTGGTTACAAGAGAGAGGGTTAGGCCCTAATAAAAAAAGACATGAATTATATAAGAAAGCAGCCTCTTTCATGCATTACTCCAAGCGCATCTGCTGTCAAATTGGTAGCCGCCCTTGGAGGCCTTTAAAAAAAGCTCACTAGTTGAGGAATAAGTACGTAACAATTTCTTTGAAGATATGATATTATCTAAATAAGAAACAAAATGGATTCTAGTATAAGATTTTGAAGGGTTTTACTTGGACCTGTTTGATAGAGTAAATGTTATTATCAAAGTGAAAATTTATTTAAATTTCAAAGGTTGGGTTATTTTAAGTGGTTGACTACACTTATATTTATGAAACTTATAAATAGGAGGATAATATACTTTAACGCACTCGAACTCACATCATTCTACATTTACATTAATAAGAATACTTATACCAATTAAACTATAACTCAATCAACACAAATATATCGAATTCAAATGCCATTGTCCCAAAGCTTATAGAACTCCTCTCCACAATACTAACCTATCTTAAAATGCATTAACAAAAAATTCCTTTTAATGAATGGATTTGATGCTATCAGCCCCTCCTTTACTTGAAGAATTATATATCTTCATATAAATGGCTTAACTTACGGATTGGTACCTAAACTATATGTCATTTCTCATTTTAATATTTAATTTCTTTTGTTACAAATGAACTACTTTTTTCTCCAAGTTTGCACTTTGACAAGTCCAACTACTAGTTAAACCATTAAATCTATTTAAAAATGCTTAACCAACAAATTAATACTTAAACTATATCCTCTTTTTTTTTTAAATTGATATCTAAATTTTTTTCTAAATTATTCCTCAATTACTTATTTTACATTAAAATGTTGTAACCGTAAAAAGAATTCCAACCAACAATAGACAACCACTTCATATAAACTTTAAAAATATTTTTTAATTCTTTTCTTCTTCTTCTTCTTTTCTTTTTTACATTATTTCTCTTTTATATATTTTTCTTTCAATATTAAAGCTCAAGATTTGCCCTTGAGGTCGAGAAGATGACGATTAATTCTGTTTTCGAACTTCACCACTTACTTGCTTGACCAGATGAGATAGAAAAAGTTCAATCTGGATCGGTTGGACCAGAACGGTCCGAAGTACTGATTTGAGGATAGGGGTTGAACAAATTGACCCACGAATCAAATTAGACAAATTGAATTGAGCTAAAAATCGATTGAACTAGTTTTCTCGGTTTTTATTTTTTTAAAATTTTTCTATTTTTTATGAATTTTTTAATAGTTTATTTGATCAAATTAGAGGAACGGATCAAACCATAAATTTGATGGCTTGACCGATTCAATCATTGATTTAATTCTAAAAACCTTGATTAACAAGTAAATTAATTTTTAAAATTAAGAAATCATAATACAAATAAAATCCCTCTCACAAATCTCCACCCAAATACAATCTTAAATTAGGATGATTATTTCTAGGACAACTTACCTTTAATACAAGTTAATCTTTATCCCTTCACCGACGTTTTCAAATCTATATTATATATTAAATGGATTTTGGGTATCTGAAATTTCACAATCGTTGTTTTTTCCTCCATAAAAGAGGGTGAAAACTTAAAAGGATGGCAGCATTATTAATTAGCTATCTTTGGTTAACAAAGGCAGAGATGAACTTTTTTTTTTTCGATTAAAAGCAAATACTTCACATAGAAGGAAGCATATAAGTGAAATTAAAGGCTCAACTTTTTTAAGCTTAAAAAAGTAAAATATACATTAAATTCACATGGAGGGCACGCAGGCATAGTATAGTCCAAAACAAGGCCAATATGCTCCTTCACATGGGGTTTTATTAAAATTACAACAAGTTGGGGTCCAAGACAAATGGGAATCTGCCAGCACTGCACGTGCACCATACATTTAATAATTATAGTTTCCATGTCTTTGAATCATTACTGCAAATTGTGTTGCTGGCATTCTTTTGTCACCAAAGCCAGATGCAATTCTGAATTTATGTAAATTGCTTCGACAACCAACGCCTTTACTTCACCTTTGACTCACCCAATAGCCCATTTTAATGCTCATACTCTTCTACATCATTTTCACTTGGAATTTATCAGATAAATTCACAAATATTTTACACCACGTTCCTTTTTCTTTTCTTGTGTTTTACTTGGCTTAAATACAAATTTTACCCATAAAGTTTGTCTTTTTTTGTATTGCATCCTTAATCTTTCAATTTTTATCAATTTAATCAGATTTCGATGGAAAAGCTTAAGTGATAGTTAACAATTAAGTACATGTGTCACACCATATCAACAACTTTTGTTAACCGTTAGTTAATTAACAACTACGTCAGCTTTACTATCTAAATTTGATCTATTTGATAATAATTGAAAGATTAAAGGTGCAATAGAACACACACAATAAAAGAACTAAATTAAGAAAAAAGGCAAATATTAATGGCAAAATTTGTAATTAATCCATTAAAATAATGGTCTGGATTGTCATGTGTCAAACATATTGTGAAACCACAATATAGACAACAGTTTTATAAAAAAGTTTGACATATGTCATACACATAATAAACTTGCCAATTGACGAGGTGGGATCACAATAAAATCTACTATACCTTTCTAAATAATCTTAAGTTCTTGTTTTAAAAAAATAAGCTTTTATTTATTTTTAAAATCTAAAATATTTATTAATATAACATATAAAATAAAATAGTATTACGTCGACAATTAAACACATGTAACATGATACATCAGTGAATATCGTACGTTGATTGTTAATTAAGTAATGGTCACATGCTTTCCCATTCAAATTTGATTTATTTGATAAATATTGAAAGATTAACTTGCAATATGAAAAATTGGGTGAAATTTAAAAAACAAACAGACGATAATGGCAAAATTTTAACGCCAACCGCTCTATCATATTTAACCTCTTTGAGGGAGACCATCACAGTGGACACACAGCTGCACAATTTCCAAAGCCGAACAACAAATAATGAGCCTTGTACGGCGAAGGAAGGAATAAAAAGATGGCATAATAACTTTTTTGGGTTAACTATTTATTTAATTTTTTTTATTTTTTTAACTCTTAAAAATACTCTAAAATGGATGGAAAAAATTTAAAATTTATTAACTTTGTTGACATTACTAATAAAAATGTTACTTTTCAATCCGAGTGAAGTGTTTTGAAATTTTTCACTATTTAAAATTAAATTTATTCAATTAATAAAATTAATGCATATTTTATATTTTCTAGGGATAATATTTATATGTCGAGTTTTGGAAATTATAATGTTCAAATTTTACGAACAATTCATAATTAAGGAGATATCAATTTTGGGTGATATAGGGCTTCTATAACCTTTTATATGCATAATCGACTCTTAAACTCAACTTTTTTATGGACTTCAATGTAAGCTGGAGTTTAAATCTTAAACATTGTATTTCGATTTGTTTTATTTAAACATACATATAAAAATAGTGAAAGAAGAAAATACCATTTTATTAATATTAATCATTTAGTTAAAAGAGTTTTTTCAGTAATTTTTCTAATTGAGTTGGTTTCGAGTTAACTTATAATACTAATTCAATAAGCTGTATCATATAAGTATAGATAAGCACTCTAGATTCAAAATTCACATTATGAAAAAAATATAGGCGGGCCGAGTCAAGTGCGTAAATCAATATTTTAATTAGAGTCAGACTTGATTAATATAATAGATCCATATTTTGAGTCGAATCGAACATGTGTATTAATAAAATGTATTATTATCTTATTTAAGCTCAATCTAAAACCAAATTAGCAGACCAGAATGAAAAATTTAGATAAATAAAATTAGGGGTGAGCAAAACTCGATTCGATTCGAAAAAATCGAAAAAAATTTGAATTTCAAATTATTCGAATCGAGTTAATCGAGTTAATCGAATTAATCGAATCAACTCGAATTTTAAGTTTCGAATTTCGAGTTCGAATCGAGTTGAATTTTCAAATTCGAATAACTCGAATAATTCGAATAAACCGAATATATATTTTTTTATTTTTTTTAAATTTTAAGTTTTTACTTAATTTATTTTAACCCAATTTCCTCAAGCCCAAACCCAAATATTTATTTTCCCAAACCCAACCCAATTCCTCCCCCAAATGAAATTTCCTAAAGCCACGATAAAAATGAAACCCCAAAATAAAAATGAAAATAAAACCCCAAACCCCAAATTCCATCGTCTCTATCTAGCCTCTAGGTAACAAATCCAAACCCCAAATTAATTTTCTTCTTCTCTGTTCTAACTCTCACCTCGTGCTCTCAATTGCGCTTTTCTCCGTAAGTTATCTAATCTATTTTCTACTCTTCATTTCCATTTTCTTACGCTTTCTTCTTCCTAGTTCCTAGTTCCTACTTACTTTGTGTATGTATATATATATTCATAATCCCCCAAAAAAAAAAATTACCCTTGGGTACTTCTAAAATACATACATAAGTGGATGAATGATGATGCTTATGTATGTATGTATAAAAGAGGAAGAAGCAGAACTTATTTTTTGTTTTGAATAGAGCCCAAGAAGGAAACAAAAAATAGAGTACAAGCTTTGGGTACTTCCAAAAAAATGTAAATGTTTGATTATACATACATAGAACATGTAGATGATGCTTATGTATGTTATGTATGATGGATGTATATAAGAAAAAAGAGAGCTTGAGAGAGCTTATTTGAAACACCCCACACCCGCCCACGAGCCTGGACCGGATCTGGTATGTTCCTCGATGTAAACCGGTTCAAAATTCTTTTGTTACTTTGAAAACTGTGTGTTTTTGAAGATAGTTTGTAGTGGGTTGGGCTCGAGTTGAAAACAAGTTTATTTTTATATTGAAAGTCCATTTATTTCAGGTGACAAAACATTTAAAGTTTATTTTAAATTAAATTGACTTAATCTTTAAATAACCTAAATTCGTAACGTAGTAAATAAAACAACAATAAAATCATCACTATGGCCTTATTACATAAAACGAAACCCAAAATAAAATTGTAGAGTACTCAAATAAAATAAAATGTCCAAATTAAATAAAACTTCAAGTCGAGCATGGCCACCACAAGTTCTGTCGTCCCCATCCATCACTGCTCATCACCAAACATGTTCCCATTAACGGGTGAGTCAATGACTCAATGTGTAACCAACACTAAAATTTAATAGATTTAGGCATACCATACATATCATGTTCACATAATAATTCAAGATAATGATGCAATCCCAATCCAAACCTAGATACCATCCGCTACACATCCCCGCACCAACCTCGCACACCGTGGGACTACTAAGTCAACCCTCCATCCGCTACACACCATCGAAGGCGTCATTGCAATGACGTGCTCATCGCCTATATAATTCGTGGCATAGCCACCGATTAAATAATTGTGTCATGAGACACCGTGACTCGAGATAATGTAACCGGGTTACCACATTCGGATAATGTGACCAAGTCACCACATTCGAGATAGTGAGACCAAGTCACCACTTTCACTTCCCTTTTCATATAACCCAATGCCCCATATTATTCATATCATGCATATCATACTTAAATTCACATTTATGTCACTTTTCACATGTTAAATATAACATATTTTGTAATCCTAGTAGGAGTAGGAAACGATTCGAGTACTTTGTACCATAACACGGTACACTTAGCCATATTCACATTCTTATAAACATGCATATATTTATTATAGCCATGAATCTTATTAAAAGTAGTGTAGGGTACACACCGATTCGCTTAACAATTTCACTTGAAATCCCAAATTTGATCTATCGCTTTAGATCTTTAACTCCGCATATTCTACCCATATTAAAGGTTTAATGAAAACTCATTTGGTCATAAAACCAAATCCTAGTAGGATTTGTGCACTTAAACTTACCTTGTTGCCGATTGAATTAAAAATCAAATCCTGGAAACTTGTATTCTTCCCCTTTGAAATCGGCTACTCACTAGATCCCTTGAATCGCTTAGTTTTCGGTTAAAACAAATAGATCTAAGTACTTAAGATAGGGCCTTGGCGAATATGTAAGTACACTTACCTTGAAATTCTCAAATCCAAACTTTGCTTATGCTCCTTCCTTGTATTCGCCAACTCTAGATCCTTTTAACATATTAGTTTTCGGCTTTTAAGATAATAAAAGTTAGATCAAACACTAAAATAAGCCTTGGCCGAATGCTATAGGTACTTACCTTGTGAATCTTAAATCCCGAAACTCACCGAATAACTAGGGAACACGCGGCCTATGGTGTACCTTCGGGAAAAGAACTTCTCCTTCCTTGTAGTCGACACTTAGTAAATCCCGAAAGATCTCTTCAAGGTTTCGGCAACAATATATTGAGGGTATTAGAATCTTAATTTTGACAGACTTAAATGAAATAGAATGAGAATCGAACCTAATCTTACCCTTACTGAAGAATTCGATGGAACTCTTGCTTGAACCCTTAGCACTATTCGGCTATGGCCTTGATATGTATCACAATTTCGATTCTTGAGGCTTAGTGAGAAATTGGCTAGGGCTATTGGTACCTTCGGCTTTTGATTGTGTTTGTAATAGAAGAAGAAAAGAAAAGAGAAGAAGAGAATAATGGCAGAGAGAATTTGACAGAGGAAAGAAAGAAAAGAATGGAGAAATTTGCTAGAGAATTTTGGCAGAGGCTTCCTTGAAGAGAAAAGAATGAATGAAAAATGGCCTTATTTTCCTTCTATTGCCGAAATTCCTAGGCTAGAGTCCCCTACTTGGCCACCACTCTTCTTATGTGATAAATTTTTATCTTTTAATTATCACCTTATTCAATAATAGACTTAATCCCTCAATTATCTCTTATCTCCTAATAAAATAACAATAATTATCCATCATTTATCCACCTATTTAGTCAATTTTAAAGAGAATTAAACTCTTCACTTAGGTTCCTTGTGCCGTCCAATTCTTTTGCTTCTAGAAGCAAATATAAAATTTCTTTTATTTGCTTCCCAAGTGACTCAATCCCTGGCCCAAATACACAAGCTTGTGGCGTCACTTGCTGGGCTTTTAAGTGGTGCCTTCAAGCCACTTTGACAAGCCTGTTTATGTGTCAAATCCTTCCTATTAATTTTTCTTAAGGCCACCTTGTTTCACTTTCCTCTTTTAACTTAGGTTTCCAAATGTTCACTTTCCTCTTTTACTTAGGTTTCCAAAATGTTCACTTTCCTCTTTAATTTAGGATTCCAAAATGTTCACTTTCCTATTTTACTTAGGTTTCCAAAATGTTCACTTTCCTATTTTACTTAGTTTTCCAAAATGTTCACTTTCCTATTTTACTTAGGTTTCCAAAATGTTCACTTTCCTATTTTAACTTAACATTTCCATACATTCCCAGGTTTCCAAAAATGTTCAAAATACATTCATAACACATAAGACATGTCATTTCATACAATTAAACCAAAAATGCATAGGCCTTTTTCAGGATGTTACAGTTCTACCCCCCTTAAAAATAATTTCGTCCTCGAAATTACTTAAATAATCGTACATCCTAACTCACCACACTACACTACTGCTGCGCACTCTGATCTTAAAACTAACACATCTCCTATGCACAATTCCAAAGTTCACATCCAAGGTTTCATACCATTCACTAGCAATACAAGAACGAACTAGCTCTATAATAAACAAGGCAATAAAGGCATTTTGGAAATAAGAAACTTACCCGTTGTCATATCTGGCACATCACTCTCCTCGCGACGGCCAACTGCATAAACCAACCTTGGTTACCTTGCATCAGAACCTTCAGCACCTCCGCTTGGTGCTCCACGGCCACGGCCGGAACCATTTTCTCCATGGTTTGGACCACGACCTCCGAGGTCATCATCCACCTCTACCAACTGATTAACATTCCGAGTCATTGATCGACTTTCATCCGGTTTCTTAGGACAATCTTTGAGCATATGGTCTTTGGACCCACACCTAAAACATCCTCCCGTCTTTTTCCAAAGACTCCCTAAGTGCTTCTTTCCACAATGATCACAAGGACGATCATCGCCTCTTGTACCAACTTGTCAATTCTGCGCCCATCACCTGGGCCTTTTCGACATTTCCGATGATCCCGACGACTCATAATCCTCTTGGGTTTATTCCTATCGAGTTCTACTTAATCGAAGTCCTTGATTCCCTGGCTACCTTAGCCTTTTCTACTAACGTGGAAAACTCTCGCCCGATATGGAGCTATCAAGAATCTTAGGTCATCCTCAAACCGTCTTCGAACCGCACACACCGCTCATGCTCCATAGCCACTACTCCTCGAGCATATCGATTTAACCTCAGAAATTCAGCTTCATACGCGCTACCGACTTGTTCCTTGAACTAGCCCTTAAAAGCTTTCTCTCGCTCATCAATATAACGTGCCGACATACTTTTTCTGATATACCTCCTTAGCATACTCCTGTGTCGATCCTCAGCAGTAGCACCATCCCTCACTTTTAACCACCATTGATACGCTTCATCTCGTAGTAGTGCCACCATTCCTTTCAACTTCTCCTCCGGGTCGATCGAGCTCATTCATAATGCGCGGTTGCTTCCAACCAAGATCTAATCAGACTGGTGCCACACCGGATACTCCACGGAACACCTCAACTCCGTTGGCTCGAGTCGCTCAGTGCAGATTTTTGAGCTCCGTATTTCCACCCGCCACCACCATTTCCAAAACTCGCAAAGACAAACCTGCGATACAAAGATCATCCCCGTCTCGAGCTGCACGCTTGACACCAACAAATTGGGGGTGGTGGTGGCGGTGGTAACTCATTGTCGACCTTGACCCGATCTAATGGGTTCGACATACTCATTCTTCCTCTATCGCGTCCATGACGATCGTGTCCTCTAGAACTCATATCTAACAATGCGCTTTAATCGATTTAAGAAAGTTTTATGAATTAGCCCTTATTCCACCGATTATCCATGATGAAGTTTTATGAAAAGAATTTCAAGAGTGGTTCTTTCAGATTCATACATGCACACATCTTCACATTCATACATCCATCAATCAATTATGAACTTCCGTTCATTTAGAGAAATGTTGTAGTTTTCATTGTTGTTTTTTTCCACTACCCAAGGGTATTTATGTAATTTTTCCTCTGAGGGTATTTTCGTAATTTGTCAAATAAGGTTCCTTGGTGATTTTGTCAAAAGTATTTCAAAAATTTTAAAGTCTCGGGGCTCTTGGTAAATTTGGAAATTTAGGGTATTTCAAGAATTTTGAATTTCGAGGTATCTTGGTAATAAACCGTGGTAAATTTGTAAAGTTTAATAATTCAGGATATTTCAAAATTTGCAAAACTTTGAGGGTTCTTTTGAGAAATTTATTTTCCAAAACGATGAAGTTGCAAAAATTTTGGAAATCGAGGTCATTTTGGAAATTTTGGTAAGTTAGGGCAATTTTGTAATTTTCCAAAATCAAGGTATTTTTGATAATTTGCAAATAAGGGTTTTTGGACTTGTTATAAAATGATGATAATGTTGATTAAAACTGTGGGTATTTTAGACATTTTTATAAATCAAGGGCATTTTTGTAATTTTACCACTAGGGGTATTTTTGTAATTTTTATAAATCAGAAATTTTTCAAAAAATGTGTAGAAAAGATAGTTTCCATGAATTAAATAAAAATGATTTTAAGAGTTTTAAAATTAGGGTTCTTATAAAAAAAAACATGGCTAGTTCCCTTTCGGGTTTTAGTTATTGGGTTTAGCCTATGACCGAGTCTTCTTGGTCAGGGTGAACCAAAGCTACGCACCAGGTGGGATTCGAGTGGAGAGGAGGTGAGTCACACGGACTGCTTAAATACCAAGCTCCCACTGAAACCATTCCTAGGCATGCGCACAGGGGTTGCCACATCCTAGCTCGGCGACTTAGTCACAGGTTTGTTTAATGGTCCTTAAGTCTTATGTATTCAATGTTGGGGTAGACTAAGCCTAGGGTTCAATAGATCCTAGTTCACTAATCTACGTTGCCATAAAAGCCCATACATTTCACATATTCAAATCACTTCAGAAGTCAGAAGTACTTACCTGGTGGACTGCAGGTCGGAGACTTAGTGGGCCATGCCAGAAAAACCTGAAAATTTTTCGAAAATTCCTTTTGGGCTTACTTTGAAAACGTTTTGGGCCTTAAACCCAAGGCCGAGAGTTTAAAACTGGCTCGATACCAAATTGAAACACCCCAAACCCGACCACGAGCCCGGACCGGATCTGGTATGTTCCTCGATATAAACCGGTTCAAAATTCTTTTGTTACTTTGAAAACTGTGTGTTTTTGAAGATAGTTTGTAGTGGGTTGGGCTCGAGTTGAAAACAAGTTTATTTTTATATTGAAAGTCCATTTATTTCAGGTGACAAAACATTTAAAGTTTATTTTAAATTAAATTGACTTAATCTTTAAATAACCTAAATTCGTAACGTAGTAAATAAAACAACAATAAAATCATCACTATGGCCTTATTACATAAAACGAAACCCAAAATAAAATTGTAGAGTACTCAAATAAAATAAAATGTCCAAATTAAATAAAACTTCAAGCTGAGCATGGCCACCACAAGTTCTGCCGTCCCGGTCCATCACTGTTCATCACCTGAAACATGTTCCCACAACGGGGTGAGTCAACAGACTCAATGTGTAACCAACACTAAAATTTAATAGATTTAGGCATACCATACATATCATGTTCACATAATAATTCAAGATAATGATGCAATCCGAACCCAAACCTAGATACCATCCGCTACACATCCCTGCACCAACCTCGCACACCGTGGGGACTACTAAGTCAACCTCCATCCGCTATACACCATCGAAGGCGTCATTGCAATGACGTGCTCATCGCCCATATAATTCGTGGCATAGCCACCAGATTAAATAATTGTGTCATGAGACACCACATTCGATAATGTAACCGGTTACCACATTCGGATAATGTGACCAAGTCACCACATTCGATAGTGAGACCAAGTCACCACTTTCACTTCCCTTTTCATATAACCCGAATGCCCCATATTATTCATATCATGCATATCATACTTAAATTCACATTTATGTCACTTTTCACATGTTAAATATAACATATTTCGTAATCCTAGTAAGAGTAGGAAACGTGCACGAGTACTTTGTACCGTAACACAGTACCTTAGCCATATTCACATTCTTATAAACATACATATATTTATTATAGCCATGGATCTTATTAAAAGTAGTGTAGGGTACACACCGATTCGCTTAACAATTTCACTTGAAATCCAAATTGATCTCATCGCTTTAGATCTTTAACTCCCTACATTCGCCCATATTAAAGGTTTAATGAAAAACTCATTCGGTCATAAAACCAAATCCTAGTAGGATTTGTGCACTTAAACTTACCTTGTTGCCGATTGAATTAAAAATCAAATTCCGAAAACTTGTATTCTTCCCCTTTGAAATCGGCTACTCACTAGATCCCTTGAATCGCTTAGTTTTGGTTAAAACAAATAGATTTAAGTACTTAAGATAGGGCCTTGGCGAATATGTAAGTACACTTACCTTGAAATTCTCAAATCCCGAAACTTTGCTTATGCTCCTTCCTTGTATTCGGCCAACTCTAGATCCTTTTAACATATTAGTTTTCGGCTTTTAAGATAATAAAAGTTAGATCAAACACTAAAATAAGCCTTGGCCGAATGCTATAGGTACTTACCTTGTGAATCTTAAATCCCGAAACTCACTGAATAACTAGGGAACACGCGGCCTATGGTGTACCTTCGGGAAAAGAACTTCTCCTTCCTTGTAGTCGACACTTAGTAAATCCCGAAAGATCTCTTCAAGGTTTCAAAAACAATATATTGAGGGTATTAGAATCTTAATTTTGACAGACTTAAATGAAATAGAATGAGAATCGAACCTAATCTTACCCTTACTGAAGAATTCGATGGAACTCTTGCTTGAACCCTTAGCACTTTTCGGCTATGGCCTTGATATGTATCACAATTTTGGTTCTTGAGGCTTAATGAGAAATCGGCTAGGGCTGTTGGTACCTTCAGCTTTTGATTGTGTTCGTAATAGAAGAAGAAAAGAAAAGAGAAGAAGAGAATAATGGTAGAGAGTAACTGGTTGTTGTGAGATTTTTAATTTAGTGTTTTGATGCAATATGTGAAATTGTAAAGTTGTGAAATATTAGTGGTAAAATGGTACGAATTTATAGTTTTGGTTAAATTGAATAAATTGATGTTTAATGGTTAATGATTGCTTAGATGTGAATCAAATATGGACTTAGATTGGGAAAGAAATATGAATGGATTTGCATGCGGATATGGGAAAATTTACAATAGCTTTTATAACGATTAGAATATTAATGAATGATCTGACATTTGATAATTGTGATCTTAAGACATGTGAAAGTGATTTTGAATTATGATAATCGGAATTGAGCTGTGATATGTTTTAATATAAGATATTCGATATTGACTTGACCTATGCTTGAATTAATGCTAATTGATTGAGGTTGCTCAATGCTTGTACGTTTAATTCAGCTAGTGCTAATGTGCATTAGTATATGTTAGTTACTGTCATACTTATCGCTTCAGTAGCAGTATTGTTATAAATATTGCTGATCAGCATTATGAATTAGTTAGTGCTAATACTATAATGAGTAAATAAGTGGTAATGAATAATTGCAAGTAAGCTAATGTTGAATAAGTAAAGTTATAGTGATAATGATATTAAGTAAGATATTAAGTATATATTGTATATGAAGTATTGTATATTGGTATATTGTAAGTATTTGAATTTATTGGTTTTGTCTTACAAATAATATATGATATATTGGAATTAATTGTGTTGAATTGATATGTATCATATGTATGATGGTAATTGATGTTAATGGATATGTATTGTTATTGTTATATGGTTATTAATTGTATGAGATTGTGAGTTATAAAATTACATTAATTAGGTAGTATTGGTTATTACATTAAGGTAGAGATAGCATTAATTAGTATGATTATTAATTAAAGGTATGAAATTGGTATTTGTATTTAATCACTTGCTTTAAATTATTACTTTAAATTGATTAAGAGTTTAATGTTATTTATTTTTGTTTAATTATTTAAAAATAATATTATAATTACATTTTAATTTTCATAAATATGAAAAATTCTATTTAATTTCTTCAAAATAATAGAATTATAAATTAATATATGAACCTCTTTACAATTTTATAAGATGAATATCAAAACACAAATGTCGGATCTCAAACACCCCTACCTTATATTCTACTTTCATTACAACATTAATTAGAAAGGATGTTCTAGAAGGACAACCACCGGATTAATAATATTTTCTTTTTACATGTCAAAACCTTCTATCATTTGCCTTCTTCAAGCATGGCCATTGTTTCATGTGCAGATATTGATTTCTATTAATGGCATCTTTTGGATAGAACATGTAAAAAGATGTTCCATCTTTGCCTCTTGTTTTATAAATATATACCTCACCTTCTACATTTCTTTCATATCATTACTACTATATTTGATTGTTTAAATTCCACGTTATTAAAATATAAACATTAAATTTTGGTATATTTATAATAAATTCATAACTTAAACTTATTTAAATCTATTCATTTTATTTTTAAAATTTTAAATTTATTCTTTAGTAATTATTATATGGATATGTCTTTTATTTCATTAAAATTTCAAATGCAAATAATTTACCATATTTTTAGTCTTTGGTACACTAGCAATGTAATTGTTTCTATTATACATGCACCTTATAGTATAGTATAACATAATTATCTTTGAGTGATATAAATTACTTAATTTGAAGCTAATGATTTTGGAGGAAAATTATTTCATTGAATTAGTTGAATGGTTGGAGTTGACTTGCTTTTTGTTTATTTTATTGGAGAAGCTTATTTTTTATTTTTAACTGATACGGTTACTGAGGAGAGGATTGTCGAAAGAATTCAAGCATTGCGAGAACTTGTTCCTAGTGTTAACAAGGTCGATTCCTTTTACTTGAGAAATGATGTGTATTTCAGTTTGTTTTAGGCAATATTCTCTGATTACTTTTTTCTTATATTGGAATTCTTATCATCAAATGAAGGTAGTGCTATTAACTAGGTTGGCAAGAAAATGTTTTAACTAAACTAGGTTGGGTAATTATCGAGATTACAAATTTAATGTGGTAGGAACACAAATCACATTAAAAGTGAGGGTTGTGCCATGTATCTCTAAAACATTAAAGTCTAGATAGATTAGAAAGTGGGCATATCAATGCCAACCAAATATGTTAATAAGTGCATAAAATTTTGGCCAAATTGATTTCAAAGGTTCCTCTTGGATATGGCATAGATTCTTGGCGTTCTTTGTCACTAGATATCTACCCTCTCGAAATTGGTTTGAGTAACCCAATTTTTCCTTTTTTTCTTTCAAATAATTTGAGTAGAAATAAAATCAAGATTGGTCAAAATCAATTTCTCTTTCCTTAAATCAAAAGTTTTATATATTTGTAGATAATCTCAAACTTACTCTAAATTTGAAAAAGAAGAGTGTTTTGCTCGGTAGGATGAAAAGAAAATTGAAAGCGTAGGGATCCACCTATAAATAAAAAAATAAAAAAGATATAAAAGATTGAATACAAATTTTAAATTGAAAACTCCCTTAAAAGTTAAAAGCTGATAAAAACTATGTGCTTCATCTTGTCATATAACTGTGCAATAGTTTTACTTTTAAATTGAATACAAGTTTTATCGACTTTTAACTTTTAAACTTTATTACTTTTGAGGTTTGACCACTCATTTAAAGCTACCTCTATTAGTTGGAGTTAACTTGCTTTCCATTTCTGGTGAATTAGTTGAATGAAAACTTTGGTTCAAAAAATAAATTAAAGCATAAATGTTATTAAGTTTGATTTTAAATCAATTATTGGTCATCATTAGTGATTGCAACAAATGTTTACTTGTAGATGAGTGATCTAAGCGAGATGGTTCAACTCAAAGTTCACAAAATTCTTCCCCAAGTAGAGATGATCAAACAACAACCAAGGAAAATGTTGAAAAAGATTACTCCAAGGCGACTTGTTGGAACCATTTCACCAAGTATGTGACTAAAGAGGGGACAAGAGAGCAAGGTGCAATGCATGTGATGTTACTTACACCATGGAAACAACTTCGGGTTCTACAACAAATTTGAATAACCATTTGAAAACATGCCTAAAAAGACCTCGAGGTAATACTTACGATTGAAGCAATCGAATTAACATTTGTGAATGTTAGCCAAGAAACAACGGATTTATCAACTTGGGTGTTTGATAAAGATGCTATTAGAAAAGCATTGGTTCGTATGATAATTGTGGATGAACTTCCTTTTAAAATTGTAGAGGGAGAGGGTTTTAAATACTTTCTTTCTATAGCATGCCCACGTTTAGTCTTCCATCTCGTTGGACAATTAGAAGGGATTGTCTTGATTTATTTAACTCCATGAAGAGTGTGATGAAGAATTATTTTTAAAAAGATATAAGTAGAGTTTGTTTGACGACAGACACTTGGACTTCATTGCAGAGGATATCTTACATGGTTTTAACAGCACATTGGGTGGATGATGAGTGGAGGTTGCAAAAAAGAATTATAAATTTTTGCCCAATATCAGCTCATAGAGGTGAAAGCATAGGTCAAGCTATTGAAAAATGTCTTCGAGATTAGGGGATTGAGAGGGTCTTCACCATTACTGTTGATAATGCATCCGCCAATAGTGTTGCCATTGAATATTTGAGAAAGAAATTGAATCATCGAAATGCTTCTGTTGCAAATGGAAAATTTATTCATATGAGATGTGTTGCACACATTCTTAATCTCATTGTGCAATACGGTATTAAGGATGTTTACGTATCGTGGATCGAGTTAGAGGTCTTGTGAGGTATATAAGAGCATCACCATCGAGGTTGATAAAATTCAACCAACGGGTAAAAGAAGAAATGATAGATAGTAAGGCTCAATTATGTTTAGATGTGCCTACTAGATGGAACTCAACATATATGATGTTAAAGGTGGTAGAAAAATATGGCGTGCATTTGAATCATATATGCGTGATGACTATAATTTTTTCTTGACCTTCTTCTGGAGATGGAGTTCCTACATTTGATATTGGGAAATTGTTAGAAGAGTTATAAAAGTATTAGAGCCTTTTATCATCTTACTTTGAAGGTGTCCGGATCTTTGCATGTTACCTCTCATTCATTTTTGAAGTATTGACGGATGTGCATTGTCTTTTGATGGGTGCCAAAGTTGTGGAGATCTGGACATAGTTTCTATGACTTCCAAAATGAGAGATAAATATAATAAGTATTGGGGTGAAGGAAACAAGATCAACATGCTAGTTTACTTGGCGGTCATCTTTGATCCACGATGTAAAATGAGTTTTTTGGACTTTGGGGTCAACTGCTTTTCCTAATGTTGCCAATGACATTATGAAAATGATTAATAGAGAATTGCATTGCTTGTTCAACAGTATTCCTCTAATGCCGGGAGAATTCAACAGTTTGAAGGTAGATCTAGTTCTTGACAAATCTTTGTAGTTCAATGGAAATAGATCGATCGAAATGAAAAGAGGCTTGGCCAAACAAAAATACCTTGAGAAGAAGAAACATGTTGGATTAGAAAGTAAATCGAGTTGGATAGATATTTGGGTGAGGATGAAGAAGTAAACAATTCAAGTTCATTTGATTTCTTGTTGTGGTGGAAAATGAGCAGATCCTAGATTCCTATTCTTTCACAAATGGCTCGAGATATTCTTGCTACTCCTATTTCAACAGTTGCCTCGAAAAGTGCATTTAGCGCGATGGGCGTGTTCTCGATAGTTTTAGAAGTTCTCTAACTCCTCTCATGGTCGAGGCTTTGGTTTGCACACAAGATTGGCTTGAAAATCTAATGATGCCATCAATCTTGAAGATTATGTTGATGAACTTCAAATCATGGAAGATGGTAATATATAAATTTTAATTTATAAAATAAGCTTTTGTGTTATTTATATTAGTAAGCATAATTTAACTAACATTTTGTTTTTAAATTTGCTAGACTTGTCAAAAATACGAAGATCAAGAAGGTAATATACTTAGCATTAGTTTATAAAATTAAATGTTTATTTAATTTTTTTATGAACATTTTATCATTTAACTAACTCATTCAATACTTTTACTAGATGTTTCAAGATTATCAATGCCAATGATGTTTGAAACACAAGAAGAAACTTAAACTATTCTATAATGGTTTTTGAACTGATGTGTTATTGTTATTAGTTTGGTTTGGTTTGTTATTGTTGTTGGTTAATTGGATTTTTATTGTGTTCTTTTTTTTGTTTGTTTGGATTGGTGTAGGTTTCTATTACATTTTGGACTTTTATTTATATCTTTTTTATTATAATGTTGTTGTTTACATCGACTCATGTTGTTTACTTGAATTTTTACTTATGTTTTTTTATTATAATGTTGTTGTTGTTTAATTGGACTCATATTATTTACTTGGATTTTTACTTATGTTCTTTATTATAATATTGTTGTATTGTTTTTGTTGTTTATTTGGACCCATATTGTTTATTTAGGTTGATGTTGTGTTGCTTTTATTTATTCACTTATTTACTCCAATTTTTGTTGTATGATCATGTTTAAAAATTTTAAAGAAAATTATTTTTTGAAAAATTACATAAAATAAACAACACTAAAGTCATTTTTAAAATTTAACTTTCGAGCGATTCGATTCGATTCGATTCGAATTTCGTCTCACTCGACTCGATTCGAGAAAATTTCAAATTAAGTTAGGATGATAAAATACGATTCGAAAACTCGATTAACTCGAAAATTTTTGATTCGATTCGATTCGATTTGATTCGATTCGATCGAATGTTCACCCCTAAATAAAATGGCTTAGCGCAAACTTGTCCCACGACCCGTTGTAAGGTTGGAATGACAATCTTATGCTAGTCTAACTCTCTTTATGTACTATCTTCCACTCTTTATTAATGAAAATTAGAAACGAAAGGATCAGGTACACAAACTACATTTCCAAGTTGAAGGAAGTGGATGTTTCCTTTACTGTTATACCAACTGTAGATGCTTTACAATTAAACAAAAGTTCCTTACTTCTGGAAGGATATGGGTAACTAATGAACTTGATGTAGTAGATTATTTTTTAGTGTTGTGGGTGGATTGGACTAAGTACGTTAAAACACTACTAAAAATAAATTTATCGAAAATAAATAGGTCAAATCATAAAAAAAAAGTACGAAAAAGGAATAAATAAAGAGCCACAAAGGTTTACGTGGGTTCGACTTTAAAAACTACCTCCATGAGCAAAGATGACAAGACATTTCACTATAACAAAACAATGAAAATTACAAGTACTACTTTAACACTCAAAACACAACTCAAAAAAATTAGCCACTCACTAACCAGTGGTGTAGCCAAGGGGACTGGCATGGGCCCCGACCGCCCCTAAAATGTAAAATTGCTTAAAAGGCCCTTAGAGTTTTTTAAAAATTTTAAATTAATAAAGGTAAAGTTGTATTTCGGCCCCCTTAAAATTATAAAAATTCAATTTAATCCTTTACAAATTATAAAGATATAGACTATAAAAAATTAAAATTTTATCCGCCCCCGCTAAAAAAATTATTCTGGCTTCGCCCCTGTCACTAACTAATTCACTCTCAAAAGACGTATGCCTCGTGGATTATAACGTAGGTCTATTTATATTAGTTTGGGTGGCCTTCAAGTCACTAGCCACATTTAACTAAAGTGCATGGAATAAGTCCATGACTATAGGGATTAATAGGAGGATTTAACTTCTAACATACTATTCTTTTCTGTGAAAGGTTTTTTCGTTATCCATGTAAATAAAATAGTATGATGTTGACATGTTGATTACAGTGAAGATTAGGCATGTTGTAATACGTAGATGCAACCTAACTGATTTCATTGGCCTGATAACACTTAGACGACCTGGAAGATTTGACAGGGAACTTGAGATTGGTAAGATAGTAGATTTTGTATCTGTGATATTAGATTTCATTACCTTGATAAATTCTTTTTAATGGTAACTCTTCTTACATTCACATGATATCCATCTCAAGTACTATGTATTGTTTATGATGTTAACACAAACTGATGTATTCAGGGTAAAATCTATTTCAGTTATAATTTAATTAAGATATCTCTATTGTTGTTATGACAACACCAAATAACACAATTTTATGCTTCCAACATGATTTAGAAATATATTAACAAAAAGGAATGAAGCTGCAATTTCTTAGAGTTGCAAGTTGAGTTATTTACCATGTATTTTCTCTACGTCCAAATCATACTTTAGGTTTACAAAAGTTAATTGGGAATGTGTTGGCGGTCAAAGGGAAGTCAAAACTTGGTTAATGGAATAGCCTCAAAAACACCAGGATGCATTTAAGAGGATTGGTACTTGGCCTCCCACAAGGGTGCTGATGTTTGTACCTCCAATTTCTAATAGGGTCATGAGTCAATTTCTGGTTGAGTTAGATGGTTTGATGGATTTAAAGAGTTTTTATTTAGGCTGTTAGTAAGTGACAGTTAATCTGTTAGTATTAGTTAAGTACTCAAGTTTCTCTCTTGTTTTAAATACGTGAGTTCATGCATTAATGAAGTAAGTGAGAATAGCTTTTAATGCATGCATTAATCTAATTTTAGCATGGTATCAAGAGCCACAATTTTTTTCTTCTTATTTGCGATCCTGGTTACTGAGGTTCTCTCATGAGTGATACATCAAGGCATTCTTCCAACACCGAAGGGGCATTCCCTTCACAAGGTCAAGATTCTTCTCCTTTGTCGAATATCTAGTACTTCTCCAAACATGAGACAGTCAAGCTTGGTGAAAGTAACTTCTTGTTATGGAAGCATCAGATTTTACTGATTCTTGAGGGGTATAAACTTGAAGGGTTTGTACTAGGCACAGTTTAGTTCCTAATTCTCTTATTTCTGGATCTGATGGGCAACTCGTGGCTAATCCGCTGTATCTTCTTCATAAGAAGCAAGAAAAATTCCTTGCTTCTTGGCTGCTTTCTACAGTTACGGATAAAATACTAGTGCATCTCACAATGGCCAAGACAAGTTTTGATGTCTGGACAACTATTGAGCGACGATTTGGTGCTAAGTCGAATGTCAAGATTTCAAGCATGCGTCATGCTCTGTATTTTATCAAGAAAGCCAATCTTTCTGTCAAAGGGTATTTGGCCAAAGTAAAGAATCTAAGTGATGCTCTCATTGCTGCTGGGAGTCATATTACTGAACAAGAACAGGTCAATATTGTTTTAGCTGGTCTCTCGATGGAGTATGAATCAATTTGCGTGTTTGCATCAGCTACTCCCACGACTCTTGATCTCTTAACTGAGATGTTGCTTGATTGTGAGACACGACAACTTGATCTTTTAACAGAGGCACCTTTGCAAGCAAATATGGTTTCTCATTCACAACATGATACTGCTGACAATTCGATGCATGCTAAATCTTCAGGAAGTTATCAGTGAGAGTATAAACCCAATCATCAGGGTAGTGGTCGTGGCTGGTCTCGCGACAAGGGTCGTACAAATGGTCGTGGATGGTCTCGCTCTAGGCCACAGTGTCAATTATGTGGAAAAATTAGGCATTTGATTCAGACTTGCAACCACCGGTTTGATGAAACATATTCGAGAGTTAATTCCAAACAGTCATTTTCAGTCAACTAGCATCAGGTTGAAGGTCATGGCATTTCCTTAATGCCCATGTGTTCTCACAGGTGTAGCCCATATTGTCCATCCACCACATCATCGTTCTCGCATCTGTCCTCTCGACCCTCTAATCAAGTTTGGTATCCAGATTCAGTGCGACAAATCATGTAACTCCAGATGTGACTTCACTCTCAAATGTTGCTCCTTATACAGGTACGAACCATGTCTCTATGGGTAATGGTGTTTCTGTTCCTATTGCTAATATAGGTAAAACTCGTATGATGGCTGGTTCTCGACTTTTGCATCTATAAAATGTTCTTCATGTCCCTATAGTATACAAAAATTTGATGTCAGTTGGTCAATTTGCTAGAGATAATGCAGTATATTTTGAATTTCATCATTTCATGTGCTTTGTGAAGGATATACAGACAAGGAACACTCTCCTAGTGGGCCACATGCATGAGGGTCTTTATCGTTTTGATGTTTCTAAACCACCTCTTCGTGCTACTGGAGTCTCTTCTCAATTTGCCTCAACTCACTTATGTACCTCACAACATTCTTCCCGCACAGAGTTATGGCACAGGAGGCTTGGACACCCGTGTAACAATGTTCTTGGTGTTGCTTTACATAATTGTAACATTCTTTTCAATAGCAACAGTGTTTCCTCTGTTTGTTCTGCTTGCCAAATAGGCAAAGCACATAAACTACCCTTCAGCTCATCTAAAATTGTATATTCTACACCATTTGAATTAGTAGCATCTGATGTTTGTGGTTCTTCCCATGTAAAATCGAATGGATTTCTTCACTATGTTACTTTTGTCGATATGCACAGTCGCTATACATAGATTTACTTTCTTAAGTCCAAGGCTGAAGTATTGCAATGTTTTCTTCAATTCAAACAAATGGTGTATGTTCAATTTGGGCGTGTCATCAAGATTCTTCAATCTGACTGGTGTGGGGAGTATCGATCACTCTCTAGAGAACTTGCTCGTCTTGGAATTCAGCATCGAATCACTTGTCCTCACACTTCCGAGCAAAATAGGGTGGCTGAAAGAAAGCATATACAAGTTGTGGACATGGGGTTGACTCTTATGGCACAGGCTGGCTTACCCTTGGATTTCTGGTACTATGCCTTTGCCCATGGTGTTCATCTGATTAATAGACTACCAAAGCCTATTTTACAGAAGTAGAGTCCTTATGAGTTATTATATCAAGTCAGACAGTCCTACTCATATCTCAAAGTTTTTGGTTGTGTGTGTTATCCATGCTTGAGACCTTATCATCAACTTAAGTTGTAGTTTCGATCTGCTCAATGTGTGTTTCTTGGCGTTGGGATGAATCAAAAGGGTTATAAATGTCTTAACAATAGTGGTTGAGTTTTTGTCTCCAGGTATTTCATTTTTGATGAATCATGGTTTCCTTTCAAAGAGGGTTTTCCCTCGAATCCTTATCACAATTAGGAAAGTCATCTCGTTGTCAGTCACATTTTTCAGTGGTGCCGACTAAAACTATTTCTGTTTTGATATGTCTTCCCTTATTCCTCCAACAATGTCTCCTCATCAAAATAACAATGGGCAGTCTTCATCAGCCATGGAGGTTCCTACTCACTCGACAGGTGCACAATGTTTACATACATCGTCTGATACAGCTCATTCATCTGCCTCTTCTATACAGTCCATGCCTCTTCTCAATGCTCAGCTAATGTAGACAAGGTCTAAAAGTGGGATATTCAAACCCAAGTTATTCACTTCTATTCTGGAGATGAGGAATCAACTTCTATTGCAGTAGCACTTCAACATCCAACCTGGTCTGTAGCAGCTCATGCTGAGTATACTGCATTGCTTGCTAACCATACTTAGGATATTGTGCCTCTGCCTACATGAAGGAGGGCAGTGGGGTGTAAGTGGATTTTTAAGCTCAAGCGTAACGTTGATGGGTCAATTGCACGGTATAAAGGTTGCCTAGTGGTTAAAGGCTATCTCCAAGAAGCGGGGGTAGATTTTCAAGAAACTTTCAACCCGGTTGTCAAACTAACGACCATTCGGGTTGTACTGGCTCTTACAGTCTCAATGGGATGGTCTCTTAGGCAGGTAGACATTAATAATGCCTTCCTCAATGGAGATCTCCAGGAGGAAATCTATATGGTGCAACCCCCGGGGTTTGAGCAGCAAGGGCACAAGGGACAGTAGCTAGTGTGTCGTTTAAGAAAAGCCCTCTATAGCCTCAAGTAAGCACCTAGGGCCTAGTTTCATAAATTGAAGGAATTTTTGTTAGCTACTGACTTTGCTGCATCTAAGGCCGAGAACTCTCTTTTTGTCCATCGTTCAAGGTCACAGCTATTTTATGTTCTAGTATACGTCGACGATATTATAGTAACTGGGAACAACTCTAAAACCATCGATTGGTTCGTTCGAAAGCTTGATGCTCAATTTTCGTTGAAGGATCTCGGCAGACTAAATTATTTCCTTGGTATAGAGGTTCAGTATACCTGGGGTTTTTCTTAACCAAAAGAAATACATTTGTGACTTTTTGCGAAAGGCTTCTGTGGATAAGTCAAATGCTGCACCAACACCTATGGTAACAGCGTCTCAGTTATCAGCTTATGCAGGTACTCCTGTTGCCGATGCCCATCTCTACAAAAGCTTAGTAGGGGCACTATAGTATTTAGTCATTACACGACCAGACATAGCGTATGCTGTGAACAAAGTTTGCCAATTTATGCATCAACAAATGGATACACACTTTAAAGCTGTAAAAGGATACTGCGCTACTTGCATGGTACGCTGGATCATGGTTTTAATTTTACAAAGACTTTAAAACTCATGCTCGAGGGTTTTTCAGATGCTAGTTGGGGGTCTGACATAAATGATCGGAGGTCCACGTCTGGCTACTGCGTGTTTCTTGGAGGAAATTCGGTGTCTTGGATCTCAAGGAAATAACAGGTGATCTCTCGCTCATCTGCAGAGGCTGAATATAGAAGTCTTGCTCATGTTGTTACTGAGATGGTCTGGATTCAATCTTTGTTAGCTGAGCTAAGTGTTACTCCCCGAGGCAAGGCTCTTGTATGGTGTGACAGCTCAACTGTTGCGGTTGTTGTAGGGAATCCAGTTCTACACTTAAAGTTTAAACACGTTGAATTGGATCTCTTCTTTGTACGAGAGAAAGTGGCACAAGGACTGTTTCAGATTGGACATGTTCTAGGGCAAGAACAGGTTGCAGATGTATTAACCAAACCTTTATCATCAAGTCAGTTCAACAAGTTTACAAGACAGCTTCGGATTTTAATCAATGGAACTGCAAATATGGAGAGGAGTTCGACAAGCTTGGGGCATGATAAAGTTAAAGAGTTAGCAGTTAGTTAGTTAGGCTATTAGTAAGTGACAATTAATCTATTAGTATTAGTTAAGTACACAAGTCTCTCTCTTGTATTAAATACGTGAGTTCATGCATTAATAAAGTAAGTGAGAATAGCTTTTAATGCATGCATTAATCTAATTTTACCATGGTTAGTATTAGATAGGAAGCATTATTTATGGTGCTGTCATTCATTCATATATATATATTGCTCAAACAGGATAAAAATGCTCTGTAGTTTTCTTTTTGTAATTTATTGACTTGATTAAAATTCTTGCTGATCTAGGTTTACAACAAAGAGTTGATGTTACTGTTATTACATAGATTCCACGTATGCATTAAATGGTAATTTTATTGCTACATGCCGTCACATCTTTAATGGAGGATAATAGGTTAGTGATCAAAATGCAATTTAAATTATATGTAACTGACTCAATTTGTGGTTTACCCTTCTTCTATTGCATGTCAATGAGATTGATTAGCTATTATGTATCTCTATTTCTCTAATAGTCTCAACATGTGAAATATGCAATAGCAATTGAATATCTCTAATCAATGAGAACTTGCATATTTGCATTTGATCTTGAATTGTGGGTTCCTGACCTTAGGCTTAAAAGATTTATAGGAACTATATAAGTCATCCCATGGAACCAAAGTGCTAAAGCCGCTCTCATAACCAACGAAAATAATTTTTTACTAAAATATATAAATTTTGTATAATGCAATGAGTAGGGTCAATTTCAACGTACACTAATGATAATTTTATTTTTAGTGAAAATTAATAAAATAAAATTAAATGGAGTTTTGAAATTAAAACAAAATTACAATTAAAACTATGTAAACAAATAATGCAAAATAAAATTTAAGGTTATCAATATAATGAGAATCTAATCAAAATAAAATCTCAGTTTTGATTTTTGGGTTTGATTATCGGTTCAAAGATAATTTTGGTATTCCATAATAAATTAGTTATAACTACCAATGAAGCATCTAGAAACCAATCTCTCATTACCTTCTTGATAACCCAGAGGAAGCTCATTAAAATTATTTTCCTTATTAGTAAACAAACCAATAAGTTTTCATTATGTTATCGGTTTGTAAATTTAAAGCCCATACTTTAAGCAAACTAAGGGTTCAAGAATAACTGAGAAGATCGTGTTGGTAGAAAGTCGGGAAATGACTAAGTCCTCCTAGCCTAAAACATTGGTACTAATTTGGTAAAGAGTTTATTGATATAATTAACACAATTACTTAATTTTATAAAAAATTTATTTTTCGTTGTGCACCAAAATCATTTTCTAAACCAAAATTTTCTAACATGAAGAGGAATCTTAGTACTTGTCTCATCAAGTCATATGAGATTCTTGAGAGAGATGGTCCTATAGTTTATCAATTAGCATTACCACTTGTGTTAGATTGTATTCATAATATTTTTCATGTGTGGATGTTTCAGAGGTATAAATCGGACCCTTCTCATGTTATTCCCGCTAAATCTATAGAAGTGCAACCACATTTGGCTTATGAAGAAGAGACTACTTGAGAACCAAAGGGATCAAGTGACAACAACATCCACAACTTTTTTCAAGTAAATTTTGAGGACACAAATTTCTTAAAGGAGGGGAAAATTGTAATGCCTATAAAATTTTTTATGTTGAAAAATTCATAAAGTGCTGAAAAAATAGAAATTTTGCGTTGTTCTAGGAATTTAAATAGAGATATTTTTCAAAAATGGATATCGAATTATTTTTATAATCATGAATGAATGAATTTCCATTAGTAATTAGCATTGAATTAGTTAGGATTTAAGAGTTAGTAATTAGATGTATGGACTCTTTTGTAAGAAAGTTAAAATTAGGTGGCTAAATATCTTAAGAGAGGGTTTTATAATTAGAATTAGGAGAGGGTCTTATGTGTTTCTTAGCCCAAGGGAATTCTAGAAAAAAAATGCCCATTAGTTGAAAGAAAAAGAGGGAAACGATTACTTTCATTCTCATTTCACGCACACTTGAGGAAAAAAAAAGGTTGAAAGGATTCTCTCTTCAATTTTCTATAAAATTTGATCAAATTTCATTAATTCAAATGAGGTAAATATGTTTTCAAATGAATTTTTCATCAATCAAGAAACTTCAATCTTTAAAATAAAGATTTCATCATTTTCTTTCTCATTTTTTCACTTTCACGTTAATCTAAAGCTTAGAGGGGAGAGATTATATTTTGAGTTTTCTTGTTGGATTTAGGTGAGAGAATAAGTGTTTTAAGTTGTAAGTTACTATTAAATTAATAGAAATTAGGTTAGGCGAGATTATATTGGATAAAGTTTTTAGAAAAACATAGTTCATTTTTGCTTCATCGATTGCATCAACCTTTGTTGTTTTAGAATTTTTGTTAGTTAATTCCTATTATTCTAACTTGTTTTATTAATTTGGTTGTGTTTGCCAAGCAAAAGAAGTGGTTGAGAGTTCAAAGGTCAAGAGGAAAGCTAAAGTGATTAAAGAGTGATTAGGTTTGGTTTGTGCTCTCTATATTTCTAATACATTGTATACATTTGTCTAATTTAATTTCTTAGGGCTTATGTGTTAACTTAGGTTACTAAATTGATTAATGATAAGATGATTGCTTGTATCATTATGGTTTTCATTGCTTAACGTAGTGAGATGTGATTGGATGCTTAATGTGTTATATGAAGTAAAGTGCTATTGTTATACTTTTAATTGCTATGTTGGGGAAGTTATTATGCTGGAAATCCATGTTCTAATATTAAAACAACCCTATTAAATGATTTGGGAAAGTGTTTGGGTATAGTTGACATGCCATATGTTATATAGAGCTCCTGAAAGTTTATGTTGCGAGTTAGCTTTGTGTGCTTGATTATATGGTACTTTGTGAACTTTTGGTGTATAGGTTGGCTAATCCGTGTTTTACATACACTGAAGATTCATTATATGCATTTTATTTGTTTTGCTTCATTTATTCATTGTTGGGAACCAGATGGACATCCATATATTCAGATGCATGTCGTTGATCGGTAAATTGAAGCAAAATCTTAAATGAACTTGTCAATAAAAATCAATAAAAGAATGTGGTAACTTAGCTTGTTATATGTTTATGTCATATGATGAGTTAAAGTATGCAAATGTTATGCAGAACTTTGTTGATGAATGGTGGATTTGATATGTTTACATCTCATGCCATTGTCCGTCTAGTAGTCAATGTGAAATATTGTTCTAATACTGATACTTAATAAACTTTTACTATAAAGCACCTTAGACAATCTCTGTAGATGAATCCATGTTGTCACCATCTACAAGTAAGGTTAGCTGTACCTAAAAGAAGGCGCTTATGGCTACACAAATATTAGCCATAAATGACCTAAAGTCCCTCTATCAGCACTTTTGTATAATCATCTTAGGATTGAAATTTGACCATGTAGTAGTCAATCTCCATATCTATAAGGTAGATCGTTTGTGAGGGTTTCTGTAACAGTTTGAATTTGACCCTAATCGAACGGTGGTTTCGGGACCATGAATCTGAGTTTGAAAAATATTTAAATATTATTTTCTGTGATTAATTATGTGTGAATTAGCATGTGTGAAAGTTTCGTATAAAAATTTGATTGTTTGTGTGCTTAATTAGACAAAAAGGACTAAATCGTGTAAATGGTAAAAGTAGCCGTTTATTAAATTAAAGTGCTAAATTGATTTGTCTTCATTTGTAAGTGTATTTAAGTTGCAAATTTACCTTTTTGCATGTAAGTGGGCAGCATAAGGTTATAATTTCATGTTAATATGTTTTTTTATATATATATTATATAAATTTAAGTTAAAGTGTTATAAAATATGTTAATAATATTATAATAAAAGACATGTGTTTCTCCACTAACTATTTCATTCTTCTTCACCGAAACTAAAGAATAAAAAGAAAAAAACATAAGCAAAAGGTTCAGCCATGGTTTTGGTCTAATTAAAGGCTAGTTTTTGATTCGTTTTTGATAATTTCTATGTTTTTGTAATCGTTGCTTGAGAGCTTTAAAGCCCATGTCTCAATTTCATGAATTGATGATGTTTGTGTAACATGTCATTGATGCTATGTTGAGTTTTATGATATTTTATGGTGTTAAATAATAGATATATAATTGATGAACATACTTTGTTCTTGAATTTTTGATGAATTTAGCTAAATAGGGCTAAATTGAGAAAATAAATTTTTGAGGACTAAAATTCAAAATAAATGAAATGTATGGGTTTATATGACTATATTGAAGATTCGGCCAAACTAGGTTGTTGTGAGATTTTGCTTAATTTGTGTTTTGTGCAAATAGGATGAAATTGTAAAAGTGTGAAATATTAGGGGTAAAATGGTAATTTACCCATTTAGGTGTTTTTGGATTAAATTGCAATGAAATGTGTTTGAATGAGCTTAAATTGGGTTTAGATCAAGAACAAAAAAAAAAAACGGACTTGGATCGGGGAAAGGCGAAAATTATCGAATAGCCGTTTTTGTCATCCGACGATATTCGAGGAAAGTATTTAAGCAATTTAACACCATTAATATCGATTATGATCTTAATTACATGCTGAATTTTGAATTTATAAATGGGAATTTGGCCAAAGCCGATTGTGATAAGTGTTTTTTTTAATAATATCGATATTCGGGCTTCGAGCCTAGCAGGCCTTGTGCTGGCGAATTATATCAGGCTTATTGCCTAGCAGGCCTTGTGCCAGTGAATTATATCAGGCTTATTGCCTAGCAGGCTAAATGCCGGTGATTAAATTTTAGACCTCGAGTCTAGCAGGCTTAGTGCCGGTGTGTGTTTCAGTTTTGTTGCCTAGCAGGCTTATTGCCTGTGAATTATTATAAATAGAGGATACATGGATCACCAATAAGGTGGAATGTAATTACTGCAAGTAAGCTAAATGTTCAGGTAAGTATAAGTTTCATAGTTGCAAGGAATAAGGTAAGTTATTATATTACTATTCGAAGTGAGCAATATGTGATATAGTTGAAGTATTTTTGTAAGATTTTAATATGTGTATTTGGTCTTACAAATAATGAGTATGATATATTGGAATTTAATCTTGGTTGTGTCTTTGAGATTCAGCCATATGTGTAAATGCTATATGTGAGGGCAAATGGATATGTTTACATATGTGTATGATTGATTATATGTGGTTAATTGGTATATTGTACTTACTTGATCTGGTTATATATAGATACATATTACATTTATGAGTATTTGGTGAGTTTGCACAATTAAGGTGAGATAAGGATATTTTGAGGTTATTAAAGAAAAGGGTAATAGCATTCGGTATTAGTAGATCATTTAAATACTAAGCTTTGAAATTGTATGATATTAAATTTGGATTTGAAAATGTTTGAATGATCATTTGATTTAATACTTTTGCTTAAGACTTACTAAGCTAGGTTAGCTTATTATGTGTGTTTGTTATTCTGTTTTATAGATATTGGTCAATTTACGAGCTCTGGGGATCGTCAACGAAGTCATCCACACTATCGACTATTTTGATACCTTTAAAGTCTAGATTTCGAACTAAAGGCATGTATAGGCTAGGCTAGATTTTGAAACAATGAAATTTTGTTCCTGTATATATATATATATTTAGAGCCATGCGAAAATGGCTAAATTATAGTACTTTGGTCTTTAATGTATACGGCCTTAATGCTTGATCTTTATAAAGGTAGAATCGGTGAAGTAAGCAAGCATGGTTGGTGATTTGGTTGATTTATATGTCTCTTATGCCATGCATTTGCTATTTAGTAAATAGCTCATTTTAGAAGTATATCTTATAGTATATTATTTGTGATGGATGTTCTATGACTTGACTTTGAGATTAAGATAATTGTTGAATGTGATTGTTGGTGCTTGGTTGATAGTTGATTATATTAAGTGTTTATGAACATTAGGAATTGATTAGGAAGTTTGGTATATGCACATTTGAAGTTGTTTTGAGCCATGCTTTGAAAAATATTTATTAATAAAGTACACATTTTGAAATGCAAATCAGATTGTGATAATGTTAAACACTTAATTAGGTATATTTGGCCATGTTATGATATTATTGGTTGGAATGATAATTTGACTCTATCGAACATGTTTTATAAAGTGTATGAGTATAATTCAAATTGATATGAATCATAAATTATGGAAGATATTTATTTGATCTTGTTACTCGATTTTGTTCTTAAATGTTTATGGATTTATACCTTGTTTGGTTGTATTGGTAATTGGTATAGGAAGTTAGACAAAAGTTTAATTGAATATGCAAAGTTAAAGCATAATTATTCTTATACATGAAAACTTAGTATTGATATTTGATATCTTGTTTAGGTTTGATAAATAAGAATATGAGCATATTAGGTCATTGAAGAATGTGTTACCAAAATGAGTAGTAATAAGATTATTCGATGAAAAACACTTCTTTGTAGTTGTGGCTAAATGAAATATGATATGTATATTAATATTTAAGCATGCTATGAAAGTACACTACCCTTGTTGTATTCAATCATGTCTATTGAGCCGTTAATAATTGATAAGATTTGTACTATGCATGGTAATGCCTTATAACCCTAATCCAGCGACGGATACGAGTTAAGGGTGTTACAGTTTTCATACAGCATGCACCCTCTTAGACAAAGTATTGAATCCTATATTTTGACCAAGAAGCTTCACAATCAAGATTTTAGCCATACTCTAAGGCATTGAGGTATGAATCTACTCCAAGAACTTGATGGATGGACTCTCATCAATCATTTCGCTATAAACATCACCCTCAAGTAGTTTAAGATCTTCGTAGTCCATTTGAATCACCTTGTATGGTTTAATCCTAAAGGAATGAAAGAGTTTGTTTCTAAAGGACATAGTACTATTAGCCCCCAAGACTGCCAAAAAAACCAGGAGACAAAGGCCTGTCGCCATAAATGATAAACATCAAACAAGTTTGACATGCTCAAATTCTCACACATAGTAATTGGGGGAAACCAAAAGAAGGAACCAACCCCAATAGAGCTTGGGCTCCAATGCTAAGAAAGTTATGTGAGAGGTAAGGGCAAGGTAAGCATAAAAAGACCTTAAGGATTCACTATTCATCACCTTTTACCTTTATTCATTCTCTTTGAAGCAAAACATTGACTTAAGCATCAAAGAGTGATCAAAGTGCCAACTTCGATGCCTCCCATTTCTCACCAAAACATTGATTGAAGCTTGGCCTAGTAATTCCCTTAGGGAAGTCAAATATTTTTCCCAATGTTTGGCCATATCAAGCTCACTAAAATGTGTACACTCGATTACATAATCTTACTTTTTCATGGGCAACCTGATTTCTATTAGCATGAGTTTTATGGATTCTTTTTTCATATATATGAGTTAAAAAAAATATTTTTGCAAAGTGTATTGTTTGTTTAATTTTTTAGCAAAGTAGTCGACGGTGAAAAGGAAAATTGCAAAGTCGGTACCTTAAGGGTCCAACTTCAAAGTCAACACCCACAAGATCTGACTTTAATGGAAAAAGCTGGAGCAAGCAAGAACGGCTTGAAAGTTGACCACCTCTCGACGTACCAACGTCGAAAGTGAGAATACTACAACTAAATATATGAATTAAGGTTGTGTCCGCAAGAATACGGATTAGTTTGTTATATAATTTGTTTACAACGAAACACTTAGTAAGTATTCTGAGGATCGTACCCTAGGGATTGCAGCTTGGGGAAAACTGTTATTAAGCCAATTACCAAAAATAACTAGTAATCTACTGGAGTCACGAATTAGTAGTGTTAATCTATAAGCAAGATGCTAATAATAATAACCAAATAAATTGAATTAAAACTAACTCTTTTCCTAAATTCATGTATCGACTTCTCATTCCCTTGTTTCAACTATGCGAGTTCTTTTCACTTAGATCCAACTGTTTTACCTGATTAATTATTGAAGTGTGGTTCTAAATAGTTGGCTACTAATTAACCTAGCAGGACTTCTCAGCCTTCTACTAGCCTAACTAGTCAACAAGAACTACTCACCTCTTGATGACACAGTTCAAACTGGGGTAAGGTAAGGTTTTCACAGATAGGCAATATCGATTTTGGGTTAAGCCTAGGGTTTAAGTTCTTCCTTCCCTAACCATTAATCTGCTGAGTGACACTTAATATGCAATACCGATTTCGGGTTCATTCTTACCTAGATGACTTCCTAGGGTCGTCAATCTTAGGGCTTAATTACACTCAACCAGATCCAACCGATTCAAATTAAACTGTACCCTTCAATCAATTAATTCGGTTAAGACAGTTGGAACACGCGAAATATGTATAAATCATAAATTTATTCTAATATTTACACAAACATTCAATTAACAATTTTAAAGAAAAAGATATAAATAATAGAATAAAGGAAAGAGATAATCATGGATTTATCGATGAAAGCGTGGCTCCAGAACAATCTCCACTCGCGAAAGTCTCACTTTGTAATATGATCTTCCTATTACAAGAACATAACGTAAACTAAGCAAAAACTAAGAACGAAATAAAAACCTAAGAATTCATCCCCCTAATGTGTTGTTCTAAACAAGTATTTATAGATTACAAGTATTATGACCTAATTAGGTCAAGTAAGGATGGTTAAGCATGTTAATTTAGGTTGCGTAGACAAAAACACCCTTGCTCATTAAATTGGCTTCGCCGCAGCTGTGTTGCGACACCCTTAAGTCTATGTCATGGCATCGAAGGCAATTTTGTTTATTCTTGGTGTCTTCTGGGCTGTGTCATGACACCGTCTTGCTTGTGCCACGACATCCTCAGCAGACTGCTCCTTAGGTATTTTGCATGCTGTGCTGTGACATCCCAACTCTGTGTTGCAACATCGGGAGCAGTCTACTATCTATTTGCCTTCGAATGATGTCCTACATACTTAATCAACATGTTAGTATTCTCTTAGGCCCAGATTGGCCTAGAAGGTCATAAAATACATAAAAATGCTCATTTTATTCACTATATCCTAAGAAGGAAGACTTAATAAAAACTATATTAATTTGCTATAAGACCAGCTCGTTAAGTATATAATTTGACCTAATTTGCTATAACGAATTGTGGCAGATCAAAAGTCATATCCTACAGAATTTATCTTCCTCTTTTTGTAATGGAAGAATTGAAATGCTCAAATCCAAAACGGAGTAATATCATAGATGGTCCTTGAAAGTTAATCAAATTTTCAATATAATTTATCCACTTTAAAATTTATCAAAATTTTGATATGGTCCTCCACTTAAAAATTATAAAATAAAAATTATCAAATATCAAATATAAAAATTATAATTTTGTAATCTATATTATTAGTAAAAGTGCCAATATTAAAACTACTTTGTAAGTTTAAAAGTAACATATAAGTTTCATTTTAAAATTGTAACTATAATTAATTTTATATTTTAAAAGTAATTGTATTTCAATATTTTAATTTTAAAATTCTTATAATAATTTTTAATTTTTAATTTTTAATATTTTTAAGATAGAAAATAAAATACTATTCTAAAATATAATTTTTAAGTGAGGGGCCATATCAAAATTTTGATAAATTTTAAAGTGGATAGACTATATTGAAAATTTGATAAACTTGTAGGGGCTATCTATGATATTACTCCATTTTGGATTTGAGCATTTCAATCGTCCATTGCACAAAGAGGAAGATGGTGTAGGATATGACTTTCAAGTTGTTTTTGCTTCCTTCAGCTCTTTTCATTGAAGTCGGATCTTGAGGGTCCCAACTTTCAAGTCGGACCATCCAGGTATCAACTTTCTAATTTTCCTATTCAATGTCGACTACTTTGCTAAATAATTGAAAACCAATATACTTTACAAAATAAAATTTTTAACTCCTATATATGAAAAATAGAAGCTTGAGTTTCACCTACAAACACTCTTTTTGAAGATGATCATCGTCTAACTCCTCACCATGTTACTTTATAACCTGTTTCTGACTTTGGGGGGACTATTGTTATGCCATACATGCAAAGCCCGATAATGAAAGGGCCCAAAAAGGTTATCTTAAAATATCTGGATACATAATGCCTAATAGACAAAGCTCTGATGCCATAAAAGATTTATGTCAGACAATACTAACATTCACAAACTCTCAACATAGTAACTAGACAACAAAAAGAAGGAACCAATCGCAAAACTGCTTGGGCTCTAAGGCTAAGAAAGTAATGTGAAGGGTAAGAGTAAGGTAACTACAAAAATTAAAAAGGCCTTAAAGGTTTACTATTCATCACCTTCTACCTTTATTCATTCTCTCTGAACCATAACACAAACTTAAGCATATGAGAGCCAACTTTGGCACCCTTCATAACTCACATTCTTTCCCTTTTGTAGATTTCATCACTTTCATAACCCGGTTGCCAGCCCAAATCCTTAGTGATCTAGTCAAACATTAATAAAGTACAATAAATATACAAATATAAGTTCGACTAATTATAATGTAAAATCCAACCAGTACAATGCACAATCAAGAGAAAAACCGATCAAAGCCAAATCAATTTGAAAAGAATGGGACAAAATATAAACATGACATATACACATAGTAAGAATGAGACCCACAATTTTTTAATATATTATAAAAACCTATTAGAAATTTTGAAGTCCTTAAATAAATAAATAAACCTCAGGATAAATAAGACTTTCAAATATCTTACTTTAAATTTCTAAAGGCGAAAGTAGCCTACGAAATTATGCTTTTCAATCAAAGAACCAGCAAGGGTTCCATGATTTTCGAAAAGACATTGAATTCAATTTGTCATTAAATTTCATTGAATTCGCGCAGATCTTTTAAAAAAGTGATGTCCAATAAATCAGAGTACGAATTATAAAGATAGATGTAATATCAAAGACAGGGTGTGACCAGAAAGTAATAACCAATGAACCCATAAAGGCCAAAGTGTAGTGCTGAGATTGGAGCAATGGCTGGCTTGAATTGACCATTTCATGCAATAGCAGTGGTGTATTTAAGAGTAAAAGGGGGAAGGGGGTGGTTCATGGACCACTATGACTTGCAAACTAGAGACCAATGATTTATTGCTCTCATTAAGAGTTTTGGGGCTGGCTGGCATTTGCTGTCAGTGACCATGGCCATGGAAGGAGTATATTTGTTGCACATCAGTTAATGAAGGATTTTAAAATTTTAGAGATTTTTATATGTCAGTATTTGTGATTATTTTGTTTCAATAAATAATTATTTTTAAAAATATTATTTTGTTATAAAAAATTTGGTTATTAAAGTTTCAAGCCTAAAAATAATTATAAAAATGAATATTGATATTAAAATAAATATATAAAAATTTCAATATGGATATCATAAATTTGTTAAAATATTAAATATTTTTAATAATGTAAAAACATGATAATAAATTTAGCCATTAATATTCATATTTTTGTCAATTTGACCCTTATTTTTTAAGTTAAATTTAGTCCCCAACCTTTAAAAAAGTCAAATTTGGCCATCAACCTTTCAAAAAAGAGTTGAATCATTATTTTTTAATGAAAATATTGACTAAAATATTAAAATTTTAAACATTATAGCTTGTATGACAATCCACATGTACTAAATGTTTTTTTAATATTTATATATATACTTTTTGAATTTTTATTTTTGAATATTTATAATTTTAAAATTATTCATTGATGTGATTATATATGACAAATAATATTATGCCAACCACACCAACGTTGTTAAAAATAGTAATGTTTTATTTAGTATTTTGTTTAAAAAAAAAAATAATTTGACTCATTTGAAAGGTTGAGTGTCAAAATTAGCTAAAAGGTATAATGATCAATTTGACAATAGATATAAACGTTGAGAGCTAAATTTATGATTATGCAGAATATAAAATATAAAAGTATATATTAAAATTAAATAAAATGATATTTTAAATTTTAAGTTGTTTATTTTTAGTGATATGTTATGTGGTAAATAAAATTACAAGAAATTTTATAAAACCACATGTATAGGTGGAATATGAATAGATAAATTCCGTTTTCAAAATTGTAATAAAAATTCTGAAATTCTTCCTTATTTTTACTAAAACAAGTAAGATCAATTTGAAAATTGAAAACATTAACAGAAATGAAATTTCTTGTCTAAACAAATAGTTTATTTTTATTAGGTGATATCATTGATAATTGAAAATTTTGTATTATGTTTGATAATTATATTAACTTTTTGCTTAATATAAATTTTTAGTAAAAATGTCGAGAAAATATTAAATTATATTATTTTTGAAATAAACTATTTTCTTATTTTATTAACAATGAAAACATGTAAATCATAATATTTAAATTTTATAAAAATTACTCAAAATAAAATAAATAATACTATATTAATAAGATTAAAATTATGAAATAATGAATTTTCAAAATCAAAATTTATTATTAAGCAAAATAAATATATTCAATGCTTAATTTTTACTAATGTATCAAACAATTTTATAAAATAAATTGGGTGTTTAGTATTAAAATTTTAAGAATTTAATATTTAAATTTTTAACATTTAAGTTTTTAATTTATCAAAAATGCATCTAATACAAATATAAAGATATTGTGAATATTTTTTCAGATACGAGGATTTTTTATTACAATTTTCTGTTGAGTGTCTTCAATTCTTTCTTAACTGATAATGGTACTTATCAAGAATTTACGTATTCATTTATGATTGATGTGAAGAAATCATAAACTCCAAAAAGAAGAAGTGAATTTAGAACTTAGGTCCATTGATTTTTATATTCATTTTTTAATAAACTTTAAGGGAAAATACATTGTGTCAAATAAAGAGCCTTAATTACTATTGTTGTGGGTTTTACACTCATTTAAAATTAACATTTAATACATTTCCATAAATTTATCTTTTATTAAAATCTTGTTTAGATAAGGTAAATCTAAAAAAAAAAGAGCAGCTTCTCAATGAAAAACCTTTCTTTTCAAGTCCAATAACGCCAAGAGTAATTGTAAAAATACTTCATACTTTTAAACCTTTAGAAATTTCTTAAGTTCAAAATACGCTGCAAATAAATTGAGCATGAATTCATTTATGTTTGTGTTTATGTTCTTTTACAAATTTGTGTTTATATTCATACATTTAAAATTATGTATGCTCATTTTCGTTCATTTAGATTAAATGGTTCTTTTACAAACATTAAATGACCATGTTCATAAACATATAATTAAATATATTTACGAACAAAATCATGAATAATAAACAAACAAACAATAAATAAGCATATATTGTTTTAGATGAAAAATTAACAAGTATAAGTTGAAGAGATAAAAGATAACTACAATAATAGAGAGACAATGATACGAGTAATGAGCACTAGGAGTGTAACTGTGATAAATAAATATGAACACAAGGAGATTGTTTATGCAATTCGGTTTCCCTATGTCTGCGGAATATTACTTAGAAAGATAATTCACCATATTTCAAGTTCATACAACAAGTTATTTAAGTCCTAATACATTTTGGTTTAACAACCTCACATTGTACCTAATGATCTAAATCTCTCTCCTCTAAGTTTTTCCCTAAAAACTTAGGATATAAACCAAGCAATAAACTTGTTCACACTCTCAATGCACTCTCAACTATAAGTTCCTTAATGAATGGATATATGTTAAAACTCTTTGTACACGCCCGTGTGCCCCTAAGACATGCCCATGTCTTCCACCCGTGGTCGATCTTGACCAATTTCACACGGCCGGACACACGCCCATGTCCCTGGCTCGTGTCCCTCACACGACCTCGACACGCCCGTGTCTTAGCTCATGTGCCAAAACCTTGGCATTCTGACTATGACGTCATCAACTCACTATGGTCACATGGCCAAGGCACACGCCTGTGTCCTTAGCCCGTGTGTCGAATTAAATTTTACAATTAACGTGCAGACTTCACACGGCCTAGGCACACGCCCATGTCATAGGCCGTGTCTCTCACACGGCTGAGACACATGGCCGTGTCTCTGCCCGTGGAGCATATTGACTTGCAAACCTAGCATGTAATGGGACACACGGTCGATCCACACGCCCATAGGGCTGACCGTGTGTCACACACGGCCTAGACACACACTCGTGTGACTACCCGTGTGGACAACTAGATGGCTATCTACCAAGTTCTTTGCCACCCTACATTGCACACGTACATACTCCAATTCAAAACAACACAACTCAAAACCCAAAGGCACATCTAAGAACTCAATTCAAAGCATTCCAATTTAAAAGATGACTAATTAGTATCTCTAGGAATTTAAAGAATCAAGACATACACAAGGGATATACTTCATGAAAATCATCTTCATTGAGCAAAAGAATTTGTGAAACACCCCAAACCCAGCCCACGAGCTTTGACCGGATCTGGTATGTTCCCCGGTGTAAACCGTTTCAAATTCTTTTCTTACTTAGGAAAAACTTGTGTGATTTGGAAGAAAGATCGTTTTGGGTTGGGCTTGAAATGAAAACAAGTTTATTTCATTATTAAGAATCCTTTACTTTAAGTGACAAAACGTTTGGGCTTTGTTTTAAAAATAGATTTACTTAATCTTTTAATAAGTAAAAGTTTGTAAGCTTAATAAATAAATACAGAATAAAATAATTCCACTACGACCTTATTACATCAAATAATTTCCCAAAATTAAAACCAAAATAAACTTTAAATTACTTAAAATAAAATAAAAGTCCAAGTCGTAAATTTCTTGCTGTGCATGGCCATCCCTAAGCTTCTCATTAACCCGGTCCATCACCGATCGTCACCAAACATGTTCCCTAACGGGTGAGTCAAACAGACTCAATGTGTACACAAACACTAAGTCTTAACAAATTCACCATAACAAATCATATTCATATGTATCATAATTTCACATTTAATGATTCAAGATAATGATGCAATCTCGAACCCAAACCTATATGCCATCCGCTACACTCCACCCGTACCATCCTACACACCGTGGGGACTACTAAGTCAACCCTCCATCCGCTACACACCATCGAAGGCAGTCACTGCAGTCGACGTGCTCATCGCCCATATAAAATTCGTGGCATAGCCACCAGATAATTGTGTCATGAGGCACCACATTCAGATAATGTAACCGAAGTTACCACATTCAGATAATGTGACCGAAGTCACCACATTCAGATAATGTGACCGAAGTCACCACATTCAGATAGTGAGACCGAAGTCATCACATTCACTTCCCCTTTCTCAAATAACCCGAATGCCCCATATTATTCATATCATGCATATCATACTTAAATTCACATTCATGTCACTTTTCACATGTTAAGTATAACATATTTCGTAATCCTAGTAGGAGTAGGAAAACGTGCACAGTACTTTGTATCATAACATGGTACTTTAGCCACATTCTTACACTTTCATATTAACACATATATCAAGTTTAAGCCATAAATCTATTAAGATTAGTGTGGGGTACACACGGTACCTTAGCCATGCTTTTCACATTCTTAATAACACATTTAATTTAAAACATAGCCATGAACGTATTAAAACTTAGGGTAGGGTACACACCTGATTCGCTTAACGATTTCACTTGAAATCTCAAATCGATCTACTACCTTAGATTTTAATGCCTACATTCTACCAACATGGTAATATTTAGCAAAGGCCTATTCTACATAAAACCAAATCCTAGTAGGATTTGTGTACTTACCTTAATGCCGATTGAATAAAAAATCAAACCCCGAAAACTTGTATTCTTCCCCCTTTGAAATCGGCTACTCACTAGATCCCTTGAATCGATTAGTTTTCAGCTTAAACCACATAATAATAGATCTACTACAAAAATAGGGTCTTGGCCGAATATTCATAGTCACTTACCTTAAGGATCTTAAATCCCGAAATTCACCGAATAACTAGGGAACACGCGACCTATGGTGTACCTTCGGGAAAAGAACTTCTCCTTCCATGATTCGGCCAAGAGTAATAATCAAATTAGTCCCCAAATTTTGATAAGTCTAAAATATAAAATAATGGAAACTAAACTTGGATCTTACCCTTATTTGAAGGAATCGATTGCACCTTCACTTCAACCTTCGAGATTCATTATGGCTAAATGATGCTCTTACAACTTTCGCTTTTGGAGAAATTAGAAAGAAAAGAGAAGGAAGAATAAAAGCGTAGGAATTTCGGCAGAGAGGAGAATCTGCTTAAGAATTTCGGCAAAGGAAGAGTGAATGAATGAATGAATGGCCTTCTCTTCCTTTTATAGCTGAAATTACTAGCTAGAGTCCTTAACTTGGCCACCACTCTTCCTATGTGATAATTATCACTTTATCAAAAGAATTAATCCAACAATTATCTCCTAAAAATAATGATAATTAAATCTATTATTTATGTCCTATTTAGACGAAATTTAAAGAGAATAAAACTCTTCCCTTGGGGTTCCTTAGTGCCGTCCACTTCCTCTCTAAGTAATTAAATAAAAAAATCACTTAAAGTTTTAGCTAGATGCCGTCCACCCCTTCCCTTGTTGATCCGAATTTTAACTTGTTCTATTGGACTCCTTGTGGCCTTACGAGGCCCAAATTATCCACCTAAGTGGCGTCACTCACTGGGCTTTAAGTGGTATCTTCAGGCCACTTTTCCAAGCCTGTTTGTGTGTCAAATTTCTCATACTTTTTCTCTTAAGTCCACCTTGCCTTAATTTCTTCTTTTAAACTTTAAAACTCGACATTTCTAAGTCATTTCTAAGTTTCCAAAAATTTTCGTTTGGCTCTTTAAACTTGACATTTCCTAGGTTTCCAAAATGTTCACTTTCCTATTTTACTTAGGTTTCCAAAATGTTAACTTTCCTCTTTTTGAAACTTAACATTCCTAAATCATTTCCAAGTTTCCTTACATTTCCTTAGATTTCCTTACATTTCCTTACATTTCCTTACATTTCCCTACATTTCCTTACATTTCTATACATTTCCATACATTTCCATACATTTCCTTACATTTCCATACATTTCCTTACATTTCCATACATTTCCATACATTTCCATACATTTCCATACATTTCCTTACATTTCCATACATTTCCATACATTTCCTTAGATTTCCAAGGTTCTAAAAATGCACACCACATATCACAGTAAACATGCTATTTCATAAAATTAATCAAAGATGCACACAATGGAATTCGAACCTCTTCCCTCAAAGTACTTCACTTGATGCCATAACCCTTGCACCCTAGGTGGCGTCCCTTGCCACTTTTTACATCACTTCTTATTTTAACTTAAAACCAATAATTGTCCAAAGCTTTCTTCCATCCTAGGATTTTAAAACCCTTAATTCACTTCCAAACACCGCTAAAACCTACTACTCATGAATTATGCACAAACGATAACCCCTAATCTAGGATGTTACAGCTTCTACCCTCCTTAAAAATAATTTCGTCCTCGAAATTACTTATTAATAGTCGTACAATCCTTCTCACCGCACTATGCTTATGTCTGCAGACTCGATCTTAATAGAACCATCATACTTTCCAGGCACAATCTCTAAGTTCCCGTCCCTTAGAACTCATTTCTAACGTCGTGATTTAATCTGATTAAGAAGTTTTATGTATTAAAAAATTTTGTTTCACTGATTAACCGCGAAGAAGTTTTATGGAAAGAATTTTTTTACAAGTGGTTCTTTCGTATTCATACATGCACATAGTCTTTACATTCATACATCCATCAATCAATTATGAACTTTCGTTCATTTAGAGAAATGTTGTAGTTTTCATTGTTGTTGTTTTTCCACTACCCAGAGGTATTTTCGTAATTTGTCCTATAGGGGTATTTTTTGCAATTTATCGAAACAAGGTTCCTTGGTGTTTTTGGAAAGTTTGCATTCCCGAGGGTATTTTAAAAAATTTTGAAATCTGAGGGTATTTTGGTAATTAACCCGGGTGAATTTGTAAATCTTAATAAATCACGGATATTTGGGAATTTACAAAACTCAAGGTTTTTGTGAGAATTTGTTTTCCAAATCGGTGTTGTTGCAAAATTTTTGAAGATCGGGGTCGCTTCGTAATTTTGTAACTCGAGGGTATTTTGGGTAATTTGCGGTAGGGTAATTTCGTAATCTTTTCTAAAATCGGGTATTTTGTCATTTTGCAAATTAGGGTTTTTGAACATTTTATAACGTAATGAAATTTTGATAGGAACTGGGTATTTTGAAAATTTCATAAACCAAGGGCATTTTGTAATTTTACCATTAGGGTATTTTTGTAATTTTATAAATATGAAATATTTCAAGAAAATTTTATAAAAATAACCTTTTTCAAATCAAGAAAATAATTTAGAAATTTTAAAACTAGGGTTTCCATAAAATACAGCTAGTCCCTTTCGGGTTTTAGTTAGGGGTTTAGCCCGTGAATAAGTCCTCTTGGTTAGGGTGAACCGAGGCTACGCACCAGGTAGGATTCAAGTGGAGAGGAGGTGAGTCACCGGACTGTTTAAATACCAAGCTCCCACCGAAACCAATCCTAGACAAGCGCACCATGGTTACCACACCCTCACTCAACGACTTAACCATAGGTTTGTTTAGTTAGGCATTTAAGTCTTATGTTTTTGTTGGGGTACACTAGTCCTAGGGTTCAAGTACTTAATCTCTATTCTACGCTCCATTTCTACCCTTCTACATAACATAAATCATACAAAAGATTGGAGTACTTACAGTGGATCATGGGTTTGAGACTTAGTGGGCCATGCTAGAAAAACTCGCTAATTCACAAAATCCTTTTGGGCTTAACTTTGAAAATGTTTTAGGCCTTAAACTCAAGGCCGAGAGTTTAAAACTGGCTCGATACAAAATGAAATACCCCAAACCCGCCCACGAGCTTTGACCGGATCTGGTATGTTCCCTGTAAACTGTTTCAAATTCTTTTCTTACTTAGGAAAACTTGTGTGATTTGGAAGAAAGATCGTTTTGGTTGGGCTTGAAATGAAAACAAGTTTATTTCATTATTAAGAATCCTTTACTTTAAGTGACAAAACGTTTGGGCTTTGTTTTAAAAATAGATTTACTTAATCTTTTAATAAGTAAAAGTTTGTAAGTTTAATAAATAAATACGTAATAAAATAATTCTACTACTGACTTTATTACATCAAATAATTTCCCAAAATTAAAACCAAAATAAACTTTAAGTTACTTAAAATAAAATAAAAGTCCAAGTCAGAATTTCTTCTTGTGCATGGCCATCCCTAAGCTTCTCACGAACCCGGTCCATCACCGATCGTCACACGAAACATGTTCCCACAACGGGTGAGTCAAAGCAGACTCAATGTGTACACAAACACTAAGTCTTAACAAATTCAGAATAACAAATCATATTCATATGTATCATAATTTCACATTTAATGATTCAAGATAATGATGCAATCCGAACCCAACCTATATGCCATCCGCTACACTCCACCCGTACCATCCTCGCACAAGTGGAACTACTAAGTCAACCCTCCATCACCTACACACCATCGAAGGCGATCGCTGCAATGACGTCCTCATCGCCTATATAAAATTCGTGGCATAGCCACCGATAATTGTGTCATGAGATACCACATTCAGATAATGTAACCGGTTACCACATTCAAATAATGTGACCAAGTCACCACATTCGATAATGTGACCAAGTCACCACATTCGAGATAGTGAGACCAAGTCATCACATTCACTTCCCTTTCTCAAATAACCCGAATGCCCCATATTATTCATATCATGCATATCATACTTAAATTCACATTCATGTCACTTTTCACATGTTAAGTATAACATATTTCGTAATCCTAGTAGGAGTAGGAAAACGTACCTGAGTACTTTGTACCATAACATGGTACTTTAGCCACATTCTTACACTTTCATATTAACACATATATCAAGTTTAAGCCATAAATCTATTAAGATTAGTGTGGGGTACACACGGTACCTTAGCCATGCTTTTCACATTCTTAATAACACATTTAATTTAAAACATAGCCATGAACGTATTAAAACTTAGGGTAGGGTACACACCTGATTCGCTTAACGATTTCACTTGAAATCCCAAAATCCGATCTACTACCTTAGATTTTTAATGCTACCTTCGGCCAACATGGTAATATTTAGCAAAGGCCTATTCAGCCATAAAACCAAATCCTAGTAGGATTTGCGTACTTACCTTAATCTTGATTGAATAAAAATCAAATCCAAAACTTGTATTCTTCCCCTTTGAAATCGGCTACTCACTAGATCCCTTGAATCGGTTAGTTTTCACTTAAAACACATAATAATAGATCTACTACAAAAATAGGGTCTTGGCAGAATATTCATAGTCACTTACCTTAAGGATCTTAAATCCCAAATTCACCGAATAACTAGGAACACGCGCCTATGGTGTACCTTCGAAAAGAACTTCTCCTTCCATGATTCGCCAAGATTAATAATCAAATTAGTCCCTAAATTTCGATAAGTCTAAAATATAAAATAATGGAAACTAAACTTGGATCTTACCCTTATTTGAAGGAATCGATTGCACCTTCACTTCAACCTTCGTAGATTCGCTATGGCTAAATGATGCTCTCACAACTTTCGACTTTTGGAGAAATTAGAAAGAAAAGAGAAGGAAGAATAAAAGCAGAGGAATTTCGGCAGAGAGAAGAATCGCTAAGAAATTCGCAAAGGAAGAGTGAATGAATGAATGAATGGCCTTCTCTTCCTTTTATAGCCGAAATTACTAGCTAGAGTCCTTAACTTGGCCACCACTCTTCCTATGTGATAATTATCACTTTATCAAAAGAATTAATCCAACAATTATCTCCTAAAAATAATGATAATTAAATCTATTATTTATCTCCTATTTAGACGAAATTTAAAGAGAATAAAACTCTTCCCTTGGGGTTCCTTAGTGCCGTCCACTTCCTCTCTAAGTAATTAAATAAAAAAATCACTTAAAGTTTTAGCTAGATGCCGTCCACCCCTTCCCTTGTTGAGCCGAATTTTAACTTGTTCTATTGGACTCCTTGTGGCCTTACGAGGCCCAAATTATCCACCTAAGTGGCGTCACTCCTTGGCTTTAAGTGGTATCTTCGTGCCACTTTTCCAAGCCTGTTTGTGTGTCACTCATACTTTTCTCTTAAGCCACCTTGCCTTAATTTCCTCTTTTAAACTTTAAAACTCGGTCATTTCTAAGTTTCCAAAATTTTCGTTTGGCTCTTTAAACTGGGTTTCCAAAATGTTCACTTTCTATTTTACTTAGGTTTCAAGTTAACTTTCCTCTTTTGAAACTTAACATTCCTAAATTATTTCCAAGTTTCCTTACATTTCCTTAGATTTCACATTTCCTTACGCACATTTCACATACATACTTTCCAATTTCAACATTTCCACAACACAATTTCTCATTTCCTTACATTTCCCAAAGGCACATCTAAGAACTCAATTCAAAGCATTCCAATTTAAAAGATGACTAATTGGTATCTCTAGGAATTATTTCATAAAATTAAGCAAAGATAAAATGGAATTGAACCCTCAAGACACTACACAAGGGATATACTACTCATGAAAATCATCTTCATTGAGCAATCTAGGATGTTACAATTTGCCAAGTATTGGCCTAACTTAACACCATTCACAAAATGACTTTAGTAGCTAATAACTTACATAGCCAACACTTTGACTAACAATTACAACCTAACAAAATACCCGAGTCCTATACATGCCATACTCAAAACAAGTATAAATTGTTATACCAAAGTGATGACAATAATGTGATTTTTGAACTCCGACGTCCGCAACTTCTCGAGTTATCTTGGCAACACTACAAGCAAAAAGGGCAATGAAAAAGGATAAGCATAAAGCTTAGTAAGTTTGCATGGAAATAAATAACAACAATATGCTCATAATATAATCCATCCATGGCATTAACTAACCATACACAAGTCATAAGCTTCTTGCCATACTTACTTACAATTTCCTTTAATTAGCACATACCGTGCCACACATCGTAATCATTTCTTCGTGACTCATTCATGAGTACCTGTATTCACTCATTCACGTGACTTTAGTTCAATTCTCGTTTCTACTTCTAAACTCATCTACTTATCCCATTAATCACTGGGGATAGTCTAAGACACATATTCATCTTCATTAGTGTAGGTCCGAAGCCAATGCAACATCCCCAGGTGGTCTTACATGGAGTCACCTCTAAAATTTAATGCCATATCCCGGATATGGTCTTATATGGACTTTCACATCAAGTATCGATGCCATATCTCGGGTATGGTCTTATACGATTTTCATATTCATTACCAAAGATATATCTCGATATGGTCTTATACGGGATCTTAACTCGGCGACAAGGCCATGTCTCGGACGTGGTCTTATACGGGGCCTTATCTATTTCACTTCTCGATGATAGCCTTTTCATAATCAATATGGTCCACTAGGACTTCAACATCTCATTCAACATTAACTACTCAATTTAGTGGAGCATCATGCATCAATATAATGCCAAACATTCTCAACATGCTAACATAAATGTTGAATCTATCACATACAAACTTACCTTGATTTCAAAATGAGCTAGCTCGACGGTCTAGTCTAAGACTTTGTTCTTTTTCCGATCGAGGCAGATCCTCGGTTCTTCTTGTTCTATAATAGCAAATTAGCTCATTTTAATTCTCAAATTAATAAAGCATTTTAATAGTCATGCTTTGGCAAAATTACTATTTTGCCCTTAGAAATTTGGCAAAATGACCATTTTGCCCCTAAGCTCGAAAATAAATTCTAATCATTTTTCTACCTTCAAAAAGCCTAGGTGAACATTTAATACTCTTATAGCTATCATCAAAACTCAACATTTCTCATACTTACTACAAATTTTGTAACATTTTCATCATGGTCCTATTTGGTGTTTTCATGTAACACATTTCACAAAAGTTGTTCATCCAACAACTAAGACTCAATTTCTTCCATAAAAAATGCAGCAAATAAAAATGAAGGCTCTCATGGAAAAACTCTAAACTCTTCACCATATTGCATATTAGTCCCCTCATATGAAAGCTTAAGCTTTAGGGGTTTCAAAAGTACAATTATCTTCAAGAAAAGTTCACTAGAACACTTACTTGTGAAGAGATGAGTGTGCTAAAATTTTTGAAGCTTTCAACCTTTATTTGGCTGCCAATTTTCAGAGGAAGAGATGAGCAAGAAATATGGATATCATCTTTTCTTTATTCTAATATTAAACTATCAATTTAGCCCACCTACTCACCAACTTTGACCAACTTGGTCAATTCTTGTCCCCTATGGCCAGCCAAGCCTTCTCAAAGGGCTAAATTGCCTTTTAAAGACCTCAAATTAGCAATTTATGGCTATTTGGTACCTTTAGCCTATAGAATGAAACTTTCATACTTTATGCGATTTAGTCCTTTTTCGCGATTAAACATGAAATCACTAAAATTAAAGTACCAAAATTCTCATGTACATACACAATCATAATCTAATTCACAAAATATCATGAAAATAAATTTATCTAATCTTGGATTAGTGATCTCGAGATCACTGTTCCATCTAACCCCTAAATCGGGCTGTTATAGATGTCTAAGATAATATGGAGATGTAAGAGATAAGTCTTCAAGGTGTCTAGATCCAATCTCCTTATTAAAATGGATTCAATTGCTTGATTCGATCTAATCCAATCTTCATGATATGTTACTTTAAATGGATTTATCTTTAAAGAAGGGCTATCATACATCTAAGATATCAGTAGCAATCATAGCCCATGAATTTTGCTCAAAAGGTTGCCAACATCCAATATGGTAAGTTATGCAAATATTCTGCGTAGTGATGACTGTAGTGGCAATTGCTTGTGGCACTATGTGAGCCACTTCTCAAACTTGCCTCAATGACTATCCCCCTTTAGCAATTTGTTTTTGAACAAAACTAAACAACAAGGAAACTTTAAAGGCATTACAACAAAAGATTCCCTTTAGTACATCCCTATTAATCAATCAAACTTAACTCATAACATAACCAAGTAAATCAACCATTATCCAAGTAGATTGAAAGATTTTGTACAAAAAATATTCATAGAAACTATTGAAAGTTCATCAAAAAAAATATTCACTAAACCAAAATAAGAAGTCCAAAAAGAAACTAAACAATAACATCATATAAAAAATATAAGATCATAATCCAAACATCACCAACACCACATACCATTCTCCCCATTTTTTATTAAAAGAAAAGTCTAAGAGAATCAATGACATGATTTGAATTGAAAACTATTCCTTAGTGCTATTGCATGATCCTTGATTTGTTAAGCCATTCTAATTTGAGTTTTGAGTTGTGAAATCCCTTTGTTTTGTCTTGCTATCTCAACCTCAAAAATGTTGAATCATATGTCGATTGAAACAAAAAGAGATGCTTGTAGTGGCTATCTCAAAGCTTGCCCCAATGGGCACTAGCACTTTCATAACATCTGCATGTTCCTCATTGAAAGAGACAATAGAGTCTCTTGCATGCACTTAACACAAAGCTATTGTTCAAACAACAAAACTTAGTTTCTTACAAAAGAAGGGTTTTTACAAACAAAAATAGAGAACGATACTTTAAGAAAGAATGATTCTTTAGAATTCAGAAGGGCTGGTAAGTAGATGTAGAAACCAACTACAATTCAACTTAGATAGATAACTGCATCATTTATTGTGTTTCTCCCAAAAATAAGGAGAGAGAAAACCTTGAAAATTTTCCTCAAAATATAAAAAGATTTCATGCTAAAATTTCCCAAAATTATTCAATAACCAAAAATAATCAAAACAATGTCAAGATGAGTGTTTGGGTGCCAACTAATACTTATGCCATGTATTATACTCGACACACTCCAACAACACTTCTTAAGGCTTCAAATCTACTTAAATCTAAATCTTTAATGAATAAACCAGTTAATTTATTCTTTGTAGGCACATGCCTTAGCTCAACAATGTCATTCTCTAATTCACTAATGAAATGATGCTTGATATTAATGTGTTTTTCCATTGTTATCATAAGATTCATTAAAATACTGATGCCATTTGAATTGCCACAATAGGTAGTGGCTAATGGTAAAACCACTCTGAAATCTTCCTTCATCTACTCCATCTGAAGAAGTTTAGCACAATATTCTAGTCTACCTCTACTTTTGACAAAGAAATGGATGTTTATTTCTTACTATACCAAGATACAAGATTCAATTCCAAGTAAAAACATCTTCCAGAAGTGTTTTCATGATAATAAAGATTACCTACCTAATCAACATCATTGTATCCCACAAGACCCATTATGCCATTTTTCGAGAGCCAAATTCCCAAGTCAATAGTCTCATTGGCATATTTCATTATCCTTTTAATTGTATTGACATGATACTCTTTGGGATTTGATTGGTATCTGACATAAATACCTGCACTGAAGCATAAAGCCAGTCTGGTAGTAGTCAAGTATAATAAGTGTCACACCACAAAAACTGGGTTAGAAGAATTTGGTTTGTGAAAACTAAAAGTGGTCACACCTCAATTTTTAAGGTTATCTTTGAGCGTTTATAAATTGAGAGTTTGAAACGAAAATCAAAATTAGGGTCATAAATAATTAATTAAAGTATTAAAATAATATAATCAGGTATTATTATATTAATTAATCTAAATTGAAACTTGATTATGAGGATTAATTTTAAAATAGTGTGTTTTAATTGAGTTAGGACCTAATTGGAAAAGGGTAAAATGAATTAAAATATTAATAATGAGACTTGACTATGAGTATTAATTATCATATATAAACTAGCATAGGAATGTGTTAAAACTATAAAGTTAAATAAGTTAGTAAGAAAAAATTAAGTAAATGTGTAAACTAATAAAGAATATGTAAGTTGAGCTCGAAATAAATATATACAATTAAGTGACTAAAATAAACAAAAAATAAAACATATATTAAATGGTTAAGTGTTAACATCCTATCCTAGAAAGCTTAGGTTCAAACCCCACACCTCCCTTTTCTTTTCCTTTTAATTTTCAGCAACTTATGATAAAAACCACACTAAAATAAATACTATAGGGGGTAAATTTTGAGTAAGAAATAGGATTAGGCCTAATTGTAACAACTCGTTTTCAGTGGTTTTGGGACCAAAATTTTGGCAAACGAGACAATAAATATTATTTATTTAATATTTACGAGTATTTATTAGAGTCCTAATAAAGTTTGGTTAAGAAATTTCAATGTTTAAATAGTTTATTAAGTAAAAAGGACTAAATCGTAAAATCTAAAAAGTTAATTACTATTAGATAAATGGGTTAAATACCTATGGAATGTAAATTAATGGACTTAATGGGTAAATAAACCATATAATTAGATAGTGGACAATTATGGACAAGGTTTGTTGAAATTTAAGTTAATTTAATAAGGACGAAATGGCAAATAGGTAATTTATATGAGAAAAACAAATAGGAAATGAGCTATCACCTTCTTCCTTCATATTTCCCATAGTCGAATCCTCCATTAGAGAATTTAGAAAGCTTCGGTCAACTCTTGCTCATGCATAAGTGATTTTTATTTCGGTTTTTAATATTTTTATACTTTTGAGATCAATTTAGCTTAATCTAGCTAGCCAGTAGTTAATTTGTGAAATTTTTAAAATTTTAGGGACTTACCATGAATTATTTAAGTGTGTTTGTGAACCTATTTGATAGATTCAAGACATTGAGAGCTTAATAGGATTATTTTGGTAAGTTTTTTTTAGTAATTTAATTGTTAAAGTAGTAAAGCTTCATGGAATTTTTGTAAAAACATGATAAACATGGGCTGTAGAGAGTCCATAGGAAGTTTGGCTAGCATGAATGGTGATTAAAAGTGGTTAATCTGCAAGTTTTAGGTTTAGGGACTAAATTGCATAAAGGGTAAAATGTTGGGGTAATTTTGTATATTAATAATAAAAGGGCCTATAAGTATAAATTTGATTATTTGATCTGTTTGAATTATTTAATTGAATGAAAATTATTATCTAGATCAAGAAACGAATAAATAGGACTTGAATCGTGAAAAAGTTAAAGCAGCGGATTAGTTGGTGACTCTGCACTTGTAACTATTTTTGTTACGATAAGTTTGAATAGTGGTTAATATGGTTAATTATTATTTTGGTTGAATTGTTGATTAATGTTGTGCTTTATATAACTTTAATTGATTGATAAATGTTAGCTAGTGAATTGGATTAGATTATAATGTTAATCAAATTGATGATTATGTTTGAAATATGAGTTGCATGGATGTATATTTAACAAGGTATAATAGAATGAAGATAAAGAATTTGATGAAGATAAAGAATTTGACTATGTAATGTCTCCCATTTGAACCTAGTGAATACTTAAGATACAAATTACATGTCATTAGGGGTTATACAGTTTCGGGTGCTGGTCTTAGATGTCCTACCGATGGCTGAGGTCCTGCATTTTTTGCGGATTCTTCACAGCTCGTGAGAGCAGACCCATTTCACAGCTCGTGTAAGCATTACAGATATGGTTACAATTATAGATACATACCCACTTTGTGTGAGCATGGTTCCCGTGTATCCGACATTGTTTCATTTGGTTCAACGAGTAAATAAAGCTTAATCGAATAATTGTAGTTACAAGATATGTTATGTAACCTTAATGAATGAAATGGAAAGGGTTGTATAAATTCTTGAAATATTCTTGAAATATATGAATGTTACATATTAGAGGTGTGATGAACGTAATGTTTATGGATATGTTCCAAGTATATGTTTCATGAAATGGATAGATTTTATGTTTCATTATTGGACTCACTAACTTGTGAGATTTGTGTTGTATTTAGGAAATGAATAATCACATGAGCATGTCAATGGAATTATCATGAATTATATAAATTGAGCCTGTTTGGTAAGTTTAAGTTTAATATTTATATGAGCTTACCAAGAATTAATTTCTTATGTTAGTTGTTTTTCTTTTCTTGTACATCATCAGAAAGCTCGAACGATTAGAACCTAGTCGGAGCACATACGCATTATCCATCCATAATTTTGGTAGATGATTTGGTTATTTTGGTGATGGTTATAAATGGAATGTACTAGGAGCTTTTATGCTATTTTGAAAATATGACATGGTTTGAACTCACTTCTAACTTACTTGTATATATATGACATTGGTTTTTGGCCACTTTGTTTATGCCTCTTGAAAGTAAATAGGATATGGTGGAATGGAATGTGAATGGTATGGTTAAATTGGTATGTTTGATATATGTTTAAGGTATGAACTTGTAGCATTGAAATTTAATTGATTTGGTGTATGATTTGTGGTGTCAAATGATGACATATTGGTTAGGCACTTAGGTTGAATGATTTAGTATTTTTATTGTTGATTTGGTTTTGGCTTGGAATCTAAGGAATTGGTGTTGTTTTGCCTTGTTTTGGAAGCAATTTTTGAAGCACATGACCTGGGAAACGGGCTGTCATACAAGCATGTGCCACACAACTATGTGAGATTTTAATTTTAGGTGCAAGTTTGTCCATGTGATCACACAAAAAGTTACACAGTCTAGCGACATGGTCGTGTGACCTCATTTCGAATACTCACACTGAAACACCCCAAACTCGGCCCACGAGCCTTGACCGGATCTGGTATGTTCCCTGGTGTAAACCGTTTCAAATTCTTTTCTTACTTAGGAAAAACTTGTGTGATTTGGAAGAAAGATCGTTTTGGGTTGGGCTTGAGTTGAAAACAAGTTTAATTCATTGTTAAAAATCATTTACTTTAGGCGACAAAACGTTTGGGCTTTATTTTTAAAAAAAAATATTTTACTTAATCTTTTAATAAAATAAGGTTTGTAAGCTTAACAAATAAAGACAGAATAAAATATTCCTACTAAGGCCTTATTACATCAAGTAATTCCCAAAATTTAAATTCAAAATACTTAAAGTAGAATAGTCCAAATAAAAGAAATCAACTTCACATGGCCTCCACTAAGCATATGCCTACCGATCCATCACTGGTCGTCACCTAAAAAGTAATCCCACAACGGGTGAGTCAGCAGACTCAATGTGTAACCAACACTAAAATTTAATATTTCAGCATACAATATCATTCATGTTCATAAAGCATTTAAACAATATGATGCAACCCAACCCAAACCTATATGCCATCCGCTACACACCACCCGTACCATCCTGCACACCGTGGGGACTACTAAGCCAACCCTCCTTCCACTACACTCCATATCGTGGTCTTAGTTCACCGCATTCGTGGTCCTAGGGCACCACGTTTAGATTTCTGTGGTCTTAGGTCACCACATTCAGATTACTGTGGTCTTAGGTCACCACATTCAGATATCACGGTCTTAGGTCACCGTGTTTGTGGTCTTAGGTCACCACATTCACTTCCCATTTTCATATAACCCATATGCCCCCATATTTCATACACAATATGCAAAATCATGCCTTAATTCACATTCTTATCACTTTTCACATGTTAAAAATAACATATATTCATATTCCTAGTAGGAGTAGGAAGCGTGCCTTAGTACTTTGTACCATAGTATGGTACCTTAGCCATATTCACATTCTTATAAACATACACATTTAATTTAAAACATAGCCATGAACATATTATGGTACCTTAGCCATATTCACATTCTTAAAACATACATATTTAATTTAAAACATAGCCATGAACATATTAAAACTTAGGGTAGGGTACACACCTAATTAAACAACGATTTCACTTGAAATCCCGAATTTCGATCTTAGATCTTTAACTCCCTACATTTGGCCCATATTAAATATTTAATGAAAAACTCATTCGGCCATAAAACCAAATCCTAGTAGGATTTGTGTACTAAAACTTACCTTAATATCGATTTGCTTATTACTCAAATCCCAAAACTTTGTTATTCTTCTCCTTGTATTCGGCCAAACACTGGATCTCTACATAGGTTAGTTTCGACTTTTCAACAATTATGAAATAGATCTAGATATCCAAAATAGGCCTTGGCCGAACATACCTATGTGCTTACCTTATGGATTTTAAATCCAAAATTCACCGAATAACTAGGGAACACGCTGCCTATGGTGTACCTTCGGAAAGAACTTCTCCTTCTTGTAGTTGACTTAAACAAATCCGAAAAGATCTCTTCAAAGTTTCGCAACAAGATATTAATGGGGTTAGTCCTAGATTTCGCAAATCTTAAAAGAAAAGGATGAAACCGAATGAGATCTTATCCTTACTTGAAGAAATCGATTGCACCTTCACTTCAACCTTCGAGATTCGGTTATGGCTAGACGATGATCTCACAACTTTTGGCTTTTGGAGGATTAGAAAGAAAAGAGAAGGAAGAATAAAGATGGAGGATTCGGCTAGAACACAAGGTATTTCGCTTGGCAAAATAAAAGAAGAAGAAGATTTGGTGAAGAGAATTTGGCGAGGCTTTCAAAGAACGTAAAATAATGCGAATGGCCTCTCTTTCCTTTTATAGCCGAATTTACTACTCAAAATCCTTTACTTGGCCACCACTCTTCTATTTTGATAACTTTATCCTTTGAATTATCACTTTATTAAAAGAATTAATCCAACAATTATCTCCTAAAATAATGATAATTAAATCTATTATTTATCTCCTATTTAGCGAAATTCTAAAGGAAATAAAACTCCTCTTTAAGAGCCCTCATGTCGTCCACCTCTGTGCTTCTAGAAGAAAAATAAAACTTCTTTATTTGCTTCCCATGTGACTTGAACTCAGGCCCAAATACACTTGCATGTGGCGCCATTTCCAGAGGCCCTAAGTGGCATCTTCAGGCCACTTTTCCAAGCCTGTTTGTGTGTCAAATTTCACATACTTTTTCTCTTAAGGCCACCTTGCCTTAATTTTCTCTTTTAAACTTTAAAACTTGATATTTCTAAGTCATTTCTAAGTTTCCAAAATTTTCGTTTGGCTCTTTAAACTTGACATTTCCTTACATTTCCAAGTTTCGAAATGTTCACTTTCCTCTTTGAATCATTTCTAAATCATTTTCCTAGTTTCCATAAATGTTCACTTTCCTCTTTTAACTTAGCATTTCCATACATTTCCTTACATATCCATACATTTCCTTACATTTCCATATATTTCCATACATTTCCTTACATTTCCATACATTTCCATACATTTCCATACATTTCCTTACATTTCCATACATTTCCTTACATTTCCATACATTTCCTTACATTTCCATATATTTCCATACATTTCTTACATTTCCATACATTTCCTTACATTTCCTTACATTTCCAAGGTTCTAAAATGCACACCAAATATCACAAGAAACATGCTATTTCATAAAATTAAGCAAAATGCACACAATGGGATTCAACCTCTTCCTCAAAGTACTTCACTTGATGCCATAACCCTTGCACCTTAGGTGGCGCCCCTTGCACCTTAGGTGGCGTCCCTGCCACTTTTCCACATCACTTCTTGTTTTTAACTTAAAACCAATAATTGTCCAAAGCTTTCTTCCATCCTAGGATTTTAAAACCCTTAACTCACTTCCAAACACCGCCAAAACCTACTACTCATGAATTATGCACAAACGCATAACCCCTAATCTAGGATGTTACAGTTCTACCCTCCTTAAAAATAATTTCGTCCTCAAAATTACTTACTAACAACAGACAATCCTTCTCACCGACTATGCTTACGCTGCGACTGATCTTAATACAACCATCATACTTTCCAGCACAATCTCTAAGTTCACGCCCCTTAGAACTCATTTCTAACGTCGCGATTTAATCGATTAAGAAGTTTTATGTATTAAAAATTTTGTTTCACCGATTAACCGCGAAGAAGTTTTATGGAAAGAATTTTTAGAAGTGGTTCTTTCGTATTCATACATGCACATAGTCTTTACATTCATACATCCATCAATCAATTATGAACTTTCGCTCATTCGCAGAAATGTTGTAGTTTTCTTTGTTGTTGTTTTCCACTACCTGTGGGTATTTTCGTAATTTGCCAAAATAAGGTTCCTTGGTGATTTTGTCAATAAGGGTATTTTGGTAATTTTGAAATCGTGGTATTTCGAAATTTTGAAATTACAGGGGTATTTCGGTAATAAACTAGGGTAAATTTATAAATCTTAATAAATCGAGGATATTTTGGAATTTACAAAACTTGAAGGTTGTTTCTAAGAATTTGTTTTCCAAATCAGTGTTGTTGTAGAAATTTTTGAAGATCGGGGGGTCATTCTGGTAATTTTGTAACTCGGGGGTATTTTGGTAATTTCTGAGTTAAGGGTAATTTCAGAAAAAATTTTTTCTTCCCATAATCAAGGTATTTTGATATTTTGTAAATTTAGGGTTCCTTTAAGCAAAGTAGTGAAATTTTGATAAGAACTGTGGGTATTTTGAAATTTCATAAACCAAGGGCATTTTTGTAATTTTACCACTAGGGTATTTTAGTAAATTTGTAAATCAGAAATATTTCAGAAAAATTTATAAAATAATCTTTTCAAATCAAGAGGGTAATTTAGAAATTTTAAAACTAGGGTTTCCATAAAATACTGGCTAGTCCCTTTCGGGTTTTAGTTAGGGGTTTAGCTTGGTGTATAAGTCCTCTTGGTTAGGGTGAACCGAAGCTACGCACCAGGTAGGATTAGAGTGGGTAGGAGGTGAGTCACTAGGACTGCTTAAATACTAAGCTCCCACCGAAACCAATCCTAGACATGCGTACCATGGTTGCCACCCCCTAACTCGGCGACTTAGTCATAGGTTTGTTTAATTAAGCACTTAAGTCTTATGTAGTAGTTGGGGTAAACTAGTCCTAGGGTTCAACAGATCCTAGTTCACTAATCTACGTTCCATTCCATCTCTACCCTTCTACAATTCATACTATAATTCACACAGGAGATAGGGGCACTTACCTGATTGACTTCGGGTCGGAGACTTAGTGGGCCATGCCAGAAAAACCTAAAAATTTTTCAGAAAATTCCTTTTTGGGCTTACTTTGGAAAACGTTTTAGGCCTTAAACCCAAGGCCGAGAGTTTAAAACTAGGCTCTGATACCAAATTGAAACACCCCAAACTTGGCCCACGAGCCTTGACCGGATCTGGTATGTTCCCCGGTGCAAACCGTTTCAAATTCTTTTCTTACTTAGGAAAAACTTGTGTGATTTGGAAGAAAGATCGTTTTGGGTTGGGCTTGAGTTGAAAACAAGTTTAATTCATTGTTAAAAATCCTTTACTTTAGGTGACAAAACGTTTGGGCTTTGTTTTTAAAAAAAATATTTTACTTAATCTTTTAATAAAATAAGGTTTGTAAGCTTAACAAATAAAGACAGAATAAAATATTCCTACTAAGGCCTTATTACATCAAGTAATTCCCAAAATTTAAATTCAAAATACTTAAAGTAGAATAGTCCAAATAAAAGAAATCAACTTCACATGGCCTCCACTAAGCATCTGTACGTAGGTCCATCACCGGTCGTCACCGAAAAGTAATCCCACAACGGGTGAGTCAATGACTCAATGTGTAACCAACACTAAAATTTAATATTTCAGGCATACAATATCATTCATGTTCATAAAGCATTTAAACAATATGATGCAACCCGAACCCAAACCTATATGCCATCCGCTACACACCACCCGCATTCCATCCTCGCACATCGTGGGACTACTAAGTCAACCTCCTTCCGCTACACTCCATGTCGTGGTCTTAGGTCACCGTATTCGTGGTCTTAGGTCACCACGCTCAGATTTCTATGGTCTTAGGTCACCACATTCGATTCATGTGGTCTTAGGTCACCACATTCAGATATCACGGTCTTAGGTCACCGTGTTTGTGGTCTTAGGTCACCACATTCACTTCCCTTTTCATATAACCCATATGCCCCATATTTCATACACAATATGCAAAATCATGCCTTAATTCACATTCTTATCACTTTTCACATGTTAAAAATAACATATATTCATATTCCTAGTAGGAGTAGAAAACGTATTTTAGTACTTTGTACCATAGTATGGTACCTTAGCCATATTCACATTCTTATAAACATACACATTTAATTTAAAACATAGCCATGAACATATTATGGTACCTTAGCCATATTCACATTCTTATAAACATACACATTTAATTTAAAACATAGCCATGAACATATTAAAACTTAGGGTAAGGTGCACACCTGATTCGCTTAACGATTTCACTTGAAATCCCGAATTTCGATCTTAGATCTTTAACTTCCTACATTCGGCCCATATTAAATATTTAATGAAAAACTCATTCATCCATAAAACCAAATCCTAGTAGGATTTGTGTACTAAAACTTACCTTAATATCGATTTGCTTATTACTCAAATCCAAAAACTTTGTTATTCTTCTCCTTGTATTCACCAAACACCGGATCTCTGCATAGGTTAGTTTCGACTTTTCAACAATTATGAAATAGATCTAGATATCCAAAATAGGCCTTGACCGAACATACCTATGTGCTTACCTTGTGGATTTTAAATCCCAAAATTCACCGAATAACTAGGGAACACGCGGCCTATGGTGTACCTTCGGGAAAAGAACTTCTCCTTCTTGTAGTTGACTTAAACAAATCCCGAAAAGATCTCTTCAAAGTTTCGCAACAAGATATTAATGGGGTTAGTCATAGATTTCGATAAATCTTAAAAGAAAAGGATGAAACCGAATGAGATCTTATCCTTACTTGAAGAAATCGATTGCACCTTCACTTCAACCTTCGGAGATTCTTGTTATGGCTAGATGGTGATCTCACAACTTTCGGCTTTTGGAGGATTAGAAAGAAAAGAGAAGGAAGAATAAAGATGGAGGATTCGGCTAGAACACAAGGTATTTCGGCTTGGCAAAAATAAAAGAAGAAGAAGATTTGGTGAAGAGAATTTGGCAGAGGCTTTCAAAGAACAGAAAATAATGCAGAATGGCCTCTCTTTTCCTTTTATAGCCGTATTTACTACTCAGAATCCCTTACTTGGACACCACTCTTCTATTTTGATAACTTTATCCTTTGAATTATCACTTTATTAAAAGAACTAATCCAACAATTATCTCCCCAAAATAATGATAATTAAATCTATTATTTATCTTCTATTTAGTCGAAATTCTAAAGGAAATAAAACTCCTCTTTTAAGAGCCCTCATGCCGTCCACCTCTGTGCTTCTAGAAGCAAAAATAAAACTTCTTTTATTTGCTTCCCATGTGACTCGAACTCAGGCCCAAATACACTTGCATGTGGCGCCATTTCCAGAGGCCCTAAGTGGCATCTTCAGGCCACTTTTCCAAGCCTGTTTGTGTGTCAAATTTCACATACTTTTTCTCTTAAGGCCACCTTGCCTTAATTTCCTCTTTTAAACTTTAAAACTTGATATTTCTAAGTCATTTCTAAGTTTCCAAAAATTTTCGTTTGGCTCTTTAAACTTGACATTTCCTTACATTTCCAAGTTTCCAGAAATGTTCACTTTCCTCTTTTGAATCATTTCTAAATCATTTTCTTAGTTTCCATAAATGTTCACTTTCCTCTTTTTAACTTAGCATTTCCATACATTTCCTTACATTTCCATATATTTCCATACATTTCCTTACATTTCCATACATTTCCATACATTTCCTTACATTTCCATACATTTCCTTTCATTTCCATACATTTCCTTACATTTCCATATATTTCCATACATTTCCTTACATTGCCATACATTTCCTTATATTTCCATACATTTCCTTACATTTCCAAGGTTCTAATAATGCACACCACATATCACAGTAAACATGATATTTCATAAAATTAAGCAAAAATGCACACAATGGGATTCGAACCTCTTCCCTCAAAGTACTTCACTTGATGCCATAACCCTTTCACCTTAGGTGGCGTCCCTTGCACCTTAGGTGGCGTCCCTTGCCACTTTTCCACATCACTTCTTGTTTTTAACTTAAAAACCAATAATTGTCCAAAGCTTTCTCTTCCATCCTAGGATTTTAAAAACCCTTAATTCACTTCCAAACACTGCCAAAACCTACTACTCATGAATTATGCACAAACGCATAACCCCTAATCTAGGATGTTACACACACGATCTAGTCGTGTGACCCTATTTCGATTTATACACAAGCAGGCACATGGGCTACGACACGATCGTGTAACCCATAATTCAAATTGTACATGGTTTAGCCACACGGCCATGTTTCTGAGCCACATGGTCTAGGATTTGTCACACGGCTTGTAACAACCCTAACCCGTAACCATCACCGAAATAGGATTAAGAGGCATTACTGGACATATCAAAACTTTTACATTCATTTCACAACGCAAGATACATCATCATCATATCATAACAACACATATACATAGAGACCCTTTAAAAGGTCTACGAGACCTTAAACATGCATTAGGAAGGGGTCGGGACTAAACCGAGCACATACAATTTTTTCAAAAATCAAACATTTTTCAAAGTTATAGAGGTCACACGTCCGTGTGGGTAGGCCGTGTGCCTCACATAGCATCAGACACACTCGTGTGTCCAAGCCGTGGCAAAACATGGCATACATATTGACTTATCCACACCGCCGAAGACATGCCCGTGTGCTTGACCCGCTCGCAACACTAACTTAATTCAATGGCTTCTCACACACCTGTGTGTCTGGCCCGTGTGTGAGTCTGACTTGTTTCAAACTACAATCTTAAGGGACACGGTCGAGACACACGCCTGTGTGCTCAACCATGTGGGCAAATATAGGCCATTTGCAAGGCCAAATTGCCACCCAAAATTTGGGTCACACCTACAAGCATTAAACCACTCTAAATCATATCTCAAATGCATCCAAAACATACATTTTAACCTTCATTTCTATCAACCAAATTCAAGCATGAAACATACCATTTCCATTTTCACCAATTCATACCATAATCATCATTCACATAAACTACATATACACATTATAACCATCATTTTCACATATCCAAAACATATACTAAAAGCATTCAACTATCAAGCCATATCATATGGCAAGATCTATACACCTCAAAATATTCCATAATCACTAGCCTATACATGCCATATACCAAATATACAACTTCCAAAAGTACCAAAATAGATGGCCGATAGTGTGATTGAGTCGCTGACGATCTCCGGATCTGAGCTAGCTTTAATGACACTGTAAAACAGAGAAAGACTTCACACAGTAAGCTTTAAAGCTTAGTAAGTTCGTAATATAACACAATTAATTCAACAATTCAAATTCAATATGCAAAATTACCAACACTTAGTTCAATTCACCTCAATACTCAATTTTCATCCATATCAATTCCTCACTTTCATACATAACTATATATTCATGAACAAGTACTTACCAAGCTACTCAATCTAACTCTTTCCATCATTCATTCACAAAACTATCCATATATCTCATACACAACTTCATCAACCACATAGGTTCCGTACATACCTGTACCATCACGTATTTAACTACCATATTTACCATTCAATGCTCCAAACCATTACTCATTCGATCCTCTTTAAACATTCGATAAATTCGCACACTCAGTGCCATATAATTAGCCGAAGACACAATATTATCGCACACTTAGTGCCATCAAATTAAACATATAATGTCTCAATATCGCACACATAGTGCCAAATAATATAGTCGATGCTTTCTTTATCTCGCACACTTAGTCCCGATTATCATTGTATCGATTCTGTTTACGCACACTTAGTGCCATATAACTAAAAATCACATCTCACATTTCCGAATTCCCTACTCACATTTCCATTCATTTCAATAAATAAGAACATCGTTTAAACAACATGTATTATACACAAACTTACCTCGGACGTAGAAACACGATACAAGTCGATCAATCGAGCACCTTGTTCTTGCCTCAATCTAAGTCTGGATTTCTCTTTTCTTGATCTATACATATTCAAATTTAGCTCATCCATTCACCAAATCATTCAATTCAATCCAAATATACATATTTAGGGCATTTTACAAAGTAGCCCTCACATTTTCACATTTTGACATTTAAGTCCCTATTTCATAAAATCACCAAATACACATAATTTCATTTTATACAAGCTTAGCCGATTTTTCCCCTAGCTCATACAAGCCCACATATTTCATTTATTTCACATTTTAGTACCTCAATTTCTCATTTTCACAATCTAACCGATAATAATTAAATTCATCAAAAATTCAAAGACAAAGTATGTTATCCCAACATTAAACTTTCATATTTCACCAACCATCAACACAAAGTTCACATATTCATCAATGACACATCTCAAAGTCATCATAAAATTCTAAAATTAAGACATGAGCTTGATAGATTACTAAGCAACGATCACAAAAACGTAAAAATCATCAATAATCGAGCTCGAAACATATCTCAACCAAGAACAATAATGGTCGAACCCTAGATAACTCTTTTTTTTTTCTTTTCTTTCAAATTTCGCAAGATGAACATGATAATGGCCTTTAATTTATGTTTTTTCATTTATTATACATTATTTATCATTTTACCATTTTATCCCTTAAAACATTATAAATTCATTCATTTAATGGCCATTTATGTTAAAATCCACTATCAATGGTATAATATCAACATAAGGACCTTTCATTTAATAAGACATGGCAATTAAGCACTTTAGCAACTAGCACACAGCTTTTGCATTTTATGCGATTAAGTCTTTTTTCACAATTCGGCACACAATCGATAAAATTTTCATACAAAACTTTCACACATACTTTATTACATACTGTAAACACAAAAAATAATATTAAAATATTTTTTACCTCGAATTTGTGGTCCTAAAACCACTGTTCTAATTAGGGTCTAAACCAGGCTGTTACACAGCCTAGCCACACAGCAACGTGACCTCTATTTCCAAAATTTTCAAGTTTTTCCATATTTTTATTTGATTCAAATTGGTCACTAATTGTTTTCAAATTATTTTTAAGGCCCCGTAAACTCGATTTAAGGTCCATAAGTGTAAATATGCTATGCATGATATGTAGTTCGAATATTTGGTATTTAAATTAAAATTTGAAAGGGTTTATGTTGTCATTTATTTCGTTATGTGTCGTAATATTTTGAAACCCTAATCCGACGATGGAGATGGGTCAAAGGTGTTACACTAATGGTTATCAAACTAAAACCGTACGTGAAGGTCCTAAGTTTGAGTCCCTTCTTCTTTTTTTTTTTTATTTCATAATTTCATCAAAATGCCCTAAAAACATATCAATATAATTAAGCGTCCAAAATAAATAAGAAATGGGCAATAGCCCAATGGTTAAGGTGTTAGCCCCCTTAAATGACCAAGGTCTGAGCCTCCTCATTCTCTTTAATTTTAATTTCAAATTTTGGCAAAGTCTTGGGAAAATTACAAGTGAGGCCCTTAAGGTTATTGGCACAATTCTTTCATCATTAGAATTCATATCTTACCCTTTCTCAAAATTCATATAAAATTAGAATTCTACCATCTTTTTATCTTCTTTTCCTAATTAGAATTTCAATTTTTCCTTTTTCAAATCCTAATAGAATTTTCCTTGAATCCTTTTATTTATTCTCTTTTTATTTTCTTTCTCTTTTCTTTACACCATATTTTCATCTTTCATACTATTGATTATTTTGTTTTCCTGGATTAAAACATCCTCCATTCAATCATTTTTTTCTCTCATATTTGTGATTGACATCAATAACATCTTTATTCTTGCCAAGAATCGGTAATTACATCTTGTTTTCGATGTTCGAATCTCGAATTTTCATAATATTATTATCTAACGCTAATTTTTCAATTCAATTACTCAATATTTTATGGTTCTTGAAAAATCTTTCGATAATCTTGATAAATCTTGAAATCAAACGTTAACTCGTGTGAAATTTTTGGTTGAATGACCCGTTTTAAGTACCTCGGATCAAATATGAAGGTGAGGAATGTCGCTCGAGATTTCGATGACAGGTATATGTTCTTTTACAAGCGAATTGGGGCAAATCGTGTCTAGGATAAGGCCACATGGGTGTTCAGGCCATACGTGTGGACCACATGGCCATGTCCCTTGAAACCCTAGGTTTTTCGATTCTCACACGGCCTAAGACCCTCCACACGGCTTGCCACATAATCGTATCTCCTTATAGGTTTATTTTACAAATATTACATGGCCTCAGTCTTTCACACGACCGTGTCACCCTCCACATGGTCCAGGGCTACCCACACGATCTGCTCACAAAGCCATGTGTCTCATGTGTTTCAAATTTTACAATATTCGCCTAGAATTTTATGTTTTGTTCAGTGTAGTCCCTAAATGATTTATGATCTATTTTTATACTTTAATTTATTTAATAATCCCCTGATTATATGAATTATGTTAGAATCCATGATTTGATGGACTAATTTAGTATGATATCTATATATATTTGCATGAATTGAGAACAATAAATATATGTCTATTGTTTTAGAGTTTATGATCGTATGTATGGTAGGCCTTATATCATCGTTAAATCGAACACATAAAAAGCATGATTTTTGCTACTTAACTGAAATGTCACAAGAATATTAATTGTTAATGAATTGAACCATTCTGAGAATACTGTTTGCGACTATATTGTTATGTTAAAATCATATTAAATGCTACTGTATTGATCTATTGAGCATGTCATATTCCAGTGCATTGGGTGGGACATTATGAATGGAGGAAGTATTGGCAGCTTATCTACATTTATTTCTATGTGTGCCCACAGCCAAAGGCAGATTCCACCAGGTTAAGATGTGGACGTGGCATCCAAAGGGCCTCGGCTTGGCTTTCTAGACATTACGCCACATGGGCTTTTCAAGACCCTACCACAAAGGCTTTACGGTGACTCGCCACAAAAGCTTTATAGGTGACTAGCCACAGAGGCTTCACATAAACTATTGTGTTTGACAATATAGATTTGCCTAAACTCATCACCTGAGGTTTGCCCATCATCGCCCCCGAGACACACAGAAACCCTAGTAAACAATTGTGGCTCATCCCTAATTTCTAGAATATGCCATGGCCATGGTGTTTTCACATAATTGCCACATTAGCCTTTTCACTTGTTTACTCTCTCAATGGACCTCGAGTTTACGATTCCAGCAGACTACATTTTGCCATACTAGCCTTGTGTTTACTGTCCCAATAGACATCATCAAGTCACCGCCATAGGTCCATTATCGTATCACATACTTTTCTAACACTCCGTTTGAACCCCCTTATCCCAACCATACATAGTCTTACATTTCTCAATTAAAATAATGGATGCATCTACATAGATTTCACTCATAATCTTAATAGAATCATACTTCAATGCATAATTTCCCATGCATGCTTGCCACACATCGTCATATTCATGCAGCGTATCGTACACTTCAGTACATACATACAAATGTTTCACAGAGAACACACACAACCATACATTCATACAACAACTTCTCAATAAGATATGCACATATATATAAACATCAACCATACAAGGAATCATCATAATATAGTGTATAGCAGTCGAGTCTAAAGACTCACTAGAGACCTACCTTTACTTTGACCTAGGGTTTCTACTTTGATTGTCCTTCCTAATCTAGTAGCAGCAACTACTTACGAGATCATGGAATTTCCATTGAAATTCTCATTTATAGATAGTTTACTAACGTTTCAACTATGCGCGACCCCCTTTCATCACACCCTATTGTTCTTATACCTTTTAACATTCTTCCTCAATAACAATCATAATATACATGGCTATAAGACTTACCAGAATGTTGATTCATCCATTGATTAAACGAGGCCTTAACTCTATTTTAACGAAAAAGAAAAGAACGTTTAGGTTGGAAAGAAGAACCAGAACATAAAGTAGAAAGTAAAGTCATTTGGAACGTCTTCTACCTTAATAGATATAAACTCCATGTCCCCCTACTATGGACTTTAACAGGTGACAATGCTTACCTTACCCAAATCTTCTTATTTCCTACAAAAAATCTGGGGGAAAGTAAAGAGAATCAAACGAATTTCTTCGTTATTGTTTAACAAGTCATGGGGAAGGTCAAATCAATTCAACTGACACCTAACTAATCTCATCATGAGAACCAACTTGAACAGTGCTCAAGCAAACCAAGCGCACTATACTTTGACAACGACTCGCATATGGTGTGGTCTTAAAAAAAATTAAGTCTCTCTAACTTCCTCAGACATTTGATAGGCTTTTTATGCTCAGCCAATACTTTGGGCGTACTCTTTCTTGGATGTAATCTTTCTTCACTTGAAGATACCATGTAATTAAATCTTTAGATACCACTAATAGACGAATATTTTAATGCTAGTATGCGCCAATACTCTGACTCGCCATTAAGCCAATAGGGTGGTGGTGTAACACCCTTAACCCGTATCCATTGCTAAAACAAGGTTATGGAGGATTACCGGAGTTTACAGATCAAATAAACAAACATTTCATATCATATTCGTTCATCTCAGAAACCAATCGAAATTAAACATATTGTCCCTTATACGAGCCTTCGAGGCCCAAAATACGCGTTAGAAACAAGTTGGGACTAGATCGGGTACTCAAAGAATTTTCAAAAAACATTGAAATTTTTCAAAGCTGTAGGGGTCACATGACCGTGTGGCTAGACCATGTGATTCACACAGCCAAGAAACACGCCCGTGTCTTAGGCCGTGTGGACATTTGAATTAGGGACACACAGTTGTGTCCTTGCCAGTGTAACTCTCTGACTTAGGTCATACGGCCAAGTCACATGCCCGTGTGAGCATACTTGGACTTAAGAAGATGGGGACATTCTTAAGAAGATACACACGGGACACACGGTTGTGTCAAGTTTAAAACATGTAATATCATCACACACACACACACACACACACACACACACACATATATATATATACACATCAAAATATACCAAACACAAGCCAAATAAGTGGCTAGTCTCAACAAAACACTTATATGCCAACATTGGCTACATTAATCTATACATGCCATTATAACTGGAATTAATTTACTGAAAGTACCAAAAGGGCCAATGGATAATGTGACATAGCTCTGACAATTTTCCAACCCGAACGAGCTTCTGAATCACTATAAAATACAAAAAATAACATAGAGTAAACATTTAAGCTTAGCAATAGAGTAAACATTTAAACTTAGCAAGTTCGTATAACAAAGAAATTAACTTACCATTTAATCACATTTAAGGTAAGCATACAAAACATATCCAAACCAATTTGACCAAAAGCCTAAACACATATCCTCAACATGTTAGCCATGTAAAACACATATAACGCCAATAAACATAGATGAACATAATCACTAAGCAAGTTTCATATGCATGTATCATGCATTTTATGTTTCAATATATCATGTAATATCATTTCCATGTATTTCATGTATATACCTGTAATAGTTCATATCCAACTCATATTGTCTCATAACAAAACATTGTCCGTTGAACCATTTAAAATATCGTTGGATATACGGGTAGTACACACGAGGTGTACTGAACTGTAATCCGTCAATTCATGTACATTTATGCCCATACGAGCTATGAATCGGTATGCTCTCACGAGCTGTGAATCGGTAAGCTCATACGAGCTATGGTGTGTCCGCAACACATGCAAGACCCCAACAAAATCGGTAACCCTAATGAAATGTCATTTGTATCCAACAAATTCCTAAGGTTCAAACGGGAGTTGGCAATTGTCGGATATGCGATTGATATTTATGCATGGCAATTACACAAAACACAAACATATAATTCAATTTAAAATATATAAATATATAATTTAATTACACGAACTTACCTCGATAAGTGTACGTAGATATGGAGGCAACTAATCCAATATTTGCTCTTTGCCTCGATCTAACTCTGTACGAGATTTGACAGGATCTATACAAATGAATTTAACTCATTTCAATTTAATCCAACATGGAGTTTTAGAAAAATTACCATTTTACCCCATACTTTTAATTCTTTTGTAATTTAGTCCCTAGGCTAAAAAAATGAAATTCATACAATTTAATCCTTATTCAAACCTAGCCAATTTTTATACATATTAATAGTAACCCATAATTTCAAAAAATTCACAAATTTTATTCAATTTAGCCACTAATTGATGATTTCACCAAAAAACTCTTTACAATAAGTTATTTATCTAACAACAATCATTCATTTTCTATCATCAAACTTCAAAACTCAAGTATGTTCATCAATAGCAAAACCCTAATACTTTAAAAGTTTTGAAAATTAATCCCCAGGACTAGCTAGATTAAGCTACAACGATCTCGAAAATATAGAAATCATAAAAAACGGAACAAAAATGCATACCTAATTGAGCAAAAAAAGCTTGCCTAAATTTCAAGCTTCCATGACGAGGTTTTCTTTCTTTTTTTTTTTTTTAATTTTGGTGGAAGATAATGATAATAGTTTATTTTATTTTATTTATCATAACTTTAATCACTAATTTCCAAAATTAATATTAATAATTCATTCAATTTCCAATGATAACTACTCATGCTTATCCACTAACAACTTTAATGGCTAATTACTATATAAGGACCTCCAATTTAAAATTATATAGGTATTTAATACCTTTAGCTATTAGAACTCAATTTTTGCACTTTACGTAATTTAGTCCCTTTTATCAAATTAAGTATGTAAATGGTAAAATTTCTTAACAAAAATTTTATACGGTATTTCTATCATACTGTAGACCATAAAATAATAATATAATAAAATAATTTTTTGACTTCGAATTTGTGGTCCTAAAACCACTGTTCCGATTTAATTGAAAATGGGTTGTTACAGGTGGATTATGCTACCACAGTGCCAAATCAGTTTACATACACACCTTACTCACCTTTTGGATCTGCCACTTTTGGGCTGTGACAATTCTAAAGTGGAAAGATTCTACGAAACTATCTTGGGACGTACAAGTCCGCAAGGAATGGGGTGCTTGTGTATCTGCCAAATTCTTATTCAAATCAACAAATGAGAATGTCAGTAAATGGGTCTACCTCAGAAGTAGGGTTTAAGCACAAACTAAGTCATAAGAAGAAAATTTTGGGGGTAATACAGTAAGTCTATATAGATCTTAGTAAGAATACACAATTGTGACAAGACATTTGATAGTCCGTCATTAGGAGTCGCTAACTTGTATATTCATGTAAACGGTTGACACTATGGACATCTGAGATGATCTTAGACCGAAACAAGTCTCAAAAAAAATATTATTAGGAAAAATACACCCACGACTAAATCGGTGAACATGTCCGCCAATGGTGAGCTTAGAGAATACAAGACAACGGCTACACCAAAAAATTTGTAGAGCTCCCAATGATACACATGGATTCTTTATAGATTCTTTATGATGTACTGCTGCACAGAGTCTCACTAAGTTCATTCTAAACTTATGATTGTACTGCCTTGTATGTAAGAACACGGATTGTCGGGGCTTTTTGGGAAAGAACCAAGCCAGACACCATCAAATTCACACATTGGGCATTGAAGTTGTTTCATGTGTGTAGATGGGGTACCCTTAAAGGTTACGCCTCCGGGGTTGGACTAGTATATGGCTTCAAATTAAGTTTGATGTTGTAGTAAGTGTAATATTAGGGCCTAGTATAGCAAATTGATTGTAAAATTTTAAGTACTTTGATAATAGGTAATTTGTTTAAAGTTAATCTTTGAAGCATGCTGTTAATCAATATATTGAAATAAATTGTACAGTAAAGGTGGGCCCACAATTTATTGTTGTCCAAACTTTTAATTAAAATAAATTCAACAGACGAATTTTGTAACTCGGGTTAATCGTGACACTTGGTACCTGGACACAGTGACTGGGTTGGGTTAGGGTGTTACAAATTCAAACTTTGGTGCTTTTCCTGTAGTTGTCTTTATAACAGGAACATCCTATCAAGTTTGCACAACATGTCATGCCTTTCCATATAAAGACTTGATGAAGGCCTTTATTCTTGCCTTCCAATAATCATAGTTGGATCCATCTAACATAGGGGGACGGGCCATAGATAATCCTCCATTTCTAGCAATTATTGACACTAGGAAAACTACTTAATTCGATTAAGTGGATAATGCCTATACCAATTTGAAAAGATAAAACGATAATTACAAGAATAATGGAGTAATAACACAAGCAATGGGCACTAGGAGTGTAACTACGATAAATAAAAATGAACAAAAGGAGGTTGTTTACATAGTTCGATTTCCCTACATCTACAAGGCCTTGCCTAGAAAGATAATCCACTATCTTTCAAGCTTGTACAAGTGATTTAGGTTCTAACATAGCCCGGTTTAGCAACCTCACCCTTGTACATAAAGATATAGATATCTCTCATTTAAGTTTTCCCCCTGAAAACTTTGGGTATAAACCAATCAATAAACGTGTTTATGCTCTCAATGCAATCTCAATTACAAGTCTCTTAATGAATGGATAGGTGCTAAAACTCTTAGTACATAACTTATACAAGTCTCCTCATTATATAGTGATTCCGACTTGCTAACATACTATATCAATTACAATCAATCTTCCCATATACAAATGCAACTAAAATAGCATATACAATATAATAATAAAGTCCATGATAATTTGGATATGTAAGAGATAAGTCTTCAAGGTATTCTGATTCAATCTAATATTCAATATATGTTGCTTCAAGTCGATTGATCTTCAAATATGGGCTATCATACGTCTAAGATATCAACAACAATCATAGTCTAAGAATTTTGCTCCAAGAGATTCCCAACATCCACTATAGCAAGTTATAGAAATATCCTGTGTAATGATGGTTGTAGTGGCCACCACTTGTGGCACTACGTGAGCCACTGCTCAAATGTGCCTCATCATAAGTTTTAATAATTATGTTATAAATAAATAGAATAAACACACAAATAGTAATCGATTATATAATAATTAAACAATAAACGAGCTTTAAATGATTTATCAAATGAATTTGATCACGAATATAAAATAACCAAATAAGTGGTTTGTTTTTTATTAATAAACAAGCCGCAAAATTTTACTAATGCTCGTTTATTTAGCCTAACAAACGAATAAATATCAAATTGTTCATTAAACGCTCTATTCATTTATAGCCCTAGTCCAACACTAATAACAAATAAAAATGTATTATATTAAGATTTAAGAATCCATAAGGCCATAAATTTTTTTCAGTTCTCTAAAATTAATCTTAATTTTGCCAAGGTTTTCCATCATTAGGGAATTAAGAATACACATTTAAAGGGGAAAAGGAAAGAAAGTTGTAGAAAGATATTCTATTCTTTAAAAAAAAGTATAAGAGTTTTTTTTAGAAAAAAAAATTGACAATTGGAGCTTTATATTTAGGCATAAAGATAAGATTAGACCCTAATGTTTAATCATTTTTCATTTTGGCCCTCACCTTTTAAAATTTACAAAAATTTGATTGAAATGCTAAATTTTTTAACGACATTGGCAAGGTTTTCCATCATTAGGGAATTAAGAATACACCTTTGAATGGAAAAGGAAAGAAAGTTGTAGAAAGATGCTCTATTCTTTAAAAGAGGTATCAGAGTTTTTTTGAATTTTTTTTTAACAATTGGGCCTTTATATTTAGGCATAAAGATAAATTTAGCCCCTAATGTTTAATCAATTTTCATTTTGGCCCTTATTTTTTTAGGTTATTTTGGCCCTCAACCTTTAAAATTTACGGAAAATTTTATTGAAATGCTAAATTTTTAACGACATTGGCGAGGTTAAAAAAATAATAAATATTTTAAAATAAAAAAATTCAAAAAAGGATCATAAAACTTTTAGAAAATTTATCCATGTTAGCACTGAAGTATAAAAAAATGTGGCGTGAGCTGCTAGGTCAATGCCATTAAAATTTTAACAATTCAATCAACTTTTTTGTCAAAAAACAAGTAATTTGACTAAAATTTAAAGATTGAGGGCCAAAATGAAACAAAAAAATAAAAACGAAAATAACAAATAAATAAACATTAGGGACTAAAATTATATTTATGCAATATATTTAACATGACAAATGATTTTACCTTCTAAGATATCCTTTAAGGAATTGAAATTTGATTGATATCAAAATTCAAAGCAATTTTGGTTAAAGAATCTTAAGAATTAAGAGAGTAAGAAGACCATAAGGTTTTTCGAGGTTTTTGTGAATATCTATAAACCTCATTCAATAGTTAGCATATGATTAGAGGTGTGTATGGCTGGGCCGGATCGGGTTTGGTTCGGCTTTAACTAAAAATTTAGGTTTATTTGTTAAGTTCGGGCGGACTTAAAAATGGGTCTAAAATTTTGCCCAAGTCCAATCCGGCCCGTTTATATTGATTTTTATATTATTTTTATATAATTTTAAAATATATAAGTATATCAAAATACTAAAAACATCAAAATAAATATTTCCCAACAAATTGAAAATAAAAGTTTAAAAATATGTATACTTAAATAACACTAAGATAGATGCAACTTAACAAGCAAATGTCTCTAAAATAATAACAAAATTAACAAATGTCTTTAAAATAATAACTAAATCAACAATAAAATAAGTTTTATACAATATCCAAACAATAACAACAAAATAGTAGCAACATAATAGTAAAATAGTAGCAAAATAGAGAGAAAAAAACAAGAAAATAATATTAAAAAACAAATTTTTTTTGTCCTTTAGTAAATTCGGGCCGATGCCGGGCCGGGCCAAAAATGTCTTACTGGAGGTCTGGGGCCTTTTTTTTGTCCAAACTCATTTTTTGAGCCTATATTTTTAGCCAAACTCTCCCACATTTCAGGCTGGCCTTCGGGCCGGGCGGATGACCCGACCCATGAGCAGTTCTACATATGATCAAGTGATAATAATTAATATCACGATTTTTTTTTATTTTCTATTTTATGAGGCATATAGTGAGATGAATTAATTATAACAATAGCTCAGTAAATCTGGTGTTATCATCCAGAGTGGACCCTCTTCTCTGATGGATGATCTTAAATGTTTAGGGTTCAAACATATTAAAAAGAAAGCCTTCAGCATGTGTATGGGACAGACTTTCAAGACACAAGTCCTTTTCTCGCTAGGAAAAAAAGAATGAAATGTCTATTCGCTAATATTAGACAATATAATTAATGCATAACTTTCCTAATTTGGCCTTAATATTATTTTTAATGCAATTTCTTTAAATAATAAATAAATATTACTTAACAAAGTTTGTTTTATATTAAGTAGAAACCCTCCATCTTTGTAACATAATCTATCCTAACTGAATTAATACTGGATTAATATTTATATAAATATTATTTTTATAAACTATAAGCCAATAAACCCCAAGCTCCAATATAGGATATGGCAAACTTTTCAAATCATTAGAAGCTGCCCACCTTATTGGTTATGAATCGACCATATGGGATTTAACAATCTAAGAACTTGATAGTATAAAAGAAACTTAATTTAATAATCAAAGACAGTGAATGTAATTAAAGCGAGAAAAAAATGGCACTCAAATTAATCCTATTTTGTTTTGATGTTGTTGATGATGTCTTTTTTTTACCTTGGTAGAGTTTAGTCTTCTGGGATTTTGAAAGTGCTTGGATCTTCATCCTGGATCCACCCATACTTCTCCATGTAAGGATTAACCAATGTTTTTGGTGGGTAATTCTGAATTTCATCTTTCCAAACATTTCCATCCTCTAAATCCCTCACAATCTCCCACAAACAACTGTTGCACTTAAAACCAGCCCCAAAGCTTATCATCAACACTTTGTCCCCTTTCTTCAACCTCTTTTTGGCTTCCATGTAGGCTAAAACATACCAAAGACTGCTTGCTGATGTGTTCCCAAATCGATGCAGGGTCATCCTTGCGGGTTCAAGGTCATATTCAGTGAGATCAAGGCTGAACCCTATCCCATCAATCACTGCTTTCCCTCCTGTGTGGATGCAGAAATGGTCCACCCCACTCTTGAAGTTAACCCCAGCTTTAATAGGTCCCTGAGTCGTGGTTCCCTTGGTTGAACCATGGCGGTTCCATTTCTTAACCAGTGACACTACCATGAACCGAACTAGTTCGGTAACAGGCAGGATCTTGGGGGTTATCACCCTCAAATTGTCAACAAAAGAACGGGTGGCAGCTTTAGGGAGGTTTTTCCCTAGATAAAATCCCACCCTTCCTATCTCATCTTCCCTTTGGATGCAACAATTGTACGACTCGTCTCTGCCTCCATGATGTGTCCTCACCAAGCATTTCAACTTGAACATTGCTCGATGCTTCAAGGAATTGTTGTTTGTCAAAAGAATGGCACACCCACCCGAACGGAACAAACAGTTGGCAAGAATCATAGATCTATCATTGCCTGCATACCAATTTGGACTCAAAGACTCTGATGTTACTAACAAAGCATACTTATTCTTGTATGATTTGAACACGTTCCGAACAATATCAAGAGAAATCAAACTCGCACTACACCCCATTCCCGTTAAGTTGAAACACTTGATGTCTTGCCTCATCTTGTAGTGGTTTATGATCCTAGAAGACAAACAAGGTGGTGCTGTTATCATGGAGACGTTGACAACGAGGAGATCGATTTCATGAGGGGAAACACCTGCCCTCGACAACAGCTTCCCTATGCTGTCTTGAAAAAACTCTTCCATTTCCAGGATTCCATCGGCCAATGTTGGGGTCTCTTCTCTGCCGGAGAACATGATTCTTGGGGCGTAGGTTTTCTCACCAATGCCGGAGCTGACAATGGCTTTCAGCAAGAACTTGTACTCGTTGAGTCCAAGGTTCTTGTTCCTTTTTATCACCTCCCCACAGAACTCGGTCCCGACCATTCTATCATCGGCTGGTTTGTAACATTGGTAGTCTAAAATGTAACATTCTTGGTCTCTCTTGTCGTTAACCCACTTCCAAATTTTTAAGAGAACAAGTAAGATTGGAAGCAACAGTAAGAAAGAAAACAACTCCATCAAAGGAATAAAAAAAAAAAAAAAAAAGAACAAAGAAGGAGACGAATTGTTTGTGGGTTGAGATGGGGGAGATGAGATGAAAGCCTTATAAAGGAGAAGAGAGCCAATGAGTTGGACATGTGAATTTGCTTAAAAGCACATTGCCATCACATCACTCAACTCCCTACCAACTGAATTTGTGTATAATTTCCAATCGATCTTTATTACAAAACTTGAACAAAGCTTTGCATGTCAGAGAACAAGACCAAAGAGCTTAATGGGGGAGGGGGGTCAAATTGCAAGCCTTCGTTAACGTTTCCTTAATGACTTAAAAACTCCATAGACTAACAGTGCAATTATCTAATTGATTTTCTTTCGTTAATTTCACGGAATGCTATTAGAGACGCCATTATAGTTCACGGTTAGCAGCTTACCCAATAATGCTATCCACATTTAAGAAGGCTGAGGGTGGTAGCTACAAATAGACATATATAGAAAATTTTCTGCAATATTATACCAGCACTCAAATAATTAATCTATGGAATTGCGACCAAAGATTAATCGGGAAGTGCAGTAAAAATAACAAATGAGTTCAGCATTGAATCAATGGAAAAGAGAGGTCGATAATTTAGTAAAATATCATTAAATTTGAGAAGAAAATCAGCTCTTGTTGGAATGGTAGGTTTTCCATGGTCATTAAGACTTGTTACATATTTGATATGAATTACTTAATTAATGGTTGAAAATCAATTACGGTTGGGTATGGTAAAATACATTGTACTCTTAAAAAGTAACGGAAATTCAAGCTTTAGAAACAATATTATTATGAGAGTTAGCCACCAACCCAAACATGGATCATAAAACAGGCATGGAAAAAATGGTCAAGAATATTGTATTAATCTCTCTCTCTCTCTCTCTCTCTCTCAATATTTTAATAATTATAGATTAGGGATGGCAAAGCCCAAATGGGTTCCGAACTGATCCACTCTATTTGGATTTTTTTTTGTTTGAAAAGTGGATGTGGGGCGGGGGGAATTTTTTCTTTTAGGTAGTGGGTATGGAATGGTTATGGTAATTGTTTACCTCAAACCGAGCTGCTCCACTATATAAATTACCATTTTATCCTTGTATATATAAAGTATTAAATGGGTAAAAATGTAATAACGTAATATAGAAAAAATCATATATTTTATGTTTAAATATCTTTTTGAAGAATTATATTTAAATATTTAGTTGACTTTAAAAGATTAAAAAAAATTAAAGATAAGTAGCAAAAATTAAATTGAAGTAGAGTAAGGTGGGGTGGAGATGGATGGTTCCAACATCCATGGAGGTGATAATGGTTTTCAAGATTATACATCCTTAGTGAGCGAAGCAAGTCGTAGAGTAGAGCGTGTCAATTGCGGAGCGATAATGGATCAAGTAATATCCGCCCTCGCCCCGCACCATTGCCATCCCTAATTATTGAAAGACGATTGTCGGGCACCTATAGTAGCATTTAATTTAAAATATTAATGAGTGAGTTTTTTTTTTTACAAACTTTATTATTTAGTGAGATTTAGAATATAGATTTCATAAAATTATTGATATAATTAAATTTATTAAAGATTATTTTATTTAAAAATAATATTGATAGATTTTATGTAAAATTTAAATATTTTATGGAAATAAAATTTTAACTAAAAATTATAATTTTATTTCACTTAATAATAGATTTAATTTCACTAAAATTTGAGATAACATATTGTTATATAAAACTAATTTAGTAAAGAAGATACTTTATAATTTATAATTGTTGCTATTATAGAAACGGTGAAAATAAAACATAAAATCTTCAACACTTATATTGTTTTTTCAGCATTTAATTGTTTAGTTAATCAAATATAACCTTAATTGGAAAATTATCAAATAACTAAAATTTCTAATACAAAAGTCATATATTATAAAAGTTATATAGTTAATTTAATTTATTTTAAAAATAAAATAAATCACTCTCCTAAAATTTTTATTTTAATTTATTTTAACCTTGACCAATTAACAAAATTATTTATTAAATTTTTTTGAAAAAATATTTGAATATGATTTTATTTCTTTAATTCACATTTGAAATGGTAATAATGTAAATTACAAGTTGAAGCAATGAAAGTTAAAGATAATAAGAATTTCATTAATTCAGTTAAATATGTTGGTGCAAGTATTGAAGAGTTTGGAGTGGATTTCGTTTGCATTACTTTCTATGTAGGCAAGCAACTAAATAGATTAAAATATAAATGATTAAGGAATCTCCATCTAGGCCTAGAAGTCAAGCTAGGGATGAAAGTCTTCACTCTTTAAAAATGAAAACAAACAACTTCTAGAAGTCAACTCTTTTTACATGAAATCTAATAGCTTCTGAAATATATATATATATATATATATATATATATGTCTTGTTTATTAGGAAATATAATGAATATCTAAAATTCAAAATCCCACATGATAGAGTTTCAATATTTTAGCCAACTAGTGAGTGGTTCATTTTTGGGGTGGCATTAAATAGGATGACAGTCCAATTGTTAGGTGAAGGAATTAATACAAATGATATTAGACGCCTCTTAATTTAGTCAACTGCCTATTTACTTATCACACAGCTCTGTGATACAGTTCAATTTTCATACTCTATAATACAGCCTCTACCTATCATATACTCCTTGTTTGGATTTGGATTTTTTTTTTTTTACCAGATTTGATTTACAAATATATATAATGTTAATCATAGAGAGGTAGGAAATATGTATAGATGACTTCAAAGCATTCCATCACTTTTATCGGCTAATTAAAGCTTCCAAATTCCTTAAGGTAATGATGATAAAAATGAAGAATAATAAGTGGCAACCACCGATTGATGTTTGGGCCCATGGATCCCTTATACACCTAGCATGGACGACGCATTGATGAAGGTTTCAAATAAATATATCCCCTCTCTATACATTATCTATCTAATCTAAACAGCTACAATAAAATAAAATTCTTATACATGTTTATCCATTTTATTCTTCATGCATGTTGGCCAATTGCATCTTTACCCACATTTCCCTCTTTCTCTTTTTAACAGTAAATAGATTTGTATTTATGGAACAGATAGCAATTAGACCTAATTATGGGTTAGATTATTTATTTGAGCTTGAAGGCTTACTTAAAATGTGGAAAGATTTAAACAAAATCATAGACTCAAAAAATAGGTTTGGACAAAAAATAATACTCATTTTCTAAGCAGATCAAGCCTTGGGTAAGATTTTTGGCTCAGGCTCAGCACAGATTAGCCTAAACCTTTTGTTTTGTTGTCATTTTACTATTATATTTTTATTATTTTGTTATTATTGTTTGGGTATTTTATAACTCTTGTTTTGTTATTAATTTTGCTACTATTTTATAGGCATTTGCTTACTAAGTTACAACTATCTTAGTGTCATTTAAGTAGAAAGACTTTTTTTAATTTATTTTCAATTTGTTGGGAAACATTTATTTTAATGTTTAGTGTATTTTATGTATTATATTTTTAAATTTTTTATATAAAATAATAATCTAAAAAAATTAATACGGGCCAAGCCAAGTCAAACTCGAGTTTAGCATTTTCAATTAGGGTCGGGCTTGGAAAAAATATTAAGCCCTTTTTTCGGGCTAGACTGAGCTTGAGCTTAGAAAATGAGTATAAATTTTGCATCATCCCAACCCAAACCTGGCCTAACTTAACTCATGATCAAATTTAATAGGAGAATTCTTTCACTTAATTTTTCTTTTGGAATAATAGCTCTTACTTTAGAATATTTATGAATCGAAATAATTGTTGTTTGATAATAGCTCCTCTATTGATTTACAATGATATATATATCCAAAGAATCTAATCCCTAAGTACTAGTATTTACATACTATTAATACTCCCCTAAAGGAGCATATATATCAATCATGCCCAGTTTGTTACATAGTCAACCTGATTCTCATTAAGTGCCTTTATAAACAAATCAGCAAGTTATTATGTTGTCTTCATATAACCCGTGGAGATTGACTTATCCAAAAAAATTTCTCAAAAATAGTAACAATCAACCTTGCTGTGTTTGGTTCTTTCATGATAAATTGTACTTACAGCAATATGAAGAGTTGTTTGATTATCACATAAAAACGTTGTTGGTGATGAATGTTCCAACCCAACTTCAATGAACAAATGCCATATATACATGATTTCACACATAAATTCTACCATAACCTGTATTTCGATTCTGCACTAAATCAATATACAACATTTGTTAGATTTATAAAATAAATCTAAAATAAAATTGAATAAACCATAATCTATCATGTCAAATCATCAAGAATAAATCAAAAACAAAACTAGATGCGAAAGCGTACCTGAATCCATAAATTCCTTTAAAATTTTACCGGATCTTGGGGATTTGATCTTCCAAATTAGCACACAAAAAATTTCAGAGAATATCTGCTCTCTCTTTCCTAATGATGGGATATTAGAAAAGATATTTTGTGTATAATTTGGGGATCATAACCCTAATATTTATAATCTTGGCATATTAGTTCTAATCAAATTCTAATTAGCCCATCATTATTAGAATTTGATTAGAACTCAATTATTAGAGTATCTATACATATTTAACCCATACTTTATTTAATAATTAAATCCCAATAAAATTCTAACCAAATTAGATCACTTTATTATATATATGATGTACATATTTTCCAACAATATTTTGCTTCTTACTCTTCCATGATATTTATACCAATAATAAATGTTCTATAATCAGGTTTATCTCCAACTCTCTTACAATTTTTCTTATTAGTTTTTCCTATAAACCCATCAAAAGTCCTAGATCTATGCATGCAGCTCGAATGTAGAACACCCCAAAAAGTTTTTCCCCTTGGCATCACCTATCATTATGTATATTGATGGGCGTCGAAACCACCAAATATAATTCCTACAAATAACTCTAAATAGTTGTAGAGTGGTAGTAGGGTCGATTCCACAGGGATCGGACGTTTATTATCAATTTCTGCGTTTATCTTGTGAACAAACATTTGTCATGTCAAAGGGTCGTGGCAAAGGTCGTGCCCACGACTCCTATCGTACCTGCTGAAAAATAAATCAGGGGGTTTAAAAATACTTAAAAACTAAATAATTGAAACAAAATAAATAGATAATTAAATAAATTGGAAATCAAATTGAAAATTAAATTTGAAAAATCAATTAAATTTAGCTCAGCTTTAGGCATGGGTTTTTTCGTCTTTGAACTGATCCTCGAAATTAGATGAACTCCTCTTTTCCAAAAAGCTAGTTATAGCTACCAAGGATGCCTCGGACACCAACTCTTCCTTTTGTAGATTAGTAATGGAACGTCCTATAACTAACCCTTACCGATCGAACAACCTACGAAACTTTCGTGATTTAGAACTCCAATAGCTTTGCATTCTAGAAGAGCCTAGCTCGAACCAATGCCCTCAAGCGCGTGGGACAATTAGATTAGGTTACTACTTCCATTGACGGAACCAAACAACAATCCCCACTTGGCACGCCAATGTGTTCATGGGAAACCGATTAGACAATAGATCCTTTCGGTATCCCAACTGTACGTCTAGCCACACTAACTCAAACGGCGTCCTTTTTTACTTAGTGTTGATTTGACTTTGTGAGTTGACGGAGTCATACTCTTAATCTGGAAAAATAATAAATAGTGGAAAGTAGGGGTTAAATAGCTCGGGTTCGTAACTCACGAATCTTTGACGGGGTTAACACCGGCTTAAAGCTGAAAGGCGTTTAGTGTGGCATGAATTTATTCATGCTTGAAGGTTGTGGAATTGATTTGGCTTTGTGTAAAGGATGATGGAATTTGGAAAGGAAAAGGGGCTTGGAAGACAATTAAACCAATTTTGGAACAGCAAACGATTGGATTTGAAATTGGCAGAATGCTTGACGCCAACTTGAAAAGAAAAAGAATAATTCCACTCCAAATTGAAGTAGAAAACGACAAAGAATAATTCCACTCCAAATAGGATTTTCTATTTTTGGCTTTTAAAAAGTTAAATTATTTGATGTGTCCTTGGCTTCCTCCATCTTTTTTATTTGGCCCCACTTCCATGATTTTCTTTCAATTTGGCCCTTTTCAGCTTGCTTTTGATCAATTGCATCCCTGACAAGAATTAAATCATAAAAATACTCATTTAGCAAGGATTGATTCAGAAATAAACTGAATTAAACACAAGAAGCCATGCAAAATAATCATGTTATCAAATCCCCCTATTTAGCTCATGCTTGCCCTCAAGCATGTTGTTCTTTCAAACATTAGAATTAATTCTACAATTATTAAAAATTGAGCCTCTTTTCTGCATCCATAATCAATGTAAACAACGTAGGCAAAATTAAATAAATAAATGCTCAGAACATATAGTTTAATAAACAAGTGTCATAAAATTTGAAGTATGTGAACTAGACAATTAAATTGAGTTTGAATCCAATAATTTGCAAGGCATTATTAATCAAAAAAGCTTTAGAAAAATTTTAGACATGGTCAAACCTTTTTACGCAAACTAGGATGACAACCCAAGCACCCTATCCCGGTTACTCACTTCAAACAGTCTTTATTATTATTTTTAGGCTCTGTTAGCGGAATGTTGTTAAGTTATCGACTTGTCACTCGAATCTTTTTACGCGAGATGAGATGACAACCCAAGCACCTCACCCCGGTTACTCAATCCGGTCATGTTTTCGAAACTTCATTCATAACTTGAGCCTTTATTTATTTATTTATTTTTATTATTTCTTTCTCTCTTTTTTATGCACAAGCAAATACATATTTTTTCAAACCACCAATTAAAAAAAAAATCTAGCTACATATATCAACCTTAAAACACAAATGTCGACTAATCTATATACTTGAGCATTTAAATTCAAAAAAAAAAAAAAAATTGCCCAATTGTCCAAATTGACTATGTATGAGATTAAAGGCTCAATGTCAAATAAACTATTGAATGAATTCAACGTAAGATTGAACACATGCAAAAGAGAAACATGTAGCCCAAATCAATCAACCATCCATGCATACTACCATTTTCATCTCCCCTACTTAATATATGCTTGTCCTCAAGCATGTGTCATATTATTGAAAAGAAAAAACAGCAGCTCAAATAACAAGTAAAATGAAAAGTTCAGAGTACTCCCCATGTGTTCTTAATGATATTGTTGGTGTTGGGGGTAACGACTTTGCATGATATCAAGGATTGTGGAGACTTGATTTTCCATTGTTTCAAGTCTCGCCTCGATTCGGCCTAAACGTGCCTCCACAGATAGAGGTTGTTCCTCTTGCTCTCTAGTATTGATGTGTGAACGTTGGTGAAAAACTATATTGTCGCGAGTAGTCCGTGTACCTGGAGGAACAAAATAACACGAAGTAAGGGTACCGGCAAGCAATCCCATATAATCCAAACAATATTTATTTAGGCTGTCCATACTATATGCACATATGAAGGTTGAGAAATCAATTTCAGATTGAAAAAGTCGAGAGGTAAATTTGAAATATATAACCCAAGTATTAGTGGATGATTGTAATGCAAAATGGCATGAAAATTTCATGCAAACCAATATCCTAAATTAACTTTAAAACCCAAATGCATGCACCACAAAAAGAATAGTTCAATCTTAGTCAGAACAGATGATGAGTCATTTCTACCCAAAAAATTAAAAGCTAAAAATCGGTGAATATATCTTAAAGCAGGTTCATGCACCAATAAGTCTTTTGTGGTCTTTGGATTATAAAGAAGATCAGAATGAGTTAAAACACGATAAACATATTGAGCATCAAAGTTGCTCGGAATATCTAACAGAGTAGAATGATAGGAATCAAATTTAATATTATCAGAGTTGATGAAACCCATGGAAATGTTCAATTCAGAAATTGACATACGAAAGTCCCTCCCAAGCAAACGAAAACATACAATGTTCTGTGTTTCAACAGTTCGCAAGGCATTTATATCGAAGCTAAATGTGGTGTAGAATTCATATACCCATTCATAATATGCATTACAAGAAATATTAGCAAATAAATTCCAACCAATAGCATTAAAATAATGAAGCACAGCATCATGAATATTTTAAAGATCAAGAGTGGGGAAATCGATTTGCATACAGACAGGGAGCGAGCATTGTCGGATGGCATCGTATCATGTTCGATGCCCCGATGTCGAAAAGTTTAGAAACCCTCGTAGATGACTTTCGGTAGGAATAGTGTTTGTACGACTATGTCTATTGCGTTGACTGTTTTAGGATGGTCGAACACGTTCGTTAGGCGAGTCGGGTGGGCTTGCATCTTCAGCAATGTTAGTATTTGTGTTTTTGTCACCAAATTAGCATGTCGTCCCGCGCCATCACTATTATCTGATTTTCGAAAAAATTCATGATCTCCATTATGTTCTTGAAAACATCAAATCAACTGAATTAAATAAAAATTTATTTATTTACACCCTAAATCTTACTAAAACTTAAAATTAAATAAATGAAAAGAAATTTGAGTTGTCTCCCAAAAAGCGCTTTTGTTTAACGTCGTTAGCTCGACGACCTTAAATGTTATCCGTTTGGCTTATTGAGAATTAAATTCTCCATCTTTTGCATTTGGATGTCCTTATAGAAAGGTTTCGACCTTTTTCCACTATCCTTGAAGCCCTTCCCGGGTTCCTCTATCGTTAGTGGATTGAGGAGTCTTTGAGCTTCTTCGTTCAAGTTTGCATTTTTCTCTGTCGGAATACTTGTACGTTCTAGAAATGATTTCAACTCTAATTTCGAGGCTTTCATGACAGCTTCACGTTGGATTATCGATAATTCCTCTTGCTTAACATCAAGATCAACATTCTTGCAAGGCACAATTTGTAACTTATCATTGGGATGTCCCATATCCTCATAAACATTAAACCTAACCACTTCATCATCAAATTCCATGGTGAGTGTTCCACTCCAAACATCAGCGTGGTACTCAAGAATGGTCTCCCAAGAAGTATCTCAGACGAATTGGCTGAGTTGTCATCCTCTATGTCGATAATGTAGAAGTTTGCAGGAAATATCAGCTCATTTACCTTAACAAGAACGTCTTCCAACACTCCTTCCGGATGCACTATGGATCTATCTACAAGCTGAATAATTACACATGTTTCCTTTAACGAACCCGCATTAAGTAGTTTATAAATTGACAAAGGCATAACATTAATTTATGCGCCTAAGTCACACATGGATTTTTTAACATTGACACTACATATTTTGCAAGATATGGAAAACATACCTTGGTCGTTACATTTAGGTGGTATTTTCCTTTGTAAAACAGCGGAGATATTTTCTCCGACACTCACCTTTTCATTGCCCAAGAGCTTCCTCTTGCTTGTACATAATTCTTTTAAGAATTTTGCATACCGTGGAATTTGTTTAATTGCATCAATAAGAGGTATGTTGATTTCTACCTTTCGAAAGGTGTTGAGGATTTCCTTCTCTTCTCACTCCTTCTTGCACTAGCCTAGTCTTCCAGGAAACGGAGGTGGTACTGCAAATGATTTTTGTGGTATTGACTCCACAGGAGTCTTTTTGTCAAGTTTCTTCTTATCTCGACCAGCGTCGCGGGCACGACTCATGCTAGGTACGAGCTCCAAAACCTTCCCACTCCTTAACGTCATAGCACTTATATTATGTCGAGGATTATGCTTAGTTTGGGATGGCAGCTTACCTTGGGACTCCAAACGATTAACTGCCATCGAAAGTTTACTAACTTGATTAGTTCACTCTTGTATTGATGCGTCTGTCCTCTGTTGATATTTTGTAGCATCGGCGGCAAGTCTTTCTATAACAACTTCTAGAGATGTGCTCGACTTGTGTTGTTGTTGTGGTGGTTGCAGAGGTCTCGGTTAGTATGATGGATTATATCGGCGATTAGCTCTGTAACTCAGGTTGGGATGATCCTTCCACCTGGGATTGTAAGTGCTGGAGAAAGGATCATAACGTCTTTGCAGAGCTCTCGAAAAATCTCCGACAGCATCAACATGTGCCGTTGAATTGTCGTTAAGGATTGGGCACGAATTCGTCGGATGTTCATATGTAGTACAAATTCCACACAGTTGGGTCAGATTCTTCTTTTCTGTAAGCAAAGATTGAACAACATTAGTAAGATTATCCAATTTATCTTCTAAGGATGAAACGTTTACCCCATTAACCCATCTTGTGGGTTCCAAATTTGGCCGATACTGTTGAAAATTTACCGCCATGGTGGATATCAGTTCTCTTGCCCTTTGAGGAGTCATATTGACAAGCGCCCCTCCACTAGCAGCATCAATCATCTTCATTTCCATAGGGAGCAGACCCTCGTAGAAATATTGAAGAATTGATTGTTCGGTCAACTAGTGTTGAGGACAACTTGCACACAGTTTTTTATACTGTTCTTAATAGTCGTAGAGCGATTCATTCTCCATTTGACTAATTTCCACTATGTCCCTCCTAAGTTCAGCTGCTCACGATGCTGGAAAGAATCTGTCAAGAAATACACAAGATAAGTCATCCCACTTTGTGATAGAACCGGGGGGTAAGTAAAATAACCATTCTCTTACTGTATCAACTAAAGAAAAGGAAAGGCTCAAAGATTGATTTCATCTTCGATTACTCCTTGAGGTTTCATGCTTGAGGAGACCATATGGAATTCTCTCAAGTGAGTGTATGGATTTTTGTTCTTCAAGCCTTGAAAAGTGGGCAAAAGGTGAATCAAACCTGATTTCAACTCGAAAGGGGTTCCTCCAGTTGGATAGTTGATGCATAACGGTGTTTGCTCATTGGGAGCAGCGGCTAGTTGACGAATGGTTCGATTTTCCATCCTTTCTGGTCCACCGAGGTTGCCTTTCGCTTCTTTTGTTTTAAAAGGTAGTTCGATCTCAAGTTCAACCACTTTGACTTGTTTCCTACGTCGAATTGCCTCTGCACGAATTACTTCGCTTAACTTTTCGACGTCAAATTCTAGGATCCCTTGTTCTAGCTCAACTCCTGCTTTACTTGCACGTTTAAGAGCTTCCATCTCTTTTCGTCATGCTCGCTCCATTTCTCGATCTTTGGGCCGTATTTTGAGATTTCCAGATGCAGATCTGGTCATAAGGTAAACAAACAAAATTAGAAAAATATCTCCAATCCTCGGCAACGACACCAAAATTTGATGGACGTCGAAACCACCAAATATAATTCCCACAAATAACTCTAAATAGTAGTAGAGTGGTAGTAGGGTCGATTCCACAAGGATCGGACGTTTATTATCAATTTCTGCGTTTATTTGGTGAACAGAACATTTGTCGTGTCAAAGGGTCGTGGCAAAGGTCGTGCCCACGACTCTTATCGTACCTGATGAAAAATAAATCGGGGTTTAAAAATACTTAGAAACTAAATAATTGAAACAACATAAATAGATAATTAAATAAATTGGAAATCAAATTGAAAATTAAATTCAAAAAATCAATTAAATTTAGCTCAGCTTTAGGCACGGGTGTTTTCATCTTTGAACCGATCCTCGAAATTAGATGAACTCCTCCTTTCCAAAAAGCTAGTTATAGCTACCAAGGACGCATCGGACACCAACTCTTCCTTTTGTAGATTAGTAATGGAACGTCCTATAACTAACCCTTACCGATCGAACAACCTACGAAACGTTCGTGATTTAGAACTCCGGCAGCTTTGCGTTCTAGAAAAGCCTAGCTCGAACCAATGCCCTCAAGCTCGTGGGACATTTAGATTCGGTTACTACTTCCATTGACGGAACCAAACAGCAATCCCCACTTGGCACGTCAATGTGTTCACGGGAAACCGATTAGACAATTGATCCTTTCGGTATCCCAACTGTACGTCTAGCCACACTAACTCAAACGATATCCTTTTTTACTTAGTGTTGATTTGACTTTGTGAGTTGACGGAGTCATACTCTTAATCCGGAGAAATAATAAATATTGAAAAGTAGGGGTTAAATAGCTCGGGTTCGTAACTCACGGATCTTTGACGGGGTTAACACCGGCTTAAAGTCTGAAAGGGATTTAGTGTGACATGAATTTAATCATGCTTGAAGGTTGTGGAATGTGATTTGGCTTTGTGTAAAGGATGATGAAATTTGGAAAGGAAAAGGGGCTTGGAAGGCAATTAAACCAATTTTGGAAAAGCAAACAATTGGATTTGAAATTAATTGACAGAATGCTTGAAAAAGAATAATTCCACTCCAAATTGAAGTAGAAAAAGACAAAGAAGATAATTCAACTCCAAATAGAAATAGGAAAAGAACTAATTGATTGATGATTTTCTAAGAATAAAAAGCCTCTATTTATATACATGGGTTTACTAAAAATAGCCTAAATTAATTTAATATAAAATCTAAAATAATTAAAAATAAATATAAAATAAACTAAATAGGATTTTCTATTTTGGCTTTTTACAAAGTCAAATTATTTGATGTGTCCTTGACTTCCTCCATCTTTTTTATTTGGCCCCATTTCCATGATTTTCTTTCAATTTGGCCCTTTTCAGCTTGCTTTTGATCAATTGCATCCCTGACAAGATTTAAATCATAAAAATATTAATTTAGCAGGAATTGATTAAAAAATAAACCGAATTAAACACAAAAAACCATTCAAAATAATCATATTATCATATATTTTCCTCGATCTTTTTTCTTCACAAAAATCAAAGCCCTACATCATTTTAAACCACCCAAACCCAAAATCACCTTGAGTTTCTTCTATTATGTTCTTATGTTTCTACAAAAATTTTGATTTTGTTCTCTGATAGTACCCTTTTCTACCAAAAAATAAAAAATAAAAATAAATTTTTGGCTTGCTATTCATGCGTGATGTTAATTGAATATTCCTGTAAAAAAAAAAAAAACTTGAATTCTAGCACAAGCTCGAACTGGACTCCAAGGCTTGATCTGAGCAGGTTGGACGATCAATGAATATCAAACTTATCAAGTGACATAAACACAACACATTTATCAAAAGAACAGAACAATAATTGATCTGCTTACGTACATGTAAAGAAAATAGAACTGTTTCATCTTTTTTATTATTGAAATATTAGTATATATTAACAATTAATTTTTTAATTACATATTTACCTACTATATACTATAATAGATAGACAACATACGACAGTAAATACAAAGATACGGGAGAAATTATTACTACAAGTTAAATGTTCACCTGCGAGAAATTAATATGTTATTTCTGGGTTGATTCGTCTATGGTCTATTACGAAATTAATGTCTTGTTTGTAAGGATTTTTACATTATAAAATATTAATAAATTTTGTTGAATTTTCTAAATATAAATAAGATAATATAGATGATGCATTTAAATCTAACATAATTGGATCCGAAACAAATAGGTTAAAATTTGCTATAATGCATGTATTTTTAAAATTAGAAATTCAGTCCTTATATTTATATTTTAAGAAATTTAATTAGGTTCAATTATTAATACTGTTAATTATTTTTATTAAATTCAAGTTAATTACAAAATCTTTTTTAATTATATGATTATCAAGTGTGTAGTTTTTATTATTATTTCAAAATATCACAACAACAAATTTAACAAAAATAATAATAATGTTAACAGTAAAATAACTAAATTTATAAATTTAAAAAGTACAAAGACTATAGACAAATTTTAACCAACCAAATAACACAAATCTAACTAATCTTTGAAAAGATGTGATTGAAAAATGAAGGCGGATTAAGATTATAATCAACAATTAATGCAGGATATATCCAGCGCTGCATTAAAAATATATTTAGTGCTAAATTATTATTTACCTGTTAAATTTAGTTAATTATTAATTTGGAAAAATATGAATTTAATGTCATACTATGTTTTGCTGACTATAACAAAGTCCAACCATGCACTTGCCGTCTTGATAAAGAGAGTACTTTGCATGAGACAATATAAATTAAATGTTGCATACATATATGTGTAGGACCCAATTTATGCCAGGGGCTCAATTAACCAAATAAAAAAAATTCAAACAAAAAAAAAAAAGCAAACAGAAATTAAAAAAATCAAAAGTCCAGTTTACAATCCATTAGCCCAAACTTAAACACAAACCCGAATGGCCCAAACTTAAACCCAATTACAAACCAGTCCAACGAGCCTAATTTGCCTTTAACCTAGCCTAATCTATACCGGCCCAAAATTTTAAAAATTTTCAAAACCCTAGAGTTCCTTTCTTTTGCTGCCGCCACTCCTAGCAGCCCCTAGGCCTGCCTTGGCCAGCGCCGCACGTCAGCCACGCCTCTGTCACCACTTGCAAAACCAAGGCAACACGCAACAGAAGCTAACAACCAAGACAAGGAGGAAAACGACAAAAAAAAAAACAAAGAAAACAAAACGAAACAAATAAAAGCCGATCTTTGTACATCGGTTATAAAAACCGAAACAAGCCATTTGTAATTTTTTTACGAACACTTAGAAATCAAAAAGAAGAACAGAAACTTTCAAGGTTGATTTCGTTTTTATTTTCGATTAGTATTTACTATCGTTTCCTATTTATTTTATTTTCGTAATCTTTACAAACGAAATAATAATAATAAAAGAGAAAGGGGGCCTTACCAAAACCTTCACGGTCACGATGTTGGAGGGCTCTCTCCCCGTCGTCGGAGCTTGGCCAGAGAAGGGGTGCCGAAGACCCTCTCTCTTCGTTTTTGGACACCAAAGGGCAGGCCTTCAAACGGGGCTCAAAACAGGGGCTAAAAGCCCATTTCGCGCACCGTCGGCCACCGTATGCGGTGGTGGTGCGGCGGGCGGCAAGCAAATCTGATGGTCCCTCTTTCAGACGAAAGAGAAGGAAGGGAGAGGGATCAAAGGACCCTTTAGTTTTTTTTTTTTATGTGGGGCTGCAAATGAAAAAAATTTTGGGCTTTTATGGAGACACGAAATGGTGCCGTTTCGCACCAAGGTCACCAGCGCCAAAACGGCGCCGTTTAAGGTGACCTGAATGAACCCGACACGCTCCACCAAGGGGATCCGCGCGTTCTCATTAAATGGGATATTTCTCCCCATGGCCCTTCTGCGTTTTTAGTTTACTTAATTTAGTCCTTTATTCCATTTTTATTTCTTTTAAATTTGACCCCGAGTGTTTCGCGTTTGACCCGTTTCAGTCCTGAGTAAAACGATGCGTAGGGAACTTCAGGAGTAATTTCCTAATCAGTCCTTGGTCATTTTACACGCATTCATCTCGGTCCAGATTAGTATTTCATCATTTTTGCAATGTTTAGTTTTCACCTCTAAATTTATTCTGATTAACAATTTAACCCCTGACCTTTTATTTTGAACCTTTTTATATATATTATTTATTTTAAATTCTTTTGTTTACATATCATTTATTTTACACCTTATATGTTTATTTTATTGTTTATATATTATTTATCTTAAGTTATTTCATATATTATTCATTTTAAATTAATTTATATAATATTCACCTAAATTGTTTTAATATATATATTGTTTTAAAATTATTTTATGCCTTATTTATTTTTCATTACCTTATTTATGCATTTTAAAACTCTTTTATATATATTGTTTTTGAATGGTTTTATTATTTAAGATTTTTCATGTACTGCTTTATTCAGTAAACTTTTATATATATATATATATATATATATATATATATATTTTTTAGATTGTTGTATATTGTTGATTTTGACTCTCTTTTTTACGTTATTTATTCTAAATTTATTTATTATCATTTTAAAACTTGCTTTACAATTGTTTTATGTTAGTTTGCTTTTACTATTCATTTTAAAACTATATATATTATTATTTAATTCATTTGTCTTTGATTATTAATACTAGTATTTAAGTAGTGCACGTCATGCGATTATTATCCTTGTATGTATTATAATTCATTTATTCGTATTTTCATATCATTGTCATTCACTTATAATGTTTTATTCACGTATTATTGGTCAATGCTCATTACCATATTGTCGTTTCATGTTATCATATCGTGATTAAACCCCAACACACTTATCCAACTTGGATCCTCGTATTTTACTCCAAACGAATAATGCATACCATTCAAATATTGTACCCACTATCGTTTTAAAAGAAAAATCTTCAAAATAAGGCAACATTCTGTGTTTGGAAATTCGAAAAATCGTGCCCTAACGTGCTGAGTTTCGGTTTTTTCGTTTGGCCAAATGATCGAATATCCTTTTAACATTTTCAATGCATGAGCCTCGAGAATCATGAGATGATCTCGGATTCGAGGATTTAAATTGTCGTGTCCTAACGTGCTAGATGCAATATTTTATTTCTTCGGAGCGAGAGAATCTTAATATCCAATTTGAGTAAATTCAATTATTTTTAAAAATAGATCGTATTTTTAAAATCTTTTTCAAATTTTCAACTTTCGACATTATGACATGAAATAATCAATTAGGTAACAAGTCTGGGCATGACGAGAGTGCTAAACCTTCCTCGCACGTAACCGACTCCCGAACTCGATTTCTCAAAACTTCGTAGACCAAAGCCGTCATTTTAGTAAGTCAAAATACTTTATTAAAATGATCAAGTTTTAAGAGGTGATCCAATCACATCTCATAAAAAAGGATAGGTGGCGACTCCCGTTTTCCTTTTCGTTTTCAAAATCAAAGTCAATTCCCGTATTACAAAAAATAGTTTTGACAATTTATATATATATATATATATATATAATACAATTTGCACTTATCCAATATGTTTTTTAAAGATCAAAATATTAATTTTTAAATGAAGAACTGTTCCGATCCTGCATGGATGATATTATTTATATATATTATGCACAAAAAGTCAAATAATTATTTTGTATGGAATGAAATAAGTATAAATAAATTTAGGATGAATTATATGAAAACATCCTAATTTGACTCATGAAGGTGTTGAACTGTACATTTTGATAACCATTTCGTAATGAATTTATATATCACCATAATAAGGCTGGAGTTGCTGTTTTCTCAACCCTTGTAAGTTAACTTTTGTGTTGCAACACAAAAACTGATAATTGAGGTTCATGGCATGATGTGTGTGATTCCAAATAGGGTAAGGATAGCAGCAAACTACATTTGAAATTAAATATCGACCATAGTGTTAGTTGAGCTATAAATGTTTTGTTGCCCCTTTTTTCTTTTCTTGGTATCGAAGAAATAGCATCTATTTGCATCTGCCTGCAGCAGGTCTATTACTTCAACTGGTGGCAAGTGATGCACTCATGTTGCCTTCTCTGAGTTTGTGTTGTACCCTTCTTACCTCCCAGTCCCCTTGTAGCATTCCGTTCAACGGTCGAACTATAGCATTATGATGCAGCCTCTTTTCAGCTAGTCGGTATAGCTGTGTTATCGACCTCCAAAACTACTCTTGGAATGAATTTATTGTGATTCATAATTTTCATGTATGTTGATTCGTCATTCTCATGCATTAAATTTATTGTGATTCATAACTTTTTGTGTTTTGCTTCTTCTTTGATATTCCTTCGGGTTTTCTTTTCTAATGGTAGTATTGAAATCTCTCATTAAAACAGTGTCAACATTCAACTAACTATATTCAAGTTGCACACATTTCTTTTTAACTATATTCAATCACAACATATATTTCGAGAACAAAGTTTAGGATAAATAAAAGGGTTTGCAGTATAGAGATGTAAATCAATGAATTTTTAAACCATCATGTTGGAGGTTCATATTAGATTTCATTATTTTAATTTTTGTATTACTACCATGTTAGAATTTAGAGTTGTGCTTGAAAACAGAACCCATGTCTGATTTGAGCCTTCTAAGCCAATTCCACTACCTTGCACAACCTAGTCAACTTGGACACTTTTGAACCATTACATTGGACCCGCAAGCTGAGGCCTACCTATAGAAACATAGCTGGTCAACTTGGCCCACTCACAGCCACCTAGTCGGCCTACTTGGTGTTAAGCATTCGTGTCCTGTATTGATGTAAATTACTTGATTCGATTGAATTGATTTTGATTAGAAATATTTCACATGTTATTCATTCTTTTATGTTGATTAAGCAAATACTTTACTGGGTATCTATGTTAAATTGATAAACGAGAGGAGAATTTTTTTATAGTTGGTAATTTAAATATACATGGGCTACAATAAGTAAGTACCTCTAGACTCAATCATAGTAAAGAGTTTAGTCGAAATATCAGTTAAATTCTAATTTTGATATCATTAAATTTGTCATTCCACATTCAACTCAATCGTCGAATTTAAATGTATGATATCACATTATGTTGTCGAAACAACTCAAACTATTATAACACAAATTCATTCAATGCACTCAACTATTGAACTCATCTACAAGCATTTAAATTCTCATTGATTCTATTCCATCAATTTATAAGGTCAATTTTAGAGTTAGGACACGAATCACGAATCCAAACTCAATTTTCATAATTTCTATGTTATGCCTCGAGACATTCAAATGCACGTCTCCAAACAAGGACATGATTGTCTCGAGGCTAAGTTTTAGCCTCGAGACATGCCTCCCATATTTTCCTATTTTTACTTCGCTGTTTTGATGTCTTAAGACAAAGAGTTCTTATCTCAAGTCTTAGAATATGACTAATCTTATTTTAGGTTTGATGTTTCCATGTCTCGAGACATACATCCAATTGTCTCAAGATTTAAAAGTGGAGTCTCAAAACCTGGCTATTTATAACAACCCAAATAGTATTAACTCATTCTTTAGGTCTTAAGACTAGATGATAAAATGACCCAAATTACTCAATCTCAAACATTCAAAACATACCAAATTGTACCTTAACATCCTTACACCTTACGTTAATGTAAAACCTTTAAATTGAAAAATTTAAACACAACAAAATAATCACCAAATCATAGTATTTCATACTTCGATACCTAAACCACAAATTATCATGTTCAAACTCATGTGAAATATGATAATTAGCTACTAATCAAACAATGAAATTCAACTTTGTAGACCATATAGGCAAAGTTGCTAAACATGCCAAAATGCACACTTAATACCAATCATAAATACCCTAGGTACATAAGACCCAAAATCATATATACTTACAAAAGAGATAACCAGACATATCTCTAGCTAAGTTGTTGAGTTGAATATTTGACCACTTCAAAACTATGTCAACTCTCGTTCAATACCTACACATGGAAACAAACATAACTATACATTGAGTATTAAATACCTAGTGATGCTAATATAATTCAAATTCAATATAATAAGATTAAATTGAAGCAAATAGATAAATATGACATTAACTTCATTACTTCATCAAAAGATCAATAATCATATAATTCCCAAACTTTCTCATTCAATACTTATTTCAATATTCCATAATTTTATATCATGGTGTACTCCATAATTCAACGTGTCATTCAAAGTCCATTTTGTTACTAGCTCTTTTCGATCCCTCCTAATCAACGATAGACATTAGGATAAACACTTGGATTTATATAACGAGTAAGCCCATGACCCTCTAGGCATTATGACTATTTTATTCTGCCATCCTAGGTTGCTCGACAATGATGACTTTTAGTATTTGCCCAAACTATTTTATTCTAGCTACCATCTTAGGTTGCCCGACAACGATGACTTTTAGTATTTACCCACAACCCTCAGGGAATTGGAACTAGTAAATCATTGTATCAATGACCTTACGGCATACCAACTATACTCGGACTACATCTAACATCATTTAATGAGACATGATCATCATTATTATCACCATTATAACACGATTCAACGTGATTTCAAGATCTCAATATACCATATATTCATATGTATCAAACATATATTTACACATACATGTCAAAATTCAAGCATTCATGGTTGGTTTCAACAATCATGACATCAAATTCATCATTTCATAGTTTGGGAAAAGATACACTTACCTCAGCAGGTTCTTTATATTTGATTATAGCGACTTAGTAGGCTACAAACAAGTAATTGAATTATAGAAGCACAAATCAATTTTATTATTCATTGCTTGCCACTACACCAAAACAGACTTTTAGCCGCATTTTTAAGCGCCACTAATAGTATTTGCGGCGCTTACAAAAGCACCGCTAAAGAAAGCGTCGCAAATTTTATCGGCGTTTATTGTGAAAAAACGCCGCTAAAAGGCTTGACTTTTAGCGGCGCTTTTCTAAAAAACGTCGCTAAAAGTGGGGACTTTTAGTGGGGACTTTTAGCGGCGCTTTTAACACAAACGTCGCTAAAAGTGGGGACTTTTAGCGGCGCTTTTAGAAAAAATGTCACTAAAGGTGGGGACTTTTAGCGGCGTTTTTAACACAAATGCCGCTAATTTGCACAGATTTGCAATGCTCATTTTCTCCAATATCCTACCCTCCTTGCATTAAAACCAACCAAAAACAGCAGGAATTGCATATAATTTCAACCCAAGACAGAAATAAAACATTTAAATCTCACCAAAAGCATTAAATCTAAACGATACTTCAAATTTAATAAAAGATATATGATAAACATTAATAAATGAAGTATAATTCAAACAATTCTTACAATAATGTTAAATGTAACAATGTTAAAATCATCTTACAACAAGAAAACAAATGTCTAAGATGGCGACTCTCATTCATTGAACATCTTCATCGTAGTCTAAAGTCAGAATGGAGTTCTTCATACTTTATGTTCGGCTCTACCTCCTCAAGTTGAGCAATATGCTCGCCTCCCTCGCATCGCCTCCGCTCTAAGTTGAGAAATTTGCTCACCGTGTGCTCGCTTCCATCCGAGCTATATGGTCTTTTAGTCTCGAACTTCAAGACGAGATTGGCTCCGGAAGGCATGTACGGTTGGGAGCCGGATCCAAAATATTGGGTCGAGGTAACCCCATATCCTTGAAATCGAACCCGACTATACCTTTTAAGACCCAAAACATTAGTGATAATTCAGTTATTAATATACTCAAGATTAATGAACTATCAATCGAAGCGATCGTACCTTTCAGACCCAAAACATCGATAATAATTACATCAATCTCCTCGAGATTAACAGAACTATCACTCAAGCAACCGCTTCATACTCCGCTTCTTCTCCTTTAGTTTATCCTAATAAATCAACGAAAGAGTTAGAAACGAAATATATAATAAAAAAGAATGCAACATAACTTAAAATTATAAATTTAAAACTACAAACAATGAATTAAACTATTATAATTAAACATTATAAATATTTATAATAAATCAATTATTAAGTAAATATACCAAAATTTCGCAGACTTGGATGTCATCAAGATCCGTCCTTCTTCCTATCGTAATGTCAAAAAGTCAAGGCGCCCAACTTTTGACCGCATTTAAGCTTCCTACATTATAGCGAAAAAATATAATTTAATAGTATAAAGTCATTAATATTTGAAAGAAATAATAAATTATAATACCTCGGCCTCACTACACAAGCAAAACTTTTGGAATCTGCCGTGTGCTAGAATTTTTGTTTCGTCACGCTTGTTCCAACTCGCCACGGTCCTACATAATGGAATTTGAATTATGTATATAATAAATACTATAAATCAAAAAATTTATAAGACTTTAAAAGTACGTAATACCTCTCCTTTCTTTGAATTCCAAAATCTAACTTGATCTTCCCATTGGTACCTCAACATTCCCGGCGGAACATTTCTTAATTTTTCGTCGAGGCTTATGTCTTTCTTAAAATATTATTTTTTCAGCGTGCTTTTATTGTCCCTCCATTTTTTACCCAATGTCTTCTTACCATAGTCATTGGAGACCTCTAAAGCAAATCTCTGCTGAACAAAAAAAAGTTTAAACAGTTAATATAAATGAAAGTTAAGTCAAAGTATTATAAATTACATTCACTTCTTGTTACCTTAATATTATAGAAAGCCTAATTTTTATTGGCATCAGGCATGTGATGCCATGATTCGTAGTTAATGGGCATATTGGCATTTTGTGCTATAATGCCCAAATAGCCTACTAACAGTCGAGCTTCAGATCCAACAGGCTGGCCAAAATTGTTTCTCCTTACTTTAACACGCTCGGCAGGCTCTAAGTCGTATAAATCTTTAAGCAATGTACGTCCCCGACCTCTGCGTGTCCCACCACCTTCAGCTGAAAAATGATATATTATTATATTAAAATTAAAAAATGAATCAATAATAAAATTCAGCATGCATGTAAAATAAACTTAACATTACTTTGAAATTCTGCAGGCTCGTCATCTATGTCCGGCAGACTAGAAGATCCAACAACTGTTTGCTGTTCACTATTTGCTTCTTCTAAATTTGGAGTATTGTGGACAATACTTAAATCTCGTAATCGTCTTCTAGGCATTTTTCCTGCAATACACATGAAATAGTTCAAAATTTTAGTAACAAATAACAATAATAATAGTATATTTAAAATAGTTAAATTATATAACATGCCCAACATATATATTATAATATTACATATAAATAATAAATCGTAAAATCTTACTAAATCATATTTCGTAGATATCTTCATCCACATCCTGACGAACCCATTGAAATTGTTGACTAGTACTAGGGATATTTTCATTTAAGTTTTGTTCTGGAAAAGGTAATGTTTCTGATCTTTCGACTATGTCATCTCTACTTCCACTGCCAATGTGGAACAAGTCTCTAGGGGTGTTTCGAAGTACAACGTACCAACCCTCATCAGTTGGATCTTCTGAGTAAAAAACTTGTTTAACTTAAGAAGAAAACACATACGGCTCGTCTATCAGTTGTTCTTCGGTGTGAATCAATCGAGAGAAATTCACCATTGTAAAGCCATATTGAACATTTTTAATTCCGCGAGCCGTATTCACATCATCCCAATCACCTCGAAATAAGACAACTTTGCATTTTTCGTAATAATCCAACTCAATGATGTCAGTAATAAGTCCGTAATACTCCAGATTCCCCTCGACAGGATTACTGTCCCTAGCACTAGCATAACTTGTAATTGAAGAACTAACAACGATTCCACAATTTTGGGTTCTCCTCAATCTTTCGCGATACCTTGTATGAAATCGGTATCCGTTGATGAGGAAGGCACTATATTTTTCACTATTCTGTTTGGACCTTGTGAAAGCCATTTAACTTCGTCATTAACTTCATTCTGACTCCAAACCTATTGAATCGAAAGTAAATCGAGTAATTATAATGTTATAAGAAAACATTATTACTTGTCAATGAAAACTTAAATTGCATAGCATTTGGCTTAACCATTCATGGAATGATTCTGTGAATAACTTTTTAATTTCTTGTCGATTTAATCTTCGAGATCGTGAATGAGCTCTCAATATTTGTGTGTACTCACTACGTTTAAAAAATGTTTACTTTGTTAGAAGACAAACAAATTATAATTGATGAGTATTTATCAAATTCTAGAACTTACTTCCGAAATGGTTCCATTGAATCGTGATGAAAAAGAACGTATCGATGTGCTTGGACCCACAATCTATCGTCTAATTATGCAATTTTGACTTTGCCAATCGGTTCTCCGAAACTTTGAAATAAATAAGTTTCGGCCAAGTTATGATCTGTGAGCCTAGCATTTCTACTTGGTCTATTCATTCTTGTTTCAACATCTTCCAAATGCCTCTAATACATTCCTCTACCAAGTAGCCCTCGGCAATTGATCCTTCCGGATAACGCTTATTTCGGTAGTAAGACTTCAATTTGGATAGGAACCTAAACACGATATACAACATTATCAAAAGTTACAACTAAAAGTATTGGGGTGAATGAAGGAATAATTTACAAATAAAGTAAAACCTTTCAATGGGATACATCCATCGATAGAAAATGGGTCCACCAAGTATTGATTCACGCGAGAGATGAATTAACAAGTGCACCATAATTGTGAAGAAGGAGGGCGGGAAGATCTTCTCCAGATTGTATAAATTCAATGCGGCTTGATCTTGTAGTGTCTCAAGTTCTTGAATATTCAAAACTTTACCACAAATTTCTTTCATTATATTTGACAGTTCAATTATACAAGACGTCACCTTTTTCGACATACAACACCGCATAGCAACTGGCAGTAAGTCTTGCATTAAGATGTGATAGTCATGCGATTTTAAGCCATATAGTCTTTGATCCTTAAGACTCACACATCGAGATATATTTGATGCATACGCATCCGGGACCTTTATATCCTTCAACACCATACAAAACACTTCTTTCTCCATCTTCGACATTAAAAAAATAGCAGGTGGCAATCGATATTTCATATTCTAGAGTGCTTGGGGATGAAGCTCACGCCGAATTCCCATGTGGACTAAATCAAGTCGACTCTAAAGATTGTCTTTCGATTTTCCATCGACATTCAAAATAGTCCCAATGATGTTCTCGCAGACATTTTTCTCAATGTGCATGACATCAAGATTATGGCGTAAAATCTGATGCTCCTAATAAGGCAACTCAAAAAAAAAATACTTCTTTTTTTCCACAAGTCCGCCTCATTAGGATTGTCCTCTTCATCAGATTCATCCCTAGATCTTCTATTTTTGTGCGAGTTGGCCAGTTGATTCATCTTCCCATAAATGAAATTCATATCTTTCAACATTAACAATATTTCGGATCCATCGGTCTGCGAAGGAGCTTCTCTGAACTCTTCAGTACCATCAAACTGAGCACTCTAAAATCTAAATCTATGATTTTCTGGTAACCACCGACGATGCCCCATGTAAGAGAACTTCTTCCTATTATATAACCATTACGAACATGTCTGCCCAGCACAACGCGGACAAGCATAACGTCCCCTGGTACTCCAACCAGATAAATTAGCATAAACCGAGAAGTCATTAATAGTCCACATCAAAGCCACACGTAAATTAAAGTTCTCTTTTCTCATTGCATCGTATGTCTGAACACCAGCCAATAGTTATTTTAACTCTTCAACAAGTGGCTGCAAATAGACGTCAATGTCATTCCCGGGCCCTTTCTCTTTAGGTATAACCATAGACAAGATAAAAGATGATTGTTTCATGCAAACCCATGGAGGCAAATTGTAAGGAACAAGCACCACAGGCCAAGTATTGTATGTTGTGCTCATGAGTTTGTAAGGATTAAATCCATCAGATGCTAGCCCAAGCCTCACACTCCTAGGATCGCTTGCAAAGCTTGGAAATTTGGAGTCAAAAGATTTCCAAGCTAAAGAATCTGCAGGATACCTTAACAATCCATCATCGGTTCGTCCATCATGGTGCCATGTCATTGACTCGGTTGTCTTTGACGACATGAAAAGTCGTTGAATCCTTACTATTAGCGAAAAATACCGCAAAATCTTAACTGGCTGCTTCCTTGATTGTGTATCATGATCTTCCTCATTACCATCCTCTGTATTTCTATTAATCCAATGGGATTGACCGCATACATGACAGCACTATTAGTTTATCCGGTCGCCCCAATACAACATGTAGTCATTTGGGCAACTATGAATTTTGTTGTAGCCAAGGCCCAAATCATTTATCAGTTTCTTCGTGTCTTTGAAAGATTGAGGGATTTTCGCAAACGAGAACATTTCTTGCAAAAACTCTAACGAGTTTTTGGTCCATCCTCCCAAACATTTCAAGTGAAAAAGACGAATACAGAAAGTCAGTTTGGAAAATTTTGATCCCTCAGACAGTTCTTCATTCATTTCACCAAGTAACGTGTAGAACCTCGCCGCTTCTTCATTTGGCTGTTCATCAGGTACACTTCTTCCCCCTTCGGTGAAAGTATTTCCACCAAATTATAATCATCGATTGCACCCAAGGTAGGTGGAAATGACCCGAAACCATCACTGCGCATATTAAAAGCATCCCTCAACATGCCTTCCATGTTATCATCTCTAACATTGTCATTGTAAGCACTATGAGGATAACCCAGATTCATCGATGAAGATCCTCCACTAGATGTACACTCTCCATGAAAAATCCATTTTTTGTACCCCCGGACAAAGCTATCAACAACTAGATGTTCGTAGACAACTTTACGATAATGCCAATTAATATTGCAACACTTCTTACACAGGCAAAGAATCATATTCTCTTGGCTTGCATTTTGAAATGCGAAATTCAGAAAAGTTTCTACTCCATTTCGATAGCCGTTGCTTACCCTTGACAATTTCATCCAAGTCCTATCCATTTTGTAGTTCTTGAAGTCTAAAGTTGACAATAAATTACACGGCTAAATTGTTAATTTATAATTTATGTAAGTACTGATATGATCATATATATAACCGAGTACTATGTAAGTTATATAAATTACGTAAGTTATGAAGTTTGATCTTAAAATTATGTAAGTTATGAAATTTGATCTTAAACTTATGTAAGTTATGAAATTTGATCTTAAAATTAAGTAAGTTATGTATTCTTTAAGATTCATCATACGTGGCATTGTTACACCTAGAGAGGATCCATTATATCGACAATGGTGAGATATAAGGCAAACCGTCGAGTTTCCAAATTATATACTTTGAATCTTTTTTTTCTATACAAGTATTATGTAAGTTATGTATTCTTTAAGATTCATCATACGTGGCATTGTTACACAGGGAGGATCCGTTATATCTTACAATGAGATATAAGGTAACCCGTCGGTTTCCACCTATATACTTTGAATCTTTTTTTTTCTATACAAGTATTATGTAAGTTATGTATTTTTTAAGATTCATCATACATGGCATTGTTACACATGGGGAGGATCCGTTATATCTTACAGTGAGATATAAGGCAACCCGTCAGGTTTCCAGCCTAAATACTTTGAATCTTTATTTTTCTATACAAGTATTATGTAAGTTATGTATTCTTTAAGATTCATCATACGTGGCATTGTTACACCTGAGGAGGATACGTTATATCTTACAGTGAGATATATGGCAACCCGTCAGGTTTCCAGCCTATATACTTTGAATCTTTTTTTTTCTATACAAGTATTATGTAAGTTATGTATTATGTAATTAAGTTATGTATTATGTAAGTTATATAAGTAATGTATTATGTAAGTTAAATAATTTGATGAAAGCTATGTAAGTTATGTAAGTTATGTATTATGTAAGTTATAAAAAAGTTGTATTATAGACATAAACATATATGAGTTGTAACGTCTCAAAGTTTGTTAAATTTTGTTATTAATTAATATCTAATTTAGTGGTTAAACTTTGGTTATATTAAAGGATATGAGTTCAAATCTCAATTTTAGAATTTTGTTATTTTTACTCTTAAGATTGTTTCTATTATTCAATTTAAATTTTATTTTCGGTCAATTTATAATAAAATAAATCTATTAATTCAATGATAAGATGTTAGCTTATCTTCGATCTTACGTTTGAATCCGTTAAAGAGCAAGTGAAATTATTATTTTTGCTAGTTCCTTATTGGGCCTGCCATGGGGTTGATGGTTGGATTAAAATCAAACTTTGGTTAGTTGATAAGTTTTAAGAAATGGTTAAATCTATTTTATTTTTACTTGAGAATGTCTCTCCCCTTCTTACTCAACCGTCCAATATCCCATGTTTCCCCAAAATTCCTACTTTTGCTTTTTCCACGATTCTTTTGTTTCAAACAGGAGGTTTGTTTCAAACACGATTCTTTTATTTTCTTCTTTATTAATATTTTCACGTTTAATTTGTCAAATACAATATGATGAATGCATTTTAATTCAAGTTTTAAGGTTAATTTTATGAAATTTAATTATTAATATTATTAGCTAATTATGAATTTTATAAAATCAACTTTAAAACTTGAGTTACACACTAAAAATTATTTCGCTTTTCTTTTGATATCAAAACTCATAATTTCTATCAAATATAATTATTACATTTAACTTACTTCTTTTAAAAAAATATTATTTTCTATATTAAAACATATTTAAATAATGATCTATATTATTATATTGATAACAAAATATTTATAAGTTATTAAATTTAAAAGTTTTTAAATTACTTCTTTTAAAAATAATTTATTTTTATAATAAAACTTATTTATTATTATTATTATTATTATTATTTGTTAAATTAAAGTTAATCGAAACGTAATTTTTACATTTTAAATTTAACAACAATAAATTTAACAAAAAAGTATTAAGAATTAAATTTAAAATTAACTTTTATATTTTTATGTTATTTTTTATATCATACCGTACCTTAAATTTTAAAAAATAATACACGGAGTTTGTAAAAATCTAAGCGGCATGATTAGACAAAGAATTTGGAGGTTGTTCAAACATTATTAATAATAAATAGCAATAATAAATGATAATTTAGATGAAATTCTTTAAGATTCATCATACATGGCATTGTTACACATTGGGAGGATCCGTTATATCTTACAAAGTGAGATATAAGGCAACCCGTTAGGTTTCCAACCTATATACTTTGAATCTTTTTTTTTTTGGACAAAGAATAGAACAAACAAAGATATATACCAATCTAGCAGGATAATAAACCGCAATTTGGACAGCAGGCTGGAAAATAATACATACCTTCAATGCAAAAGACTTCAAATCGCGTGTAAGTTGTTCAGCATTAATTCCCTCCCGTGCAAGTCGCCTTAAAACACAACAAAGACCGTTTTTATATATTCCGCATGGTAATAAACAAAAGATAACCCTTCAATTTGTTGCTTAAAGCCAAGCTTGAAACGTAAACAATGTTCCAAGCTAACAACTTCCTCTTACTTTCTCAGCTAACATTCTTTTTGTTTTAACAGATTGTGAATACAAGAATCACAAGAGGAATGAATTAAAATTATAAAGTATAAAGTTACCTTGTGGCAGCAATGGATTGAGAAGGACCCTCAGCTCTTAAGGTTTTTGCCTTGAGCTTCTTTGATAGTGCTTCTAATTGTTCTAAGTTTCTCTGAATAAAATTATTGTAAGCAGATCGTCAGTGAAAACCTCATGTATGGGATCTATATCACTGAAATCTCCTTTATAAAACAACAATCTCAGCTGAGATACATATCAACTGAAGAATCAATCACTAAAAAGAAATGAACAAAAATTTTAATCATTTTTCAATTTGTTTGGATCAACAAATAGATAACCCTCCAACCAAGGTTTTTAACTCTAAGCTGCTAACATGAACCAATTTTAATCTTTTTCCCTTCCATATGTAAATGCATACCATCTAAACGCAAACTTGCTATGCTTAGTTGTTTTCTCTCTTATAAATATAACAAAATTTGTAATTTGCTAAAATTAAGCCAACACACAAGACGCCTATTATGTTTTTCCAAACTTGGAATAAACTCTTGCTGTGACTATGATACAATTAACCTTACAAAAACCTTTATGATTGCTCATATCAGTGATAACAAAGAACTGTCTTTCTCCTTTTTCTGTTAGTATTTTTCTTTTACTCTAAATCAAGTTACAAGAGTTGCAAAAATGATTTGTGATAGGAAGCTAAAAGTTATACTCTAAATCAAGCCAATGTACTAATAAAGATTGAATTTTAAGCTTATAATTGCTTTAAGAACTTTTTGTTGCTCTGTAATTCCTAAATATAAACTTAATCTTCGCTATATGCACAAATAGTTCTTTTGCTCAATATTTTAATAGGTAACTTTAATCTTATTAAAATTCTTACAAATTCACTCAACATTTTAATTAAAATAAAATAGGTAGATTAACTAACCACGTTATAAAAGTTGAGGTACCAAATTCTATCAAAAAATTAAATATAGAAATTAAAATTAAAATTTGATAATAGTATAAGGATCAAAATTAAAATTTCACCATTATTATATAATCTTTAAAAAAGTGTTTATTTGGACATGTATGAATAAGGAAGCCTTAGAGCATTCTTGTCCCTTTAAAAGAATAGCAGTCTTAACTTGACTCGTGAATCAACACTATGAAAATATAATATAAAAATTTTAGAAAATCAAGGAAATTAAGTATCAATTTGCAAATCAACCCATTTAAATAAATAATTAGGTCAACAAACTACATCAGTAGATTTGCTGTTATCCAGTGATCTAGAACAAAAGATTCATTAACACATTTGTACCCCCTATTAACTAGCTTATCTCCGAATGCAAAATCTCATATTATTTTGTTCAACTCAACTATCATTCCTAGAAAAACTGTAACACCCCAAACCCGGTCTATGCATTAAGACTGGATTTGGTTTGTTACGTGAATCGAGCTATCTTAACAATTACGGTGATTCAAATCTACAAAATTATTTTTAATTACAAGGTTTAATAAAAATCAAAAGAGTAATTTAAATTTGATGTATATTAGAAAATATTAGTTGAAAACATCATTAATATTGTGTTATCAAAATCCTTAAGTAAATTTTATAAGAGTTCAAAATACTAAAAATATTTATTAAGGAATTTCATATATTTGAAAACCCAAATTATTTTAATAAAACATCATATAATCATCACCGATATAAAATGTCCAAAATATAGTTTAAACCAACCACACATAAAAATCCATGAAGTATTAATAGAGGCCCTTATTACATCAACCCAAAATAGTAAAAATACTTATTAAAAAGTTCAAGTTTAATAAACCCATGTTTTGCAAGATGGCCTCCACGAAGTCATCCTCGCCCAAGTCCACGTCAATTTCCATTACCCGAGATGAAAATTTTGAGGGAGTGAGTTACTTAGAACTCAAAGTATAACTCACTTACTTTATCCATCGGGCCGATTATCAAATTATGGATTTGGGCTTGAGCCCATTAGTAGAATTAACAACATAAATAATGATATGCATGCAAAATGAATTTTCCTCCCAAACTCGATTTCCATCCGCTACACACCCCGCACCAACCATCACACTGTGGGGATCAAGTCAACCCACCCCGCCATCACACCAATCGTAGGCATTAAGCCTTTTATATTTGTGGCGAGCCACCGAACTAGATTGTGACAAAGTCACCGAACTAGAGGCATTGAGCCAATTATTATTTGTGGCGTAACCACCTAACTAGAGGCAAATAGCCATTTAATAATTTTGTGGCGAGCCACCGAACTAGATTTTGGCAACAGCCTTTCTTCTCTTCATCATTTTCCCAACCCATGCAATATGTATGCAAAGTAGTCTATGATCATACAATGATTTTATTAAAAGGCCCATTAACAAGAGTCAATATTTCCAATTTTATTAAGGCCCAAAATTACAAAACAACATTTGGCCCATTTAGCAATTTAACATCTTAGGCCCAAATTTACGATCTAGCAAGAGTTCGCCCATTTATCGATCTAGCAGGATTTCACCGCTTTAACAATTTAATGAGATTACGCCCATTTACAATCAACAAAGATTTCGCCCAATTATCGATCTAGCGAGATTTCGCCCATTTAATATTTATCGTGATTTCGCCCATTTACTAATTATCAAACTTATCTACCATTTTACGAAGACATGAAAATTTATATTTTACCATCTAACTCATCGAGGGCTTTTTCGTAATTTTCACCATATTAACCGCTTTCATGTAATTTCACCAAATACCGCTTATTACGTTTTATACCGATCTAGTCGTTTTACGCTTTTACTCAATACCACAAATGACGCCTAAACCCGAGAAAAGTGTGAAGTTACATACCTCGATATCGTGAGTACTAACCCTTCCCGCTCTTCAACACCTAAACATAATACAATCTTATTAGGACACTACCATGTATAAAAATATGTTATTGATATTCGATCCAAATCCTTACCCTCTTGTTTTTGAATCACTTCAATTTTCGTTTCTCCTCGTTTATCGATTCGTTTTTCACGAGAATACACTAACGTACAAAGGCTTGGGAGTACGAACTACTTCGAATAATTGATTTCCTTCGGTAGATGGTCCGCAACCCGGTGGAAAATCCTGACTATCAAACCGCCTTCGCTTATACTTAGGAAATAGTGGTTTCGCCTTCTTCACGAAGACTAAACACCGCCCTTTTCTTCCCTATTTTGAATGTCTTCAATATCAAAAGATCGTTAATCCTAATAATAATATATCGAAAAATACTAAAGATCTTAAAGGCGAGATTTCCTTACCACAAGGATTCTTGCTTCTCAAAAAGAGAGTCGACCAAAACGCTCCTGAACACCTTAAATTGATTCCAACGCCCAAGATACACACGAACACTCGAGTTCCGATCTTACATTATCGCACTAAAGTATAATAAAGAGAAACGTTAATAAAATGAACGATTATTTCGATCCAAGAAATCCTTCTTACCTCCATCCATATTCGGCCAAAACCACTAATAACTAACATGAACTAAAAGAACTCTTACCTATTCTCCACGGTTGAAAAGGGATGATTGAGAAAGATGCTTATGAATAGAGAGAGATTCGCTATGAAAACTAAAGAGAAGAGAAAATGGTTCAAAGAAGGCACACTAACATTCGACCATGAGAGATTTTTATGAAGATAGTATGATTGAAAAGAAAATTAAAAGATGAGTGAAAGGGATGATGATGAGGATTCGGTTTTCAAAAGAAGAAAAGAGAAAGTAAGAGATGTGTTTAGGGCAAGGTACATTCGAAGTGGAGGAAGGAAGAAAAGAATGACCTTTGGTGTTGGTGATTTCGCAAAATGAAAAGGCACACAAAAGAATACTAATGTGATAGCAAAATGACCAAATGGTCAAAAGAATTTTGGCATACCAAAAGCTCAAATTCGCCAAAGAGAAGGTTGAGAGAAAGAAAAAAAAACAAAGCTTGCACAAAATGCTAGGAATGACCAAAACAAAATCCCTACCCTAGCCAAGCTACTAACATATTCGGCCAACCTCCCCCCTTAGCCATATTGCCGTCAAAATTCATTGGTCAAATGACCATGAATTTGTTTCCAAAACATTTTCCTTGATACTTGCCTCATGTCCCCATATCTTTCCAAAGTTCTTTGATTCCATACCATAAGTTAAAAATTACCTTTTTCCTTTAGTCTTACTTACCAAAAATAAAACAATACAACTCATCCATCGTTATCCCCTTGCCGACACATGCATAGATTAAAGTAAAAATAAAATTTTCCTATATGCTAACCAAGTGATTCAACCACTCCCTCATGCCACAACTCATGCGCCAACACCACCTTACCATTTACTCATCTTATGCTACACTTTGACACTTATTTTTACTTAAGTATCAATGTCACTTAATCCACTTCATTAATTTCTCAAAATTAAAAATTTATTCCTTTCCCGAATAATTCTAAACTCTTCTTCAGAACTATAATAACTATGAAAAGAAGTAAGAAAATTTTCCTTCATAATCTAAGCACCAAAAACATGCAATAAAATCAATACTCAAATTTTTAGGGTGTTACAAAAACAACATGCAATCAAAGTTTCATCTTTAAATAAACCGAAAGGCACGATCTTTGGGGTAATTAGCCTATCAATCAAATACTATGACTATAAGAATCAAAAGGAGACCAATTAGATGAGATCAAAATACCTTGGGTCGAGGAATGATTTGAGCTTCAAGATAAACGATATGTGAGCTTCAAAGCTCGAGCTTTGAAAGAATGCAGAGAGCGAGAGAGAGAAGCCCAGAGCGAAAGACAGTACTAATTTATTGCTTCTAGAAATTGGTTGCCCATTAAACAAAAACAAAACCAAGTGTAAATCGCTTAAAATGAAATTTATTGCTTCTACTTAACCCAAACACATAAAACAAACAAAAGGAAAAGAGGGAAGAGATTACATTAAATATGAGATATTTGTTATCGAGATGCGAGCCAATGGGTATCCTCGGAAGAATGTGAAATTGTCTTTGGACCAAACCATTCAATCGAATAATAGCCTCAATTTCAGGTAAGCGTAAATGTAAGATGCGACGAAGGAAGATGCACTTGTTTCATCAACTAAGCAAACATCCGAAGGTGAAAGCTAATTTATCATACACACTCTCTTGACATTCCGGAAGACAAATAAGAAAACAAAGAACTCCTACATTTTAAAAAATAACATAGTAGTTGTTTTAGAATCCAATCAAATAAAAGTAAAACCACAAATTTCAATATGGAGTTAAAAGTACAGAGGCAAATCTATCTTTGGTTCATAAAGATAATGACAAAGATCAGGTTAGACTGCCAATTTGACTGTAAAACCACAAATTTCAATTTGACTGTCAATGTTATCAGGTTTCTTGATTCCAAGCAATGAGCTAAACCATATTAAATTGCAAATAAACAAAGATAGAGGGAGCATTATCATTGACTCTTTGTAAAACAAAATAATAAGCAGTCACAGAAAATACAAGCATGTTAAAGATAATACACAGTCCCGTTAGTTGTTTTAGAGATAATACACAATAGTAACAAAATTACATGCTTTTCCAGTTGATTCTCCAAAAAATGGTTTTTCTATTCTTCATAGAGTAAAATTGAATTCTACACCCATGTTGATAACAATGATTATCAATAGTAGGCAAAGCAACTCATCCAACCGTATTTTTCCATATCGAAAGAGATTGTTGAGAGATTCCGTTCTTAATAGTAGCATACCAGTCATGCAACAATAATCACCATAAAACAATGCTGCTCCAAATACAATACCTATATTCGACCACGAATTCACATAATAAGATATAACATTCCAAAAATTATAAAATCCTGCAGTCCCATCAAACAATTACACTCTGAGATACAATATTAACAATTTTAGAAAGCCTTCTTCTCAAATAAATACATAAATATAAACAAGAAATCGACATGATAATAACTTAACAATGAAAATTCTCTGTTTCTTGACCTGAAACTATATTTGTAACAGCCCAAACCCGGCCCAAACGTTAGGACCGAATATGGGTCGTTACGAAGAAGAACTTTTTGAAACCCATTTTCTAAATCCACTTAAGTTTTGTTGAAAACTGCTCATTCTAAGTTATCTTGCTGAAATTATACTTAGTCCAATTTGAAAATTTAATTAAGTCAAGTTGTTACACAAATTTTCAGATGTGCCCGATGGCACGATAAAACATTTTTCGTGTTAATTTAGAAAAACGTGTAATTCAAATTTATAGTAAAAATAAAAATATCCAACATTTGAGAAAATAACTAAAGTAGAGTAAAATGAGGCCTTATTACATCCAAATAAAACAACCCAATAACCAAATTTAAAATAACAAAATTAAAGTCTATTTAATTTTAAATCCACCGCATGGCCTCCTCAAGTCCCTCCTACTCCATGTCCGCGATCTAAGCATCACTGAAAAATTAATGGAGAAGGTGAGTCACCAAGACTCAAGATGTAACCCTTCCCGCTTTAAAATATTTTTCATACACAACATATAACAATAAATATGCGAATATTTAATTCCGACCTAACCATCCAAACGCCACTTTCTACCCGTTGTGGTACCAAACCACCGGTGGTGCCAAACCACCGGTGACATATAGTCACAATGTGTTACTAAAACACCGGTGTCCGTGAGACACAGATCATTTGATGGGGCCAACCCATCGTGTGATACCAAATCACCGCGACGATCCCATATCTCAAGTGAGGCCAACCCACGGTGGTGTTAACCACAGGGATAAGTCGCTATTGAGGTACCAAACCTCTGGAGGTACCAAACCTCGGGTGACATATAGTCACGGTGTGTTACCAAAACACTGGTGCCCGTCGGCACAATAATACTGCCCCCTCCACTCACTAATCCCACATCAATCACATACTTGAATCATATAATAATGCATCATGCTTACCAAAAGCATCAAATAACAAGTACACATTTTCAGGGACTTACCCGGATTGCCAACTATACCGATATGGTATATTATTAATGCTACATAGAAATCAAGTTAGCATTCACAACAAACAGCATATTAACAAATTATATGTGTGTATGTACACACCTGTCACCACGATTAATCTAAATCCCGAATGAAGGAGTCGACCACCTTAGATCTCTTTGCTCCTATATTCGGCCATAATAGAGTTAGTGATATGGGCCATTCGGCCAAACCAATTAATTTGAGAGGGATTCCTTGTGAACCCGAACCTTACCTTTACGCTTTTGGATACTTAATCACAATACCCGATTCAGAATCGCTTCATCAATTACCACCTGTTAGTAGACAAGCCATTAGTCTTGACTTTTAAATATTTGCAAACTAAACCCATGGAAACCGATTCTTACCAATACCTACCACTTGATTGGTCACGAATGATGGCTTGTTTTGTCGATCTCCAAAATCCCTAACACCTAGATAGATTCGGTTTCCAAAAGATACTTAGTACCTTGTAAAATTGACAAAGATAGGGAAAAAGGGAGCATAGGCATTGACCAACTCTACTTACCACCTTATGAATCGATTGAAGGAGAGTCTAGAGGGGATTGTTCTGGTTTGTTATTCGGCCAAAACTTGGAATATGGAGAGGGAAATTCGGCTATCAAATAGGACAAAGAAAAGAGGACAAAGGAAGAAATCGGCACTTCAATAGGTATATTCGGCCAAAGAAAATTAGTAGGGGAGAAAAGAAGTTTCGGTTACTGAAATAGGGAATAGGTTTGAATGGAGAAAAATAAAGAGAAGAGAAGAGAAGAGTGGGAGGGGTTTCGGCCAAGCTATGAGAGAGGAGAGAAAGTTTGGAAAAAGAAAGAAAAGAGTGGAATGTAGGGAGTGCCTGGCAGAAATTTTGTAAAAAGAGTACTAAAGAATTGGCCTCCCTTCCCATCACCTAGTCTCCATGTCGATTACTCCTCTTCAAGGAGTTTAAAATTCTACCAACACCTCAAATTATTCTAGGCCACACATTTGTATTAATTCAAAATTAATTTGAATTAATCAACAAGCTATTTCCTCTACTAAATTATCATAATTTAATCCTCAATTAATCCAAATAAAACCAAACAATATCTTCATTATCCTATTATCTAAATAATAATTAGAGTTTAAAGAGAAAAGGACTCTCTCTCCTTGTTGCCGTCCCCACCATAATGCAAAAGAAGGATTCTTGTGACTCGAACCAAGGCTCTCCTTGCTCCCTTGGTGGCGTCACACAAGTTCCTAAGTGGCCTCACTTTTGCCACTTTGTCTAGGCTTATTTTATGTCCAAATTATCTCCATTTAATCTTATAACACCCTCTTGCTAAGGCTCCCTACCTTAAAAGTTAAAACTAAAATTTCCTACCAAATCGAGCCAACACAAAGCCTTAAATTGATCATTATTATTCCATAAATAATATCTCGCTAGCTTCTTACATAAGAGAAATAATTAAATTCCAAATAACCCCATTTTGGGATGTTACAGCCTACCCCTTAAAATAAATTTCATTCCAAATTACATAACTAAAACAGATGAGGGTATTGCCGCCGTATCACATCCTCAGGTTCCCACGTAGCTTCCTCAGCACCATGATTCCGCCATAGCACTTTCACTAAGGGCACTGACTTCCTACGTAGAACCTTTATATCTCTATCCAAGATCTGAACCGGTTCTTCCTCAAAAGATAAGTCCGCGTTAACTTCGATTTCTGTCACAGGCACCACATGTGATGGATCCGACCGATACCGTCTCAGCATTGATACGTGAAAGACGTCATGTATCTGACTTAACTCTGCCGGCAGTTCAAGCTGATAAGCTACCGGTCCTACTCGCTTCAAGATCAGATATGGGCCAATGAATCTTGGGCTCAGCTTCCCTTTTCACCTAAATCTTAGTACCTTCTTCCAAGGCGACACCTTCAGGAAGACCTTATCTCCCACAGCATACTCCATTTCCTTGCGTTTGAGATCGGCATAAGACTTTTGCCTATCTGATGCTTCCTTGAGACGAGACCGAATCACTTTGACTTTGTCTTCAGTCTCTGCTACTAATTCTGGGCCCAACACTTGTCGTTCACTCAACTCCGTCCAACACGTCGGAGTTCGCATTTCCGCCCATACAAGGCTTCAGATGGTGCCATCTGAATACTCGCTTGGTAGCTATTGTTGTAGGCGAACTCGCTAGAGGTAAGAATTCCTCCCAACTACCTCGAATTCCAAGACACAACCCTCAAAGATATCTTCTAAGATCAGATGACCTTTCTCGATCGCCTCATCCGTCTCGAGGATGGAAAGTCAGGTTGAATCCAACCGCGTACCCAACGCTTGATGTAACACTTTCCAAAACCTCAAAGTGAACCTTGGGTCCCTATCTCGAGATAAGCGACACGGTACACCATGCAATCGACTATCTCGCCACATACAACTTTGCTAGCTTCGGGTGAGTAGTCCATTCTCACCCAGATGAAGTGGGTGATTTAGTCGACGGTCTCGATTACCCAAATCGCATCTTTCTTGTCATGGCGTAAGGGTAGCCACGACGAAATCCATAGTGATCCGCTCCCACTTCCATTGAGGGATCTTTACCTATTGAAGTAGCCTCGATGGTAATCGTGTTCACTTAACTCACCGACACGCCAAACACTTCCCTACGAATTCCGTTATCTCGCTTTAACCCGCCACCAAAACTGCTTCCGTAGATCTCCATACATCTTGCTTCCTCCGGATGCATAGCGTATGAGCTGCTATGAGCATCCCGGAGAATTTTCCGCCTCAACTCCATATCTTTTGGCATACAAGGCCGTCCCGAAAACATAGCACACCATCACCAAATACACTATACCCTCTACACCACCATTCGAACTTGTATTCTCTTCGCATTTAACCCTTCATCCACTAACTGCTTGTTCTTAATCTCCTCGATCCACGTTGGCTTAACTTGAAGCTCTGCCAAAAGGCTTCCATCGTCATATAGGCTCAACTGAGCAAACATTGCTCTTAAATCCGCCACGACCTTCCGGCTCAACGCGTCGGCCACCACGTTAGCCTTACCCGGATGATATTCGATGGAACAATGTAGTCCTTTAACAACCAATCCATCTCTCGCCTCAGATTCAAATCCTTCGTGTCAAGATACCTCAAACTTTTGTAGTCCGTGTAAATTACCGACTTCTCCCCATAAAGATAATGTCTCCATATTTTCGTATGAAGACGATCGCGCTAACTCCGTGTCGTGAGTTGGATAGTTAACCTCATGCGGTCTCAAATTGACGGACGCATTGGCTACTACCTTTCCATCCTCAAGATCAACACACACCCCAAACCAGTGTGAGATGCATCACAATAGATCGTGAATAATTTCCGCGCTCGGGTTGTACTAAAACCGAGCTTCCGTCGAATCTTCCTCGACTTATCAAAACTTTCTTGCTGCTTCTCTAACCATACAAATGGAACACCTTTCCTTAGCAACTTAGTCAACGGTACGCGATCGAGAAAACCCTTCCACAAATCTCCGATAATACCTCGCTAAACCCAAAAACTTCAGATCTCCGCCACCGACTTAGGCGATTTCCACTCCAACACCGCTTCAACCTTGCGGGGATCCACTCTAATCCTTCCACGACACTACGTGTCCTAGGAAAGCCACCTCCTCACCAAAATTCGCACTTCATCAATTTGGCATACAACTATTTTCCTCAACACTTGCGTAACTATCCGTAAATGCTTGTCGTGCTCCTCCTCCGTTTTTGAGTAGACCAATATGTCGCCTATGAACACCACGACGAATTGGTCTAGTAATCGTTGAAATACCCTATTCATTAAATCCATGAACGCCGCCGGCATTGGTCAATCCGAATGGCATCACTAGAAACTCGTAATGCCCATACCGAGTTCGAAAAGCCGTCTTGTGAACATCGGCCCCCTTCACCTTAAGTTGATGGTAACCCGACCTAAGGTCTATCTTCGAAAACACCGACGCCTTTCAATTGGTCAAACAAGTCATCGATTCGAGGTAATGGGTACTTGTTTTGATCGTTAACTTGTTTAATCGACGGTAGTCGATGCACATCCGCATAGAACCGTCCTTCTTCTTGACAAACAATACAGCGCTCCCACGGAGATATACTAGGTCGAATAAATCCTTTATCCAAGAGCTCCTGAATTTGAGCCTTCAGCTCCACCAATTCCTTTGGTGCCATCCGGTAAGGTGCTATAGACACAGGTGTCGTTCCGGGTATCAAGTCTATACCGAATTCGACTTCCCGATCTGGAGGCAGACCCAGAAGTTCTTCTGGGAACACATCAACAAATTCCCCAACCGTTCGAACCTTTCCAACTACTGACTCCTTAGCTTTCAAAGCACAGATTCGAACCAAATACGCCTTACACCCCTTCTTGACCATCTTTTCCGCCTTCAAGGCAGACACTACATTGGATAGGTAATTCCTTCTATCACCTATCATAACCACTTCACCACCTTCACCGCCTTAGAACCATGCGCTTAGTCACAAGAATCCAAATTACCGATACTTAACCACCAATCCATTCAAGGATCAAATCGAACTCCCGAATGGTAGTTCCATCGATCGACCAGAATCGACCCTTGGAGTTCTAGGGTACATCCCTAAAAGTTTGTCTACCACTACAGAGTGACCTAAAGGACTCACTACACCATCTCCCTAGCAGCGAGCCTCGAGTCTAGGTTCAAAGTCTCTACCACACTACTTGCTACGTATGAATGTGTGGACCCCACATCAATTAATGCATAATAAGGAGACCAAAAATCGAAACATACCGGTTATGACATTGCAAGGCCACCCTCCTCGCGACGCCTTGCCGATAGACTAAGCCAGTCCGCTTAGCCTCAGGTCTTGCTGAACCTCGCCTCGAGTTCCTCGACCTCGGCTAGGACCATTGCTTCCTCTGCCATTACCACGACCCTCCGTGGTCCCATATTTCTATCCTCACAGACGATTACGCCTCGGGCTGATTTCGAGCTCGCTTAGGGACAATCTCGACTAGATGTTCTAGAGACCCACACTCAAAACATCCTCTATCACGGTCGAGCAACCTCCCCAATGGGACTTCCCACAACGATTGACCGAGCCGCCTCGATTAGTAGCTACTGGCCTTCTTTGCTGATTTGGCCCACTCGCCTAGCCTTCTTCGATCATTACCATTGGATCCAATGACCCAAATCCTCTCTTTTGATTGTTCCTACTATAATTACGCCTCACGCCTCCTTGATCCCCTCGGCTACCTTAGCCTTTTCCACAAGAGATGAAAACTCACGGACTTGTCATGGCGCAATCAAGAACCTCAAGTCATCTCGAGTCCGTCCTCAAAGCGGACACGCTATTGTTCAATTAGCTACGATGCCTCTTGCATACCTACTCGGTCTTAAAACTCGCCCATACTCTACCACGGACTTAGTTCCTCAGACTAGACCCGGAAAAGCCTTCCTCTGCTGGCGTCGGTGTAGTGGTGCCCACATACTTCTTCCGAAAAGCGGTTTTAAAGTAGTCCCATGTGAGATCATCACCGTGGCTCCATCCCGAATCGTCACCACCACCGGTACGCTTCATCCTTTAGAAGCGACACCGCCTTTCACTTTTCCTCCTCGGTCGGTCAAGATCATCCATTATCCTTTCAGATTCCACCAATACTCTACACTGGGTGCCACTCCTGACACACCCCGGAACACCTCATCTCCGTTGGACCGAATCCGCTCGGGAACAGATTTTCGAGCTCCTAAATTTCCACCAGCCCCAGCCACCAATTCGAGGACTCGCAACACCGCCATGCACTGCTTTCCTCCCGTCTCGATCTCGCCTCCTCTGCTCCAAAAGCTTGAGGTGGTGGTGGCGGTGGTACATCGCTTTAACCTTGTCCCGACTGACGGGTTCGACACACGCTCATCCTACCCTACCAAGTCCCACGCGGCCCACATCCTCTAGAACTCATTCTATCTCTCGCGCTTTTAACTGATTAAGAGAAATTTTATGTATTAGCGTTTGTTCCACTTCATTACTCATGAAGAAATTTTATGAAGAAATTTTAATTAGAGATTCTTTCGTGCAAACAAGGTTTCATCTTCTATCCTAGTTCACACAAAGAAGTTCTTGCATCCATTCCCTAATGCTTTCCATACCTATTCACTTTTCTGGACATTTACGCCCATTTCCAACCCGTGGTATTTTCGCTTTTTTCTCTGGGTATTTTCGTAATAAAAGAGATTTTAAAACTTTAGTAAAGTAGATTGCTTTTGCAATTCCCAACACTGGAGGGTATTATAAAAAAAATGATAAGGTTTGAGGTCATGGCATTATTTCGAAAACCAGGGGTATTTTGGTAATTTTGTCCATCAGGGGTAATTTTGTAAATTTTTTTGTAAATCAAGGGTGTTTTAATCATTGTAAAACTCTGAGGGTCCCTTTTGAGGATTTTCCTTTCTTAAAACGGTGATATTGCAAAAATTTTATACTCGTATGCTTTTGGTAATTTTACACATTGAGGCGTGCTTGTGATTTTCCAAAACCAAAGTGGTTCATTGATGATTTCCAAAGCTGGGTTGAACATTTGAGAAATAGTTGGAATTTTGGGCATAACCATTGAGTTGATGTTTTATGAACCAAGGGTATTTTAGTAATTTTACCCCTAAGGGCATTTTCGTAATTTTCTACAAATCAAACTTTTCGAGGAAAACATTGTAAAAAGAGTTGTTCTTACTTTTGAAGGAGTGATTTAAAAGTTTTAAAACCAAGTTTTGTTGTTTCCTTTCTTTTTCGAAAATCATGCTAATTCCTTTCGGGTTTTAGTCATTATGCTTTAGCCTATGACCGAGCCTTCTTGATCGAGTGAACCCAAGCTACGCACCAGTGTGTTTCGTGTGGAGAGGAGGTGAGTCACACTGACCGCTTAAATACCAAGCTTCCACCGAACCTTTCTAGACATGCGCACAAAGGTTACCACACCACTGAGCCCTCTGGGTTAGGGTGAACCCAAGCTACGCACCAGGTAGGATACCTGCGAAGAGGTGGTGAGTCACTCGGACTGCTTAAATACCAAGCTCTTCCGGTTCCAATCCTAGACATGCGTACAGGGGTTACCACACCCTTGTTCAGTGACTAAGTCATAGATTGGTTTAGTTCTTTAAGTCTTATGTTTAGCTTGTGTGTTTGAGTAATCTAATCCTAGGGTTCAAATTTCCTATAAGTCTATCTACGTTCCATGCTTCCCGCCTTCTACGAAATATAATATTCACACAGAGGTTTAGATGTACTTACAGGCGGATCGGTCTTGGGAGACTCGGGCCATGCCGCTTTAAAACCCAAAATCAATTAATAAGGCCTACTAAAACATTTTTGGGCCTTGGGCCCCACACCGAAGTTTTGAACTGGCTCGATACCAATTTATAACACCCAAACTCAAATTTCAAACGTTAGGACCGAATATGGGTCGTTCTGAAGAAGAACTTTTGAAACCCATTTTCTAAATCCACTTAAGTTTTGTTGAAAATCGCCATTCTAAGTTATCTTCTTTGAAATTATACTTAGTCCAATTTGAAAATTTAATTAAGTCAAGTTGTTACACAAATTTTCGGATGTGCTAGATGGCACGATAAAACATTTTCCGTGTTAATTTTAAGAAAACGTGTGATTCAAATTTATAGTAAAAATAAAAATATCCAACATTTAAGAAAATAACTAAAGTAGAGTAAAATGAGGCCTTATTACATCCAAATAAAACAACCCAATAACCAAATTTAAAATAACAAAAATTAAAGTCTATTTAATTTTAAATCCACCGCATGGCCTCCTCAAGTCCCTCCGGCTCCATGTCCGCGATCTAAGCATCACCTGAAAAATTAATGGAGAAGGTGAGTCACCAAGACTCAGTATGTAACCCTTCCCCGTTTTAAAAATATTTTTCATACACAACATATAACAATAAATATGCAGAATATTTAATTCCCGACCTAACCATCCAAACGCCACTGTCTACCCCGTTGTGGTACCAAACCACTGGTGGTGCCAAACCACTGGTGACATATAGTCACAATGTGTTACCAAAACACTAGTGTCCGTAGACACAGATCATTTGATGGGGCCAACCCATCGTGTGATACCAAATCACCGCGCGAGCGATCCCATATCTCAAGTGGGGCCAACCCACGGTGGTGTTAACCACGTGGATAAGTCGCTATTGAGGTACCAAACCTCCGAGGTACCAAACCTCGGGTGACATATAGTCACGGTGTGTTACCAAAACACCGTGCCCGTCTTCACACAATAATCTCGCCTCCACTCACTAATCCCACATCAATCACATACTTGAATCATATAATAATGCATCATGCTTACCAAAAGCATCAAATAACAAGTACACATTTTCGGGACTTACCCGGATTGCCAACTATACCGATATGGTATATTATCAATGCTACATAGAAATCAAGTTAGCATTCACAACAAACAAAGATATTAACAAATTATATGTGTGTATGTACACACTGTCACCACGATTAATCTAAATCCCGAATGAAGGAGTCGACCACCTTAGATCTCTTTGCTCCTATATTCGCCATAATAGAGTTAGTGATATGGGCCATTCGCCAAACCAATTAATTTGAGAGGGATTCCTTGTGAACCCGAACCTTACCTTTACGCTTTTGGATACTTAATCACAATACCCGATTCTTAATCGCTTCATCAATTACCACCGTTAGTAGACAAGCCATTAGCCTTGACTTTTAAATATTTGCAAACTAAACCCATGGAAACCGATTCTTACCAATACCTACCACTTGATTGGTCACAAATGATGGCTTGTTTTGTCGATCTCCAAAATCCTTAACACCTAGATAGATTCGGTTTCCAAACAGATACTTAGTACCTTGTAAAATTGACAAAGATAGGGAAAAAGGGAGCATAGGCATTCTACCAACTCTACTTACCACCTTATGAACCGATTGAAGGAGAGTCTAGGGGATTGTTCGTTTGTTATTCTACCAAAACTTGGAATATGGAGAGGAAATTCGGCTATCAAATAGGACAAAGAAAAGAGGACAAAGGAAGAAATCGGCACTTCCAATAGGTATATTCGCCAAAGAAAATTAGTAGGGAGAAAAGAAGTTTGATTCATCAAATAGGGAATAGGTTTGAGTGGAGAAAATAAAGAGAAGAGAAGAGAAGAGTGGGAGGGTTTCGCCAAGCTATGAGAGAGGAGAAAGTTTGGAAAAAGAAAGAAAAGAGTGGAATGTGGGGAGTGCCTAGTGAAATTTTGTAAAAGAGTACTAAAGAATTCGGCCTCCCTTCCCATCACCTAGTCTCCATGTCGATTACTCCTCTTCAAGGAGTTTAAAATTCGCCAACACCTCAAATTATTCTAGGCCACACATTTGTATTAATTCAAAATTAATTTGAATTAATCAACAAGCTATTTCCTCTACTAAATTATCATAATTTAATCCTCAATTAATCCAAATAAAACCAAACAATATCTTCATTATCCTATTATCTAAATAATAATTAGAGTTTAAAGAGAGAAAGGACTCTCTCTCCTTGTTGCCATCCCACCATAATGCAAAAGAAGGATTCTTGTGACTCAACCAAGGCTCTCCTTGCTCCCTTGGTGGCGTCACACAAGTTCCTAAGTGGCCTCACTTTTGCCACTTTGTCTAGGCTTATTTTATGTCCAAATTATCTCCATTTAATCTTATAACACCCTCTTGCTAAGGCTCCCTACCTTAAAAGTTAAAAACTAAAATTTCCTACCAAATCGAGCCAACACAAAGCCTTAAATTGATCATTATTATTCCATAAATAATATCTCAGCAGTTCTTACATAAGAGAAATAATTAAATTCCAAATAACCCCATTTTGGGATGTTACAATATTTTTGGCAGGAATTGGAGAATGCTTCATAACTACAAATCTAAAACATGAAAACAAAAGTAATAAAAAAGAAAAAGCTGATTCAAACTGAAAATTAACCCCGGGGGGACAGAGAGAGAGGCACCTAGAGACCAGCATGAGATAAGCGAGAGATGGGTTTCTTCTTAATCGGGATTTAGGGGGATTCCTTTTTTTTTTTTTTGAGCAAAGGATTTGGGGGGATTCCTTCATTGCTGTTTTGGGGGGATAAATTAGAGAGATTAGGGATTTTGCAGCATGGCTAAAACGACAGAAACAAAATAGCATATTAAAAAATGGTGACATTTTATTAAAAAAATTGCCCTTTGTGGCGTTTTTAAAAAGCGCCACTAAAATCCTCAGGTTTTTTGCGGCGTTTTCGGAAAAAAACGCCACTAATACTACTCATTTGTGGCGTTTTTATGTCTAGTGCCGCTAAAGCCCCAAGTAAACGGCGTCGTTTTGTTTAGTAATGTGTTATCGTGTGGGTAAAAAACAAGAGAGCAAAACGACACCGTTTTGCCCAAAGAAATTTAACATTTGCGGCATTTTTAATCAAAGCGCCGCTAAAAGGGGAACCTATTGCAGCGTTTTACCAAAACGCCACTAAAAATCTAATAAAACGACGCCGTTTTGTTTAAAACGTATCTTTTGCGGCATTTTTTAAACAAAACGCCGCTAATGCCTTTAAAAATTAAAATTATTTAATATATAAAATAAAAACAATATAATTTTTTCATTTAAATAAAAATAATATTTAAAAGAATATATAAAATAAAAACAATATAAAATTATTTAATAATAGTATTTTAATTTTTTCATTTAAATAAATAATTTTTTTAAAATTAAAATAATATTTAAAAGAACTAGATCAAATTTGAAATCTTAAAAATTATTTAAAATTTAAATTTATTTAATATAAATTAAAAACAAAGCAATCATATACCCAAAAAGCTTTAAATTTATTTTAATAATAGTATTTCAAAATGTTAACATATATTTTTCACACAAAATACCCTAAACCCCTAACCACTATCCCATTAACCCCTAAACCCTAACCTCTGTCCTTTTAACCCTTAAACCCCTAACACCTAACACCTTACCCAGAAGCCCTAAACCCATATCAGTTAATACCTAATCCTTAACCAATAACCTCTAAACATTAAATCGTAGACTCTAAACCTTAAACCTTAAATCTTGAAATCTAAACCCTAAACCCAAACTTATAAACCTTAAACCATAAACCCTCGACCCTCGACCCTAAATCACTAAACTCTAAACCTTAAAACCCTAAACTCTAAACATTAAATCCTAAATAGTAAACCCTAAACCTTAAAACCCTAAACTTTAGAATCATAAACCTTAAAATCCTAAACCCTAACCTCCATCCTCTTAACCCTCTTAAACCCATAACACCTAACCCATAAACCCTAAACACGTATCCTTTAATCCCTAATCCCCAACGAATAACCCTTAAACCTTAAATCATGGACTATAAACCTTAAACCTTAAATCATGAACTCTAAACCCTAAACTTATAAACCCTAAACATTAAACAATTGAACCACTAAATTCTAAACACTAATGTTGAGTTTTATTTTCAATTTTTATATTGATACCAAAATGGCACCGTTTATATTCTGGAATAAAATAGCTATTTGAGGCGTTTTTAAGTAAAACGCCTCTATTTCTAAACATTTAGCTCAAAAATGCCACTATTTTATTTTTATATTGATACCAAAATGGCGTCGTTCTATTTAGAAATAAAATAGTTTTTTGCATTGCTATACATTTACTGGCGTTTTTGAACAAAACGCCACTAATGTTGAGTTTTTTTTTTAATTTTTATATTGAAATCGAAACGACAACGTTTTATTTTTAAATAAAATAGTTTTAATAGATTTTTGTGGTGTTTTAGTAAAAGCGCTGCTAAAAGCTCGATCTTTAGCGGCTTTTTCTAAAAGCGCCATTAATTCTCCTTTAGCGGACCTTATAGCGGCGTTTTTTTGAAAAGCTTTACTAAAACATTGCAAGTAAAACTAAGTTGTTTAAAATAAAACATTTTCTAAAAAAACGCAAACGCTCAATGCATAGTTATTACATTTATCTTGGCCCATATCCACACATTTATCAAATGCGCTAATAAACATGCAAAATGCATAAATATGCTCATGAACTTTAGCGCCACTAAAACGCCGCTTTTTTAAATTTTGCGCTGTAGTGTGCCTTTGCTTTAACCTCAACAATTTAACCTAATCGTTAGCTAATGATGACCGAATCCTAAGATTTCATATTTTTTCTTAATTTGGTAGACAAACTTGGAGAAGATGATGAAATATCTTACTTAGAAATATATATATAAGTAATCAAACATTATTATAATCTTAATTTACCTTTAGCAATACATAAAATAAAGTCTTTTGAAATAAACGCAACCCTTCAAGCATTATGCTCATAATTTTTTTGCGTTTCCTTCAAACGTCGCTTCATTGTGTAATATTTGTGGCATTTTTCTTTAAAACGCCACTAAAAACGCCGCTAAAAGTTTATTTTGGTGTAGTGTGCCTTTGCTTTAACCCTCAACAATTTAACCTAATCGTTAGCTATTATATTTGATGACCGAATGTGATGAAGGAAAACCTAAGTATTTCATATTTTTTTCTTAATTTGGTAGACAAACTTGGAGAAGATGATGAAATATCTCTACTCTTTCCATCCATTAGAATATATATATATAAGTAATCAAACATTGAATTATGGTAATTAAACTTAATTTACCTTTAAAAGATTAGCAATAATTTAATGTTATTCAACTAAGTATAATGAAAGTATAAGATCATATTTTACCACTTCATGAACCAATAAAGGCTAAGAAGCCATTTGATCCTTGATTAAATTGTTATATAAATCCCCTTCCATTTTCTAAACTGAAACTTAATAACGACTGTATTTTTATAATTTAGTCCCTGTACTATAATTAACAATTTTCTCGATTTAATTATTTGATCATCCAATAACATATTTTCGTACTAGACACATCAATTATTCTTTTAATAATTTCACTTACTAAATTTATGAAATTCTATTTTAAAAATTGTATTTTTTGATACCAGCTAAAATCGGGTTGTTACAAGATTAGTCGAGGATTTAAACAAAGTATTAATCTTGATAAGTTAAATTTGAAGATTAGCAGTAAAACTGTAGCACATTAAGGGAGGACAGTGCCTAACATCTTCTTTAGATTTTCAACATTATTAAGGCTTAGTTTGGATGGGCGGTATATTTACCTCCGGTGAGGTTAAAAATAGCGGTAGCGATGAGATTAGTTAATGTAGCGGTGAGATTAGAAACAATGGTGAAGTGTGTGTTTAGATTCAAACGTAGTTGTAGCGGTGAGGTGAGAATAAAAAATAACTATTAAGGACATAAGATTAGAATTGATATATAATAGAAGTTTTTAAATTATTTTACTTTTATAAAATTATTAAAATATGTGAATTTATAAATTCATTTAATAAAATATTAAAATGTATCTTCCAATATTTTATTATAAATATTTTAATGAATTATATAATCAATTTAAATTATTTATTAGATAAAATGATAATTACTTTTAATTTTTATAGTTAAATATTATTTTATAACAATTGTAAATATTATTTTCACAAATAGTAACATTATACTTGGATCAAATTTTGAAGTATCTAAACGGATGATTTTTAATAAAAAAATATAGTAACATAAGACATAACAAGTTTCATTATTACTAGAAATTAGGTTATGATACAAAATGTTTTTACAAATATGGTTTCATTAAACTAGTTGCAATAGTTTCCCTTTAACATCGCGATTTCAAGGTCACTTTCACTATTAGAAGAACTCGATTCACCTCTATCAAAATGGCCTGAAGAGACTATTATGTCGGGTATATTCTCAAATTGTCAAAAATCCTCATCATTTGACCAAGCATGTCTTCGAATGTGATTATGCAAAACCATCATTGCAATAACTATTAAAACTTACTTGTTGAATGAATAACTTGGAATATCTCTTAATATTGGCCATTTTTTCCACACTCCAAATGTTCGTTTAATCACAGAGCGTAATGAAGAATGGGCATGATTAAACATTTCTTTTTTTTCCAGGTACTCGACGATTACCTCGATGAAAATCAGGTAAATGATATTGTTCTCCCCTATATGGACCTAGAAAACCTGTCATTTGTGGATATCCTAAATCCACAAGATAATATTTTCCTACAAAAGGTAAAACATAGTATCAAGTTTAAAAATAAATTAAAAATTTTAATATTATTTTTATGTAAAGATTAATTAAAAAAATTAAAGTTCAACCTGGTGGAGGGTGTGGAAACTTTAACTCTTGTTTTCTAAGTGCTTGCAAAAAAATTCTACTATCATGTGTTGTTCCTTCCCAACCAAGAAATGCAAAAATAAAGCACATGTTGAAGTTACAAACTGTCATAATATTTTGAGTTGGTTCACCTTTTCGTCCGATATAAGGTATTTGACAAGAAGGCGAAATGCATGCTTTTATATGTGTTCCATCTATGGCCCCAATATAATCCTTTAAAATAAATACAAGTAATGAGATAAAAGTTAGAAATAATTTATATTTTAAAAATATAAAGATTGTGTAAATTTTACCTTCAAGTGAGGCCAATATCTTGTATCATGTTGAATATGGTTCGGTATTTCCTCAAATTGACCTTCAGTGGGTTTAATCATGTCTATTCCCATTCGAGCAAATATATGCAACATATCAGTAAAAATTCGACTAACAGTTTCCTCAGATCATTGAAATCGCTCTATTGCATTTGAATTTGATTCTCTATTTCTAAGAATGTACAATTATAATGCTAACTTCTCCATCACCGATACTTTCCCATGCTTTAAGCCAAAATTTGTTTGCAAATCATGCAACAAGTTGTGAAATATATTTTTTGGCATCCTAAAACTATTCATGCAACGATCATCATGCCCATTTAATACTTCGTCCACGCACATTTGACCTGTATAATTTGAATCCATACACGGTTGCATAGTGAAATAAGTTTCATGGTGTACCAATACATTGCTTAGCACATATTCTTCCTCTTCATGACAGTTGTTGTGCTCAACTTGTGTAACAATTGTGGCTATTCTTCGTTGAGCTTCTTCACTTAATTCAAGGGTATCATAATTCATATCAAAACTATTATACATATTGTTAAATTCATCCATGACCTAAAAAAGTAATCAAATGAAAATAAATTAATATTTTGTGACATTCTATACAACACAAAAACTTGAATAAAAGCATAACATAAAAATACCAAACATAAAAAATATCATACATTAGTTTTACACATAAAAAATTAGTATAGTTATATTGCAGTAAATATTCTAAGGAGCTTATAGTGGATGTGGTTGATGGTATGGTTGGAAGGGAAATGAGGATGTTACTACCAAGGATGAAAATGATGTAATTGAATTTTGTTCAGCATACGCACGTCGAAGCCACCAAACCCTAACATTTGGATCTAAGTTCAAAGACACTTCTCGTTTTACCGGTATTTAGAACATTTTGATGGCAAAATAGTACAGTTCATCTTTTTTTTTGGAATTTCATCTCCCAAAGCACGCAAAGCATCTATTGCATTTGAAATAGTATATTGAGAGTGAGGACAAATAATTTCATTCACTGACTTCCTTGGACTAGCCATACTCTCACACAATTTCTCAATCTGAGTAGTTAATGTATTTCTTGATGATTTTCTACTTGAAATTGATTTTCATGATTTTCTACTTTCTTCGATTAGGAGTTTCATGAGAAAGGTTTGATGGTTCCCCATTAGAAGGAATACCTTCATTCTCGTTACTAGGTTCATCTGAACCACCAAATCCCTTATTAGGTGTATCACCTCCCATAGGAACCCCGCTTGGAAGAACACCAGATGAAGGTGCCCATACATTCTCTCCAGTGGCTTCAATGCCACCGAACATTTGCCACATTAACTCATTCAATCGTGGTTCAATTCCTTTCTTTTTAAATCCTTTAAAATTAGGATTTTCCTACATAACATGTTAAATGTTAAATGTTATACTAAGATCTTTATATTTTTAAATTATTAATTTCAATAAACTTTATGCATTAAAATAATGATAAAGTTAACACTAACCTGTATTTTTTCAGCCTACCATTCTTCGGTAGCATCGACCTTCTTTTTAGATGGACACCATCCTATACCTGTAGATTCCTTAAGCAACTCCCTCTATAGCCTCCATTCCTTTTTTAATGTATCCCACTTATTTTTCAATTGACATTTTCCATAATTTTTTGTGTTTTTGCTTGAAAAAGAGCAATGACATTTTCCCATCCTTTTGAGTTTAGATGAGTTATCGGTCTATTACCAGCATTGACTTCGTTTACGCAAAGTTCACAAAATATCAATGTCAGCTCATCAACCCAAACAGCTTTTGTTGCTAAGGTACTATCTCCCTCCACAAAATTTCGTGTCTTTACCATCTATTATTCTTTTGATTTTAAATGTCAACTCGACATAAAACGATAAATATATATATATATATCCTAATAAGCATCATTTAAATATCACCATTATAACAAATATAAGCAAATATATATCTTAAGATGTCATGGTATATATACATCCACGCATTTGTAAAGCTCATTCAATATTTCTCACAAAAAACTCTTTAACAATTTGATGTATTGATAAACCATAAAAGTAACACATTTTAATCCCATGCTTAGCGTGTTTTTGGATGTTTCTTTATACAATTATGAGAATTCGATGCTCCTAATCCTTTAAATTCGTATTTCTATACTTAGGTGAGCATAGGAAAGTGAAAGGAGTGGAAAACGGGCCATCTGAAGGATCCACACGGCCAAGCCAGAACCACACGGGTAGGGCACATGCCCGTAAACCACACGGGCTGGACACACGCCGATGTGCCAGCCAGTGTCAATCTTGAACCATGCGAATTTTCACACGGGCTAAGCACACACCCATGTCCCTGTCGCACTCTGCTTTGTTTTCACGCGAAAAAACTAATTTTTAGGGTTTTTGAGCCTTCTAAAATCTATAAATACACACCAGATGAAGACCTAAGGGGGCACGCAGAGTAGATCGAAGAAATTACTCGAAGGAAGCCTTCGAAATCATCTCGGCGAATTCACTCCAAGATTGAAGATCTACATCAAGTTCTTTAAAAGTTTTTGGGTTCTTTATGTCTTGTTGTTTTCTTAATTCTAAGATGTTTTCCTTCTACGTTATGAACTAAACTTCCTAAATACCTAAGGAGGATGAAACCTATGATGAATCCTATTAGTTAATTATCTGAATTACACTATAAATACTTGTTCTTGTTCTTAATTACGTGTTCTTAACCCTTGCTTTAATATTTTCAGGATATTAAGTCAAGATTAATGTGCTTATTCAGTGGAGCAAAAGTCCCTGTTTAAGAGTAGATCTCGCATAATTAAGCGGAGTTGATTGCAACCCTAGAAATAGTGTAACACCCCAAACCCGACCCAGACGCTATGGTCGGATCTAGTATGTCACATCAAAAGGAAGTTGAAAAGCTATACGTTCGTTAAAAATGTTGCATCCCTTTTTGAAACTTTGAGTTTCGTTGTTTGTTTTCAAAACACGATTTGTTTAATGTCTGTTTTTTTAAAGTTGCCATTATTTTTAAAAAAACTATTTTTTGTTGTGAAAATCAAACTTGAATAGTTGCGAAACGTGATATTTTGAAAAAACGGTTATTAACATATTAGGGAAACCTATTATTTAGACATTTAACAATTTAATAATAGCCGAAAAGAAAGTTTAAAAGGAAAAATAAAATCCAATGACCTTATTACAAAATATTAATCCCAAAATAAATAATCTTAAAAATAAAGTAAAATTTGGATTTACTAAGTTTCGTGAGAAATAACTCCGATGTATGGTCACTGCCTAGTCCTCCGCAGCTCCAAATCCTCTAACGCTGGGGATTACCTGCAAGGTTAAGGGAAAGGGGGTGAGTTATGTGAACTCAGTGTGTGATCCCCTAAATGATCACTAACTGGGCCTGAGCCCTTACAGTATCAATCTGGGCTTAAGCCCTATAATCATGATAATGCAACCAATAAAATGCAACCCAACCCAATCCAGCCAATCACACCCTCGTACCAACCAATCGTCACCTGTGGGGATCAAGTCAACCCACCCCACCAAACACACCAATATTGCAGACAAGCTGCTAATCACGGTATTTGTGGCTGAGCCACCAAAATAATAGTATATATGTGGCATAGCCACTAAAACAGTATGTGGCAGAGCCACCAGGCTACACTTCCTCCGATCATCAAACCCAACCAATGCAACATGATATAAATGCAATGTACCAAACGTATAAAAGTGTAAATAAAATCATATACACGATATCCAACCATAATCGAGGGTATAACGGTCATTTTCACCCTTTTGGGGGTGTTTAGATAATTTTACCCTTCGAGGGTATTTTGGTAATTCACCCATTAAGGGTATTTCAGTAGTTTATCCTCCAGGGGTATTTCGATAATTTAGACATTTAACGGCCTTTCCAAAGGTCTATTATTGCCTCAAGCGACACATGACCCCTTTTTTAGGTCTTTACGGTACAATTGGGCCTAAAATCCATTTCGGCTAAAATTTAGGGGTTTTAATGTTTAAAATATGTGGATAATAAGCAGATAAAGGCTATTATTTAGGAATTTATTTTATGTGGATAATAAGCAGATAAAGGCTAAGATCTAGGGATTTTAATGATTAAAATATGTGGATAATATGCTGATAAAGGAGGGAGGAGTTAGAGATAATTAAGTGTCTTTTAGATGAGCTAGTAGATTAAGATAAAGAAGAAAAGTTAGGAATTTATCTACAAAGAGAGTAATGGCCAAGATTCCATCACTGAGAGGAGTAAAGAAACCAGCTACTACATGGCAAAGGGTTGCCGAATTTCCTATAAATAGAGGGGGCTATCTCCTTGTTTCTGACATTAAATCCTCTCCCTTTTGTGCCGAAATTCCCTAGCTTCTTTTCTTCAAATTTCTTTCTCTATTTCTTTAAAAGCCGAAACTTTTCCCTACTTTCTTTTCCCTTGTGCTGATTTCTCTAAAAAGCCGAAGCATCCATCGCCTTTTCTTTTATTCATCCTATTTGAGAAATTGTTCTACACTTACGGCATTTAAATCTTCCATCGGCATTGTCAATCCTCTCCCTAGTGCTAGCTAATCTCCTATGCTAAGGTAAGTGTCGATTTTGATTAGTTCTCATGATCTATTCTTAGTTTTTGAAAGGAAAAGTCAAAAGCTAATAGTTTAATGGTTTATGATGGTGACAAGTTGGGATTTGAAGGAAGCCTAGTCGACTAGATCTAAAAGTCAAAATTCATAAGTCTCCAATTTTGGGATTTTTAAGGTAAGAATATTTTTTAGATTTCTATTAGATTTCATCATTATATACAAGATTTTAACTTTATAAGGAGGATTAACGATTAAATATTATTATAGTAACTCGATAAGGATTTATGATGGAATTAAATATGGATCGAGCAAAAGAAAGAATCCCTAAGTTTAAGAAACGAGCGATGTCTGCTGTTCGAGATTGGCCAATTGGTTGTGGACCGCTTACAACAACACCTTAGGCATATAGCAGCTATCCCAAACGAGCCCACACGCTGCGTGTGCCCCATTACGCATGGTTTTCCCAACATTTCGTCTCGTGAACTTTGCAGACTTCGTTTATTTTATTTTTATTTGGGATTTTTTAAGCAATCGTATCTTATCATTCTATAGTTTTCTATCAATTTTGCCCATGTGGGCCCATTAGCCCATTGGGCCCATTTGGCCCGAATAGGCCCGTTACCGCCTCAGTTTTGTGAGAGTGCTCGTGACACTCTCAACGACCTACCGCCATCATTCGTGTCACGGTTTACCACCACAAGCGCTCACACACTCGAGTGGTCACAGTTACCGATTTTTGACTTTTCGGCTTTCGGCCGATTCACAGAGTAACACATGCATTCATCAAGATTGGTGTGAGATTACACACCTATTTACGAGTTGTAGTACTCAGCACTTTCCAAACCACCTGAGATCATAATTGACTAACAGTTAATCTTAATCCTTGATATAACATCTCCAAGAATTGAGATTGATAAAATAATCTACACGACTCACCAACAACCAAGAGTTTCACTGCAAAGGAAGAGTGTAAAATCGGTTCTTTGGCTAAGCACGTCGAGTCCCTTGCAACGTTAAAATAGAGAGAAGATGTTAGCCATATAATACCTACGGCCAAAATTGAAAAACATGCAGCCTTTCTACTTGAGAGCCCAAAAGAGAAAGAGAGGAAAAAGAGGAAAAGGAAAGAAAGTGAAGCTTACCAATACGACACTTAATAGGAAAAATGAAGGAGAAAGAGCTTATCAAAAGAAAATAAAGGAGAAAGAAAGAAGATTGAATTCAGCCAACAATACAAGAAACTTACTCTCAAAAAGAATTGTAATTTTGGCAAGGGGACAAATGAGAAAAGAAAAGGAGTTTCTTAGAGATTTTCGCACTAAACTTGCTCTCACCTAATCCCGAAGGCACGCAAAAGACCACTTACACAACACTCCGGGAAAAGAAAAGAATATTAGAATGCCAAAAAGAGTTAAACCCGAAAATGCTCTCTAAAGACCCCCAAGCCGAATTTGCATCATACACACCCCTCAGCCGAATTTCTCATCCCCACAACACTCCCACATTCGGCCAACATACCACTCTCCCCCATCCCACGATTTTCTCCATGAATCTCTCCTTAAACCACTCTCTACCTCCTATTCAAATTCACCCAACAACCTTGACCAATTCAAATACTTCTCAATCAGTATTTGATTCCAACATAACCTCTGTCCACCCCTGAGTAAAATAATTACATTTTGCATGTAAGGGGTTTTGAACTCAAGCTCCCTTGTAACTTAATCCACGCTGCTAGCCACCTTACCAACTAGCTCCTTGTTGTCTTAAAACATGCGCAACTAAAGATAAATCTATAGGCCATAGTCTAAATCCATTTAAAAAAATCAAAATGAAATGCAATTGCCAAGACTTGAACCTTGGACCCTTTGCTTCCTCTATAACGTCACCTTCTAGTCTCCCATGTGGCGCCATTTTCCAAAATCACTCACTCAATAGGCCCAACTTGCATTATTGTCATTCTCTTGTTCTCAAGAATTTTAAACGCTCCCAAGCCCAAGGCCCAATGGGCCCAACTCTACTAGGCCCAAATTTAGGGCGTTACAAATAGGATGACATAAATCTGCTGGATTAGAGTCAAATCTAATAAGGGAATCCATAGATCGAGTTAATGCGACGATAGAGTTTTTAATTAGAAAGAGATTTCAATTAATCAACCTAGAGTCAGTTGTTTTTAGTCTCGAAAGAGATATTAACATAATTTAGGGATTTCTACGGATCAAGACAAGTGAATAAATCGGTTAATTCAGAGTCAGAATAATAAGTGAAGTCTAGGTGGATTCTTCATTAGGTATTGTCTTTATTCATTGATTTATTCAATTATTTTCTTCACTCTCTGTCGCGTTCATACTAATTTAGTCAGTTAAATTTTAGATTAAAATAAATCCCCTTAATTATTAGGCTAAATAATAGAAAGATAGTTATTACTAGTACTTTTAGTCCTTATGGATATGATATTTCGAAATCACCATAGCTATACTACTATTCAATAGATGCGCTTGCCTTTTTTGAATTATTAGTTAGTTTCGAGACCATCAAGTTTTTGGCGCCGTTGCCAGGGACTAAGATATTAGGAACGCTTAGTTTTTATTACTTTAGTCATTATTATTATTTGCAATTTATTTATGTTTTTATTATTATTTACTAACTTTTCTTTTATTTGCTTCTGGCAGGTATTTTTAGTTTATGACTAGAAGAAACTCGTCAAGACCATTACTTTTTGACAGTGAGATAGAAAGTACCGCACGCAGAAACCATAGAGAGATAAGGTGAAGTCTACAGTATATAGAGGAAAAGCAAGAGGAAGATACCAATATCACCGAAGAGATGGCTTATAATAATCCACTACCCCCGGTAGTTGCCGCAAATCCTGCTCCTTGTACTATGTACGACTATGCTAAGCCTAATTTGACTGGGGCTGAATCGAGTATTGTGAGGCCTGCTTTTGCTACAAATAAATTCGAGCTGAAGCCGAACACTATATAGATGATCCAACAATGTGTTCAGTTCGATGAGTTACAGGATAAGGATCCAAATACTCATTTGGCCAACTTCCTAGAGTTCTGCGACACGTTTAAAATTAATGGCATTTCTGACGATGCCATTCACCTTCAGTTATTCCCTTTTTCGTTAAGAAACAAAGCTAAACAGTGGTTGAACTCGTTACCACGAGGTTCTATCACTACTTGGGAACAAATGACCGAAAAGTTTTTACTAAAATATTTTTCGTCGGCTAAAACGGAAAAGTTGAGGAATGATATCTCCTCTTTTGTGCAGATGGATTTAGAAACTCTTTACGATGCATGGAAGAGGTATAAGGACTTGTTGAGAAGGTGCCCACCCCATGGGTTACCCATATGGTTATAGGTTCAAACATTTTACAACGGTTTGAACCCCTCAATTAGATAGATGATTGATACAGCCACCGGTGGTACCCTAAATAATAAAACACCTGATGAGGCTTATGAATTCATAGAGGAGATGTCACTGAATAACTATCAGTGGCAAGTCATGAGAACAAAGTCGACAAAAGCCGCCAGTGTTTTCAACCTCGACGCGACCACCATGTTACCAAACCAAGTAGAGCTCTTAAACAAAAAGATTGATGGTTTATGTGTTTCTACGTAGGTACATCCAGTGATGCAATGCGACACAAATGGAGGAGGGATGAACACCACAGAGTATCCATCTTACAACCCAAGCACAAAGAATGAACAAGTTCACTATATGGGTAACAATTTTAAACCTTAGAATAATCCATATAGTAGCACTTACAATGCAGGTTGGAGGAACCATCCCAATTTCTCATGGGGTGGTCAAGGAAATCAGAGACAACAACCCCCTCCAAGCTTCCAACAACAACCCTCCCAACAGGAGAAGAAGCTGAACCTTGAAGAGATGCTAACAAAATTCCTCTCGGTGTCAGAAAACCATTTTCAAAACACCAAAATAGCACTTAAAAATCAGCAAGCGTTTGGTAAATTTCCTAACATGACGAAGAAAGACCATACCAATGAGCAGTTTGGTAAATTTCTTAAACTTTTAAAAAAGCTACATATTAACTTATCGTTTATTGAAACTCTTTCGCAGATGCCCAACTCAGTTAAATTTATAAAGGAGCTTCTAGCAAACAAACGAAAGTTAGATGATACGTCGCACATAGAGATAAACGCAATCTGCTCAGCCATTTTACAAAATAAACTACCCAACAAATTAAAAGATCTAGGAAGTTTTACTATTCCTTGTTTAATTGGTAGTTTTGTTTAATTGGTAGTTTAGATGTTAATAATGCTTTGGCTGATTTAGGGGCGAGTATTAACGTCATGCCCTAAAAAATGTTTAACCAACTAGTTCTTGGAAAAACCTAAACAAACTAAGATGAGCATTCAACTAGCAGATAGAACTATTAAATTTCCTAGGGGAATTGTTGAGGATGTGCTTTTAAAAGTTGATAAATTTATATTCCCAATTGACTTTATTGTTCTAGACATAGATGAGGACAGTGATGCACCTTTAATCCTAGGACGACCCTTTTTAGCAACTGTTAATACAATTATTGATGTTGGTACAAGGGAACTCACACTTCGTACAGGTGACAAAATGATCACTCTTCAGGCTCATGATTCGATTAAAAAATCGAGTAATAAAGGCGGGTGTATAAATTCTATTAATAATCATGTGGTCCAACCCTCTTTTCAAGAAGCACTTCGAAAAAGCACAAATGAGCCACGTCCTAATTCTCATGCCAACAATAAAAAAAATCATGAGGAGCGAAGGCTTTAGATCGATGAACTAGACGAATGGAGGACACAAGTCAAAGAGAAACCGAGAATACACGAAACAAAACTGAAGTAACTCCATGAAGAGCTTAAAGGTGGAACAAAACACTTTAAGGTTGGGGACCAAGTACTGCTAGATGAAACCGACCCTCGAATAACCACTACAGAGCTTAATGCAAATGAAGCGACTCCTTTTATGGTATTCAATGTCTTTCCATACGGGATAGTCGAGGTAACTCATTCTAATTTTGACACTTTTAAAATAAATACTACTCGACTCAAACTGTATGTTGATTGTAACATCCTAAAATTGGGGTTATTCGTGATTAAATTATTTTTCTTATGTTTGGATTGCTGTGGTGTTATTCGTGGTGTAATAAGACTTAATTATGGATCTTGAGTAGGCTCGGATAGTAGGAAAAATTGTATTTGCAAGCTTTAAAGATAGGGAGCCTTAGTAGGTAGGGGTTACAAGTTAAATGAGGAATATTAGACACTAAAAGGCCTTGGAAAAGTGGCAAAGGGAGGCCACTTAGGAGTGGAATTGACGCCACAAGAGGAGCAAGGGAGCCTAGGTTCGAGTTGCGAAATTCCTTTTTGCTCTTTATTTTGGACGGCAAGAGAGAGAGAAATGCTCAATTTTGATTTCGGGATAATAAGGATAATAATGATTTTAATTGGATTTTATTTGATTAATTTTAAAAGGGTGGCAAGGAGGAAAAGTAGGCATTTGTTTAATTCAAATTCTTTTGAAATAGTTTTAAACAAGACAGTATCTTTTTACTTTAAATTAAATCGGCTAAACAGGATTTTCCAAAAGGTTTTCTTCTGTAACATACCGAATTTGGTCGTAGTGTTTGGGCCGGGTTCGAGGTGTTACAAAATTGGTATCAGAGCCCAGTTCAAAGCTCGGCTGTGGGGGCCCAAGGCCCAAAATGTTTTTGGTAAGCCTTTTTGAAATATTTTTGGTTTTAGACAGCATGGCAGCGAGTCTCCGGCACCAATCCGCCCAGGTAAGTACTTCTAACTGCTGTATGGATTATTATCTGTAGAAGGGTAGGTATGGAACGTAGATAGTATGATAAGTGTTTTGAACTTTAGGACTAGGTTACCCCAACAAAAGACATAAGACTTTAAATGCCTAAGTAAACAAACCTACGACCAAGTCGTAGAGTTAGGGTGTGGTAACCCCATGCGCATGTCTAGGATTGGATCCCAAGAGCTTGGTACATAAGCAGGTCCTCGTGACTCACCTCCTCTTGAGCAGAATCCTACCTAGTCGTAGCTTCGGTTCACCTAACCAAGAGGACTCGGTCATAAGCTAAACACAATAAATAAAACCCAAGGGATTAGCCATGTTTTATAAAACTCTAAGTTTTAAAAATCATCACAATACTCCTTTAAATAGTAACAAAAATTTATTTCTGGAAAATTTTCAAAATATTTTCAATTTACCAAAATTACCAAAATGCCCGTAGTGGCAAAATTACGAAAATGCCCTTGGTTTCTAAAATTACCGTACTACCCCGATTTCAATAAAATTCTCTTACTTTGCAAAAGTATCCAAAATTTTGTATTTCAAAATAATACCCTGACTTTGGAAATTTACAAAATTACCCCTGATTGACAAAATTACCAAAATACCCTTGGATTCTAAAATTCTGCCGTACCTTTAATTTGACAAATTTTTAAAAATACCCTCCAGTTTTGGAAATTTCAAAATTCAAAGCGTCCTGATTTATTAAAGTTTTAAAATTTCTCTAGTTATTATGAAAATACCCGTAAGAAAATGACGAAAAAACCTCAGGATAGAAACGATGAAAATGCCCGAAAGAGTGAGTGTGTATGAAAGGTATTAGGAATGGATGTGCTTTCTGTGTGAACTAGGATAGAGGACTTAAAACTTTGATTGATCGAAAGAATCTCTATTAAACTCTCTTCATAAAATTTCTTCGCGGATAACCAAGTGAAACAAGTACTAATCCATAAAAATTTCTTAATCAGATTAAAGCGCAATAGTTAGAATGAGCTCTAGAGGGCGTGGCCGTCGTGGGCGCTGTATAAGGCGGGATGACCATGTCGAACCCGTTAGGTCGGGTCGGGGATCGAGAATGAGGTACCACCGCCACCACCACCCCCAACTTTTGGGCCGAGGAGCGAGGATCGACGGGGAGGTGAGGCGATCGCATAGTCGTGTTGCGAGTCCTTGAGATGGTGGTGGGGAAAGTGGAGGTATGTGAGCTCAAAATCATGCCGGCGACTCGATCCAACGGGGTTGAGTATTTCGGGGTGTATCGGGAGTGGCACCCAGTCTTGGTGAAATATTGGTTAGAATCGATTGAGAGGATCAAGGATGATCTCGATTTGACAAGTGAGGAGAAGTTGAAAGGAGTGATGTCGCTTCTAAAGGATGAGTCATATCAGTGGTGGCTCACGGTTCGGGATGGTGCCACGGCAGATGACCTTACTTAGGAGTATTTCAAAGCTACTTATCAGAAGAAGCATGTGGGCACCAGCTACATTGATGCGCAGAGGAAAGCTTTTCTGGGGTTGGTACAAGGAAATAAGTCTGTATCGGAGTATGAAGCAGAATTCTTGAGGCTGAGCTGCTATGCTCGGGGAATTGTGTCAACAGAGCATAATCGTTGTGTCCGCTTTGAAGACGGACTTAGGGATGATTTAAGGTTACTGATTGCTCCACAGCAAGAGCGTGAGTTTTCTGTCTTAGTGGAAAAGGCTAAAGTAGCCGAAAGGGTCAAGGAGTCCGTGAGACAGAACTACGATAGGAACAAGAAGAAAAGAGGATTTGGGTCGTCTGGATCGGGTAATAATGCACAGAAGAGGGCTAGGCAGAGTGGGTCGAATCAGGCAGGAAGGCCCATGGCTACAATCAGAGACCACCAAAGTCAATCGGCTGGGAAATCACATTGGGGAGGATGTTGGACATGGCGAAGAGGATGCTTTGAATGTGGATCGTTGGATCACCATGTAAGGGATTGTCCTCGGAAGTTAGCTAAGAACCACCGGAGGGTCGAACTGGTGCTCAAAGCTAGAAATGTAGGACCATCACGGAGGGTCGAGGTAATGGTAGAGGAGGCAATGGTTCTAGTCGAGGTCATGAATTTTGGGTAGAGGTGCAAGCAACACGAGGCAAGGCGACTGGTTTAGTCTATCAAAGACAAAGGCGTCGAGAGGAGGGTGACGACCGGACGTCAGAATCGATACGTTCCTAATTTTGGTCTTCCATATGTTGTATTAATTGATGTGGGTTCGACGATTCATACGTTGCTAGTAGCGTGGTAGAGACTATGAATCTAGACTTTGAGACTACTTCTAGGAGATGACGATGAATTAGCCCTCTAGGTCACTCTGTAATTGTAAACAAGTTATATAGAGATGTACCCTAGAACTCCAAGGGTAGTGTTGTTGGTCGATCTAATGGAACGCCATTTGGGGAGTTCGATTTGATTCTTGGAATGGACTGGTTGGTTAAGTATCAGGCAAAGCCGGATTGCGCTACTAAGCGCATGGTTCTAAAGATGGCTGAGGGTGATGAAGTAGTCATGATAGGTAATAGAAGAGATTACCTATCCAACGTGGTGTCTGCGTTGAAGGCGGAGAAGATGGTCAGGAAAGGGTGTGAGGCATTTTTGGTACGAATATGTGCCTTGGAGGCTAAGGAGTCAGTAGTTGAGAAGGTCCGAATGGTAGGGGAATTCGCTGATGTGTTTCCAGAAGAACTTCCGGGTCTGCCTCCAGATCGGGAAGTTGAATTCAGTATACACTTGTTACCCGGAACGGCGCCTGTGTCTATAGCACCATACCGAATGGCACCGAAGGAATTGGTGGAGCTGAAGGCTCAAATTCAGGAGCTCTTGGCCCGAGGGTTTATCTGACCAAGTATATCTCCGTGGGGAGCACTGTCTTTGTTTGTCAAGAAGAAAGAGCGGGTCAATGCGGATGTGTATCGACTACCGTCGCCTAAACAAGTTAACGATCAAAACAAGTATCCGTTGCCCCGGATTGATGACTTGTTTGACCAACTGAAGAGTGCATCGATTTTCTTGAAGATAGATCTTAGATCGGGATGTCAAAGTTCTACGTAGGAAGACAGTACCTTTGGTGAAAGTGCTATGGCGAAACCATAGTGCGGAAGAAGCTACATGGGAACCCGAGGATGTGATGCGACAATAATACCCCCACCTCTTCTGATCAGGTAATTTCGAGGCCGAAATTATTTTAAGGGGGTAGAACTGTAACATCCAAAAATTGGGGTTATTCGTGATTAAAATATTTTTCTTGTGTTTGGATTACTGTGGTGTTATTCATAGTGTAATAAGACTTAATTATGGATCTTGAGTAGGCTCGGATAGTAGGAAAAATTGTATTTGCAAGCTTTAAAGATAGGGAGCCTTAGTAGGTAGGGGTTACAAGTTAAATGAGGGAATATTAGACACTAAAAAGGCCTTGGAAAAGTGGCAAAAGGGAGGCCACTTAGGAGCTGGAATTGACGCCACAAGAGGAGTAAGGGGAGCCTAGGTTCGAGTTGCAAAATTCCCCTTTTTGCTCTTTATTTTGGACGACAAGAGAGAGAGAGAAATGCTCAATTTTGATTTTAGGATAATAAGGATAATAATGATTTTAATTGGATTTTATTTGATTAATTTTAAAAGGGTGGCAAGGAGGAAAAGTAGGCATTTGTTTAATTCAAATTCTTTTGAAATAATTTTAAACTATTGGCCAAGAGTGATTCAAGGTGTTGGCCGAAATTTGAACTCCCTGGAGAGGAGTGGACTGACAAGGGAGCTATGTAGGGGGGAGGCCGAATTTTCTTAGTGAATTACTTAACAAATTCGGCTAGCATTTCATCTCTTTTTCTTTCTTTTTCACCCTCTCTCAAAATCAAAACCCCATTGCCATCTTCATCTTTTCTTCTTTTTGACCCTTGGCCGAATCACCTACTCTCTTATCCCTCTCTTTTCTTCCATTTGTGCTAAACCAAAAATACTCTCCCCTCATACCTTTCTTTCCTCTTCTCAAACCTTTTGGTGAAACTCCTATTTCACTTCTTTCTCTTCCTCTTTTCACTCAAAGTCTAACCTTGAATGTTATTTTAATCAACCATAGCGAATCCCTTCTCCTATTTGGTGTAGTTTTGACCAACATCAAAACAAAGGTGATCTCTTCTAGGATTTCCTCCAATCGGTTTGTAAAGGTGGGTAAGTGTCTAAGGTCAATGCCTTTTATTCTATTTTCTTGATTCTCTGTCGACTTGGATAAATGGAAAGTGAAATCCGGCATTTGTTGAGAGTTTGGCTAATCTTTCTTTTGAAATTGATTTCACCTAGGGACTCCGGGATTTTGAAGTATTCGAACCAAGCCTCTATTTGTTAGCAAGTAATCTTGGTAAGTGGTGGTAAGGATCTACTTTAATAGACTATATTTTTAGTGATCGAAAAGTCGAAGGCTATTAATATGAATGGTTGCCGATTGTAGGGAAGTGAAACAGATTTACATATCGTGAGGTGGTTAGTGTTCAAAGGACGTGTAGGTAAGGTTTCGGGTTCTTGTGTAACCCTTTGGTATTATTTTGGGTTTGGTAAATGGTCTATAACACTAACCTTATGTTTGGCAGAATATAGGAGCAAGGATACCTAGTGTGGCCGGTTGACTCTTCAGGATTTAAGACTATCATTGGTAACAAGTGTGTACATACACACTTTATGACTAATAACTGTGCTAATTACATTGTGTATGCTAAACTGGATTGATGTAGATTGGGATTTAATACGATAAAGGTATAAGCAAGGATTCAGGTAAGTCCTTGTTGTTATGAGCTTTCTTTATGATGCTTTTGGGAAGCATGACATATTTGGTATATGTGGCATATAGATATGTGGCTGATGATAAATTCAGTGTATGTTGTTAAATAAACATGTTGGAATGATTTCTGTTAAATGTATATCATTGATTGATGTGGGTTAAACGAGTGGAGGGGGAAGTGATATCCGTGTCTACGGACACCAGTGGTTTGGTACCACATTTCGTGACTAAGGTCACCAGAGGTTTGGCACTTTATAGCGTCTTGTCCCAGTGGCTTAGCACCACAGTGGGTTGGCCCCACAGTTGATATTATGGGATAGTCGCCAGTGATTTGGTATCACACGTGGGTTGGCCCCACAACCTACTTTATGTGACTTCGGGTCACCAGTGGTTTGGCACCACTAGTGGTTTGGCACCACAATATTGATGGATATCGTGACTTTGAGTCACCGGTGGTTTGGCACCACCGGTGGTTTGGTACCACACGGGTAGAAAAGGTGTTTTGGATGGCTAGGTTGGGTGCATGTTAAACTTAGTGCATGTTAAATTTAGTTATAAATTGTGTATGATGTTGCACTAAACCGGGAAGGGTTAAACATTGAGTCTTGGTGACTCACCTTCTCCTTTAACTTTTTCAGGTGACTCGTAGATCGCGGATGAGGAGCCGGATGGACTCGAGGTGGCCATGCAGTGCAAATGTGGATTAAATGAATTTTGAGCTATTTTTATTTTATTGTCAGTTTTATTTGTTCAAGTTGTAATAAGGCCTCCCAAGATTATTTTTATTATTTCACATGTTTGGATAATTTGTTTAAACCACTTAATGACTTTAAAATGATTACACAAGTTTTCTTAAATTCAAACATAAATGTTTTTTGTGCCATTCGGTACATCTGAAATCGGTAACCATCTGACTTGATAAATTTTTAACCACTAAGTTAATTATTATTTTCTTCATGCACCTCAATAGTTTTAAACAAGATAGTATCTTTTTACTTTAAATTAAATCGGCTAAACAGGGATTTTCCAAAAGGTTTTCTTCTGTAACATACCGAATTTGGTCGTAGTGTTTGGGCCGGGTTCGGGGTGTTACATTGATAGTAGAATTGATAGCGAAAAAGAGGAGTTTCGAGTCCGTGAACCTTTATAAAGTGATGAGCATAAGGTAAGTCTAGCTTAAGACTTTAAACAAGCGCTTCGCGGGAGGTAACCCGAGCACTAACCCTACTAATTAGTTTATTTTTACTTTCGTTCATGTTTTAATACAGGTTTTTGACCCACACGGCCTGGACACACGAGCGTGTCCCTGGCCGTGTGGATCCTGGGACTTAGTTTTTAAATTTTAAAGAAATCGACAGTGAGGTACACGGCCTGGCGACATAGCCGTGTCACCCACACGGGAGTGTCCTTGGCCGTGTGGATCCTGAAGCTTAAAATCCACAAAATTGACAAAGACATGGCCTAAATTTATTCCACACGGGCGTGCGACATAGCCGTGTGGACCACATGGCTTGGACACACGGGCGTGTCTTAGGCCATATGAAAACTAGAGCCTTAATCTTCAAAATTTAAACAAGTCAGAGGGCTCCATGGGCAAGACACACGGTGTGTCCAATTCCACATGGGCGTGGAGCTTAATTTTCAAATTTTAAAACTTAAAACAAGTCGGGGGCTCCACGGGCAACACACACGGCCATGTTTGAGGTCACACGGGCGTGGGATGTAACAGTCCGGTTTATACCCTAGTCAGAACAGTGGTTTAGGGACCACAAATTTGAGTTAGTATAATATTTTAATATTATTTTATGTGTCATTGATATGAGAATAAGCATGTGGTAAATTTTCGTAAGTTAATTTATCTGTCTGTGAGCTTAATTTGAATAAAAAGATTGAATTGCATTAAATGCAAAACTTGCATGCTATATGTTAAAGTGCCTATATGTTGTGGCTTTGAAAAGATGGAGGTCTTATATGGCAATTAAGCCAGTAATAAAGTTAGTGGACGGCACAAGTACAAAAATGGAATTAATTCATCTGTTATATATGTTTTTTTATAAGGATAAATTGGTAATAAGGTTAATAATATGATGTTTAATATAAAAAACATGAAAATGGCCACGTTATCATCCTTTGTTAGCCAAAAATCAAAGAAAGAAAAAGAAGAAAACCTTAAGCTATATTTAGCCACTTCAAGCTTGAATTAAAGTAAGTTTTGATTTCAGTTTTTCATAATTTCTACGTTTCTGCAATTGTTACTGTGAGAGCTACAAAACCCATGCCTTGATTTTGTGTTTTGATGATGTATGTGAAATATGCTATTGATGAATTCATGAGATATGTTATGTTTGATGGTGATAAATGAAAGATTTGAGTTAGTTAAACATGTTTTGTTCTTGAAGTTTTGATGAATTTAGCTAAATAGGGCTAAATTGTGAAATTAGCAAATTGAGGACTAAATTGCTAATTTGATGAAAAATATGGGCTTGTATGATATATATGTACATTCGGCTAAGGTTGAGTGTGGGTTGATTTTGTGAATTTGATGTTTTGAGAAAAATAGACTAAATTGATAAATTGTACAAGTATGAGGACTAATTTATAAATTACCCTAAATATATGTGTTTGGATTGAATTGAATGAATGAGTGAATAAAATAGTTAATTCTAAATATGTTTGTATCAAGAACCAAGGAAAACAGATTTAGATCGCAGGAAAGTGAAAGTAACAAAATAGCCGTTTTCGTTTCGTTAAACCAAATCTGAGGTAAGTCACTATACAAATAGATGTACTTGTATGATATTGTAAATGTTTATATGACTAATGTGGATATTGATATATTATGTGATGATATGCATATGAATTCTGAGATAAGGCCGGTCTAGCAACAATGTCTGATAAGTCCCGTACGAACCTAGGAATAGATAGGATTAGCTATGTCATGACATAGGCATCTGCTCTGTTTAATCATGTAAGACCACATCCGAGAAATTAGCACTGATTTGAGATTTCGTGTAAGACCACGTCTGGGACGTTGGCATCGATATGGGCTTTATGTGTAAGACCACGTCTGGGACGTTGGTATCAATATGAGCTTTACGTGTAAGACCACGTCTGGGACGTTGGCATCGATATGAGTTTTATGTATAAGATCATGTCTGGGACATCGGTATCGTATTGATTCGTATAAGACCTTGTCTGGGACGGTGGCATCGATATCTGAGTGCATGTAAGACCTCTTCTGGGACGTTGGCATTGTACGACCATTCTGAGTTTTTCGAGCGTCCTACTAGATTCCTGAAGGTTCAACGGGCAACTTTGTGATACGAATTGTAAATCGGAGCTATGATCAAATAAGTGAACGAATATCTGATATAGGTACGTTGAATGTACATTAAGTGTGTAAAAAAAAGGTAAGTACCTATAAGACTTGGAGTTGAAGAAATGTATGTTTAAATGTGAGAATGTGAATCTTGAATTGATGAATGTGGCAAATGTGACTACAAGTATGAATCAAGATATATATATGTGATGATTTGCTAAGTGATTGGAATGTGCCAATGTATTTACTTACTCAAAATGCATTTTATGCTAGGTTTGTTTGTATATTGACTTACTAAGCTTTTGGAAAGCTTACTCTGTGTGTCTGTTTTCTCTGTTTTATAGGTCGTCAAAGCTACTGAAGGCTCGGGACCATCAAGGATCGTCATCATACTACTAAACTCTTTTTGGTACTCTTTGAAAAATGTATATAGCTTAATATGACATGTATAGGCTAGATAGGTGTATATGATTATGAAGTAATCTTAGCCATGTGTTTTGGCTAGTTTTGAGTTGATAAAATGCTTGAATGAATATATTATATGATGCATATTTTTGGTATGATTTGGAGTACAAAGAATGAACAAGTTTTGGCTAAGCAATTGGATGATCTATGCTTGTAATGATATGAGTTTTAGTTTGTATTTTGGCATGAATGAGATTGGCATTGAATGTATAGATTAAATGGTCAAATTTGGTATGTTTTTGGTTGCCATATATGCATGATATGTGATGGAAAATGTTGCTTGTAGGTATGACCCACTTGGGTGGCATTTTGGTCTTGCAAATGACCTATAATGTCACACGGGCATGGCACACGGGCGTTCCTAGTGACCGTGGGGTAAAGCTAGTATATGGCCTAGTGGGACATGGCCAAGGCACACGGACGTGCCTGGTAGCCGTGTGATATTTGGCAGGATCGACCACTGCCAGGGTACAAGGGCGTGCTTGGTGGCCGTTGTACATAAGTCAGTTTTGACCACGGAGAAGACACACGGGTGTGTCTTGTAGCCGTGGGTGGGGCACGGCCTACCCCCACAGGCGTGTGTCCCCTGTGTTATAGAAAAGTTTTTAGTTCTTCATGAAATTTTGTATGTGTTTCGTTTTAGTCCCGATTCGGTTTATAATCATGCTTAGGGTCTCGATTACTCACTTAAGGGACATTATGTGTATGATAGATGAATAAAATGCATGTGATAGATGAATAAAATGCATGAAATGTTATAAATGTTTCTAATCTATTCGGTAATGGCTTTGACCCTAATTTGATGACAGTTTTGGGTTAAGGGTGTTACATTTGGTTGGTATTAGAGCTACGGTTTATTCGATTCTCGGACTAACGTAGCGTGTTAGAGTCTAGCTATACATGCCATATATCTTAATTGTGATAGTGTAATGAATCCTGAAGTATAAAATGTGATTTTTGTATAGTAATGGATCCCAAAAAGCCATAGCTGACGACGTAGAAAGTAATACGCCTGCTCTCGCGCCAGGGACAGTGCCTTCTGATTCGAGACCAACTACGAGCGGTCAAGAGGGAGAAGCTAAACAAGCTTTCTCCCAAATGATGAGTGAGTGGTTCACTCAGTTTGTAAAGAATAACCCTACTGTTTCACAACCCCAACCCTAGGTTAATCCCCTCAGACTACAGTTATGCCACCGATTATGCATCTGAATCTGTTGAATAAGCCTCCGTTAACAAGATTCATAAGTATGGGGCTGAAGAATTTCGAGCTACTAATGATGATGATGCTAAAAAGGCTGAGTTCTAGATTAAAAATACTATCCGGGTATTCGATGAAATGTCTCTGACTCGAAGAATGCATTAAATGTATGGTATCATTACTCCGAGATGCAGCTTATCAATGGTGGAAAACTCTGATTTCAGTTGTTCCGAAAGAACGTGTCACATGGGACTTCTTTCAGATCGAGTTTCGGAAGAAGTATATTAGTGAAAGATTCGTTGATCAGAAATAGAAAGAATTTTGGAATTGAAATAGGGCCGAATGACTGTTTCGAAATATGAATGAGAGTTCGTGAGACTGAGTCAGTATGCTCGAGAATGTGTATCATCTGAAGCTATAATGTGCAAAAGATTCGAAGACGGTCTTAATGAAGATATCCATTTGCTTGTCGGGATATTAGAAATAAAAGAGTCCGTTACACTCGTTGATCGAGCATGCAAAGCTGAAGCACTTGAGAAAGATAAAAGAAAAGCTGAGACTGAAGCCCGAGATATGAGAAAGAGATTTACGAGCAAATCATTTTAATCAGCTCCGAAAAGATTCAGAGATAATCAAAGTTGTTCCAAAAATAATATGAGACATCCGAATAGAAATCAATCTAGACCACAAATGAGTTCTAAAACTCCAAAGAACTTCAAAGGGCTCAGATTGGTAATGTCGAGACGGAGAGACACGAATGTAAGTATTGTGGAAAAAGCATCCAGAAGTCATAGATTACACGATAGAGCTTACTTCAGATGTGGATTGCTTGATCATTTTATCCGTAATTATCCTGAGTCCGTCGAGCCAGAGACTGTTCAGAATCTGAGACCTGATAATGCACCTGTGAGGGGTAGACCTTTGAAGAATGCAAGAAATGTTAGTGGTAGTCAGAGGTACATGAGAGACACTATTGTAATATCTGAAGCTATAGCGCCTGTCAGAGCATATGCTATCCGAGCTCGTGAGGAAGCTTCATCACCTGATGTTATAACGGGTACTTTTACTCTTCATGATACTTATGTGATTGCATTGATAGACCCTGGTTCTATGCATTTGTATATATGCATGAATTTAGTATATAGTAAGACTTTGCTTGTAGAGTCTACTGAGTTTGCTATAAAAGTATCGAACCCCTTAGGTAAAAGTGTTCTTGTTGACAAAGTATGCAAGAACTGTCCGTTAATGTACCGAGATATCTGTTTCTCTGCTGATCTGATGCTTCTGCCATTTGATGAGTTTGATATTATTTTAGGTATGATCTGGTTGTCATTGCATGATACTGTTGTGAACTACAAAAGAAAGACTATAGATTTGAGATGTCCAAATAATGAAATTGTATGGGTTGAATCTAATGATTTGAGTGGATTGCCTGCTATGATATCAGTACTAAAAGCTTAGAGTTATGTGAAAAAGGGGTATGAGGCATATTTTGCTTATGTAATTGATTCGCAAATGTCTGAAAGGAAAATTGAGTCAGTACCTATTGTCTGCGAGTTTTTTGATGTGTTCCCTGAAGAGTTATCGGGTTTACCTCCGATTCGTGAAGTTAAGTTTCGTATTGAATTGATGCCTGGTACGACACCTATTTCGATAGCTCTGTATAGAATTACACCAACAGAGTTGAAAGAGTTAAAGTCACAGTTGCAAGAGTTAACTGATAGATGGCACGATGAGAATGTACATTGATTACCGTCAATTGAATAAGGCGACCATAAAGAACAAATATCCATTACCCCGAATAGACGATTTATTTGATCAGTTAAAAGGGGCTACTGTATTCTCTAAGATTGACCTGAGATCGGGTTACTGTCAATTGAGAGTTAAAGGTTCAGACATTCCAAAGATTGCTTTCAGAACAAGGTACGGGCATTATGAGTTTTTAGTTATGCCGTTTGGACTAACCAATGCTCCTACTGTTTTTATGGATCTAATGAATAGAATTTTCAGACCGTACTTAGATCAATTTGTTGTAGTATTTATAGATGACATATTGATTTATTCATGGAATAAAAATGAGCACGCTGAACACTTGATGATTGTGTTGCAAACTCCACGAGAAAAGCAATTGTACGCGAAATTCAGCAAATGTAAATTTTGGTTGAACGAGGTTAGTTTTCAGGGACATATTGTGTCAGCTTCTGGGATTCGTGAATACTAGGCTTTAAAATTTCGCGACGAACACAGGCTGGGGATATACCACACGGGCGTTCGACGCGGTCGTGTGGCCCAACACGGGCCTTTACACGACCGTGTCACCTATTTAAAACCTAAATTCTATTTTCTTCATCATCCTTTTTCCTTCATTCCCCAAACCCTAGCTGCCACCACCTTTCTCCCCCATCTCCGCCACACCTTCCAGCCTTATTGCCGACCCCCTAGCCATTCCTTCCTCTTTTTTCTTTCTCCCCCAACCGGAAACTACCCATTCCCTCTTCTTTCATCTTTTCTTTCTTCTTCTTTTTCCCCCCTTTTTTCTTTCTTCCTCTCACCTTTCTCCGGCCGCCCCCTCACTTGCACACACCACAAACCCGACCCCCTAGCCCTTCACTCTTGACCGTTTGGCCACCGTACGCCTATCGCCCACTAGTCGCACCTTACTCCGACCACCGCCCTTGCCCACCGTCGGTCTTTCTTCTCCCTTGTTGCCCATTATCTTTTTTCTATATTATTTATTTATTATTATTTTATTTCTTTATTTATTCGTTATTTATTTATTTATTTTAGTTCTTTTCTTATTTATTTTTAAATTCTATTATTTTATATCCTTACTTGTTTAGTTTTTTTATTAGTTTATTGTCTCTTTCTATTCGATTATTGATAGTTATATTTCTTGTTATAGTTTTACTTGTTACTATGTTAAGATGATACTTATTCTTTAATTGGTTTGCCTTTTCACTAATTTTATGAATCGCTTTCTATTTCTTATTCTTCTTTGTTTTAGATTATTTAAATTTACCTTCTAGTTGAGAATTAGTTGGTTGATTTATTTTTATTATTTTCACCAATTTAAATCATGATGACTTCATGTCTGATTTTTGCATACTAGGATATTAATACACATTGTTTAGGCATAATTTCCTATTTAAGACTACTTAGACTTTGCTTTTTGCAAATTTGGTAATGATTTATTTCTTTGATTGATAAACCTCTTTCCCTTTTTCAGGAACATCATGACAAATACTTGAGGTAAGACTAAGGTCGTCATCCCCGCTTCGAAAAAGAGTAAGGGTCCCGGTGCGACCTCCTCGAGTGCCTCCGCTGAAGTGTGCCACCCTTACCTCAGATTTATAGCGGACCCAACAGAGGACCTATTTCAGCTCCTTCGAGTACGACCCCAAGGTTTGGGCTGTTGCATTGATTGGGCCGCGTTGGAGCAGGTCCACCTTGCTGATGAGGTGCGCGCTTTCATCATCACAGCACCATGGGACCGTTTCTTCAGTATCGTCGAGCCCACATTTATGGAGCTTACCTTGGAGTTTTGCATACTATTTGTGAAGCATGGCACATGGCCATGTATTTGATCAGCGTACTTCATCGGTTTATCCTTCCGCCATCAGACTGACGCCACACAAGAAGGGCCCCATCTACCTAGACCCTTACATGACTCGCCTCGTTCGACAGTTTGGTCTCCTTGACACACTAGAGCAGTCCTCTTTGCTTACACTTGTTGGCCAGATGTCCTTCAGGGCATCTCGAGCATGCTACACATGAGGATGATCGAGCGGCATTGTGGATTTGATCCTCCCTAATACTGATTGTCTCGTCCTGATGAGTAGGATGATCCCGAGGACATCAGTGATGATGTTTCTCTCCCTCACGAGGATCCACTTCACCCTCTACTTCTGAGTCACCGTCCTCCTTCTTCTGCTGCTACTTTGAACGACATATCTGAGCATGTCACTCGCTTCGAGCAACAGTGCTATCAGCGGTTCAATAGTCTCGAGGCCACCTTACAGCAGATCTGTCACCATATCCATATTTCACCTTCAGCACCACCACCTCGCGATGCGTCTGACGATGAGGACATTTGAGTCCATTTATTTTATTTTTACCTTTATCTTTATTTTTCTTTTTCGTTTTATTTTTATTTTTATTCTATTTTTCTCTATACTTCTTATTATATTTTCAAAGACTTATCTTTTATATTTTGAACTATATTTTAGTTTTTTATAATTATTCATAATCGAGTAATCCCTTAATCTTCTTCCACAGTTGTGTTTATTTTTCTTAATAGTCACTTAGAATCATGTACTTCACTTTATTATATCTACAATTCTGCGTTCACAATTCCACGGATTTCATCCAAAATTCAGGAAGTTTCACTTCTCTCCCTCTCTTATGATATTCTTATATTGTCATTATCTATTTTGGTACATTGAGGAAAATGTACATCTTAAGTGTGGGGAGGTTAATTATATCATTATTAGAAAATCCTTGAATTAAATCTTGTTCTTAAGTAACTTTCTCATATTACTATTAGAATAAAATTTTTATTGATTTATGATTTTTATTGATATGTTCTGGATTAAGCCATAGGTAATTATGCATTGATTGTTTAAACTATAAGACATTAGAGAATCAAACATGATAAGTCTATTTTCAGAATTAAAATTGCAAGGTTATTTTCCCTAAATTTAAATATTACTTTGAAGTTTGAAATTTGCAAGGTTGACATCAAAAATCATAATTTTTGTGAGATTTTTATCCTTTAGAGCATACACTTTTCTTGCTCACTTTATTGGTTATGAGTGTGTCAATATTGATTTGTTATTCTAGAACTTGCCTCGATTATGCATGTCAAGACCACACCTTTGATTTGATATACAGAGATGATAAAGGCACCTAGGTTTTAACACACTTATTCCATCAAAAGCCTACCTTCATAATTAACCCTTAGTGAACCCCTTCTTAATCTATTCTTAATATTAACCCAAAACTCATTTTTTTTTATTCATTAAGAATTTTTCCTATTGTATTAACCCCCTTTTTGTCAAGATTTGATTTGATCAGTTGCCTAACTATGTTCTTTATTTCAGTTGTTTAATTATTTCTTATTATTGTGCATGAAAAAAAAGTTAATTTATTAGTTCTATGTTATTTGAGCTTAAACAGTTAATTCCACATTTTAAGAAGAAGCTCGTGTTATTATTAATAAGTTTTCAATTAATGTAATTATTCAGTATTAGTTTATTTTTCTAGTTAGGTAAATTGTTAATTCAATCTCGATTCTAACCCTCTAATTTATCCTTTAACCCAAGCCCTATTACAACCCTTTCAAAGACCTTTTGATTTGTGTATCATCTCATTTTATAGTGATGGAGATTTGATTTTCATGCAAGCCTATGGTAATAACTTTTCATGTTTGACTTTTGAGTGCTTAATTTGAACCTTAGACACTTTGAGTGATTTGAGTGAACCTTTAGTGAGGATGCCAATTCTTGTCGGTTTTGAATCAAAGGTAATTATTTAGATAAGGGGAAACACCTATGTTTTCGTGCTATAAAATTTGTAACTTAAATTGTTTGAATCTTTAGGACTCTTTTAGTTAAATTATCAATGTATAAATTATTTGTGAATTATGATAAGACATTATTGATAAGAATTGTGAATTAAGGAAGTTTAATTTTACTTATGAGTTGAGGATTTTGCTTGAGGACAAGCAAACGCTTAAGTGTGGGGATATTTGATAAACCATAAAAGTAACACATTTTAATCCCATGCTTAGCGTGTTTTTGGATGTTTATTTATACAATTATGTGAATTCGATGCTCCTCATCCTTTAAATTCGTATTTCTATACTTAGGTGAGCATAAGGAAGCGAAAGGAGTGGAAAACGGGCCAAAATCGAACAAAACGGGCCATCTGAAGGATCCATACGGCCAAGCCAGAACCACACGGGTAGGGCACATGCCCGTGTGAACCACACGGGCTGGACACATGCCCGTGTGCTAGTCTATGTCAATCGCGAGCCATGCGAATTTTCACACGGCTTGGACACCCTCACACGGGCTGAGCACACGTCCGTGTCCCTATCTCACCCTACTTTGTTTTCACACAGAAAAAGCTAATTTTTAGGGTTTTTGAGCCTTCTAAAATCTATAAATACATGCCAGAGGAAGACCTAAGGGGGCACGCAAAGTAGATCAAAGAAATTACTTGAAGGAAGCCGTCGGAATCATCTCGGAAGCTGATTCACTCCAAGATTGAAGATCTCCATCAAGTTTTTTAGAAGTTTTTGGGTTCTTTATGTCTTGTTGTTTTCTTAATTCTAAGATGTTTTCCTTCTACGTTATGAACTAAACTCCCTAAATACCTAGGGAGGACGAAACCTATAATGAATCTTATTATTTAATTATCTGAATTACACGATAAATACTTGTTCTTGTTCTTAATTATGTGTTCTTAACCCTTGCTTTAATATTTTTAGGATATTAAGTCAAGATTAATGTGCTTATTCAGTATAGCAAAAGTCCCTGTTTAAGAGTAGATCTCGCATAATTAAGCAGAGTTGATTGCAACCCTAGAAATAGGATGACATAAATCTGCTGGATTAGAGTCAAATCTAATAAGGGAATTCATAGATCGAGTTAATGCGACGATAGGGTTTTAATTAGAAAGAGATTTCAATTAATCAACCTAGAGTCAGTTGTTTTTAGTCTCGAAAGAGATATGAACATAATTTAAGGGTTTCTACGGATCAAGACAAGTGAAGAAATCGGTTAATTTAGAGTCAGAACAATAAGTGAAGTCTAGGTGAATTCTTCCTTGGGTATTGTCTTTATTCATTTGCTTATTCAATTATTTTCTTTACTCTCTGTCGCGTTCATACTAATTTAGTTAGTTAAATTTTAGATTAAAATAAATCCCCTCAATTATTAGGCTAAATAATAGAAAGATAGTTATTACTAGTACTTTTAGTCCTTGTGGATACGATATTCTAGACTCACCATAGCTATACTACTGTTCGATAGGTGCGCTTGCCTTTGTCTAATTATTAGTTAGTTTCAAGACCATCATGTATTGTACTAAACAAAATAATAGAATATAAGTATTTAATTTTCACTCATGTGGGACATGTATATCGTGTCTCCACACCTATTTCCAAATATGAATGAAAAAAACTAAATGTGACCAATATGAATACTTAAAAAAAATGAAGAGTCAATGTGACATAGTCTAGCATTATCTCCAAATCATACAACATTTCATTACTTCTTGGATAATTGTATAACGATGTTAGATAGATTTTTCACACCATCTAAGTTTCATATATCTAGATTTTCTAAAGTCGTATAACAATTCGGCCTCTCAAACACAAAGATATGTAGGTAGAGGTGTGCATGGTAGGCCTGGGCCAGTTTGGGCCGCCCAACTAAAAATTTAGGCCTGCTTCATTGGGCTCGAATTGGTCAGCCCCAAAAATGGGCCTAAAATTTTGCCCAAGCCCTACCCATATAAAATGCTAAAACTAAGACCCTTTGTATTAATTTTATAATTTTTATATAATTTTAAATATATATAATACATCAAAATTACTAAAAATCAAAATAAATATTTTCAACAAATTGAAAATAAATTTTAAAAAATATGTAGACTTAAATAACACTAAAATAGATGTAACTTAACAAGCAAATGCCTCTAAAATAATAACAAAATTAACAATAAAATAAGTTTTATATAATACCTAAACAATAACAACAAAATAATAGAAACATAATAGTAAAATGGTAGTAAAATAAGGAGAAAAATAATAAGAAAATATTATTAAAAAATAGTTTTTTTTCATTTAATGAATTCGGGCCGGGCCCGGGCCAAAAATACCTTACCCGAGCCCGGCCCATTTTTTAAACGGCCTTTATTTTTTTGTCCAAGCCCATTTTTCGGGCCTATATTTTAGCCCAAACCCTCCCACATTTCGGTGGGCCTTGGGCCGGGCCGCTGCACACCTCTATATGTAGGGGATTGAGAAGGCCAAAATTACTTCAAAAGGGTGATCTTTCAAAGATGTGTTTCTCAAGATTTGTTGGTCTTAAAAGCACTAATTGTAGTAAACTACTTCATATTCTAGGCATAACCCAAATTTTGATAACATTAGTTTTTATAACATTCAAATTATATTTCATTTAATTTGTTCATTTTATATTATTAGATATAATAATGTAGTTCATAAAAAATAATAATACATAACAAATATTAAATACCATCTCATCCCAAATACCAGCCAATTCATCACGAATGGGTAGCCAATTTCTCAATAGGAAATTATTTGGCTTTCTATCCTATCCTTCATTGAAATAATTAATCACTAATTGCATGATTTAGAGTCTTCCTTCATGTTGTCCCTTAAATCAATTTTTTCTTTCTTTTTTTTTCTTGTGAAAAATTAATTAAAGCTTAATTAAATTAATCATTTTTAGTTATATTTTCTGTATCTAATCCAAATCAAATAAAATGGTAATCCACATCATGATTATGAATTAAGAACACAGCTAAATGGAAAAAGAAAAACACAAGATATCAAGAACTGCTCTGTAGTAAAAAAGCAAAGAAAATTCTTTGGGAGGGAGAGGATTCAAAATTACCCAAAAGAAACATTGATTCTTATAAAATAATGAATTGCATTCCTACCAATAAGTTACATGGATAGATCTTTCCTTGATTCTTAAAAAATAATGACCTAACTTAAATACTTTTTTCCCGTACAAATACATGGATCTTTCCTTTTCTTTGTTTTTTATAGCTCAAAATTATTTCAAAACTTTAACAACTAGAAACACTATATTTGTCGAAACCATTTTTAAAAGTTTTGAAAAATGGGGTTGACTTTAAAAAACGAAAATGGGAGTCGCCACCAATCCCTTTTTATTTAGGTATGATTGGATCACCTTTGAAACACCCCACACCCGGCCCACGAGCCTGGACCGGATCTGGTATGTTCCTCGATGTAAACGGGTTCAAAATTCTTCAGTTACTTTGAAAACTGTGTGTTTTGAAGATAGTTTGTTGGTGGGTTGGGCTCGAGTTGAAAACAAGTTTATTTTTATATTAAAAACCCATTTATTTCAGGTGACAAAACATTTAAAGTTTATTCTTAATTAAATTGACTTAATCTTTAAATAACATAAATTCGTAACATAGTAATTAAAACAACAATAAAATCATCACTACGGCCTTATTACATAAAACAAAACCCAAAATAAAATTGTAGAATACTTAAATAAAATAAAATGTCCAAATTGAATAAAACTTTAAGCTGAGCATGGCCACCACAAGTTCTGCCGTCCCGGTCCATCACTGTTCATCACCTGAAAAAGGTTCCCACAACGGGGTGAGTCAAACAGACTCAATGTGTACACAAACACTAAGTCTTAACAAATTCAGGCATAACAAATCATATTCATACATATCATAATTTCACATTTAATGATTCAAGATAATGATACAACCCAAACCCAAACCTAGATGCCATCCGCTACACATCCCCGTACCAACCTGCACACCATGGGGACTACTAAGTCAACCCTCCATCCGCTACACACCATCGAAGGCAGTCGCTGCAGTCGACATGCTCATCGCCCATATAAATTTCGTGGCATAGCCACCAGATTAAATAATTGTGTCATGAGACACCACATTCAGATAATGTGACCGAAGTTACCACATTCAGATAGTGAGACCGAAGTCACCACTTTCACTTCCCCTTTTTCATATAACCTGAATGCCCCATATTATTCATATCATGCATATCATACTTAAATTCATATTTATGTCACTTTTCACATGTTAAATATAACATATTTCGTAATCCTAGTAGGAGTAGGAAACGTACCTGAGTACTTTGTACCTTAACATGGTACTTTAGCCATATTCTTATAGTTTCATATTAACACATATATCAATTTTAAGCCATAAATCAATTAAGATTAGTGTGGGGTACACACCTGATTCGCTTAACGATTTCACTTGAAATCCGAAATTGATCTCTCGCTTTAGGTTTTTAATGCCTACATTCTACCAACATGGTAATATTTAGCAAAGGCCTATTCGCCATAAACCAAATCCTAGTAGGATTTGTGTACTTACCTTAATGTCGATTGAATAAAAATCAAATCTCGAAACTTGTATTCTTCCCTTTGAAATCGGCAAATCACTAGATCCCTTGAATCGGTTAGTTTTCACTTAAAACACATAATAATAGATCTACTACAAAAATAGGGTCTTGGCCTAATATTCATAGTCACTTACCTTAAGGATCTTAAATCTCGAAATTCACCGAATAACTAGGGAACACGCGCCTATGGTGTACCTTCGAGAAAAGAACTTCTCCTTCCATGATTCTATTAAGATTAATAATCAAATTAGTCCCAAATTTCGATAAGTCTAAAATATAAAAGAATGGAAACTAAACTTGGATTTTACCCTTATTTGAAGGAATCGATTGCACCTTCACTTCAACCTTCGAGATTCGCTATGGCTAAAAGATGCTCTCACAACTTTCGGCTTTTGGAGGATTAGAAAGAAAAGAGAAGGAAGAATAAAATCGTAGGAATTTCGCAGAGAGGAGAATCGCTTAAGAAATTCGCAAAGGAAGAGTGAATGAATGAATGAATGGCCTTCTTTTCCTTTTATAGCCAAAATTACTAGGCTAGAGTCCCTACTTGGCCACTACTCTTCCTATGTGATAATTATCACTTTATCAAAAGAATTAATCCAACAATTATCTCCTAATTAGCCGAAATTCTAAAGGAAATAAAACTCCTCTTTTAGGAGCCCACATGCCGTCCACCTCTCTGCTCTTTGTAGCAAAATAAAACTTCTTTTATTTGCTTCCTTAGTGACTCGATCCTCGCCCAAATACACTTGCATGTGGCGCCATTTCCAGAGGCCCTAAGTGGCATCTTCAGGCCACTTTTCCAAGCCTGCTTGTGTGTCAATTTTCACATACTTTTTCTCTTAAGGCCACCTTGCCTTAATTTCCTCTTTTAAACTTTAAAACTCGACATTTCTAGGTCATTTCTAAGTTTCCAAAATTTTCGTTTGGCTCTTTAAGCTTGACATTTCCTAGGTTTCCAAAATGTTCACTTTCCTCTTTTAACTTAAGTTTCCAAAATGTTTACTTTCCTCTTTAGCTTAGGTTTCCAAAATGTTTACTTCTCCTTTTGAAACTTGACATTTCTAAATCATTTCCAAGTTTCCTTACATTTCCTTACATTTCCTTACATTTCCTTTCATTTCCTTTCATTTCCTTACATTTCCTTATATTTCCTTACATTTCCTTACATTTCCTTACATTTCCTTACATTTCCATACATTTCCATACATTTCCATACATTTCCTTACATTTCCATACATTTCCTTACATTTCCATACATTTCCTTACATTTCCATACATTTCCATACATTTCAAGGTTCTAAAATGCACACCACATATCACAAGAAACATGCTATTTCATAAAATTAAGCAAAATGCACACAATGGGATTCAACCTCTTCTCTCAAAGTACTTCACTTGATGCCATAACCTTGCACCTTAGGTGGCGTCCCTTGCCACTTTTCCACATCACTTCTTGTTTTAACTTAAAACCAATAATTGTCCAAAGCTTTCTCTTCCATCCTAGGATTTTAAAAACCCTTAATTCACTTCCAGACACTGCCAAAACCTACTACTTATGAATTATGCACAAATGCATAACCCCTAACCTAGGATGTTACAACCTTGCAAAAACGTTTTATTTCAAAACATTCAATTTTGGTCCACGAAAAACAAGAAAACGGGTTTGGGAATCGATTACATATGAGGAAGGGTTAGCACCCTCATAACGCCCAAAACAAATTGGTACCTAATCGATAACATTATATCCAAATATTGAAAATTTAATAAAAATTTAAAATATGATTTTTTTTAAAAAAAAAACAATTAAACAATTGGTTTTAAAATTTGAGATTTCTTTGTTCCAAAGAATATAAACATCACATCCAGAACGTTAGGACACGATATTTTTAATCCTTCGTAACTAAAATCATCTCATGATTTACAAACTTTTATTAAAAGGATATTTGGTTATTTAGTCAAACGGAAAATCGAAACCCAACACGTTAGGGCACTATTTCCTGAATTTCTAAATACCAAAATATTGCCTTATTTTAAAACCTTTTGGTAAAATATAGTAATTTTGTAAAATGCATTTTATTTTAAAATGATGATCTTATGAAAATATCATATTAACACATTATCAAACATCAAAAGCAATTATAATATACTAACATTTAATATAGGCAATAATAATACAAAAATGACAAATAATAATTCTTACACTAAAGCAATAATTATAAATACATGATAAAGTATAAACAAATATAATAAACAATAAAATAAATATGAACGCATTTCATGCAAAGTTGAAAATTTTCATACAATAACCTATACCAAGTAATAAATACTGAAAAATATATATATGTATTGAGAAAATAAATAAAATACATTTTCAAATAAATAAATAATTTATATTTCTAAAACTACATTTTAAGAATGAATAATATACTATGCAATATAAGTAATTTTAGATAGAATAAAATTTTATAATATAATATATAATACTATATAATATAAAAGATATAATGTAAATACTAATGTATAAGTTACAAATAACAAATGAAATGATAAATAATAATTTTAAAAGAATAATACATAAAAAACATATAAACGAATTTTATATAAATAATAAGAATATTTTAATTTTTAATATAACAAAATAATTAAAATGCTACATAAAATATAATATAATAATATGATATAAAAATAAAATATGATATAATAACTAATAAAAAATATGGATAATAAAGTGAGAAATGTAAATAATAAATAATGATAATTTAATATATACATTATATTAAAATAATTAAAAAATAAAAGTAAAATGAAAAGAATAAAACAAAAAATGGATGAGGATTAAATTAAAATAATTTTAAAAAATAAATTTAAAATACAAAAAGGAAGATTTTGAAATGCGTGCCAAAATTGCAAGGGTTAATTGGGCAATTATGCCTCATTTTCAAAATGGCGTCGTTCTGATTTTTGGCCTTCTAAGGAGCCCGATTAATTGAAATAAAAACAAACCTTCAGGGTTAATTTAATAAGAAGTAAAAATTTAAATTGGATTAAATTAAAACCAATAAAATTATAGAGGACTGAAATGGTAAATTTCCCTTTTCAATAAAAACGCAGATCCTCGGTCCGGTTTTTGAGTCAACGCGCGGATCCTGTTAATCAAAAATGACGTCGTTCTTCTTTGCCTATATAAGTTAATTTTATTTCAAAAAAAAATCATTTGAACACCAATTTTAAGAAAAAAATTCTGAAAATCCTCTAAAACCCCTACAAGCTTCTGATATCAGACCTCTGGCCATTGCCTCCACGCGCCGCCGTCAACAACGCCAGATACGGTGGTCGGAGGTTGAAAAATCTCTTCTTTCCAGCGCGAGTCAAAGGGTAACCCCTTTTCATATCTTTTACAGTTTCATATACATAAAATAAAAATAAAAATAAAAATAACTGAAATAAAAGATCACCTCTGTTTTTATTAATCTCTGTTTTTTGCGAATATTTCCGTATCTGTTTCTCTGTATCTTTTTTTGTATAGTTCTCTCTGTGTATCCAAAAATCTCTGTATATCCAAAAATCTCTATATTTTGAATATTTTGAGTATTCTTTGTATATCTCTGAGTTGTGTATGTGTCTCTTCGTTTTACAAAATAATCAGGTCTTTTATAGCCTTGAAAATAAAAAATAAAAAAGGAATTTGCTACTATTTTGCCATTTTTGCTGCGATTTGTTTCCTTTTGCAGGTTGATGACGATGATCTCGCGGTGATGACCAGGCGGGGTTCATGAGCGTTGATGACGGCGTGGCCGAGGGCTGATAGGGTGCAAGGATCTGATTGTGGCACGAAGCTGGGGTGAATCTTGCGGCGCAACGATTGGGATGCCATCTCCTGCGGCGCCTAGGGTTTCGAAAACCCTAGGCCTTCTGATTTCTGGTTAAGTTTTTGGGCATCTTTGGGCCGTGTAATTTGGGTCTGGGTAAGGTAGCTAAGTGTAACAGGCCACAGGTTTAGTTTGAGCCACGGGTTTAAGTGTTAATGTATTGGGTTTGGGCAATGGGTTGGACCCCTTTTAATTGTAAATGGACTGTAAAAACTGTTTATTTAGTTTTATTTGTAACACCCCAAACCCGCCTATGCATTAAGACGAGATTTGGTTTGTTATATAGATCGAACTATCTCAATAATTTAGGTGAATCGGTATTTCAAAACCCTTTTGAAATAGAGTTTAATAAAACCAAGAGAAAAAAAATTAAGTTTGATGTACTTGAGAAACATTAGTTGAAAATCTCATCATTTAATATTTAATTATCAAAACCATAAAGTAATTTTTATAAGAGTTCAAAGTATTTAAAATAAGAATAGATAAAGGATTTCATATGTTTGAAAAAAACCAAAGTATTTTTAGAAAACATTATAAGATAAATATAAGCCCATATTAAATATCTAAAACATAAATTAAATCCATCCACACAAAAATCCATAAAATATTAAAAGAGGCCTTATTACATCATACCCAAAATAGCAAATTAAAGAAAGTACTTATTAAAAGTTCAAAGTTTATTAAACCCACGCTTGCGGTATGGCCTCCACGAAGTCATCCTCGGCCAAGTCCACGTCAATTTCCATTACCCGAGATGAAAAATTTGAGGAGTGAGTTACTCGAACTCGGTGTATAACTCACTTACTTTATCCATGGGCAGATCATCAAGTCATTATTTTGGGCTTGAGCCCATAAATGATTTAGCAATGTAATAACCGAAATGTATGCAAAATGAAATTTCCCACCCAAACCTAATTTCCATCCGCTACACGCCACCCGCACCAACCATCACACCTGGGGATCAAGTCAACCCACCCCGCCAACACATCAATCGTAGGCATAAAGCCATTTTTATATTTGTGGCGAGCCACCGAACTAGATTGTGACAAAGTCACCAAGTAGAGGCATTGAGCCATTAAAATATTTGTGGCAAAGCCACCGAACTAGAGGCAATGAGCCATTTAATTATTTTGTGGCAAAGCCACCGAACTAGAGGCAATAAGCCATTTAATTATTTTGTGGCAAAGCCACCGAACTAGAGGCAATAAGCCATTTAATTATTTTGTGGCAAAGCCACGAACTAGATTTTGGCAATGTGCCTTTCTTCTCTTCATCATTAATCCCATCCCATGCAACATGTATGCAAAATAGTCTATACACATATGATGATTTTTGCAAAAGGCCCAATTTGCATGTGAGTCAATATTTCAGGTTTTTATTAAGGCCCATAATACAAAATATCATTTAGCCCATTTAACAATCTAGCAACTTTGGCCCATTTAATGATCTAGGAGAGATTTTGGCCCGTTTTATGATCTAGTATAGATTTCGGCCCATTTACACATGAGACATAAAATTTACATTTTACCAACTAACTCATCGAGGGCATTTTCGTAATTTTCACAATTTTAATCGTTTTCATGTAATTTCACCAAAAATACCAATAATTACGTATTGTACCGATTTTGTCGTTTTTATGACTTTGCTCAATACTATGGTATGACATCTAACCCGAGATAAGTGTGAAGTTACACACCTTGATATCGTGAGTACTAAACCTTCCTCGTCACAACACCTAAACGTAATACGAACCATTAGAACACTTTCATTTATCAAAAATACACTATTGGTAAACGATCTAAATCTTTACCCTTTTGATTTTGATCCACTTCTATTTTTGGTTTCTCCTCGATTGTTGATTCGTTGCTGATGAGAATCCACGAATCGAACAAAGGCTCGGAGTACGAATAACCTCGAAGCTTGATTCTCCTCGGTTGAAAGTCCGCAACCCTTGGAAAATCTCGGATTCCAAATAGCCCTTCGCTTATATTTAGAGGGATTAGCGGAACCGCCTCTTTCAAGACTATGGATCGCCTTTTTCGCCTCTATCTTGAATGTCTCTAAAGACATAAGATCATTAATCCAACTTATAAGTATCGAAATATGGCTAACGATTTATAAGATTTGAGATTTGGCTTACTACGATTATCTTCGCTCTCTCAAGAAACGATCGAGCGATTATGTCCCTAAAACGAAATAGATTAATAACTAACTATACTAATATAATGAATAAAATAAGAACCCTTAAAAGAAAATCTCCTTACCTAAATTCTTGAAATCGATTCCAAAGTTCCAAAAAATATTCAAGAACACCTTGAGTTTTTATCCACCAAAATCTCACTAATGCTCAATTAGAAAGAAAATTGAATGAGAATAATTATGTATGATTAAAGGAAATCCAATGTGATCAAAGAAAATGAAAGAAATTTTGGCACAAGAACAAGTTAACATTCGGCCATGGATGAAAGTATTGGAGAGATTTTAATGAAGAAGAAAATGAAAGAATGGGCAAATGGAATGATATGGTTCGGTTTCTAGAGAGAGAGAAAGAAAAGAGAAGAAAAGAGAACGGAGTTTAAGAGAAAAGTGCATTCTGCATTGAGGAGGAGAAGTGAGAAAATAAAAGAAGAAGAATCTTTGATTGCCTAAGTGCTTTTGGTCACAATGAGAAGAAAAGTTTTGGGAGAGAAAAGTTTCAAAACCGAAATGGTCAAAAGAGAATGGCTCAAAAAAATAAATTGCTTACTCAAGTATGTTGGCAAATTTCGCTAGAAAGAAAGATAGATGGAGAGAAAATACATTTTGCCTAAATGACCAAAATGGATGTGTTCTCCTAACATCCAAGCTTACAAAACCGGCCATCCCCCTAGCCTCTATGCCGTCCAAATGCAATGGTCAAAAGGCCATTAGGAAGTTTCCAAAACATCTCCCTATACTTAAGCCTTATCCTCCTCCTTTTTCCTTAGTTGAAGAGACAAAATCCCCAATTCAAGCCCTTTTCTTTAGCTTTCCAAATCCTTAGTCTTCTTACCAAAATAAAAACAATCCAACTCATCCTAACCTTGTCCCTTGTCGACACATGCTTAAGCTAAAGCAAAAATAAAATTCCTAATTGCATGCTAGGTGATTCGAACTCCTTCCCTCATGTCCAACTTATGGTGCCTTCATCACTTTGCCACTTACTCATCTTATGCCATCTTTTAGTACTTAATTAACTTAAGTTTCAAGGTCACCTAATTTCTTTACTCTAAAGTACACTTAACTAATATTTTTTTAACTCCAAGTAAACCCAAACTAACGCTTAGCAACATAATGATTTTTAAATATTTAGGATGTTACAATTCTACCCCTTAAAGAAAATTTCGTCCTCAAAATTTACCCGATTAAAAGAGGTGAGGATATTGTTGTCGAATTGCATCCTCAGCTCCCACGTAGCTTCCTCCGCTCCGTGATTACGCCATAAAACTTTGACCAACGCATGACTTTCTTTCTTAGCACTTTAACATCCCTGGCCTAAAATTTCCACCGGTTCTTCCTCAAAAGACAAGTTTGATTTCAATTCCACTTCCTCTACCGGTATTATGTGAGATGGATCCGATCTATAGCGTCTCAAAGATAGAAACATGGAAAACATTATGAATTTGACTCAACTTCGAGGTAATTCAATCGATAAGCCATCGACCAACATGCTTCGTCACACGATAAGGCCCAATGAACCTAGGGCTCAACTTACCCTTCTTTCCTAATCTAAAATTTTCTTCCAAGGTGAGACCTTCAGAAGACCTGCTCTCCCACAAAGAACTCGATATCCTTCCGCTTCAGTCGCATGACGACTTCGCTTATCCAAGCTTCCTTTAACCGTGCTCAAATAACTTTTACTTTTCTTCTGGTTTCAGATATCAATTCAGACCCAACATTTGTCGTTCGACAATTCAGCCCAACAAGTAGAGTACGGCACCTACGACCATACAACGCCTCATAGGGTGCCACCTAAATGCTAGACTGATAGCTATTGTTATACGCGAATTCTGCCAATGGTAGAAAATCCTCCCAACTACCTCTCAAGTCAATCACACATCCTCTTAACATGTCTTCCAATATCTGAATTACTCTTTCCGATCGACCATCGACCGAGGATGATAAGCCGTCTTCAAGTTCAACTTTGTCCCCAAGGCTTCATGCGAGCTTTCCAAAATCGTGATGTAAATCTAGGATCTCTATCTCGATATAATAGACATTGGTACCCCATGCAACCTCACGATTTCGATACATACATTTTTAGCCAATTTCAGAATGAATAATCCGATGAACCTAAGAAATGAGCGATCTTCACAATCGGTCAACTACTACCCATACGTAATTTTTCTTAGTAGGTGTTAAAGGTAACCCACTAACAAAATCCATTGTTATTTGCTCACATTTCCAAAGAGGAATTCATTTACCTCAATTTCGAGTCTTTAGGCATACAAACCCTTCCACGAAAACACAAGACTCCATTCGTGTTTATACCAAAATCCTCTATTTCACCCCTTTCAACTTTCTTTGGAATAAAAGTCCCAACTTTTTATCTGATGTCTGTTTTTCCCTGATTTGTTCTAACCACAGAGGTTTCACCAAGTTCTCGCTAATAGACTACCATCCTCATACAAACTCAAATGAGCAAACATTGCTCTCAAATCAAATACCACCTTATGACTTAACGCGTCGCCTACCACGCTAGCCTTTTCAAGATGATATTCGATTGAGAAATCATAGTCCTTTAGAAATGCGTGTCATGCTCCTCATCATTTCTTGAATAAACCAAGATGTCATCTATGAACACTACCACAAACCGGTCTAAATATGGTTGATGACTCGATTTATCAGTCCATAAATGCGGCCGGTGCATTGTTAATCCAAACGGCATCATCAAAACTCATAATGTCCATAACGAGTTCAATGCCGCCTTATAAATATCCGCTTTTTCACCTTAAGTCGGTGATAACCCGATCTCAAATCAATTTTGAGAAAATCAAGCTCCATTCAATTGATCAAACAGTCATCAATTCTCGACAAAGGATACCTATTCTTAATCATCAATTTATTCAATTGTCTGTAATCAATGCACATACGCATCGATCCATCCTTCTTCTTAACGAACAAAATTGGTGCTCCCCACGGAGACACACTCAATCGAATAAATCCTCGATCCAACAATTCTTGAATTTGAGCTTTAAGCTCGCTAACTCCTCTCTGCCATTCTATAAGGAGCAATGGACACTGGAGTGTTTTGGGCAAAAGCTCAATGCCAAATTCTACTTCCCGATCTGGAGGTATACCAAGAAGTTCTTCGGGAAATACATCTGAAAATTCCTTCACCGTTCTCACATCATCCACAGATAACTCTTTGGCATCCAAAGCACAAATAAAAGCTAGGAATGCTCCATACCCTTTTCGCACCAACTTTTCTGCCTTCAACGCCGATACCACATTTTCCAAGTAATTCCTTCGCCACCTATCATTATTACTTCCTTATCATCCGAGGTTCTTATTGACATCCGCTTTTCAAAGACAATCCAAATGCTAGATGCATAACCAACCAATCCATGCCTGAATGAGATCGAACTCATTAAAGGCAATTCCATCAAATTCGCCAAAATACTTCTTCTTGAATTTCTAAGGGCACGCCTCTAAACTGCTTATTTACATTACCGATCGCCCTAAAGGACTAATTCATCGCTATCTCACTATCGGTAATTTCGATTCTAGATTCAAGTTTCCAGATATGGCGCTAGCAACATACTAGTGGGTAGAACCAATATCTATTAAAGCAAGAATAAGTACATCAAGATGAAAACGCATCCGCTTATTACATCAGTGCATTGCCATCCTCATGGTGCCCGCTTTCCTCCAAAGACTCTCTAAAATGCCTTTTTTCGATTCAAAGACAATCTCGACTTTAATTATTAGCTACTGGTGCTCTACCTTGAGCCGGTTCATCATTCCGAGGCCTCTTCGTAAACTTTCTTGAAGAACCCGACCGCTTTATATCTCTCTTGCTTCTAAATCTTTCCCGATTCGACGTTTCGAGTTCTTAGCCTCTTCGCTATCTTGGCCTTCTCCACAAGCGCAAAGTTCTAACTCACACACAACGCTCATGATCCGCTGACACTATTGTCCGAGCATAGCGATTCAAGCGTAAAACTCAAATTCATATGTCGCCATTGCCTTATTCCTTGAATTAGATTCAGAATTCCTTCCTTCGCATCCACATAACTTGTTCCAACATATTTCCTTGAAGGCGACTTTAAAGAATTCCCAAGTAATCAATGCGACCTTCTGCCTTCTCACCATTGATACGCCTTGTCTCTTAGCAAGGACACGCCTCCTTCGCCGCCGACAATGCATTCCATATCATCCATAATCCACTCAGCAGCTTCGAGCCAATATTCAGCCACATTCGAGCTACACCAAAACTCCTCTAAAACTTCGCATTATTAGACTTGAGTCGTTCAATCGACCCCCAGTTGTTGGCCCAATTCTAGTTCCAAAGAACCCTTTCCAGACTCGCAACATTGCTTGCGTCAAAGCATTATCTTCTTCCATATGATTCGTGATCCCGCCTCACTTACAAGTGACGCAGTGCATCCATTTTCAGATATGATTTGGTGCTTCAGCTTGCACCTCTAACACTCGTCCTCTACCACTACCACGCTCACGCGTCCCACCACCACGCCCCTCTAGTGCTTATGATGACTAATTCGATTTAATCGATTACAAGTTTTATGAATCGTAAAATTATTTCGGTGTTTATTAACGATATTTTATGAGATTTGAGAGATAAAGTTATTTTTCGCAACCATAACCTATAGTCTCAATCTCTACAATTTTCAACATTTAAAACTAGAAGTTCTAGAGTGTTCCTATGATCATATCATCATCATCATAATAATCATTTAATAACGAATACTTACTTGACTTGGTGCACCCAACCACACCGAAGTTTTGAAACTAGCTCGATACCATTAAATGTAACACCCCAAACTCGGCCTATGCATTAAGATTTAGATTTGGTTTGTTATATAGATCGAACTATCTCAATAATTTAGGTGAATCGGTATTTCAAAACCCTTTTGAAATAGAGTTTAATAAAACCAAGAGAAAAAAATTAAGTTTGATGTACTTGAGAAACATTAGTTGAAAATCTCATCATTTAATATTTAATTATCAAAACCATAAAGTAATTTTTATAAGAGTTCAAAGTATTTAAAAATAAGAATAGATAAAGGATTTCATATGTTTGAAAAAAACCCAAAGTATTTTTAGAAAACATTATAAGATAAATATAAGCCCATATTAAATATCTAAAACATAAATTAAATCCATCCACACATAAAAATCCATAAAATATTAAAAGAGGCCTTATTACATCATACCCAAAATAGCAAATTAAAGAAAGTACTTATTAAAAGTTCAAAGTTTATTAAACCCATGTTTGCAAGATGGCCTCCACGAAGTCAAAGATGAAAAATTTGAGGAGTGAGTTACTCAACTCGGTCTGTATGCAAAATGAAATTTCCCACCCAAACCTAATTTCCATCCGCTACACGCCACTGCATTACCAACCATCACACCTGTGGGGATCAAGTTAACCCACCCCGCCAACACACCAATCGTGGGCATAAAGCCATTTTTTATATTTGTGGCGAGCCATCGAACTAGATTGTGACAAAGTCACCGAACTAGAGGCATTGAGCCATTAAAATATTTGTGGCAAAGCCACCAAACTAGAGGCAATGAGCCATTTAATTATTTTGTGGCAAAGCCACCGAACTAGAGGCAATAAGCCATTTAATTATTTTGTGGCAAAGCCACCGAACTAGATTTTGCAAACATGTATGCAAAATAGTCTATACACATATGATGATTTTTGCAAAAGGCCCAATTTGCATGTGAGTCAATATTTCGTGTTTTATTAAGGCCCATAATACAAAATATCATTTAGCCCATTTAACAATCTAGCAACTTTGGCCCATTTAACGATCTAGCGAAGATCTAGTATAGATTTTGGCCCATTTACACATGAGACATAAAATTTACATTTTGCCAACTAACTCATCGAATTTTCACAATTTTAACCGCTTTCATGTAATTTCACCAAAAATACCAATTATTACGTATTGTACCGATTTTTTCGCTTTTACGATTTTGCTCAATACTTGGCATCTAACCCGAGATAAGTGTGAAGTTACACACCTATATCTCTAAACCTACACCTAAATGTAACACGAACCATTAGAACACTTTCATTTATAAAAAATACACTATTGGTAAACGATCTAAATCTTTACCCTTTTGATTTTGAACCACTTCTATTTTGGTTTCTCCTTGATTGTTGATTCATTGCCGATGAGAATCCACGAACGAACAAAGGCTCGAGAGTACTAATAACCTCGAGCAGGGATATTTAGATTAAACCGCCTCTTTCAAGACTATGGACCGCCTTTTCTCTGATCATTAATCCAACTTATAAGTATCAAATATGGCTAACAATTTATAAGATTTGAGATTTGGCTTACCACGATTATCTTCGCTCCTCAAAGAAACGATCGAGCGATTATGTCCCTAAAACGAAATAGATTAATAACTAACTATACTAATATAATGAATAAATTAAAACCCTTAAAAGAAAATCTCCTTACCTTAATTCTTGAAATCGATTCCAAAGTTCCAAAAATATTCAAGAACACCTTGAGTTTTTATCCACCAAAATCTCACTAATGCTTTGGAAAGAAAATTGAGTGAGAATAATTATGTATGATTAAAGGAAATCGGTTGTGATCAAAAAAAAATGAAAGAAATTTTGGCATAAGAACAAGTTAACATTCTACCATGGATGAAAGTATTGGAGAGATTTTAATGAAGAAGAAAATGAAAGAATGGGCAAATGGAATGATATGGTTCGGTTTCAGAGAGAAAGAGAGAAAGAAAAGAGAAGAAAAGAGAATGGAGTTTAAGAGAAAAGTGCATTCGGCATTGAGGAGGAGAAGTGAGAAAAATAAAAGAAGAATAATCTTCTTGCCTAAGTGCTTTTGGTCACAATGAGAAGAAAAGTTTTGGGAGAGAAAAGTTTCAAAACCGAAATGGTCAAAAGAGAATGGCTCAAAAAATGAATTGCTTACTCAAGTATGTTGGCAAATTTCGGCTAGAAAGAAAGATAGATGGAGAGAAAATACATTTTGCCTAAATGACCAAAATGGATGTGTTCTCCTAACATCCAAGCTTACCAAACCGCCATCCCCCTAGCCTCTATGAAATGCAATGGTCAAAAGGCCATTAAGTTTCCAAACATCTCCCTATACTTAAGCCTTATCCTCCTCCTTTTCCTTAGTTGAAGAGACAAAATCCCCAATTCAAGCCCTTTTCTTTAGCTTTCCAAATCCTTAGTCTTCTTACCAAAATAAAACAATCCAACTCATCCTAACCTTATCCCTTGCCAACACATGCTTAAGCTAAAGCAAAAATAAAAATTCCTAATTGCATGCTAGGTGATTCTCCAACTTATGGTGCCTTCACCACTTTGCCACTTACTCATCTTATGCCATCTTTTAGTACTTAATTAACTTAAGTTTCAAGGTCACCTAATTTCTTTACTCTAAAGTACACTTAACTAATATTTTTTTAACTCTAAGTAAACCCGAACTAACATTTAGCAACATAATGATTTTTAAATATTTAGGATGTTACATTATTATTTTATTATTTTTGGTTTTTCTCGAATGAATTGGGCAAAATGGGCTTTCTACACTTTTGGCCCATTGTCGGTAACGAGAATAGAGCAAAGATGATTTTCCGGCTTTGTCAAATGGTGTATCTTCAATCTGCTTATCCAAGATCCACTATCTGCTTCCAACTTCGTGAAGATCGATAAAATGTCTTCGATCTTCAAGAAGATGATTTTCTACTCTACTACAACTTTAGGAGATAAGACTGAAAGTGTCTTTTGATCTACTTCACAACTTTAGGAAGATAAGATCAACTCCGGGAGATAAAGAGTGTTTTCTGATCCGCTTCTCGCAACTTCAGAAGATAAGGTCTTTTTTTCGCCTATCCACTACAACTTCAGATAAGATTAAAAGTGCTTTTGATCCGCTTCGAACTTCGTAAAGATAAGATCTTCTATCTACTCCACTGCAACTTCAGGGAGATAAGACTGAAAGTGCCTTTGATCTGCTTCTTGCAACTTTAGGAAGATAAGATCTTCTATCTTTAATCTACTCCACTGCAACCTCGGGAGATAAGACTGAAAGTGCTTTTGATCTGCTTCCTATAACTTTAGGAAGATGAGATCTTCTATCTTCAGTCTACTCCACTACAATTTCAGGGAGATAAGGCTGAAAATGCCTTCGATCTGCTTCCTGCAACTTTACGAAGATAAAATCTTTTGTCTTCAGTTCACTCCACTGCAACTTCAGGGAGATAAGATTGAAAGTGTCTTCGATCGACTTCCTGCAACTTCAGGAAGATAAGATCTTCTGTCTTCAGTCTACTCCACTGCAACTTCAGGAAAATAAGATGAAAATGTCTTCGATCTGTTTCCTGCAACTTCAAGAAGATAAGATCTTCTGTCTTCAGTCTACTCCACTACAAATTCAAAGAGATAAGACTAAAAGTGTCTTCGATCTACTTCTTGTAACTTCAGAAAGATGAGATCTACAAATTCATCGATATTGCTACACCGTCCGTTGAGGGACATGTCCTGTAGACTCGGTTTAGTATGTTTATGTCACATGACTAAGATGCTATGATTAGAATGAATCAAATGCTTCTAACTACATGTAACATGTCATGAATATGATTCCTTTTAAAGGGTTAGGATTAAGACACAATGATTGGAATGAATCAAATGCTCCTAATGAAATTTGCTATGATACAAAAATACTATGAGTATGATTCCCAGTCTAGGTGTTATCACTCATTTGTTCTTCATTCTTGTTCATCAATCATGTTCTGCTCAACAAGCTTGCCCCGATATAATTTCTGAACCAATCTCCACTTGAATCTTGAGAACACAAGGCTGGTACCATGCTACCACAATTGAAACTTTTTCAATCTGACCTATCTGAAATTTTCCATGTATAGGGTTTATTTCAATCCATTCCACCACAATTCAGGGTTTCTTAGTTCATCACACCATTCCTCGAACGTTATGACCTGATGACATCACTTATTTTTATCACATCAACTCATTTACTTTGTCCATTTATCAATTGGACAAAGAATTCAAAGAAATAGTCTCTATCCAGACTCCTCTCTCTCAAATATATGCATATGGAAATTCTAACAATTGTCATGTTTTTGTTCCTGTCTTATCTAGAAATTTCCAAAGTAATATGTAGAACTTCTTTTTGTGAAATTATTAGTTCGTTTATCATTATTTCAATGCAACACGTTTATGAATAATGAGTAATAAATAAATTGATCTAAAAAAGAGTTGAAATTGAATAAATTATCAAAAATACAAAGAAAATTAACTGAGTACATATCTTTGAGAAGAAAAAGAATCCCAAGATAGTAAAATGAATAGGACAAAAATCAGATGCCCTAGATATCGCCGATTAAGCTTCTATATACAAACTCTATGAGGACTGCCTTGAACCCAACATGTGTTTAGAAGACCCAAAGTATTTTGTTGATGCCCCGATATGCAACATTCTTCATTTCAATATTGATTCAAGTGTAGCAAGATGACTGCTTGTCCATTCAGAATTTAAGTTACCCTTTTCGGTTTTCAACTCAAAACCCCTTTGGTCTCAAGGCACCCTTTGCGGGTTTTCACCTTGGCCTCTCCTTTTTTCACGTTTTTTTTTTAGAAACTCAAAGTGCCCTTTGTGGGTTTTCACTTGGGCCTCTTCTCCTTTTCAAGCAAAATTCTTTTTGACTGAGTCAGAGTTCGCAGGGTTGGGTAAACTTTTCCCATCCATCTCGGTCAAGATCAGTGCCTCTCCAGAGAAAGCTTTCTTTACCACATATGGTCCTTCCCAATTCAGCATCCATTTTCCTCTGAAATCCTTTTGTATGGGAAGGATCTTTTTCAATGCAAGGTCCCCCTCATAAAACACTCTTGGGCAAACTTTTTTATCATAGGCTCGCATCATTCGTTTTTGGTACATCTGACCATGACGAATGGCCCTTAGCCTTTTTTCTTCAATTAAATTCAACTGGTCATACCGAGCCTGGATCCATTCAGCTTTATCCAGCTTTATTTCTGACAACACTCGAAGAGAAGGAATTTCCACTTCAATAGGTAGAACAGCCTCCATTCCATAAACTAACGTGAAGGGCGTTGCCCTAGTAGAGGTTCTGACGGACGTTCGATAAGCATAGAGTGCAAATGGTAGTTTCTCATGCCAGTCCTTATAAGTCTCAGTCATGTTCCCTACTATCTTCTTGATGTTTTTGTTAGTCGCTTCCACAGCCCCATTCATTTTTGAACGATACGGAAACGAGTTATAGTGTTTGATCCCAAATTGACTACAAACTTCTGCTATCGTACTGTTGTTCAAGTTCAGTGAGTTGTTTGATATGATCCTCTCGGGCATTCTGTATTGACAAATAATCTCCTTCTTCAAAAATCGACTGACTGTTGACTCAGTGACACTAGCATAAGAAGCAGCCTCTACCCATTTCGTGAAGTAGTCAATTACCACAAATATGAACCGATGCCCATTCGAAGCTTTCGATGAGATTGGTCCAATAACATCCATGCCCCACATGAAAAAAGGTCATGGAGAAGTCATAACGTGCAAAGATGATGGAGGCAATGAATTTTATCTCCGTAGATCTGACATTTATGACATCTCTTAGCATAGTTGATACAATCACCTTCCATGGTAGACCAATAATACCCAAATCTCATTATCTGTCTGGCCATTGTAAATCCATTAGCGTGTGTTCCACAAACGCCTTCATAAACCTCTTCCAGGATTTTCTTAGCTTCCACAACATCAACGCATCTCAACAATACTTGATCTTTTCTCTTTTTATACAAGATATCCCCCTCTAAAATATAGTCAGAGGCCAATCTTCTTAAAGTCCTTTTCTCATTCTCAGTGGCATGTTCCGGGTATTCACGATTTTTTACGTATCGTAATACATCCTGATACCAAGGGTGATCATCATTTTCCTCCTCTTCCACATTATAACAATGAGCTGGAACTTCAAAGATACTCATCTGAATAGGTCTCATATCCTCTAGTCTGTTTACTTTGATCATAGAAGCCAGGGTCGCCAAGGCATCTACAATCTGGTTTTCATCGCGGAAGATAATTGAAAGTAATGTCATCCAACTCCTCAATCAATCCTAGAACTATTTTTTGGTAATCAATTAGTTTGGTATCTCTTGTCTCCCATTCTCCTTTAAGATGGTAGATTACTAAGGCAGAATCTCTATATACGTCTAGCACTCTGATCTTACGCTCTAAGGCTGCTCGAATTCCCATGATGCAGGCTTCATATTCCGCCATGTTATTTGTACAATCAAAATCCAACTTGCATGTGCATGGATAATAATCGCCACTAGAGGATACCAAGATTACCCCAATTTCATTTCCCACAGCATTTGCCACTCCATCAAAGTTTAGCTTTCATGGACAATCTTCAATATTTGCCACATACATCAGCTCTTCATTTGGGAAATCAAAGCTCAAAGGTTCATAATCCTCCAAAGCTCTGCTAGCTAAAAATTCTGCTACTGCACTCCCTTTTATAGCCATTTGGTTTACATAGACTATATTGAATTCAGACAGTAAAATTTGCCACCTTGCCATCCTTCCATTCAAAGTAGTTGACTCCATCATATACTTTAATGGATCAAGCTTCGATATTAACCAAGTAGTATGATATAGCATGTACTGCCTCAACCTCCGAGTTGTCCAGATCAAGGCGCAACACAATTTTTTGATTGACGAATATTTCATTTCACAATCAGTGAACTTTTTACTGAAATAGTATATCGCCTTTCTTTTCTTCCTGACTCATCGTGTTGTCCAAGCACACAACCCATGGAGTTATTGAATACTGAAAATATAGTATCAATGGTCTATCTGGATTAGGCGGTGATAGCACTGGTGCATTTGACAGATACTAGTTTGACTTTGTCGAAAGCTCTCTGGCATTCATCGTCCCATACATATTGGTTATGTTTCTTGATAAACCGAAATACGGGATCACATTTCTCAGTTAATTGTGAAACAAATCGAGCAATATAATTTAACCTTCCAAGAAAACCTCGGACTTCCTCTTAAGTGCGCGGTGGAGGCAATTCTTGTATATCTTTAAGTTTGTTTGAGTCAACTTTGATTCCTTTCTCACTGACCACAAAACCCAGTAATTTTCCTGACCGAGCTCCAAAAGTACACTTTGCCGGGTTGAGCTTCAATTGAAATTTTCTCAACCTTAAAAATAACTTTTTCAAAACCTCGATGTGTTTCTTTTTCGTTTGAGATTTAGCAATCATATCATCGATGTATACTTCAATCTCTTTGTGCATCATGTCGTGGAACAACGTTACTATGACTCTTTAATATGTTGCCCCAGCATTCTTTAGTCCGAATAGCATTACTTTATAGCAAAAAGTACCCCACAGTGTCATGAAAGTAGTTTTCTCCATATCCTCAGGGTGCATCTTGATCTGATTATATCCTTAAAAGCCACCCATGAAGGAAAATAATAAAAATCCCGCCGTATTATCCATCAACGTGTCAATATGCGACAAAGGGAAATGGTCTTTCAGGCTGGCTTTATTTAAATCCCTAGAATCTACACACATCCGACCTTTCTGTCCTTCTTAGGGACAGGAACAATGTTGGCAACCCACTTTAAGTACTTGACCACTTGTAGAAAACCATCATCAAACTGTTTCTGAACCTCTTCTTTTATTTTCAACACTACATCAAGCCTCATCCTTCGTAGCTTTTGCTGAACTGGCTTGCACTCTTCTCTTATGGGAAGGCGATGTACAACAACGTCGGTACTTAACTCAGGCATATCTTGGTACGACCATGCAAAGACATCCTTGAATTCCTGTAGTAACTCAACAAGGTCTTGTTTTGTCTCCTCAGCTATGCGCGTCCCAATTTTCACAACCTTCCCTTCCTCTAAGGCTATGTTCTCTACCTCCTCTTCATGTGGTAAAATTTGTTTCTCCTCTTGCTTTACCATTCTCAACAAATCTGGGGATAAATCACAATCTTGGACACCTTCAAAATCTTGAGATTCCTCTAAACACATGTCTTGCTCAAAGTGGACCTCTGGATCTGTATTATCGTTGCTCACATCATTAATATCTAGGGACTTGTGATGGGTACCAAAGAATGTACAAAGAACAAATGAATTCAAAATAACTATTCACATGATATGAATGAGAAATAAAAAAATTTGGAATGAAATTAGAAAGTCAAAAGAATGAAATTCGAAAATAATTATTCACACTCAATGGCCTCCTCATTTGTCTCTACATAAGGCGCGTCATTGGTGACAGTCGCTATGATATCTTACTCTGCGTTTATAGTAACCAGCCGACCATCTGTCACCAGTTTCAGTTTTTGATGAAGGGATGAAGGCACAAATTTCCTGCTGAATGAATCCAGGGCCTTCCCAGCAAGCAATTGTATGAAGGCTTGATATCCATTACCAGAAAATCCACTTCATACATGTTTGGCCCATGTCAAAACCATTTTTTATCGGGTTTTGAAAAAACAGGGATCGACTATTAAAATAACAAATGGGAGTCGCCACTAATCTTTTTTGATTAGGTGTGATCGGGTCACCTTTGTTTTAATAAAACATTTTAATTTATTAAAACAATAATTTTGGGTCTACAAAATCTAAGAAAATAGGTTTGGAAATCGGTTGCGCACGAGGAAGGATTAGCACCCTCGCAATGCCCAAAATTGGTACCGAATTGATTAATTAATGTCCTAACGTCGAGAATTTGAAAAATTTTGAAATTACCACCTTTTTAACCCATTTGAAGATACTCGAGTTCGAATATTAAGATTCTCTGGTTCCGAAGGAATAAAATGTCACATCCAACATGTTAGGATGCACAATTTAAGTCTTCGAATTCTAGATCATCTCAAGACTCTCAAAACTCATGCATTGAGGTTTTAAAAGGGTATTTCATAATTTAGGATCAAACAGAAAACTGAAACCCAGGATGTTAGGGCACGATCTCTCAAATTTCCAAACACGAAATATTTCCTTGTTTTTAATTTAAGAAAATATGGATAATACTTTGAAAGGATATTTAGTTATTTGGTCAAACGAAAAATCGAAACCCAGCACGTTAAGGCACGATCCCTCGGATTTCCAAACACAAACATTGCCTTATTTTAGAGTTGAGAAAAAAGGAATGAAATCTTAAAAGGATATTCAGTTATTCGGTCAAACGAAAAACCGAAACCCAACACGTTAGGGCACGATCTTTCGGATTTTCAAATACGAAACATCGCCTTATTTTAAAAAAACCTTTGAGTGGAATGATTTTAAAACTGGAACGATATTAAACACAACATTTTTCATAATATACAATGGAATACTAATATACAAAATAGGATATTTGTCCATACATCAAATATTATAAATCATGAATCACAAATAATTACTAGCTACCAATTAACAATTTATTATCCATACAATAGCAATAATCATATAACATAATTTCGATATTAACAATTGAAGAAAATGGAGCAAAATAATATATAACCAATCATAGGAAATGAACCTAAATCCAATAATAAATAAGTTTAAGACAAATGATGTAAAAAAATAGATTTAAAATAGATAAAATAAAGCACATAAAATAATTTAATAAAAAGATATAAAAAGTTTAAAACAATATATATACAAGAGAATTTAGAAAATAAACTATAACAAAAACTAATAGAATATACACAAATAGAAATATAAAATAACATATTAAAACAGTAAATTTAGTAAAATATTTCAAAGTATTACATTAAAACTATTTTTATACTTTTATATTAAAAAGAATGAATAAATTATAAAGAATAAAAGGCATAAAATTATAACAGACTCAATTGAAATAAAACAAATTTGAAAGAATAATTTTGAACAAATAAAATCATAAAAAGTAATTAAGGACTTAAATAAAAAAATGCATAAATAATCAAGGGTTAAAGATGCAATTTTCCCAGGGTCCAAAACACGGCGTTTAAGCGCAAACCCGAATGAATCGAAGGCAAAAATCAAGGGGCCAGATTACAAAATAAAGAAGAGTGTGGGATCACATTGTACAACGCCACAAGAGCGGAAGGGCTCATTGCGCAAATATACCAAGTAATCAAAAACGCATGGATCCTCCCCGGGTCTGGTCACTCACGCGGGTTGTGGGAGCAAACGACGCCGTTTTGTAATCAAACACGCGGCCTAAAAACGACTCCGTTTTCAAACTTTATATAAGGCCATTTGGGAAAAAAAATTTCTTCATCAGAGTTTAAAAAAAAAATAGAAAAGGGAGCCTTTTTTCTCTGGGGTAACCCAAATTCCAGCCAAGGAGACCACCGTGGATCACCGCCACCGGCCACCGTACACGGTGGCCAAAACTTCAGAAAGTAAGCCCCTTTTTTTTAATTGTGTTTTAGAACTCTTATATATTTAAAAAACAAAAAGAAACCTTTCAAAAAGAGAAGAACAGATTCAAAATAAAAGAAAAATAAAAAAAAAGACCTTTTCTTTGATCTGCGTTTTGCTTTGTTTCTATATTGATTGTATTTGCGAAAAAAGAGTCCCCTTATAGTGGTTGATTTCGGGCTTTTTAAAGCCGAAATGGAAAAATCAAAATAAAATACAAATGTTTTTACTCTTCTTTTGTTTGTTGTGTTGTTCGTTCATTACTTGGTGCAGGTATGGAGGCCGTATGCTTGCTGGCGGAGGTACGGTTCACGTAGGAAGGACCACTGACGTGGTGACACGCGTGTGAGGCAGGGAAACCCAAACGTCTGGCTGGGGGTTGCGGCTCTAGGAGATTCCAAAAAATTTTTTAGGGTTTCAGTTTCTGAAACCCATATTCGGGCCATCTGGGCTACTCCGGCCTACTAATTTTGGGTCTATTTTTGGGCCTCGAGTTTAAGTTTATTTAAAAATAATTGGGCTAGAATATTTGGTTTTGTGTAATGGACATTGAACACTTTAATTTTGGTTTTTAAATTTTGTATTTTTTGTTGTTGGTATGGGCCCAGGCAAATTTGGGCTTCTACAGCCCAATCTGAAATGGTATATCGATTCTTCCCATCAAATTCTCTCACTATGTTCTGACAAGTCTTCATGTGAGAACTATCTATTGGTAACCTCTTCAATGTTGACAATGGTAAGACATTCAAAGCTGATCCATTGTCAATCAGCACGCTCGGTAGAGTATATCCCTTGCAACGAGTAGTTATGTGTAGGCCATTGGTCGATCCCATACTTCCAAGTGGAATTTCATCATCACTGAAGGAAATAAAGTTGTCAGCACTTATGCTACTAACTAATCGGTCAAGTTTATTGACAAATATATCTTTAGTAACGTAAGTCTTGTTCATAACTTTCATCAAAGCCTCACGATGTACATCCAAACTTAAAAGTAATGCTAGCACCGATATGTGAGATGGTTGCTTGCACAGCTGCTCTACCACCCTATATTCACTGTGCTTTAGGAATTTTAAAAATGCAAGCCTCTTCTTCCTTTATAGGTACGTTGATAAGGGTATCAAGTCCTTTCTCTGGTTTAACTAGCATATTTTTTGACCTTGCTGGTTCTTTTGACGTTTACCGAGTCGTAACGCCTCCTACTTTATGTGTAAATCCTCATTTTGAACCTCCTTGGAAGTGCTAGCTAAGTTTTTTTTACTCTCGGTGTCGTTACGTTACAATTGTAATTCCTTGGTACCATCTTATTATCCTTGTAAGGAAAGGACATAGGTCTTTGAATTACAACTTTAGGCGCGATTTGTGCTTTGCCTTTTGTATTACTCGGTTGGGAAATAATGATCCTCGGATAATTTACTTTTTGATATGTCAATTCTCTTCGATTGCATGTATGTTTCCTCCCTCTGAGCCTTCTTCGTAAAACTCCGGCTCCTTATTGTTCATGAGGCTTTGTACTAATAGTCTGAACTCAGCATATTCTTGGATCTCATGTCCTTCAGCTTTGTGGAACTCACAATAGTTCATTGATTCTTCACCTCCTTCCTCGAGACTTGATTTTATCAGTCCCCTTCTTGCCATTTCCTTCCACACTATCTTCAATGGAGTTTTTACTTCTGAGACATCTCCTTTAATCTGTCTCACAACATTTTCCCCAATCGCATTTATTCCCTTGTCTCCGTGGTTGGGTAATGGGTTCTCCGCATTGGGTGTATCATCAAACTTGACAATCCCCAACTTGATGAGCCTCTCAACTACCTTTTTGAAGGCAGTGCAATTTTCTATCGAATGTCCCGATACTCCCACGTGGTAATTACACTGAGCATTGGAGTCATACCATTTAGGATATGGGGGCTACAGCGGTTGTAGATAATATGGGGACACTATGCGTGCATCGAATAAACTTTGATATAGCTTTTATACTTCATTGGGATTTGTGTAAATTGAAGCTTTTCAGAATTTTGTCTAGGGCCTGATTCTTGTCTTGTCAACCCTTGTTGCCCAAAGAATAATCGCTTTTGGTCGGCTAATGATGGATCGCTTTTGAGTACCCTTTGTTGTATGTACTCGTATTGTTCACTCGTTGTCCTTTTTTCTAGGAGCAGCTCTTCTAGTACTTTCTCGCGCTTTAATTTTACCACTCCTTATGGCGTTTTCTATCATTTCACCTGCCATCACTATATCTGCAAAGCTTTTGGTAGAGCTTCCTATTAGATGGGCGATAAAAGGTGCCTTTAAGGTGTTGATAAACAGCATAGTGGTTTCCTTTTCCAGGAGAGGTGGTTGAACTTGGATGGCAACTTCCCTCCATCTTTGTGCGTATTGCTTGAAACTTTCATTCGATTTCTTTTCCATGTTTTTCAACATGATTCTATCAGGCGTCATGTCTATGACATGATTATATTACTTCATGAAGGCTTGAGCTAAGTATCTCCATGAGCTAATATTAACACGGCTAAGTTGATTGTACCACCTAGACGTTGCTCCCATCAAACTGTCTTGGAAACAATGAATCAAAAGTTGACCATTGTTCACGTAACCAGTCATCCGTCTATAGAACATAGTGATGTGGGCTTTAGTAACTAGTTCCATTATACTTCTCAAATTTTGACATCTTGAATTTATGAGGAAACACCAAATCTAGAACCAAACTCAAGTCCTTCGCATCAATACCATGATGATGATCGACATTTTCCAGAGCCTTGAACTTTTCCTCTAACCATCTACAGTGATCATCTAACTGCCTTGAGGCTTCAGCTCTTATCCCTTCCCTCTCTGCTATATCCAAATCAAGGATAACGGGGTTAGCAGGGTTATCTCTTGGGTTGGATCTTGAGCCCATTTGAAAGTTCATGGGTGGTCTAGTATCAGTTTGCCCCTGTTGAGGCCTAATTATGACAGATGGCCTCTGAGGATACTATTCAGGCTGTGCTGGCATATGTGGTGGTGTAAAACCAAGGGATTGCCTTCTCTCTCTTCTCCAGTAGCAGCCATGGGACCCTTTTCTTTGTCCATCATGCCACTCATCATTTGGGCCATTTGAGCCATTATGTTCCTTTGAGCCTCTAACATCTAGTCCCTCATCTCTTGTTGGAGTTTTGTCATTTACTCTTGCATCTGGTCTTGCATGTCTCTTTGGAATTATTCCAATCCATTCTTCGATTTGGCACGTGCACTGTAAGGATGTTCAGCTTCCAGATTTTCCTTCCCTTTTTCTTTCTCTCCCTCTCTCTCTCTCTATTATAATTTCAACTAATTAGACTCTCTTTATGATGTTATGTAATGCAAATGCATGAATGCAAAAAGGCATCGATTCAAATTCAAATTCATTTTAGGCAATTTTATTAGAAAACAAAATCCTTTACATAAAATGGATTACAAATATGCTTTCGCCCTAAGGCCTAAAGTCTTGATTTTCCGAACAATGAAGTTAACTCTTAACTACGATCCAATTGTAGCTCATACTTCATGCTCAATACATCAGCCTATGCTGCCAAAGTCTGTAAGTGATCAGCTACCTCTCGAATCTGAACTATAGCTTCACCCATAAGGTAATCTCGACTCTTAACTTGATCCTAAGAATAGTGAAGTTCTTCTTTCCAACGCCCTTCTCTAGTTTCAAGAAGCTCAATCCGAGTTCACAACTATGCAATACTGCTTCTAACTCTTCGATTCTACCCTTCATTTCCTCGATCTTGTTCAGGCTTGACTTTAACTCGATCACAGAATTACGGCTTCGATGGTGATGAAGAGACCGTCCAAGTTCAGCTACTCTAGCTTTTAATTCTTTTTTTTCACTTTGACTTTCTAACAAACTCTTCTCTAAGACCTCATTTTGCGCTTGCATTTCTTGAAACTTCCTCTTCCAGTAGTCAGCTTTGGCCTTTTCCTCTTAGACCTCTCATCGCCACTGTTCCAAAGACTTCCCAATCTAGCATTCTTCATCAATAGACGCATCTTCTTATATTCAGCCTTCCAACTATCTCGTTCTTCCTCAATCTTCCTTTTCTCCTTTCTTACTTTCTCAGCTTCTAATTTCTGAATATCCACATCTAGCCTCAAGTACATCTTTTCTTCTTCTAGCTTCTCTATCTTCTTTCCAAGCTCTAAACTTTGCCTCTCGAAGTCCTGCTTTATAATATCTAACTCCGATGGGACTACTTGTAAATACTCCTTCATCGATCGAGCACCCTCCAAACTTGGCCTAGGGATGTTATCATTGATCCTCTTGCTCGATGACTCCTTATATTTTGGGGTCATCATCGGCCCTCCAGTCATTATCTTCATACAGCAAACCTGCTTCTAAGCCTCAGAAATCTCTCGAATCCTCTTCTTATAATTATCCCCCTTATACGAGAATTCACTTTGAGCTAACCCATATGTTACCGATACGAACTGTCTTACTTTGTATTGCCTTAGAACGAGCAGCGGTGCATATCCAACAACTCCTCATACTCTAGGCAGAGGTACCCAATCAAAATTTCTGCACCGATAAAGGAATTCGTCAAGAACTATCCAAGGGGCTTTCCACTCAACATCTTCCTGTCAGTGATTTTAAAGAATTTCCCTCCATCTTTCCTCTGATATGTCGTCTCTCCTTGTCGTAGTTGTAGCTTCCTATAAGGGAGAATAACTTTCAGAGAAAACTCGGTAAGGAACCTTGTCAACATTCCAAAAATGGCTGTAAAACCAAAACATTAATAACTGTGCGCATCCAATGAACCTCCTTCACCAGCTCTCCGATATGCATTCAAAGATCTAAATGTCTCGGCTAATATCGCAGGTATAGGCGTGACTCTTTTGTTAAGTCGGTCGAATAAATTAGTCACTGCTTCATCTATATGCCTTAGAGCTTTAGGAAAGATCACCAAACCATAAATACATAAAGGAAGACGTCGATCTTCTTCTTTTCATCTGGATGTGGTAGGATTAAATCTCTCAGACTCACCTAGGGTATGCATTTACCTTCACCTTTCTCTTGGATTTTAGCTGTAACCTACTGTTCACTCATCCCTGTGATACTCATCAACTTCTTCACAAAAGTTGGAACATTGGCAACCCTAAAATAAGCTTTGTCGACTTGAAACCTTGAACAACGAAGCAAGGTCATATATTCCTCCAGCGTGGGCACTAGATCTACTTCCCCAAAAGTGAAACAGCTATAAGCAGAGTTCCAAAACTGAGTCATAGCCCGAAATAGATGCTTATCTACCTTAATGTCGAGCAAGTAAGGTAGATCGCCATAATTACGATAAAACATCTGCTTTGACTCATCGTCCCACTGGGTCCATATCCCTTTCAACTCTTGGAACTCATTCTGTGTAGTACTAATACGAGTAAAATCCCATAGTTCAGATACATACCCGTCAGTTAAGCTATTCCCTTTCTCCGATTGCATTTGCTCTGACCATGTACGAACATCTGCATTGTCTCCCACTTTATCAAGGAACTCGTTCTCCATAACCAGCTTTCTAACTTAGAAACTGACCGTGAATCGATACTTCTAAAAATATGAAATGACATGCACAAAAATGAAACACAACGAGTTAGTACCACAGAATAAAATATAAAGCTAGTGAAATAAATGCACACCTATCAGGGTAACTACTAAAGTTTGGCATAGCTCTACCTAAGGTAGGTTCTTAGGGTTTACTATATGCGATTTAGTTCTAAAGTTGAGGTACCTGAACCATCAGATTCCTCGATCCTCACCTATTATAGGCTCATACGGACCCAGTTCAGTTCAGGGGAATACATTTCCCTATGGCCATGCGGAAGTGAAAACTTTACGAAGACATAGGTACAGATGTATTCCGGAAGCAGTCCACTAGCCCATGCAGAGGTGAAAACCTCACGAAGGCATAACTTCTCACTCCCACTTAAGGGTATGACCACGATGGTTATGTAATGCAATGCAAAGAGATATATTTTAAAATCACATAAAAGGATCATGCTTTTTAAAAAAAAAAAAAGAAATCAAAATTTTAAATTCGAACAAAAAGACATGAAATTATCGATTTTACGGCTTAACTCTCTTATTTGTCCCCAGCGGAGTCGCCAAATTGTCGAAACCATTTTTAAAAGTTTTTCAAAACGGGGTCGACTTTAAAAACGAAAATGAGAGTCGCCACCAATCCCTTTTTATTTAGGTGTGATTGGATCACCTTGCAAAAACGTGTTATTTCAAAACATTCAATTTTGGTCCACGAAAAACAAGAAAACGGGTTCGAGAATCGGTTACGTATGAGGAAGGGTTAGCACCCTCATAACGCCCAAAATAAATTGGTATCTAATCGATAAAATTATGTCCAAATGTTGAAAATTTAATAAAAATTTAAAATATAATTTTTTTTAAAAACAATTAAACAATTGGTTTTAAAATTTGAGATTTTCTTGTTCCGAAAGAATATAAACATCACATCCAGCACATTAGGACACGATATTTTTAATCCCTCGTAACTAAAATCATCTCATGATTTACAATTTTTTATTAAAAGGATATTTGGATATTTAGTCAAACGGAAAATCGAAACCCAGCACATTAGGGCACTATTTTTCGAATTTCTAAATACCAAAATATTGCCTTATTTTAAAACCTTTAGGTAAAATTATATAGTAAATTTGTAAAATGCATTTTATTTTAAAACAATGATCTTATGAAAATATCATATAGGCAATTATAATATACTAACATTTAATATAGGCAATAATAATACAAAATATGACAAATAATAATTCCTACACTAAAGCAATTATAAATACATGATGAAGTATAAACAAATATAATAAACAATAAAATAAATATGAACGCATTTCATGTAGGTTGAAAATTTTCATACAATAACCTATACCAAGTAATAAATACTTGAGAAAATAAATAAAATACATTTTAAAATAAATAAATAATTTATATTTATAAAACTACATTTTAAGAATGAATAATATACTATGCAATATAAGTAATTTTAGATAGAATAAAATTTTATAATATTATATATAATTATATATTATATAAGACATAATGTAAATACTAATGTATAAGTTACAAATAACAAAATGAAATGATAAATAATAATTTTAAAAAGAATATTACATAAAAAACATATATACGAATTTTATATAAATAATAAGAATATTTTAATATTTTAATATAATAAAATAATTAAAACACTACATAAAATATAATATAATAATATGATATAAAATAAAATATGATATAATAACTAATAAAAAATATGGATAACAAAGTGAGAAATATAAATAATAAATAATGATAATTTAATATATACATTATATTAAAATAATTAAAAAATAAAAGTAAAATGAAAAGAATAAAACGAAAAAAATGGATGAGGATTAATTTAAAATAATTTTAAAAAATAAATTTAAAATACAAAAGGACGATTTTGAAATGCACGCCGAAATTGCAAGGATCAATTGGGCAATTATGCCTCATTTTCAAAATGGCGTCGTTCTGATTTTTGGCCTTTTAAGGAGCCCGAGGATTTAATTGAAATAAAAAAAAACTTTTAGGGTTAATTTAATAAGAAGTAAAAATTTAAATTGGATTACATTAAAACCAATAAAATTACAGAGGGACCGAAATGGTAAATTCCCCTTTTTAATAAAACACGCTGATCCTCGTCGGGTTTTCGGGTCAATGCGCGGATCCTGTTAATCAAAAATGACGTCGTTCTTCTTTGCTTATATAAGTTAATTTTATTTAAAAAAATCATTTGAACACCAATTTTTAAAAAAAAAATCTAAAAATCCTCTGAAACCCCTCCAAGCTTCCGATCGTCAGACCTCTGGCCATTGCCTTCACGCACCTCACGCGCCGCCGTCAACACTGCCAGATACGGTGGTCGGAGGTTGAAAAACCTCTTCTTTCCAGCGCGAGTGTAATATCCGGGATTTATGTCTTATGCATTTTTGCTTAAGTATGTGTGAAAGCATGTCTATGTGTTCTGAATTGTGTGGCATGAATTCTGGAAACTTTAAAGTGTAGTGAATGACTTAGAAATTATTCGATTTTAAGTTTAAAAGAGGGAGCTAAGCCTAAGAGGCCTTAAGAAAATTAGTAGGGGAAATAAGACACAAAAAATGGGCTTGTTTAAGTGGCATGAAGGCGCCACTTAGGGCCTTAGAGTGTGACGCCACAACCAAGGGGAAAGGACCTAGGTTCGAGTCACAAGGGGAGCAAATAGGAGTTTTATTTTGCAGCAAGGAGGAGAGGAAGTGGACGGCACAAGGACACTTCAATATGAAGTGTAGATCAAGTTAGAAACTTAAAGATTCGGCTAAGGTAGAGTGAAAAAGGGGATTGAGTGGAGAGAGGAAGAGTTGGCCGGCCAAGGGACTCTTTTGATGGTATTTTCGGCAAAAAGGGGAGAAGTGAGGCCATTCTCTATTCTTTTCTTTTCTTTTTCTCTTTTTCCTCTGCCGAATTCTCTAGTGAATCTCCTCTATTCTCTTTTATTTTGTCAAAGCCGAATATTCCTTTCTCAAAATCCATCATTGCCGATTCTCTCTAAGTCTCATACACTATTTTCTCTTTTCCTTTTTATTCTCCAAAAGCCGAAATCTCAAGGTACCCTAGCCGATTTCTTCATAGCTTCAAAAGCCGAAACTTGTTGATCACTATTTAGCCTTCATAGCCGCACATCTCTGTGGGTGCAAGTAAGGTGTAGTCGATTTCTATAGTAAGGGTAAGCTCTAACGTTATTCGATTTCTTTCTTTTTATTTCTCATAGCCGAAAGTTGGAATCTAACCCTTTTTACTGTTCTTTGGCCAAATCTAAGAAGGAGATTTCGGGATTCGGTGGTTGTCGACTAAAGGAGGAGATCTTTCGGGATTTTGGGATCTAAGGTAGGTAAAGTGTAATTTCAGGCCAAAGGCCATTTATGGTATTGATTAAATGTTAGAATTGGATCTAACACCTGCCATAGTGATTTCGACAGATACCCAATCTAGTAGCAATTTCGGGATTCAGATCCACAAGGTAAGTGACTATGTACATTCGGCCAAGGCCTATTTAGTGACTTAGATCTATTTCTTATTTATTCAAAAGCCGAGAACTAATCTATGAAGTGATTTAGTGCTAGCCGATTGAAAGAAGGAAACACAACAAAGTTTCGGGATTTGATTAGTAATCAAATCGGCAATAAGGTAAGATTTTGGTTGCGATAATCCTTCGGGATTTGATCATTTGGCCGAATGGCCTTTAGCTAAAATGGTTAGTGTTGACCGAATGTAGGAACTTGAGATCTAGAGGATTAGATCGGGACTTTCAGGATCTCAGTGAACTCGCTAAGTAAATCAGGTGTGTAACCCACACTGAATCTTAATAGATTTACGGATTTAATTTAATATATGTGTAACATCCTGAAAAGGGCTTATGCATTTTCAGTTTAATTGTATGAAATGACAAGTTTAAGCACTAAGAATAAATTTTTGATACTTTTGGAAACCTAGAAATGCATGGAAATGGAAATGGAAATGAAAATGGAAACGAACATTTTTGGAAACTTGAACATTTTGGAGACTGAACATTTTGGAAACTTGAACATTTTGGAAACCCGAACATTTTGGAAACACGAACATTTTGGAAATGATTCAAAATGGAAAGTAAACATTCTGAAACTTGGAAATGTAAGAAAATGGCAAGTTCTGAGCCGATCGAAAATTTTAGGAAACTAAGAAATGATCGAGAAATGTCAAATTTTAAAGTTCAAAATAGGAAATAAGGGCAAGATGGCCTTAAAAGAAAAAGTTGGAGAATTTTGACACACAAACAGGCTTGGAAAAGTGGCCTGAAGATGCCACTTAGGGCTTAAGGAAATGGCGCCATGTGCAAGAGGAATGGGCCTGAGTTCGAGTCACTTGGGAAGCAAATAATGAAGGTTTTATTTTTGCTTCCATAAGCAAGAGGGTGGACGGCACAAGCTTCTAGAAATAGAGGTGTTTTAATTCCATAAATATGTGAATAATAAGTGATAAATAAAGGATTTTCTTTTAATATAATTATTGAGGAGATAAATGATGGATTAAACACTTTTATTTTAAATAAAAGAGATAATTTATCACAAGGAAGAGTGGTGGCCAAGTCAAGGACTCTTGGCCTAGTAATTTCGGCTGAAGAAGGAGAATTAAAGGCTTTTCTCTCATCTTTTCCCTAAATGTGCCGAAATTTTCCCTAGTCCCTATTTCTCTCTGCCGAAATTTTTCCTAAGCAAAACTCCATCTTTTCTTCTCCTCTCCTTTGTCATTGTTAAGTCAAAACCCTTTTCTTTTGATCCCTGTTAAATCTCCATAGCTGAATCTCTGTGACTCTAGGCAAGGAAGCAATCGATTAAAGGCATCAAGGTAAGGTTAAGCTATTCAATTTCCTTTCTTTTCTATTTGCCGAAAGAGAATGGCCTAATCCCTATTCTTGTTCATGGCCGAATCTACAAGGATCTCTCAGGTTTCTACAATTACGAATATAAGGATCAAGGATCTAAGGTAAGGAATATAAATATTCGGTCAAGGTTTTGATTATGTCTCAATATTAAAATAAATCGACATGAAGTTATAGGGATTTCGACGGATATTTAAGACAAGGAAACTTTCGATTTGGAAACTATAAGGTAAGTACATAGATCCAATCGGCCTAGGGTTATATTGGTATTATTTTCCATTTACTCAAAAGTTAGAAACCCACATAATTACGATTTAGTGGCTAGCCGATTTAAGGAAGGAGTACTATCAATTTCCGCATTTGATTTACAATCTTTCAATTCGGCAACAAGGTGAGTAATACAAATCCTACTAGGATTTGGTTTTTAAGCCAAATAGGTTTGTTAATATGTTTTAATGGTTGGCCGAATATAGGAGTTAAAGATCTAGATCGGTAGATCGTTCTTCGGGATTTCAAGGAATCTATTAAGCAAATCAGGTGTGTACCCATACTAATCTTCAATAAATCATATGGCAATTATTAACTATATGAATATGCATAAGAATGTGAATGTGGTTAAGTACCACAAATGTGGTAAGAAGTACTCAGGTACGTTTCCTACTTCTGATAGGATTACGAATATGATATATTTTGAACATATGAATAGTAACATGAATGAGAATTAAGTATGTTATGCATGATATAAAATTTATGGGGCATTCGGGATCTATGTGAAAGGGGAAGAAGGTGTTGACTTCGGTCTCACCAACGGAATATGGTGACTACGGTCACAAAATTTGAATATGGTAACTCCAGTTACATTATCTGAATTTGGTAACTTCGGTTACATTATTTGAATATGGTGTCTAATGACACAAATTATATGGGCGATGAGCACGTCGACTGCAGCGACTGCCTTCGATGGTGTGTAGCGGATGGAGGGTTGACTTAGTAGTCCCCACGGTGTGACTGGCAGGTACGGGTGGTGTGTAGCGGATGGACAAATAGGCTTGGGTTTGGGTTGCATCATCATTTATTTTATATGAATATGAATTTGATATGAACATGTATGCCTGATTTGTTGAATGTTAGTACTGTGTGCACATTGAGTCTGTTGACTCACCCCGTTGTGGGAACTATTTTCAGGTGATGAACAACGGATTTGACCGGACGGTAGACCTTGAGGTGGCCATGCTTCATTTGAAGATTTTATTTAATTTGGACTTTATTTCTTTTTAGTACCTTTAATTTTATTTTTGGGTTTTACTTGATGTAATAAGGCCATAAGGCCCAGTGGATTTTTCTTATTTTGCTTTACTCTTAACTATTACGTTGCGAACTATTTAAGACTAAAGTTTAAGAGATATTTTTTTTTAATAAACCTTAAAGATTATTTTGTCACCTTAATAAAAATTGGATTTACAAGATTAATTAAATGGGTTTCCAATCTAAGCCCAACTCAAAATAATAGTTTTCTAAAATTTTACAAATTCTCTCTAAGTAACGAAAATCTTTGAAATCGGTTTACTTTAGGAACATACCAGATCCGGTTCAGGCTCGTGGGCCGGGTGTGGGGTGTTTCAATATGTGTTCATAAGAATGTGAAAGATATGGCTTAAGGTACCATTCAATGGTACGGCAGATTCAGGTACGTTTTTCTCTAAAACTATGTTTACAATGTTACGAATACCTATTATGACACATATGTGAATATTGGTAAGGATGTGAAATAAAGGCATGATTTGTATGACATGGGGCATACGGGAAATTATTTTAAAGGGGAAGTGATCTGGTGGTTTATACCACAATATCTGAATGTGGTGACTCATGTCACAAAATCCGAATGTGGTGACTTATGTCACAAATAATTATCTGGTGGCTATGCCACAATATATATAAGGGCGATGAGCATGTAAATGCTGCAATGCGCCTTCGATGATGTGTAGCGGATGGAGGGTTGACTTAGTAGTCCCCACAAGGTGATGGTTGGTACGGTGATGTGTAGCGGATGGTTATCTAGGTTTGGGTTCGGTTTGCATCATTGATTATATATGTTTATTATGTATGATTTGACATGCCTAAATTGATTGAGACTTGTGTTGGTTGTTACACACTGAGTCTATTTGACTCACCCGTTGTGGGATATTTTTCGGTGACACTCAAGAATGACCGGGTTGGCGGGGAGCTCGATGGTGGCCATGCTCAACTCGGATATTGTTTTATTTTTATTAGTTTTAATATTCAAGTTTTGAATTTATTTCGTGTTTTTCTTTGATGTAATAAGGCCACTAGTATGAAACTATCTCGCATGCATTTAAATTATTCTAGTAGGATACGATTTTTATCACTTTAAAGTTTAAGTAACTTTTATTAGAAATAAATGTTAAATATTTTGACACCTAATCAACACCGCTTAAAATTTGAACCCAACACAAATCAATTGTTTTTTTCAAAACACACAAATATTTTTTCCAAAATTCAAATAAGTTTGAATAGTTTTTCCCTAGAAGCATGCCAGATCTGGTCAGGGCTTGTGGGCCGGGTTTGGGGTGTTTCAGCGAGTCAAAGGGTAACCCCTTTTCATATCTTTTACAGTTTCATATACATAAAAAAAATAAAAATAACCGAAATAAAAGATCACCTCTGTTTTTATTAATCTCTGTTTTCTGCGAATATTTCTGTATCTGTTTCTCTGTATCTTTTTTTGTATAGTTCTCTCTATGTATCCAAAAATCTCCGTATTTTGAATATTTTAAGTATTCTTTGTATATCTCTGAGTTGTGTATGATTCTCTTCGTTTTACAGAATAATCAGGCTTTTTATAGCCTTGAAAATAAAAAAGGAATTTGCTACTGTTTTGCCATTTTTGCTGCGATTTGTTTCCTTTTGCAGGTTGATGACGATGATCTTGCGGTGATGACCAGGCGGGGTTCATGCGCTTTGATGACAGGGTGGCCGAAGGCTGATAGAGTGCGAGGATTTGATTGTGGCGCGAGGCTGGGGCGAATCTTACTGCACGACGGTTGGGATGTTGTCTCCTGCGACGCCTAGGGTTTCAGAAAACCCTAGGCCTTTTGATTTCTGTTTAAGTTTTTGGGCCGTGTAATTTGGGTCTGGGTAGGGTAGCTAAGTGTAACAGGCCACAAGTTTAGTTTGAGTCACGGGTTTAAGTGTTAATATATTGGGTTTGGGCAATGGGTTGGACCCCTTTTAATTGTAAATGGACTGTAAAAATAGTTTATTCAGTTTTATTATTTTATTATTTAATTGTAAATGGGCTTCTACAATATTCATATTTGGGTTAAGATTAATTCCACAATTTTATGGTTTGTTTCATCATTTCAATCTTGTATTAAGAAGAAAAACTACAACTAAGCTCTACACTGCACTAAAAAATTCTTAAAAAATTCCCAACTACAACCTAAATTTTTGTATTCATTGTAGAAGTGGAAACTACAACTCATATTTGCAGATACCCCCAACTGATCAATAATATGATCTAAACTCGAAAAATTTAGAAACGAGATGAAAGCATAACATGAACATGATATATAAAAACTAACCTTTAGGCAAAGAAAAACGTAGCAGCCACAACCAAAAACAAAGAAAAAAGAGAGGAGAAACCAGCAATAATTACTGCTTTGGTTCTCAAATCTGAAAAACAAGTGGCTGTTTTGTTCCCAAATCTGAAAACAAATAAAGTTGGGAAAGAAATTAGTTTAACTTTCAAGGATAAAATGGTAAAATAATAAATAAAGGTATGGGTGCTTTTGTCTATTAAAAATACATAATGCTTTATTGGATTTAACTGCTGTTGAAATATCCAGTCACTTTTAAGCCTATTAGTGTGATTGAAAAAATTTTGACCGTACTGTGATGCTCAACCAAACAAGCAATCAGTGAGGCTTGTAGCAATTATCTACCCCAACTGCACCGCACTGGCATTAAAAGCTAAACTAAAGGAAGCAAATCTAGTCATAGTTAGCCAGTTTGAGCTTATTGATGATGAAGATGTCGAGACAATAATAGCAGTCCATTGCAGCACCAAAAAATCATGTAGTAGAATTATGTGTGGAGTAGGACGATGTTGGGCAGGGGAAGGTAGTAACCGAAGATTTCTAGTTCATCCAAACTACCATAAAATATATCCCCACCAATGGGTTAAAAATATGAATTGTAGAAGCCCTACAAGCAAGTGCCATCAGTGTCTCAAAGGAAACGATCTTCAGTTTGTTGGTTGGATTTTGATCTTAATGGCCTATTAGAAGGTCCGTACAACTTTGCACGATGATATTTGATGATGTTCAAAATCCCGCATTCGACCTAAATGAAAATGTTGTTGAGCCGGGCGTGGAAAATATGTCAGTTGATGCTGCATACAGTGATGTCAATAATTCTGAATTTAGTAATCCTTACGTCAACGATGTATGGATGATGCCAATGTTCAAGAAGATTATGATTTTCATTCCAACCAAGGCATCCTACCTAATACTGTTGCAAACTTGGCTTATTCTGGCGGACATAGTTTGATCTTTCGTTGCATAAGCCTCCATATCGTAGATGAGATACATGCCTTAAAATTTCCAAAATATCCTTATATATTATGGATCCACATAATGAGTTCTGATGTGCATTTTGGAAATTCGGGCATAAGGTTAAAATTCTCGATGAAGGAGCTTAGCTTTAAAGTCAGCGTAGATTTCAAAGTCCTCATATCTACCTGTGCAACCATCACAACCTTTCGTCCTAAAACCTTGTCTTCATAGATTTTGTTGATTTTTATATCTATTTAATCTAAATTTGAATTAATTTAAAATCTTAAATTTCAAAAAAAGAATTTTTTAAAAATAATTATAAAATTATAAAATTAAAGCAAAGCAATGGAGGCTTGCTCTATTTAAGAAATTTATTTGAACATATTGAATTGTTTATGGTGTTTAATGAGCAAGTCTATAATATATCCACTCATTGCTCATTTTGTATTCAGTAAAGTGAAGCAGTTTAGGGTTCCTTTCATACATGGCCCATCAGTTATGCTTTCTACTTTGGAACTTTCTTGAATTTGAATCATCATACTTGGCATTCAATTTTAAACTAATATTCAGTAGTTTCGGCTTTGTTGTTATTAAAATTTTACCAATTCATCAACTTATATAGGTGTTTATGGGCTTCTACCAAGATTTTAATATTTTTAACCATTTTATCTTAACTATTTTTATTCTTATAATATTCAACTTAATTAATAATTTTAAAATGTACATGAGGTGATTTTGTTTTGTATGTTTATTAAGCCTTACATCCTTGACTGCAAACTGCTATTTGTCTTGTCCAAGGGCGAAGCCAGAATAAATTTTTAGGAGGGTCTGAATGAAAATTTAATTTTTATAGACTATATCTTTATAATTTTTAAAGAATTAAATTGAATTTCTATAATTTTAGGTGGGGCCAAAGTAAAATTTTACTTTTACTAATTTTAAATTTTAAAAAATTTAAGGGCCTAATTATAAATTTTCCATTTTAAGGGGGGCCAAGGCCACTGCCTGCCCCCCTTGTATCCGCCCCTGGTCTTGTCCGTGTATACATACAGTATCATCTTCAAACGTACGGTGTCGTGTCCTGGTAGATTACGCGCACATTCCACGGATAATTCACCCTATAGTTCCACCTCTCTACCTTAATCTTCCAACTCTTATCTTTTATATGCACGGGGTCAACTCGTTTGACAGAAGTCTCTAAAATATCATTTTTCGGGTAGTTGGTAAGGCTCTCAACAAATAAAGGTATTATCTCGAACTCTAGATCGTCATAGTTTTGTTTCTCGACTTCATGAAGAGCCTTGAGAGTTCACAGAGTAGGAGCGCCTCGGTTGGTAGAGAAAGTATGTACTCGAACCACCAAGGCATAACTAGCCTTTTCAAGTACGTATTCTCTTCACCAATTGAGGCGCTACCACTCCGTGAACCCTCGGGGCTCTTCGCGGAGTTGGGAGACAAAAATCAAGTCCCAAGTCAATACCTACGATTATGGGGGGCGGTATCGACTACCCAACGGACAACACTTCAAGACTTCTCCCAAAGAGTTAATCTCCCTCAACAGAGTCAAATTCAATCAAAGGCGAAGATATATAGAAAATTTTTTAAGGAATACCGAAATTAAATTGTATCTTTTTACGATAATAAAAATAAAATTTCGCTATATTAATAGTCTCTATGTTTTTACTTTTTTTCCCCTAAGGGATAAGGGGACCAAACCCTATTTATATACAAAATTGAAAGAAAACAAAAAGAAAAGTCTAAAAAGGGGGGAGGGGGAGTGGAAAAGCAAAAAAGAAGGGGAGCATGTGATCAACACCGGTTAGATGATTGGCCGTCGACGTGACCGGACGATCACAAACTCCCTTCCTTTTCTGTTTTTTCAGCTTTTTTTTTCTTTTTTAAACTTTTTTTTTCAATTTTTTTTACTTATACAATTAATTTTTTCTTTTACTTTCACCGATGCCGCTTGATAGATCGACAACACTATTAATATTTTTTTGTTTCTTGATATATCTGTATTTTCTTAAATATTTTAAAAGAAATACATATTAATGCCATATGACACAGTAACGATTTCAAAAAATTCTTTATTTTTAAAATATATAATTAACTAATGATTGAGGGCTATTTTGTAAATAATTATTTCACTCAACCATTTTCAGAATTAATTATTTTTATATTATTTTTGTAAAAAAAAACCGCATTTCACAATGGCATATCTTAAAATATGAATTAACAAATCCTAATAATAATAATAATAATAATAGATAAATCAAAGAATTTTATATTGTACAACTGATTCACTTAGGTGCCATATATCATAATAACGGCTTAATTCTATACACGTGTCTGTCAGATAACTGCACGCTTCTTTACTAATATTTATCCACAAATAAAATTTTTATTTAGAAAAAAAAAAAAACCCTAAATTTCCTCACGTTATCGGCGATTCTTTTCAGGCTCCCACAAAGAAGGAGAAAATATATCAGTTCAACGACTGTAACCACCACCTTGGCTTGAACTTGACGAAATACTCCCTGAACTTCGGCTCCCAAAGAACAAATCGGAGAAGTAATTTCCCAAATCATCAGGGGTATATCTGACAAGTGATTCGGCCCACATTTCTTTCATCAGCTGCACTCCGCCGTACTTATCGAAAAACTCCTTGTAGATGGGGCCGATCCGTCTGGCCAACGAGAGCTTTATCTCATCTCGGAGTTTCGGGTCGGTTACGACCCAAGAAGTTTGCTTCTTGTAAGCTTCTTCGAAGGCGGAGTTGAAGTTTTTGAAATGCTCTATCACTTGATCAACCGGAATCTCCGCCGTTGGATTTTCCTGCAGAGCGGCAAACACTTTACTCCATCCCATCCTCTCATAATTCGCCGCGTACTTCCTCACTTTCTGTTCGTGCTTCGTCACCCAGTTGTCGCCGAGGAGGAGCTTCAGGTTCGATTGTCGGACTTTGTTGACGACGTATTGGAGATTGTTTGCTAAGAACAAATAAGAAAGCGCCACGTCTTTGTACATCTCGGCTTTACCGTCTAGTTTGCATAGCATGACGAGAATAAGCCAAGCTAACCGGACTGAGATCGGCGAGGAAATGCTCTCCTCCTTGTCGGGGCTTCCGAAGTAAGACTCTGGTAACGGTGATGAGATCTGCAACGGCCAATCGGCGACGATGTCGGAGAGAACGCCGCTGTAGTCGGCGAGAAAAGAGATGTAGTTCATGGCATAGCGTGTAAGAGGGTGGATTCCACCGCCGGGAACCGTAGTTTTGGATGAATGCTTTTGAATTGCCATTTCAAAGTCCGTTAACATCGTTCTAACGGCATCGCTGAGCCTGACTAAGGAGTTAACAGCGGTCGATCGGACGGTCGAGGTGGATTCGAAGCTGAAGATTGATTCAATCTCGGGCCAAAGGTCGGAAACCACCTCATATAAATCCAAGATACGGAACATTTTCTCGGGAGTTTTCTTGCACTTGGCTACATTTTCTGGGAATCCAAACAGAGCCAAAGCTCCTTCCTTTGAAACATCAGTGAAACAAGATTCCCTAATGGAAGACGAAATTGCAAACACTTGATCACAGAGTAATCTCTCTCCATAAAACACAGTTTTAACCGCCCCTTTAACAGCGTTCAGCCAATGCTTAATTTTAATCTCCAAAGTTTCCCACTCCATCTTCTGAATCTGCTGAAAACCCAAGTTCCTTTCAACTCCGAGATTATATAGAGCTTCATCGACGATCGATTTCCGAATAGTTCTGTAAATTTTGAAACACTCCTTAGCGTACCCAGCTGATATCATGGCTTCCGCAATGGCTCTTAAATCCGCAATAACAGCAGACGAGCATCTCTCCACTTCCGGAATGGAATCGTTCTCAGACTCATCTTCTTCTGAATCTGAAAAGCTCGACCTGGAAACCGATGGTCTAGAAGATGAGTGATTGGAAACAGACTCTGGGTCAAGGTAATTCCGGTTGGACTTCAAAATCTGGTAAAACTCCCTCTCGAGGCGTTTCATGGCGGTTTGCATCAGCGTTTGAGCTCGCACAAGTTTATCGGAAGTGGGTTCAAGCGAAGCCAAGTATTTCATAGCTTTCTGCAAACCCTTAATGGAACTCAGATACTGTTTGGCTTCATCACGATTGTTTTCGGAGAAAAGAGAAGCAATGTTACAGTAGGAGACATGGTCGTCGCCATATAAGGAATCCCATTTAGTGATGCTAAGTTCAGCAGCTTCAATATTTTCTTCAGTTAATGACTCGGTGAAAGTACGGTGATGGGTAGGAGGAGATGGAGATTTGGAGAAGATGGTCCTCATTCCTTGGTTTTTTTTTTTTTTTTCAGACAATACAAACAAGTAATTGTATGAAAGCAGGGAGATAGGCAAAAATTAAGACAAAGAAACAAGAAATATGTTAAAGGAATGAAAGAGAGGGGGGTATATTTATAGAAATAGGGACGCAGGAAAGCGCGAGGATATGAGTTAAAAAGCGGTTCAGAGCGAGTGGTCGGAATGTAAGTTAAAAGAAGAACACTGTAGTTATGCGTAATGGAGTCCACGCGGTATACGTATCAAACTGTTTCTTTTTGTATTTGAATGAGGTTTTGATTGAGGAGCTGATAGTGACCGGTAATCAAAGAAAGGAGATGAGCCAAACAGCGCTTATCTCCATACCTTTCAATACAAGAAATTACCATGCATTCAATCGGCTCATATTGAGTTCTACATCTCGAAACTGTGAAAAGTATTTGGCATCATCGTTTCGCAATGTAGGACAGCCTCTCTTTTTGTTTTGTCAATTTCAAGCCACCCCAATTTCGGAATTTTTTCAATTAACATTATTTATCTATCATACTTTTTTATTTTACTTTTATGGTTGATGTTTAAGTTTTGTAGTCGTTGGTTTTAATAATGTCTTCTAAGTTTCAAATATAATATCCTTTCTCTATGAATCCACTAGCCTGCATAATTATATGCTTTTTTTTTTTTAAGCAGTTTTAAAAATTATTATCCGTATTTTTTAATTATTTCTTTCTTTAATATTTTATTATATTTCTATAAGATAATTGTAACTCCTTAACCTTCATTGTAGAGTCTAAAACTCTACTAATGCCAAATATTATTCTTTGTCAATAAATCAAATTATAATACAGGAGATTTAAAACTAGTATAAGTGAATTTTTAAAAGTAAAATGCATAATGACTTACTTGATCCTCTAACTTTACCAAAGAAACTATTTTAGTCATTCATTTAAATTTTCGCCTTTTTTAATTTTTAATTTTGTGTTGTTTGTCAAATCACTTCAAAATAAATAGAAAAACTTACGTTTTGTTAACATTGCAGATGTGACATACATGTGAATGCCACGTTAGAAATTAATTAATTTTTAAATTTTTAATTAATTTGTTAATGTGGCATACACTCAACAAAGTTAACAAGCATTAATTTTTCATCTATTCTAGGTGATTTGACAAATAACACAAGTTTAAAGTTAAAAGAAATAAAAAATAATAATAAAGGACTAAAATAATTTTTTTGTAAAGTTTGAATGTCAAATAAATCTGTCTTTTTTAAAAAAATTATTTAATATGTCATCATTTGATTCATTAACGATGCACAAATTGTTTGTATATATCAATTAAAATATAATATTAATTATTTTATAATTTATTTTAAATTTGGTATGTTACATTAATGATATGATTAGGAGATTAAAATTGTTTAATGCTCATCCTAAAGTGTTATAGTTTAGTACCAATTAAGTGTTAGATGTAATAACAAGGTATATTGCATTTTTAGGGAAGAATGAATGTTTGAACCTTTATACGATATTGTTGAGAAGATTAGATCATAAAACCTAGAATATATAATAATAAGAAAAAAAACTGTTTTATTGTAGGAAACAATATATTTGTAATATTTAAAAATAATGATTGTAGTTAGTGTGCAATGTGGGAACAAGTCATGGAATTCCTCCAGCATCCAGATCTTATATTGTTTCTGATGCATTCAACAACAAAATGCATGGTGATGGCTGCGATAAAGCTTTTCTGCGTCTGGTTTTGTAGCCAACTTGTGAGGTGGCTGAATATAATAATAAAATCAAAGGGGATTGAGGAATGTTAGAAAATGAAGCAGCTCATGCTTGTCCCTGGTTTTCTAAGATTTGGATTAGGAGAAAATATTGGCATTCATCAAACTTTTTACCTTTAATTGTCGGAATTCAGGAACTCTCTGAGTCCTCATTATTCCGGAAGCATGAGTCGTTTTTAAGTAATGGAGTTTCAAATGCATTTACATTTTCTTGTTCGTATTTAAATTTTAACATATTTATAATTTATATGAACTTATTATATATATTTGCATTACTTATTCATAATTTATTTTCTTACAACGATTTCAACATAAAAAGGGAGGTTTTCTATTTTACCTGCTTCATATGAATTGATGTTCTAAATTCCAAATAAAAGTGATTACTAGCAGAAAACGAATGGTCGGCCAAGTGGGCGTCAAAGCAGTCCATTATATTTCTATCTTTTCTATTACATCACCAATCATGTCATTCCCAATTCCCTCTTCCCACCTCATTGATTTCTTAATGTCTACCTTTCACAAATATTTTAGTTCAATTTATATTTTGTCTTTTACGTTCCTACTTCTAAATTAATACGGTTAATTTTTGTTAATATAACACGATGATCAATTTAATGGTGATACGTGATAACTTTTTATTATACTATATAATGAACATAAATTAATAAAATTTAAAAAATATTTAAAATAAATAAATGAAGGGTTAAATTTTTGTCTAGGTTCATTTTTAATGTGAACAAAATATATATACTATTAATTTTTATATTTTGAAGTTTTTTTAAATTTAAAATTTATATTTATCACATGGTATATTGAGAGGCTATCACGTGTAACCAACAAATTAGTCATCAGTGTCACATTAACATAAACAAACGATGTTAGTGTGTAGGTAGTAACTTAGGTGACGAAATATAAGTTTAAGTACCAATTAAATACTTTTTAACAAGTTTAAGGAACAAATTATACATTAACTATTTTATTTTTAAAGTAGACAACATGAAACTCTTATAATTTATCTTTAACAAAGAGAATGAAATGTTTTACTTATTTTTACAAAAAAATTTACTTATTTTTTAATTTCAAATTTAAAGTTATATTAATTATTTTTCATTTTATATCTAACTATGTTACTATACTAATAACCAAACACACACTGAAATGATATAGTATAGCTTGTTATATGTATATACCCTTTCCCAGAAATGATTAAAGCATATATGTTAAAGAGTTGAAAAACAACTGTAGTACGTGCATGAAAAGAAAGCAGGAGAAGATGGTCAAAACAAAAAATCATTAACAAAATGCTTTACCTTCACATGTCATGTTTCCATTGGCATTTCTTCCCATATAACTCATCACCTTCTGCTTTTTACTTTCAACCATTATAATTTATTTTACGCCTATTCAGGCCTCTGCTTTCTTTCCCCAATTTCTTTTTTAAAAATTTTTATTTTAGCATAATATTTAAAATTATTTGTAGTTCTTTTTTAACGTATAAATAAAAAAATAATATATTAATAATAATATTTATATTAATTGAATTAAGACTAAATTAATATGATTAATATAAATTTAAACAAACTAAAAGGAAATTTGTTATATTATAATGTTTACGGATAAAATGAATCATTTAATGACTATATAATAAAAAAATAACAATATAATAAACTTAAATTTAATAAAAATATTTTAAATATTAGTGATTGAATTGATATAGTTAAATCTAAAATATAAATAAATTAAATTTTTTTTAAAAAAAATTACGTTCTAAGTCACCAAACAGCCCACATTCTTAGCGGGGAAACCACATAAATTATGAGAATATAAAGATTTTAAAAATTCATGAATGGTGGGCGCCAACCAGCAAATCCAATGCTTTCTTCTTCTAACACACACCAAACTGATATCAAAGTGTACGAATTTGACATTTGACCCAATTACCTCGACCTTTTTCTAATTCCCAATACGATTAGGGAGAATTGTTTAAATAATTCTTACACCGAAATAGATTTACTTATGAGTAGGCTATTTATCTAGATTTGTTCGAAGAATAAAAAAATTTAAATAAAATATTAATTTTAGAAAATAAGTTTAGATAAAATTTAAGATTTATTTTTATATTGGTCTAATTTTAGATAAAATTTTTAACTTGAGCTCGCCTAAATATATTATATTATAAAATTAAATATATTAATTATATTTGTTAAATAATAATTATATATATTTATATTAAATTATTAACCTAACAACAATTAAATATATTATTCAAAACCTTAAAAATTTTACCTAACAAAATAATCCAACTTAAAATATAAAATTTTAAAATTATATTTAATACAATAAAGCATTTATCATATTTATTTGTGAGCTTTAATATAATAAAACATTTATTATATTTATGGTAATATTTTTAATGTAAATATTTTTAATGTGTTAAAAAATTTTATATTAATATTTTTTAGTGCATTTAATGTATTATATTTTTAAGAAAATTTATTTTTAAATAAAAAATTAATCTAAAAAAAGTCAAATATGGGCAAATTGGGCTGAGATGGGTTTTACCTTCTTTAAATTGAGTTGGACTTGGTCAAAAAAGTAAGCCCATTTTTTGGGCTACCCAAGCTTGAAAATTTGATTTAGGTTGTGTTTAACGATTTTTTTTAGAAGTACTTCTGACATGAAAAACACTTTTGAAGCAAAGCAACTTTTGAAGGAAATTTTTAACTTTTCAAAAGCATTTTTGACAGCTTAATTATATTTTACCCTCCAAAACATGATACTTTCTCTTCACTAGTTAATTGCTTAAAAATATTTAAAATTTATTTTTCATATATTAAAATATTAACAACAAATTATAATAAATTGTTTTCTATATTCTTATTAAAATATCATAATATTAACTAATGAATATTTTTTAAATGTTTATTTGTTACTTTATAACACCATGTCTAAAATGAATATTTTATTTCTCAAAAGTACTTTTTGATAGTAATACTAAACATTTAAACCAAACTTTTTAAAAGTACTTCTCAAAAGCAATGCTAAACTAACTTTTAGATAACTTGCATGAAACTTGTAACACTTCAAACTCAGCCTAAACGTTATTGCCAAATCTGGCGACGTCACATGATAGTGTTTTGGAAAACAAAATTGCGCTAAAACCATTTGTGACGATTAGAAAACGTAATTACAATAATGCCCTTTTCGATATTTTAGGTTACCGTCTAAAACACGTTGTTTATTCATTTATTGACCATTTTCAAAACGTTATTCGTTGCGGAAGTTTTTAAAAGTAATTTGCAAATTCTTGTGTTTTTTATAAAACATTTGTTTACTTTGAAAACTCATGTCTTGTACTACTGCTAGCAGTTCATAACATAATAATCCCAAATTTAATTGAAAATCCGTAAAGGCCTTATTACATGAAATTTACCCAATAATAACTAAATCCTAATTAAAAATAAACCGTAAATAAGTGTCCAAAGTTAAATCTTTATTTTGAGCTAGATAGTGTTGATTGACTCTATTTCGCCATTGTCCTGGTACTAATTTTAGCAATCTATTCTGAAATAAATCGTATTGATAACGACTCCTTACCAATCCATCTACTGTTGGGCCTTGGCCCATTTCAAACAGAATTTGCAGATAACAGAGTCCTACCCACCAGCCTCTACACACCAACTCCGTCCAACCCTACACACTAACTCCATTCAACTCTACACACCATATGAGGATAAAATCAACTCATCCAGACCTGCACATTATGGTGTACCAAATACGGCACATAAACATAAATTAGCAGCTGAGCTGCCAGATAACAGGCTTAAGAGCCTTTCAAATACTTCCTCCAATCAAAATCAACCCACCTCGATGCAATGCAACATACAAGAATGACATGCTATTATGCAATTAAACACATATATACATATATTCAGATCAGCAGACATGCTTAGTACAGAAATCAGACAAACAGATCATTCATTTAGAAGTCTAAGTACTGCTTACCGACCCTACGGTAGGTCCACAGTCGACTAGGGCGACCCGTGCAATCTTATAGAGTTTTCAAAAAAGTGGGCTTACACGCCCATATGGCCTACACGGTCCAATTGGTCGAGCCCGTGTGTCGCACACTTCCTTGCCCAAGCATCACACAACCGTGTCGCTCGCGCATGGCCTGTCTCGTTGATCACATAGCCGTGTGGTGGCTAATAGTCTTGCACACGGCCTACCACACGGGTGACCACACGCCCGTGTGGCATCGACAAAAGGGTTTTTGGCTTTCGTCGAAACCTTGTTTTTTTGCATTTTCGGGTACACACCTGATTCGATTTCGAGCGTAACCACTCATGAGCACTCCGAAACCTATATTCAACAATTGCAAGCCCAATTTCAGTCACTTAATCCGAATTATCATGAACAAGAAATTCCTGAAAACTTACCAACAACCTTACCTTTAACGAACGACAATGGTTTCCCACTGTTAAAATTCTGAAAAGTAGTCCACGGTTCCTTGATTGTCCCCTAATCAGAAAAGTAAACCTTTAATACTCCATTACTATACCCAAAACGAATCATAATGTACCTCTTGACTTACTGAATACACACTAACCACATGTGCGCTAACGAAGGGAAAAAGGAAAAAAAAACGAAATCAAGGTGGGAGGGAAAAGTGAAAAAATGGCAGCAAGCTAGGGGACAAAGAAACGGCAGAGAGTTTGGGGAAAAAAGGAGAATGCTAAAATTGTGTTTTTGTTGGAAAGGGGAAAACTGAACAAATTTTCTGCTATTCCTCCTATCATTTCCCCAAATCTCTCCTTACTGTCAGATTTTCAATCAAACACAAACTCTTTGAGTGAAAGCCAAAAATAATGCTCACACCGAGATTCGAACATATGGCCATCCACACTCCCAACACTCAACTTTACCACTAGACCAGCAAGCCCATTCTGTTAATTTCTTACACATTTTCACTTATAAGCCTACCAACCAAAGTTTGGGCTTTATTCATAAAAATACCAAAATTTACTCAAGTTGAGACTTGAACTTAGAACCTCCCACGCACACCCAGAACACATATCCACTGAATCAGACACTCATTCTTGCCAAAATTACCAGAAGCCAAATTTAAAGAAAAACGGGGCGTTACAAAACTTCTATGAGTTGTTTATCAAAAGGTTTTTTTTTTCTTTGTGGTCAAAAATTTGGGAATTATTGAGGCGAAAATGTCAGTAGTTTAAACCTTAAGTGGATATATTTATGATTAGGGTGGAATTATAAATACTCATATAATTATTAATGTATTTATGCTTTGATTATCAATGTTCATTTTTCAATAAAAAGGCATACACAATTATAAACAAATGAATATCTATTTTTTCTAACATGAATTTTATTTATTAAAATAATATTTTATAAATAAAACATTTCTTTTAAAAATCCACAAACAATACTTAAATCATTCTAACTTTTTTATTTTTTAGTTTTATTTTATAAATAATAATTTATTTCTAGCATTGTTCTTTGGTCCTCACCAAATTTGCTGAGCTCTGTGCACCGTCTTTACCTTCAACCACTGGCACCAATAACTCTTACTCTAAATTTCTTGATTTCCACATTCGTCGGTCATCTTGCCACCAAGCAAGAAATCAATTATAAAGTTGTTGATATAGCTTTCCACCTACTAAATCTTCTAGACCCCATCCTCACTTATATATCTCCAATCATTTCCACCCTTAAACAGAACCTCAAACGCATCAAATCAATCTGAACATCCAACGTAAAATCATCAAATCTTACCCTTTTCAACCGTAGGCTATATTTTTTTACCCAACCCAAATATGGTGGTAATTAATGTTGAAAAAAGGAAAAGTTAAATCTACTCAAGTCTTCTTCATTGTACTTTTCCTTAAATTGTTTTATTTATAAAAATATTATTTTAATAAATAAATATCATGTTAGAAAATGAGAAAAATAGATTTTAATTTATTTATGAATACTTTTATAATTTTGTATGTATTTTGTAAAATCTTAAGAATATTTTATCAAAAATGAACTTTTAAATACATTATATTTTTAAGTTTTTTTAAATTTTTAAGAATTAAGACTAAATTGATAGAGTCTATAAAATTGAAGGTTAAATTTGTTGAACTTTTTTAGAATTAGAACCAATTTGATAAAATCTGTAAATAGTGGAGGGTTAAAATTGTTACTATGCCAAAAAAAAAGTCACACCAATATCCAAGGGCAGAGCCAGGGGGTTGATAGGGGCTGGCCCTTAAAATAAATTTTTTTCCATTTAAGCTCCTTTATAATTTATAAAATTTTAAATTAGTAATGGTAAAATTATACTTTGGCCCCCCAAAAATGATAAAAATTTAATTTAATTCTTTAAAAATTATAAATATATAAGCTATTAAAATGGTGAAATTATATTTTTACTATCATAAAAATATATAATTTAATTATGACCCCCTCTAAAAAATTTCTGCCTTTGGCCCTGCAACATCTCGTTAGTGATTTAATGAAAAAGCAACCAAAATATTAGATTTTGATACTATTAGTAACTCAAACAAAAATTTTAAATTTAGATGACCAAAATAAAAACTCAAGTAATTACAATTCCAGTTGCATCATAATCAATGTTCGTAAGTTGTTGTTTTGATGATAATCAATTCTAAAGCCTTAGGGTTGGGGGACCATCCATGCATGCATTATTATTTATTAAGGCTAATGGTGACATACACTTAAGGATGTAGTTGTTCTAGTTGTAATGATTGTGACCAAAGAATCAAAGTTTTGATCCAATCATAGATGAAATTTGGAAATGGAATTGCCATTGTTTATGTTGATGTTTGTTAGAATATGAAAAACTAGGAAACTATACTATTCTTTTATCGGATAAATTAACTTAAAACTTTCTTCAATAAAGGTTAGTACCCCAAAAAATGTAGTACTTAAGAAATCTATTTTAGTAATTAATGGATCTAGGATTTATAATTAAGATGATCATCAAAATATATATATACCTAAGTTGATACACTGCTTACAAGAGTTTTTACTTATCTTTCTAACTACAATTTTTTTTTTTGAGAAAAAGCTGGCTTGCATTAAAAGAAGATCGAGGAAAAGACAACACAAAAGGAACTTAGTCATTCCATCAAGTCTCAACAAAACAAAATAAACAAAACAAAAAATGCAAGCAACAAACTACAAACCACAAAAAGTAAATAAAGAAACCCTAAACCAAGAACTTTTCCCCTAATTGTGAGCAGCAAATGAAGCCAGAATAAACGAAATTCCCTACAACCATGACTCAACTAAGAGTTGAATGAAAATCACAGTGAAAGAAATTGCAAGAAACCTCCGCTTTGGAAGATATTTGGAGTGGAAGATATTGAAAGCTCCATAGTCCAAAGTCAGTAACAGCTTGTATTAGCTCGAAGAGCCCCATGAAATCCATTTCAGCCAATCCATCGTTGCCGCGCGCTCTACCTCCGACGGAGCTTCCTCTATCCAAAATTGTGGCGTTTGTAAATGACGCCCAATGCTTGCAAGAAAATGAGCTACGGAGTTCACCGATCTACCAACAAAGACAAAGGTAATGTTCACTACACCAAAACAGACTTTTAGCGGCGTTTTTATGGCTTTTAGCGGTGTTTTTAAGCACCACTAATATAATTTGCGGCGCTTTTGAAAGTGCCGCAAAAAAGGCTGCTAAAACACGCACCGCAAAAGTTAGCGGCGTTTATTAAAAAAAATACGCTATAAGTCTTGATCTTTAGCGGTGCTTTTCTAAGAAACGCCAAAAGACCGGACCTTTAAAGAAACGTCTAAAGACCAGGACCTTTAGCGGCACTTTTATAAGAAACGTCGCTAAAAGACAAGACCTTTAGCGGCGCTTTTCTAAGAACGCCGCTAAAGACTCAGACCTTTAGCGGCGCTTTTATAAGAAACGCCGCTAAAGGTGTGGTCTTTAATGCATATTTTTGCAATAAACGCTAATTTGCACAAATTTGCGATCTATTTTTTTGCAATATCCTACCCTCCTTGCATTAAAACCAACCAAAAAGCAAGAACAATTGCATATAATTCCAACCTAAGGCAACAAATAAAACATTTAAATCTCACCAAAAGCATTAAATCTAAACGATACTTCAAATTTAATAAAAGATATATGATATTTATTAATAAATGAATAATAATTCAAACAATTTTACAATAATGTTAATCTGTAACAATGTTAAAAAATCTTACAACAATAAAACAAATGTCTAAGAGGCGGCCTCTGCATTTCTTCTTGGAACAATCGCATCATAGTTTGCAATTGTGGTGGAGTTCTTCATACTTTTTTACCTCTCTGCTCTGCCTCCTGCTTTGCCTCCGCTCTAAGTTGAGCAATATACTCCACCTCCTTTGCTGCTGCCGCCGCTCTAAGCTGAGAAATTTGCTCAGCTGTGCTCGCTCCCATCAGAGATATTTGGTCTTTCAGTCTCTGAACTTGAAGACGAGATTGACTCCGGAAGGTATGTATTGCGGAGCCGGATCCAAAATATTGAGTCGGGTAACACGATCCTTGACATCGAACCCGACCATACCTTGTAAGACCCAAAACATTAGTGATAAATTTGTTATAAATATACTCAAGATTAACAAAACTATCAATCGAAGCGATCGTACCTTCGGGACCCAAAACATCGATAATAATTACATTATCAATCTCCTCGAGATTAACAGAATCTGTCGACGAAAACAACCGCTTCATACTCCGCCTTCTTCTCCTTTAGTTTATCCTAATAAATCAATAAAAAGTTAGAAACGAAATATATAATAAAAGGAATGGAACATAACTTAAAATTATAAATTTACAACTACAAACGATGAATTAAACTATTGTAATTAAACATTATAAATATTTATAATAAATCAAATTTTATTAAGTATTTTCACCAAAATTATGATCATCAGTTGCACCCAAGTGAGGTGGAAATGTCCCAAAACCATCATTGCGCATATTAAAAGCATCCCGCAACATGCCTTCCATGTTATCGTCTCTAACATTCTGATTGAAAGCACTATTAGAATACCCCAGATTCATCGATGAAGATGCTCCACTAGATGTACACTCTCCATGAAAAAACCATTTTTTGTACCCCCGGACAAAGCCATTAACAACTAGATGTTCGTAGACCACTTCACGATAATGCCAGTTAATATTGCAACACGTCTTACACGGCAAAGAATCATATTCTCTTGGCTTGCATTTTGAAATCGAAATTCGAAAAGTTTCTACTCCATTTCGATAGCCGTTGCTTACCCTTGACAATTTCATCCAACTCCTATCCATTTCGTAGTTGTTGATGTCTAAAGTTGACAATAAATTACAAGGCTAAATTGTTAATTAATAATTTATGTAAATAATGTTATGAAATTTGATCTTAAACTTATGTAAGTTTTGTATTCTTTTAGATGTGGACTATTAATGACTTCCGGCTTATGCTAATTTATCGATTGAGTACCGGGGACATTATGCTTGTCCGTGTTGTCTTTGTCTTGGAACATGTTCGCAATGGTTATATAATGGGAAGAAGTTCTCTTACATGGGGCATCGTCGGTGGTTACCGAAAAATCATAGATTTAGATTTGAGTGCTCGGTTTGACCATCAAGAGTTCGAGAAGCTCCTTCGCAGGCCGGTGGATCCGAAATATTCTTAATGTTGAAAGATATGAATTTCATTTATAGGAAGATGAATCAACCGGCCAACCCGCAAAGGAATAGAAGATATAGGGATGAATCTGATGATGAATCTGATGAAGAGGATGATCCTAATGAGGCGGACTTATGGAAAAAAAGAAGCATTTTTTTTAGTTGCCTTATTGGGAGCATCAGATTTTACACCATAATCTTGATGTCATGCACATTGAGAAAAATGTCTGCGAGAACATCATTGGAACTATTTTGAATGTCGATGGAAAATCGAAAGATAATCTTCAGAGTCGACTTGATTTAGTTCACATGGGAATTCGGCGTGAGCTTCATCCCCAAGCACTTCCGAATATGAAGTATCGATTGCAGCCTACTATTTTTTCAATGTCAAAGACGGAGAAAGAAGTGTTCTGTATGGTGTTGAAGGATATAAAGGTCCTGGATGCGTATGCATCAAATATATCGCGATGTGTGAGTCTTAATGATCGAATACTATATGGCTTAAAATCGCATGACTATCACATCTTGATGCAAGACTTACTGCCAGTTGCTATGCGGTGTTGTATGTCGAAAAAGGTGACGGCTTGTGTAATTGAATTGTCAAATATAATGAAAGGCATTTGTGGTAAAGTTTTGAATGTTCAAGAACTTGAGAGACTACAAGATCGAGCCACATTGACTTTATGCAATCTGGAGAAGATCTTCCCGCCTTCCTTCTTCACTATTATGGTGCACTTGTTAATTCATCTCCCGCGTGAAGCAATAGTTGGGGGACCCGTTTTCTATCGATGGATGTATCCCATTGAAAGGTCTTACTTTATTTGCAAAATATTCCTTCGTTCACCTCAATGCCTTTAGTTGTAACTTTTGATAATGTTGTATATCGTGTTTAGGTTCCTATCCAAATTGAAGTCTTCTTTATGACAATAAGCGTTATCCGGAAGGATCAATTGCCGAGGCTACTTGGCGGAAGAATGTATGACTTTCTATTCGAGGTATTTGGAAGATGTTGAAACAAGAATGAATGTACCAAGTAGAAATGCTGGGCTCACAGATCATAATTTGGTCGAAACTTATATATTTCAAAGTTTCGGAGAACCGATCGGCAAAGTCAAAATTGTAGAAGTAGACGATAGATCGTGGGTCCAAGCACATCGATACGTTCTTTTTCATCACGATTCAATGGAACCATTTCGAAAGTAAGTTCTAGAATTTGATAAATACTCATCAATTATAATTTGTTTGTCTTCTAACAAAGTAAAACTTTTTTTACCGTGGTGAGTACAAACAAATATTGAGAGCTCGTTCACGATCCCAAAGATAAATCGATGAGAAATTAATAAGTTGTTCACAGAATCATTCCATGAATGGTTAAGCCAAATGGTATGCAACTTAATTTTTCATTAACAAGTAATAATGTTTTCTCATAACATTCATAATTACTCGATTTACATTCGATTCAATAGGTTTGGAGTTAGAATAAAGTAAATGACGAAGTTAAATGGCTTTCACAAGGTCCAAACAGAATAATGAAAAGATATAGTGCCTTCCTCATCAACGGATACAGAATTCATACAAGGTATTGCGAGAAATTGAGGAGAACCCAAAATTGTGGAATTGTCGTTAATTCTTCAATTACAAGTTACGGTAGTGCTAGGGACAGTAATCCTGTCGAGGAGAATCTGGAGTATTACTGACTAATTACTAACATCATTGAGTTGGATTATTACGGTAAATGCAAAGTTGTCTTATTTCGAGGTGATTGGGCTGATGTGAATACGGCTCATGAATTAAAAGCGATCAATATGGCTTTACAATGGTGAATTTCTCGATTGATTCACACCGGAGAACAAGCGATGGACGAGCCGTATGTTTTTCTTCCCAAGTTAAACAAATTTTTACTCGAAGATCCAATGATGAAGGTTGGTACGTTGTACTGAAACACCCTAGAGACTTGTTCGACATTGGCAGTGGAAGTAGAGATAACATAGTCGAAAGATCAGAAACTTTGCCTGTAACACCCCCAAACCCGGCCCACGAGCCTTGACCGGATCTGGTATGTCACTGCAGAAAACATTTGCGAAGAATGTCTTAAAGGTGAAAACGTGAAAACTTGTGAACTTTAATAAAACATTGTGTATTTAAATGCCCATTAAAATTTAGTTGTTATAAATTCCCAGTTAAAACTTTTACATAAGTTATTATAATATAAATCGATTCAAAAAACATTTTTCCTTTATTAGTTCAATTAATAAAATAAATTTCAAACCGTAAATAAAGTTTCCCAAATACCATAAGTGGCCCTTATTACATCAAATAAATTCCCAAAATCTTGATAATATAAAATGTAAAAAAATAAGAAAATAAACTTACGCATGGGCCACCTTGTATCCACTCCAACCCGGTCCAAGCTTTATGCATCACCGTAAGGTTTGAGAAATATTGGGTGAGTCAAGCAGACTCGATGCATAGTTATTTCACATGTCTCCATACATATGGGCTTGGCCCATATCCACACTCCATATAATCGGTCATGCAAAATGCATCCCAACTCAACCTAAGTCCATCCGTTACACCTACCTTAGCAGACTGCTTGCTCAAGGCCGTGGCTAGGCCACCGATCACCTAAGTGATCCCACATATCAATCATCCACGGTGATGCACACACTATCAGCAGTAGAGATGGGCACTTAGCCAACACCTCCTTTGATGAAGCACATAGCTACCATCAAGCGCTAATGTAGCACAAGGCTAACATTAGACCACGTACATAATGTACACCCTTTCCTTCAATATTCATGTCCCAACCCCATGTGCATATATTTATCATGAGAAGGTAACATTGTAAAGAGTACACATCACATGCTTTACCACAATTCATACACATAACATGGTAGTTTAATATCATAAAATCTTGACATGTTTAACAGGTTACCCACCATGGTATCCACCATCTTAGCTATTATTTTGGCTACCATTCACATCATAACATATACATATATAGCAACATGCACAAATAATGAAGAAAAAGGTCACGATAATCTGCTTTTTGAGTGTTTAGCGAAATCCCGATCTATTTGGCTATTTGGATCTAACACAATCTAGAATCCCAAACTCTTTATTCACATCGATTTGCCTCTAAAAGCCATAATCACAATCGATCGGTTCTTAAACCCATAAAATGGCCTTTGGTAGAATATTTGCAATCACTTACCTAACTTATTTAAAACCGAATACTTGCTTGCTCTCGAAGTTATCGAAATCCCTATTAACCACTTGTTAGAAATGGCTTAATACATAAATCCATAACCACGGCCCTTGGTAGTATAGTACATGATGCTTACCTTGAATGCTTCAAATCCTGAAAAATCTCCTTTAATGCACCCTAACGTTGGCATAAAAGAAATACATATTAATATGGCCTTAAACATATTCGGCCACCCTTAGAAATCAAGGCCTAATCACATGGTTTCGACATACCTATTGAGAGAGAACCTAAACCGATTACCTAAGGCAGAAATTACTTACCCTTCCACGTTGCTTACCACAAGTCTCCAAATCCCGAAAGATCACTTCACACTATCAGAACCGATAGAATTGCTTGCACCTAAAGTCTCCTTGAACACTGAGAGATTCGACTTTAGAGAATAACAATGGTGTTTCGGCACTATACTAATGAAGAAGAAAAAGTAAAGAATGGGCTATAAAGTTTGGCTATGGCTCTCCAAGAATGATGAAGTATTCGCTATCACAAAATAAGATGAGAAGTTTGAGAAGAGTGATAGGTTCGCCAAGCTAGCAAATAGGAGAGAAAGAATGAAATATAAATGGCCTTAATGCTCTTTGAAATTTCGGTCACTAACCAAAAGCATGTGAAAGCCAAAACTAGGTGACTTATCACAAAAGAAGATGGCACTAAAGAGAAAGGAGAGACTAAATTTCGACAAAGAAATTAAAGAAGAAAAAGAATAACAAAAGATGATCACACCTATTTATACTACCCAATTTGACAATTAATCCCCAATTAATATTTTAAAATAATCCATCCTTTATCCTATCTCAATCTCCTATATTATCATTAATCACACATTCAAAATATATAAAATAAATCTATAATTATCTTCTATTTATCAACTTAAAATAATCCACCTTTATCATCTTAATAAAATAATACTAAAAATAATCCCTTAACTATTTCCTATCAAATCCCTTAATCATATTCTCATCTATCACCTTAATAAAATAATTAATTATCCATCACATTTATCTCTCATCTTTCCATAAATAAAATAAACAAACTAAATCCACATATATCCTACTTAGCCGAATTTTAAAAGAATTAAACTAGCATTATCCTTGCCCACTTGAGAGTCCATAAGCCGTCCACTAGCTCTCTCTCCCTTAATGCCAACGTGCATAAAAAAAACCACAAAATTTTGCTTCCCTTACGTCTTGAACTCATGACCTGCACTGCACCAAGCCCCTTTAACGCAAGCTTTAACGCCCCAAGCCACTCTGCCAAGGCATTTTTTTGTGACATAATGCACCCAGAATTTCTTTTAAGACTTACATAGCCCAGTTCCCTTTGTCTTAGCACCAAAAGAAAAATAAAAAACACGCCCATGCCGCCAACGGGATTCGAACCAAGGCCCTTGTCCAGGCGTCATTCCAGGCCCTTAAGTGGCGCATGGAAGCCACTTTACCAAGGCACCTTTATGCCAAACACGCCTAAGATTTTTCCTTTAAGGCCTCCTGGCCTTGCTCCCCTTCAGACGCAAAAAAAAAAGCCCATTGCTTCCACTTTGCTCGAACCACATCCACCTAGCTCCTTGAGGCGTCCACTCCCTAAGCACTAAGTGGCACCTCCCACCAATTTACCACTTGGATTTCTTGTGTCCTAAACTCCCAAAAATTTTCTTAAGGCCTCTTGACCTAATTTCCTCTTCTCATTTAAAATTCCAAAATTTCCAATGCATTCCCTTTTAATCCTAAAGTTTTAAAAACTCCTAAAACACCTCCAAACACCCTTAAAGCCTACTAACACTTGAGCTATGCTCCAAACGCATAACCCCAAATCCGAGATATTACATTGCCTTTTCCAGAATAAAACTTAAATGAAAATATCCTAGTACTAGTCAACAATTTCAATGGGTTCGTCAGGATGTGGACGAAGATATTTACGAAATATGATTTAGTAAGATTTTACGATTTATTATTTATATGTAATATTATAATTTTAATGTTGGTCATGTTATATAATTTAACTATTATAAATGTACTATTATTATTGTTATTTGTTACTAAAATTTTGAACTATTTCATGTGTATTGCAGGAAAAATGCCTAGAAGACGATTACGAGATTTAAATATTGTCCACAATACTCCAAATTCAGATGAAACAAATAGTGAAGAGCAAGCAGTTGTTGGATCTTCTACTCTGCCGGACATAGATGACGAGCCTGCAGAATTTCAAAGTAATTTTAAGCTTATTTTACATGCATGTTGAATTTTATTATTGATTCATTTTTTAATTTTAATATAATAATATATCATTTTTCAGTTGAAGGTGGTGGGACACGCAGAGGTCGGGGACGTACATTGCTTAAAGATTTATACGACTTAGAGCCTGTCGAGCGTGTTAAAGTAAGGAGAAACAATCATGGCCAGCCTGTTGGATCTGAAGCTCATCATTAGCGCACTATTTGGCCATTTTAGCACGAAATGTCAATATGTTGCCCATTAATTATGAATCATGGCATCACATGCATGCTGCCAACAAAAATCAGGCTCTGGATAATATTATGGTAACAAAACGTGAATGTAATTTATAATACTTTGATTTAACTTTCGTTTATATTAACTTTTTAAACTATTTTTGCTCAGGAGAGATTTGCTTTAGAGGTCTCCGATGATTATGTTAAGAAGCAATTGGGTAAAAAATAGAGAGACAATAAAAACACGCTAAAAAAACAATATTTTAAGAAACAAATAAGCCTCGACGAAAAATTAAGAAATGTTCCGCTGGGAATGTTGAGGTACCAATGGGAAGATCAAGTTAGATTCTGAAATTCAAAGAAAGGAGAGGTATTACGTACTTTTAAAGTCTTATAAATTTTTCAGTTTATAATATTTATTATATACATAATTCAAATTCCATTATATAGGACCGTGAGCGAGTTGGAACAAGCAGCAGACAAAAACAAAATTCACGCACATGGCGGGTTCCAGAAGTTTTGCTTGTGTAGTGAGGTGAGGTATTATAATTTATTATTTCTTTCAAATATTAATGAATTTATACTATTAAATTATATTTTTTTGCTATAATGTAGGAAGCTTCGTCTGGTCAAAAAGTTGGACGCCTTCAGCTTTTTGACATTACGCATAGGAAGAAGGATGAATCTCCGATGACATCCGAATCTGCAGAAATTTTGGTTTATTTACTTAAAAAAATTTGATTTATTATAAATATTTATAATGTTTAGTTACAATAGTTTAATTCATCGTTTATAGTTTTAAATTTATAATTTTAAGTTATGTTGCATTCCTTTTTATTGTATATTTCGTTTTTAACTCTTTCATTGATTTATTAGGATAAACTAAAGGAGAAGAAGGCGGAGTATGAAGCGGTTACTTCGTCTGATAGTTCTGTTAATCTCGAGGAAATTGATAATGTAATTATTATCGATATTTTGGCTCCTAAAAGGTACGACTACTTGATTGATAGTTCATTAATTTTGAGTATATTTATAATGTAATTATCACTAATATTTTGGGTCTTAAAAGGTATGGTCGGGTTCGATGTCAAGGATCTGGTGTTACCTCGACCCAATATTTTGGATTCGGCTCCCAGCAATACATGCCTTCTGGGAGTCAACCTCGTGCTGAAGTTCAGAGACTAAAAGACCAGATATCTCAGATGGAAGCGAGCACAGCGAGCAAATTTCTCAGCTTAGAGCGGAGGTAGTAGCAAGGGAGGCGGAACATATTGCTCAAATTAGAGTGGAGGCAAGCGTGAGGGAGGTAGAGCATAACAGAAAGTATGAAGAACTCCAGCTACAGCTTCAGACTATGATGAAGTTGTTCCAGCAGTCGCAGAGCCCGCCATCTTAGACATTTTTTTCTTGTTGTAAGATGATTTGTAACATTGTTACAATTAACATCATTCTAAGAATTGTTTGAATTATACTAAATTTATTAATGTATATCATATATCTTTTATTAAATTTGAAGTATCGTTTAAATTTAATGCTTTTGGTGAGATTTAAATGTTTTATTTGCTGTCTTGGGTTGAAATTATATGCAATTACTGCTGTTTTTGGTTGGTTTTAATGCAGGGAGGGTAAGATATTGAAAAAAAAAGAACATTGCAAATCTGTGCAAATTAGTGGCGTTTGTGTTAAAAACGCCGCTAAAAGTCCCCACCTTTAGCGACGTTTTTAGAGAAGCGCTGCAAAAAGTACCAACTTTTAGCGGCATTTTTTAGAAAAGCGTCGCTAAAAGTCCCCACCTTTAGCGACATTTTTTAGAAAAGTGCCACTAAAAGTCCCCACCTTTAGCCGCGTTTTTTAGAAAAGCTCGGTAAAAGTCCCAACCTTTAGCGGCATTTTTGACAGAAACGCCGCGAAAAGTCTCCACTTTTAGCGGTGTTTTTTATAAAAGTGCCGCTAAAAGTCCCCACCTTTAGCGGTGTTTTTTAGAAAAGCGCCGCTAAAAGTCCCTACCTTTAGCGGCGTTTTTTACTATTAGTGGCGCTTAAAAACGCCGCTAAAAAAAAAATGCTAAAAGCTTTTTTGGTGTAGTGAGACAACCACAAACTTGTCCACATACGGTCTGAAGACACGGTTCATTAGATCCATAAAAATCGCAGGTGTATTCGTTAAACCAAACGGCATGACCAGAAACTCGTAATGGCCATACCTTGTTCAAAATGCAGTTTTCAGCACATCTTGCTCTTTCACTTTCAGCTGATAATAACCAGACCTTAGGTCTATCTTGGAGAATACTGAAGCTCCATTCAGTTGATCAAAGAGATCATCAATCCTTGGTAAAGGATACTTATTCTTCACTGTCACTTTATTACGTTGCCTATAGTCTATGCACAACCTCATAGACCCATCTTTCTTCTTCACAAATAATATCAGAGTACCCACTATGAGTAGCTCAGTCTCACAAAACCTTTATCCGTTAACTCTTGCAATTGAACCTTTAGTTCTTTCAACTCTATAAGTGTTATCCTATACGGAACAATTGAAATAGGTGCCGTTCCTGGAATTAACTCAATCCCAAATTCGATCTGTCTCCTTGGAGGTAATTCGGGTAACTCCTCCGAGAATACATCCAGATACTCACATACCACCGGTGCTAATTCAATCTTCACCTCAGACTCTTGAGTATTCAATACAAATGCGAGATAGGACTCACATCCCTTTCTAAAGCATTTCTCTGCCACTAAGGAAGAAATCATCACTGATAGACTATCTGATCCACCTGATTCAACTCGAATAACATCTCTACCTTCACATTTCGGCTTGATAAACTTACTACCACAGTTCACTAAGACACTATTTGTAGTCAACCAGTCCATGCCAAGATTAAATCAAACTCTTCAAATGGCAACAACTTAGGTTTGCCAGAAAACAATGACTCTTAATTGTCGAAACCATTTTTTTTATCGGTGTTTGAAAAAACGGGGATCGACTTTAAAAGGTATGGGAGTCGCCATTGATCCTTTTTGTTTAGGTGTGATCATGTCACCTATAAAAATATTTTGTTAAAAATATCATACCCAGCACGTTAGGATATAACACATTTATACTCTGACACCGAGATTATCTTTGATCTTCAAAACATGTAAAAAAAAGGGGTATTTGGTTATTTAGTTGAACGAAAAATCGACACCCTGCACGTTAGGATGTAATTTTCCGTACTTTCAAACACACAAATATTGCCTTGTTTTTTAAATATGCAATCTTAAAATTGGTTCAATGTATGTTTTTAACGAAAGAAAACATTTAGAAAGAATTCAAATATATCTAAAACTTGAAAATATTTAGGGTAAGAAATTTGGAAGGAAGTTAATTAAATCGGAATTGAATTTCAAGATTAACTCGTTTCAAAGAAATAAAAGTATCATACCAAGCGCATTAGGATATAACACATTTATACTCTGACACCGAGATCATCTTTGATCCTCAAAACATATATAAAAAAGGGTATTTAGTTATTTAGTTGAACAAAAAAAATCGACACCCAGCACGTTAGGATGTAATTTTCCATTCTTCTAAATACACAAATATTGCCTTGTTTTTCAAATAACTTTTTAAATAAGCGATTTTACAATTGACTCAAAATGTGTTTATTTGGTTTGTTTGGATGAACAATTTTTCATAAATAAGTGGAAATTTCAATATTAATACAATGATGAAAGCAAAGATATAATGTGAACATAAAATACAATACATGGCATTAATGAAAACATAAAAGGCAATTTAGAGCTTATGCAATAGTAATACATCTAGTTATACAAACAACAAATTATGTGTATGAGTTTTAAAATAAATATTATATAAAAAGAAAATTAAAATAAGTAGTGTATAAAATAGTATATATCAATAAAAATTAGGATTCAAAATGTATTAGATAATAGTATGCAAATGAATTTTAAAATAAATAAGTTATAAAATAAATCAATTAAGAATGTAAAAATGAAAATCAAAACAATTTCAAAGAATAAAATAAAAAAACAGAAGCTATACTCCATTGAAATAAAAAGAAAATTAAGATGACAATTTAAGAATAAACAAAATTAATGAGATAAGATTAAGGGTCGAAATAAAATACACGCGAACTACCAAGGACTAAAAATGAAATTAAACCAGATTCCAAAAATGAAGCGTTTAAACCTGAACTAATTTGAAACGGAAAATAAATCTCAGGACAAAATTAAAATGTAAAAGAAATTGAAATAATGCATAATTGAATCACAATGGGGAGCGGAGGGATTAAAGGCGATAACAACCCTTTTAAGGAAGAAAGGCGCGGATCCGGGTCATAAATCAGGTCGACATGCGGATCCTACACCCTCCCAAACGACGCCGTTTGATCAATAAACTAAATCAGTTAAAAAAAACAAATTAAATCATCTTTAGAACTAAACCCTAGCCCTATGTATTTTCATCCTCAGCCTGCAACGGAGAAAAAGGAATCCGGCCACTTCAACGCTATTGTAATCGGCGATCAGTGGCCGATTCAGTCACGACGACTGCCCCCTCTCAGGCTCGACTCGAATACTAACCTTGACGACCACCTTCGTTCCGATTTTGACGAAGAAGGCAGACCATCGGTTCGATTTTTTGAAGGTAAGTCCCCTTTTTTCTATTTTGTTTGTTTATTTTCCAGATTTAAAAACAAAAGAAAAACGAAACGAAAAAGAAATAACCAAAATAGAAAACCACCTTTTTTCTAATTTCTTTCTATATTTTGTATTTGAAAATCGTGTGTCCCCATTTTAAAAATGTTGGCTTTTTGTTTATATAGCCGAAGAAAGAAAAAAATAAAGAAAATAAAAATACAAATGTTTATATTCTATGTTTGCTGTCGTTTTTGCTTGCTGGTTGTTTATTGTTTCGCAAGTACAAGGCCGCGTATGGAGGCGTAGACGTGGCTCATACGGAGGCTGCGCTAGCGAGGTACGGTGCTCGGAGGAAGGGCCACTGACGTAACGACGTGCGCGTGGGGCGGGGAAACCCAAACGTCTGGTCAATTTCAAAGCTACCGGAACCTTCTAGAGACTCTGCTAGGGTTTTTGCCCTTGCTGTTCTTTGGGTCATTGGGCCTGTCTAGTATCGGGCCTGTGATTGGGTAGTTTGGGTTATGTATCTGGGTATGGGTTTAGTGCAAGTGGGTAGGCTGATCTGGGCTAGGATAAGTGGGCCCTATTCTTTGTAATCTGGACTTTTAATTATTGGACTTTGTTATTTATTTTTTTCTGGTTTATCGGTTAATATTTGGTTAATATGGTTAAAATGGTTTAGCTAATGGGCCCGGCAAATTTTGGGCCCTACATCAATCATCAAAGGACAACTCTTATACACCTGGTCCACTAACACATGCTTACCTAACAGGGTTTGACACCTTAACCACAATTTTCGTAGACTCAACGGTCATAATCAAACTAGATGTCAGTCTCATGCAAATATAGGAATGGGTAGACCCTGGGTCAATTAAAGCAATAACAAAGGTGTCATAGAGAGAAAAAGTACCCGTTATCACATCTGGGAGGATGCCTCTTCGCGGCGCCGAATGGCATACGCCCTGCAGTGCCCGACCTCGTGTCTCATAGCAGAATCTCGTGATGCACCTCTACCACCAGTTCCCCCTCTCGGGTTCTTTGGTGGTCTACCCCTTGTAGGTACATTGCTAGATCTTATCTCTTGCTTCTCTTCCTTGTCATCCCTCTCGGGGCAATTTATGAAAAAATGGTCGGGGGAACCATACTTATAACAATTTCAACTGTTACCCCAACACTCTCTAGTGTGATATCTACCACAACTTGGACATTCGGTTTGTTCTTCGGATTGCCTATACTTTCCATCGAGGTGACTTGGACTCTTAAACCCGAACGAGCGTTGCCTTGATCTCGAGGTGAATATCCCACTGATGTAGTGGTTCGAGGATTCACGTCCTTGGATCTTTTTGATTGACCTTGGTGTGATTTGCCCATTGGTTTTTCCTTGCATCTCGGGCCTCATTCACCGCCGTCCTCTTTTCCTTACTCAGTTCTTTGACCTTACTTGCCCTATCAACTAGCATTACGAACTCTTTCAATTCCAGAATACCAACTAGGAGTTTGATATCCTAATTCAGTCCATCTTCGAACCTTTGACACAAGACGGTCTCCGTCGACACACATTCTTGAGCGTATTTGCTAAGTCTAACAAATTCGCGCTCATATTCTGCTACTGACATTCTTTCTTGCTTCAACTCAAAGAATTCCTTCCTTTTTCGATTGGTAAATCTCTGGCTTATATACTTCTTCAGAAACTCTTCCAGAAAGAAGTCCCACGTCACCCACTTTTTAAGACTACCGACGTCAACGTCTTCCACCAATGGTATGCCGAATCTCTTAGCAAAGATACGGCACACTTCAAGTTCTCTTCAGGTGTACATGAGAGTTTATCAAACACTCTCATCGAGTTCTCCAACCAAAACTCTGCCCTCTCAGGGTTATCATCTACCTTAGCTCTAAACTCCTCAGCCCCGTGTTTCCTAATCTTATCCATCGGAGGCTTCATTACTCTCACTACTTTTATACCTTGAGGAGCCACTGGAACTGGCTGAGGTATAGGAGGAGGTGGAGGAGGTTGAGCATTAGGGTTTGCTCGAACATACTCTGAGTACCAGTTACTCATCATCTGGTGAAAGGCTTTTCGAGCCTCATTTTCTTAACCCCCAGTCTCGGGTTCACTCTGCACAGGCACGGTCCCTTGCGCGGGAGCCGGTGCATTACTAGTTGTGTCATCAGCAGTCGATTGATCGAGATACATACACTATATAAAACAAGTTTAAAATCATCAGAAGCCACCACACTATCATTATACGCTTATGGCATGTATAGCTAGACTCTTACACCCGCTACAGTAGTCCTAGAACCGACTAAACCTGACTCTGATACCACTAAATGTCACGCCCCTTACCCGCAATTCCTGCCGGAACTGGGCCTGAGCCATTACTAGATAAAAACCACATGATCGCCATTAGGCTCATCGTGATTACTCTCTTAAGTCACCTCATCAACCTCATTCTCAACTTACGAGATCTCACTCATACACACAAGGCTCTCGAGACTATATCAGAACTTTTTCGATTCTTAAAATTTTCTCTATCTAAACAGGGACTACATACCCGTGCTAGATGACACACGCCCGTGGGTAGTCACACATGCCCATGTTCACAAACCGTGCATGAAAACTCAAGCATTCTGCCAATACCCCACGGTTAGGGCACACGCCCGTGCTCACCACCCATGGTGCACACTGACTATACCACACGGCCTGAAGTCTAGACACATGCCCGTGTGGCTAGCCCGTGGCCTATATTGCTCGAATCTATCAAAGAGACACGGCCAATGCACACGCCCATGGGCTAGCCGTGTGTCACATACAGCCTAGACATATGCCCGTGTGCTTATCCACATGGACAAGAACAAAGCCATTAGCCTAGTTCTTCTCACTCCTCAATCATACACAACATGCACTCAACTAATTCATCTTTAAACAACTCATATTGAAATACAAACCCACATGGATAACTACATATTTTCATATAATAAAATAACCAACAACTATGGCATTATACAAAATAGATTATCCATCTAAAGGCCAACACATCTTAGCCATTTACAATAAAATTTACTAACTTGTCTAGCCTCTATACATGCCATATACAAAACATCAAGTCTACTGTACCAGAGTAAGCTGATAGTGTAGGCAATCTTCCGATTAATCCACGTATCTTGATTCAACCCTCTTTCTCTATAAAACAAGGGCAAAGAAAAGGAGTAAGCCTTGAGCTTAGTAAGTTTACACATAAACAATTTAAGCATTCTAGTATAAACTAAACAGCAATTAGCATTATACTACCAAATAAATTCGCATCCACAATTATGCTTACTCTTTTTATCCCTTACTACGTTTCCAACACATCATGAGTCACATACTCATAATCATTGATATGCACCCCTGCACTCAATATCACATTTACTAGATATACAACACATCATTATTCTTAATAATACATCCACACAGCTAATTTCTCGGTGATTTCGCACTTAGCCCAACAAAGGTATTCATAGTGGTTTCGCACATAGCCCACTAAATAGTATACTTAACTATGGTATCGCACATAGCCCATCGTTGTTAAGTACTAAGGTGGTATCGCACTTAGCCCACCATCAAGCATTATCACTACACATTCACATATCTACTTGTAATCCATTCATCCATTCACAATATCTACTACATTCATTCCACTTGAACCACTTCGGTTCTCAATCATTCTCAATCATGCTATACACTGGCTAGCATCAACAAAGTGTAAGTATGAATGAATTATTTACGCATAAATTTACCTCGGCACTCAAAAGTATAGAGATGTGCAATTTAGTCCACCACTTTACTCTTGCCTCGATTTTGATCCGGGCTTCGTCTTTCTTGATCTATAATGATAAATCAACTCATTCAATACACACATTGATTAAATTGACCATTATCTCATACTTTAGCAAAATTATCATTTTGCCCTAAAAATTTTCATATTTACACTTTTGGCCCAAGCCTCGTAAAGTGATTTTCATTCAACTTTCTAGTCTTTCATGCTTAGCCGAACCATTTATTCAACTAAAGAAATCATCAAATTTCTCTAAATCACACATGTATGACCAAACTTAAAACTTTCACAAACAAGTCCCTACTTGCATTTTTCATGGAAATCACTTAGTAATAGATGTTTCTACTACATCAAGCTTTCATATTCTTCCATAAAACATCAAAATACATGCATGCCATACATGAGTACATTTTTGAGCATCCATCTTAGCTCAACATATAGCTAAAAATAGCTTACTCATGCTACTAAGACTTCAAAATACTGAAGAATATAAAAAGCGAGCTAGAATACACTTACTAGCTAGCTTGAAAAGTTGAAGAGCCCTAACAATGGCTTCTCTCAATTTTCGGAAGCTTGGGGAAGAAGATGAATGAAATTCTATCATCTTTTTTAATCATTTAATTGACAAATGACCAAAATGCCCTTTTATCACACTTTCAAATTTTAACCCATTCATGCCCAATTTTGTCCAAAAATTAGAAATTGGGAAAATTGCTCTTTAAGGATCTCTAATTGATATTATAAAGCTATTTCATACAAATAACTTCTAGAATTTTATATTTTGCAACTTTTGCAATTTAGTCCTTTTAGACAATTCAATCGAAATTTCACAAAATTGCTGCATGAAACTTTCACACTAACATGCAAACATGGAATAAACCTCAAAAACTCATACATATATCTCAGATTTGTGGTCTCGCACCACTATTCCGACTAGGCCCTAAATCGAGATGTTATAGACACCTGTGTGTGTCTTAGCCTGTAGGTACCACACAGCCTAGAATACGGGCGTGTGTCTTGGTCGTGTGAAAATTGTTTCTTCATGTTTTACAAATCAGAGAGTTACACGGGTTATGGATACGGCTGTGTGATCTGTGTCACTTCACACGGCCAACTCACACGGGCGCGTGACCCCTATATATAAGAAAATTTTTAAAATTCTGCGAAAAATTCTCAGAAATTTTGATTTAGTCCCGACTCATTTCTAATGTTCGTTTTGGGCCTCGAGGGTCCAGTCAAGGAACAATACGAGTGTTCTCTGAAAATGAGTAGTAATTTACTTAAATTAGCTGAAAATGTTTTGTAATCATAGGTAATGCTCTGTAACCCTGTTTTCAGCGATAGATACATATTAGCGGTGTTTTAGTGTCAACAGGCAACCTAAGTCTTGCCAAATAAACATATGTGGGTAGGAAATTATGTATAAGTCTCCAAAAAGTAATTTTTACTTTCCTTAGGAGTTGTAGATACCATAATTTTGTAAAAAGTATTATAAGCATATCAGAATTAGGCATAGGTTGGGTAATCCTAGAATGTAAGTCTTGATCAATCAATACCTTGTACCCACGATTTAGTGAGTACTCACCTAAACTATCATAGAGCCAGAGCAACGTGTCCAGCCTTTAGGTTCAAGCCAGAGGGATTGCAAGGACCCTCTTAATTTGACTATCATTCAAAATGGCCTTAGCGCGTTCTTCAATTCAGGTACATGTCTCAGAGTTGATCAATTGAGAGACAAATGTAAAATGAACATCTATATTTTGACACTGAATCTTTCAATCCCTTGGTCGAGGTATCCATGAGTCATTCCAAATATTAATACTATTCCCAGTGCCAATCCTCTAACCTACTCCCATCTCAATCAAGCGCCAAGCACTTAAGATGTCCTCCAAGTAAAAGAAGCGTAAGTTCCTTGCCTTGTAGACATAAAATTTAAATGAGGGAAGTATTTTGCTTTTAGAACTTTGGCTAATAAACATTCAGGATGGGTAATAATGTGCCAACATTGCTTGGCCAGTAACGCTATATTAAATTTGGACAAGTCATGAAACCTTAACCCCCCTTATACTTTAGGTAAGCAAAGAGATTGCGATGTAAACCAATGTATGCCACGATGCGACTGGTTATTTTGCTAGCAAAACTTATTTAAGATAATTTCTAGCTAATTACACAACATCTTAGGGAATAAAAAACATTGCATGGCATAGATGGGCAATGCCTACAGAATTGCCTTAATGAAGATCTCCTTTCCACCCATAGACAAAAATCGCATACTTTATCTAGATCTAATGATTGCTTCTTACTCCTGCCAACCATAATGGGCAAACCCAAGTACTTTTCAGGGCTTGTCGAAATTCGAACTCCCAACAATTTACCCACATTGTCTAGGTCACACAGACTAACATTAGTTTTAAAAAAGATAAGAGACTTATCATAGTTGACCTTTTGGCCCGAAGCCTTTTCATATTTGAAGATTACCGTTTGGACATTTTGAGCATCTTTTGTAGAAGCCTCCCAAAAGGGATGCAATCATTCGTAAAGAAGAGGTGATTTAAAGCTAATTGCTCCCTTCCAATACAAGCACCTTTTAGTCGCACCATAACTTTTACCTCATTAAGAATAGACGAGAACCCTTCAGCACATTGCAAAAATAAGTAAGGGCTAAGGGGATCACATTGTCGCAAACCTCGTGAAGGGAGAGATAAGTCATTGATCCTATTATTAACACCTACAATATAGGAAACATAAGACACGCATCTCATGATCAACGTCACCCATTTTTCATGAAACCCCATTTGAAGCATCATCCCTATTAAAAAATCCCACTTAACTAGATCATAAGCTTTGCTCATATCGAGCTTAAGTGCAAAATTTCCTTGTTTGCTCGATCTTCTCATCTTAAGTAAGTGCAGAATTTCGTAAGCCACAAGTACGCTATCTAAAATCTGTATACCAAGAATAAAAGCTCCTTAGCCTCATCAACGTAATCATCCATATAATACTCATTCTATTAACAATTACTTTAGCAACAATTTTGTATAAAACATTGCATAAACTAATAGGTCAGAACTGTGTCATATTATGGGGATTATTAACCTTCAGAATCATCATAATGTGAGTCTTATTGATTTCCTCAACTGTAGCCTCTCCAATGAGAATCGCAAGACAATAATTTGTAACCTCATTTCCTATGACATGCCAATATTTTTGATAAAATAAAGCAAGGAAACCCGTCAATGCTTGATGCCTTTAGAGGTGTCAATGATTTAACTACAGTCCACACATATTCAGGTCAGAAAGAACGTAATAGGTCCTCATTCATTTCTAACGTTACCCTCTTTTGAACATTTGCAAAAATCCTAGACGCATCACTTTCATCCGAAGCTGTGCAAAGGTTAAGGAAATATTTGGAGGCAATATCCAATACTTTATCATCAGTTACCCAACTTGTCCTTTCCCCTTCAATACCAAGAATCCGATTCTGTTTCTGACGACCATTAGCTATCTTGTGGAAAAAAGTTGTATTTTTATCTCTATGCAAAAGCCTGTTAACACGAGCTCTCTACTCCCAGAACAACTTCTCTTTATTAGCCTCCAAGTTCAAGCTAAGTTGAATCTTTATTAATTCTGCGAGTGTATCACCGTTAGGTTCCTTATTGTAAAGTTTCCTCATTCTAGACTCAAGTTTTTTCTAAGTAGCCACTCTGTTTCTCTTAACCTAACGACTCCAATAATGCAGTGTTCTCCCCGAAGCATTCAACTTAGTCGATAAGGCATTCATAGATGAGGACCAAAATATAAAAATTTCATCTGCGCAAGAGGGCTCTAGACACCAATTGGCATCAAACTGGAAATTATCAAAACCCCTTCTTTGTCTACTTTAACAAACTATCGTATCAATTACAACCGTACAATGGTCAAAGAAAGAGCGAGTCCAGTGCCTTACAGAAAATTCCGAGAAAGAACTCCACCAATCTGAATTCGTTATACCCCTGTTGAGCCTTTCACGGATATTACTTTTGTGAATCTACCCCACTCCCACCTAAACCATCGACCAATGAACCCCAAATCACTCAAGTCACAATCTTGCAACACAACTCTAAAAGCTTCCATGATCCTCCCTGATCTCAACCTACATTATTTCTTTTCAAAGAAGTAGGCTATCTCATTGAAATCCCCTGCAACCAACCACATATATTAAATAAGTTTTTTTCCTCATATTATTACACTAGTGACCAAACTATACGTGATAGTATATAAAATTATAAATTGTGGATGTGTTAAAATAAGTCCTAATTATATATGGACAATACTTAAAATTATACATGAATTTTGATACAATGTAGAATTTGATACATCAACTTTGATTTAGGTTGAAATGTATACATGAAACTTTGATTTTGATTTAATTATACACATTAAAGAAAACTATATCATTTTATTTTTACATTGAATAATATAATTATTTATGTATGCAACATACAAACATAAAATGGTATTACATCGACAATGGTATTAATAATTTACGAGAATTAAATCAAATAAAAATTTCATATATAAAATTACATAAAATCAACATTTATTAGTAACATTATATATTATACCTAAATTCATGTTTAACTTTGAAATAAATTCCATTTATATTTTGCTATAAATGATATATCAAATAATATTAAATAATACTATTAAATCACTAGTTAATTGCACTCTAATGATAATAAAAAATTGTAAATTATTTATTTATATTTATTTATTATGATGTGGATTTCTTTGACTAAACCAACTCATAATAATAATAATAATAATAATCGAGCCTTAAATTGCCATTAATTAATATGGTAAATTATACAAATAGTTACTTAATTAAAAAATATTTTCGCATTTAAAATAAATAAATAAAATTTACAATTTAAGCAATAACGTTATATAATTTCATCATTTTGGTCACTTTCGTTAAAATCAAATATAACAAAATGACATGGCAGTTAAAAAATTGGTATAATAAAAATTCATCCATCAACTTTTACATATTATTTCAATTTAGTCATAATTTTAAAATATTAAATCTCAAAATTTACAAATGATCTCAATTTGACCTAATTCTAAAAATTCAAAAAATATATAAAAATACATAAATATTTTCAATAATAATTAAATTTTAAAAATTAAAAATTATAAAACAAATAAATATTTTCAAAAAATATAGTGATAAATTTAAATTTTATATTAATATTAAAAAATATAATTGCAAGTCTTACATAATTAGCTACACTCAACTTTTAAAAATAAAATGAAACTCTGTATACTTCTAACATCAATTTACTGTATAGCCCCAGAACTATAAAATTTACAATGACATCGTTCAATTTTAATATTGAATCCAATGACACAACAATGGATGCCTTTTTTCCTTTTCAACTTATACTTGAATCAACACCAGGCTATTTTAGGAAAAAAAAAAATCCACTATATTTCATGGCTTGCTATGAATTGAACTAAACTAACTATAAAAGCAATCAAATTCAATAAAAAAATTTACACAAATAATTCAATTAAGAATATACTTAAGTGTGAATTGAGTCTTAGCTTGATTGATATGAATATTGTTGCAAATACAGGAGGACGTGGATGTGAGTTTGAGTGTGCTGAAGTGCATTATCCTACTATTTATGCGTTGAGAAAGAGCTATAGATAATTCTCGATATTGTATCACAAAAAACAGATATAATCAAAATTTATAATAAAATTATATATATATATATACACACCGAAAACCCATTTCTTTACTAGCTTTAAAAGTAGGCTCAGACAGTCCCAAAAACTCAAATGACTCGGTGCTCATTATCCCACTTCCTCCAATCTTCATCTTCTCCTTTTATCTCTTCTCTCTTTTTTCCTCTTGTTCATCATCATTTTCAACTGACGATGGGAGATTTTTTATTTTATTTAATACCAATATAATTATACTTATTTAATATTAATTATTTTATTTATTTAATGTTAATATTAATATAATTATATTTATTTAATAATAATATAAAATTAAATTTTATTATTATAATTTTTAAATATTTATTTATATGTGTTTTATATATTTATATATTATTATTTCTTATCAACAATATTTTTAGATACTTTTTAGATTTATTATTTTTGAAAATGTTTATGTATTTTATATATTTATTTGATTTTTAAAAATAGGATTAAATTTAGATCATTTGTAAATTTTGAGGTTAATTTTTAAAATTATGACTAAATAAATATAATATTTAAAAATCGAGGATACATTTATTATTATATTAATTTTTAACTGTCACATCATCTTGCGCTTTGTGATTTTTAAGAGGAGTGATAAAATAATGGAATTAAGTAATGTGAGTATTTAAATTACAAACTTTTTTTTATATTTTGGATGCCTAAAATAAAAATATTTGATAATTGAGTGACTATCTATGTAACTTACCTAATTAATAACAAACAGTTAATTATTAGTTTATTAACCTCTTATTGGCTCCTAACTTTAATGAGTTTGATTAATTAATGTCCAAAAGAGAAAGTAAAGTTAATAATGCAATAATATATTTTCCTAGTAAGCTTTTTCACTTTAAAATAAATAATTGAATAAAGAAAGGAGCAGCAACAATTAATTAAATATTGAGTATAAAAATTTAATTAATTGGATTGTGGTTGGGGAACCAGATTTCAGAATTTGGTTCTTGTCTTTATTATCTACTCTAACTTAATCCATACCTTATTGCTCCTCCACTTAATCATCTTTTGGGATATTTATAATTATTTCTACCTTTATAATTTATGAATCATTAAGTTGATATTTCATCCATTTAATATACTGATTTTAATTTTAATGATTTATACAAAAATCAAGATGATCTAATTGGGAAAGTCTTTGAATTTATTTTATGAGTTAATATTTATTCAATTAACATCAATATTATTTAACATTTTTAAAATTCCCAGTGAATTTAAATGTATAATGTGTCATTGTTTGTAAAGGTTGAGGTTATGAGATTTTGATGTCCCAAGTTTAATTCTTATTTTGTGTAAATCATGTGTGAATTGTTATTTCTAATTTTAACACTACAGCAAAACAGACTTTTAGCGGCGTTTTTAGTGGCGTTTTAGAGAAAAACGCCGCAAAAATTATACATTAGCGGCGTTTGAAGGAAAACGCCGCTAAAAAATGAGCAATAGCGGCGTTTATTTAAAAAACGCCGCTAAAAATGATATATAGCGGCGTTTATTCGTAAAACGCCGCTAAAAGTCTGAGCATTAGCAGCGCTTTTGGAAAAACGCCGCTAAAACACTGAGCATTAGCGGCGCTTCCAAAAAAACGCCGCTAAAAGTATGAGCATTAGCGGCGCTTTTGTAAAAACGCCGCTAAAAGTCTGAGCATTAGCGGCGCTTTCAAAAAAACGCCGCTAAAAGTCTGAGTATTAGCGGCGCTTCTGGAAAAACGCCGCTAAAAGTCTGAGCATTAGCGACGCTTTTGGAAAAACGCCGCTAAAAGTAAGTAATAGCGGCGTTTTTATGATAAACGCCACAAAAAATTATTTTACTTTAATTAAAATGACTCTGCCTTGTTAGCTTTTTTAGGGCGTTTTTTATAAACGCCACAAAAGGATAGACATTTTGCTCTCAACCTTCCCGTCCTATATACCCCAAAATTCTTAATTTTTTCCCCCCAAAATTTCCCCCCAATTACTAAAACTTTCTCCAGCGAAAGGAAAGAGGAAAGCCTATTTTCCCCGATTCTTAATCTGGTTTCGCTTCGTTGCTCGTTCATCGGATCAGTCATGGCAGACGTGGTAACCTTCTTCTTCTTTCTTTATTTTTTTCCCCGATTCTCCGTATATTTTCCAAAAAAATTCCAGAAACCAAAATTTGAGATTGAAATAAAGTGGGTAGCAGAGAAGGGTCTTCTGCAGTGTGCACTATCGTTCGTGTTCCTTAAATAATTTATTTACAATCATGAGAAACTGCACTGGATCGTCTCTCTCTTGTCACTCAAATGACAAAACATATTCGAGTCAAAGCTGGAGCAAGAACAACCACGACTTCGAACTTGGGCGCTTCTCCCAATCTTTGTTTGGCTTCTTAGGGTAATATTTGATTCTGATGAAACATGCACACACCGCCTTGTTATTGTTTGTGACATGTTTGATTCTTGAATATGGATGTGATGAGCTTTCTCATGATTGTAAAATACACTTTTTCAGTTCTCTTTCATAAAATATTTGTCTTGCTTGCAGGATTTTTATCTGGACTTGGTGGAGGATAATAAGAAAATCACTCCCGTGACTACCTAGAGCTTGCTTTACGGCCGATTGAAGGTAGTGGGAAAGATATAGTCGCCAAAAATGAGGTAATTCTTAATATGGGTTTAATTAGGGAGTAAAGGAAGTCGATATAAATTCTATGAATTAGTTTATCCGTGAAGTTAAGTATCTCTGGATTCTAGTTAAAGTTTCATCCGATGTTTTCCTAATAGCATTCCTCTCTTCACGAGATTCATTTCTACAATGTTTGTGATGAAGGATATGAAGAACTAAGTAGATGAATTTTTCTTCTCATCATAGACCTTCCTCCCTTCACAGATTAGATATTCACCTCTCCAAGATTCATCATGAAGGATATGATTAACTAAAGTTTTGAAATTTTTTCTCTGTGATACTTTCGATTATGCATTGTTAATTTTTGTAGATCCGAGATTCCATTCGAGCTCTATTTCTGATAGAGAATGCTTTACCCTTGTGAGGCCTTTGAACAATGAAAATGATCTCCAAAGACTTGATCAAATTTCTGTTAGTATCTAGTGCTTTCATATTTGCCAATCTCTCTCTTTTCTACTATTATTTTTATCTTTGCTCTCCTCCTCCCTCTTTTAGTCTTGATTGTGCCTTTTTCTATTTGGCATGCATAATTTATGTACTAAGAGCTTAGTTTTAATATGTAGCTTGACAAGCCGAGACACAATTTCGAGCCTTGATGCATTGACAAAATTTATTTTGAGAGAACAAGACCAAAACAGGTTGGGACTCTTTGTCTTGACAGGGCTGTTCTTATAGGTATCATGAATCTTATCAGATGCTTTGAATAAAGGTGCAAATACCACTATATCTTCTTCATGGCGGGTTAATTCTTGTTGTCGGGACATGCTTCCAGATACATTTTAATGGCACCAAAGAGGTTTAAAAATAAATTGATCTTTGAAAAAGTTGTATAAATGTTCCAAAGCTTAAAAGGTATGAAAATATCCTCATTTTCCTTAGAATGATTCTTATCGGTGTTATTTTCATACTGAGTGTTGAAGAAGTTTGAGTGTCGAAGGGCATATGATTCTGCTTTGAGATTTATATGTCAACTTTTGACCGTACAAAGTCACTGTGGAAGTAAGTGATGCTTTTATCATAATTGTTTAGTGGTACTTTTATAATATTTTAGCATTTTAATCTTGATGGTCCTAGGCGCGTTGAGAGAGGCTCATGAAGAAGCGGTTCAAAGATCATTGGTCATATACAATGCTAGTCTTTGTAGGAGTTGGTTCAATGAGGAAGAAATATGAGGAGCTTCTAGAAATTCTTGAAAGGCATTTGAGGTATAGAGTTACTCAAATGCTACATCATAACATTTTATTTTTATGTTATCAAAATTCATGGTAAGCCTTGTATTATGGATTGGTCATTTATGCGGGATTATAAAAGGAATGCATTTATGGAAGCAGATTTGAAATGTTCAATGCTATACTGAGCATGGGAAAGAGATTGAGAGCGACATGCCATGCTTCGATGCAAGTGTAGAAAAATTGTGAAGGTAGCGATCATCATTATTTATTCTTCATGTGAAGGACTTCAATCTAATCTCGAACTTTAATTCTCATTAATTGTTGTTTTAATGATATTCTGATTTTGATTTTATATCACTAAAATCAGAAGGAAGAAGGTGGTTAATCAACCAACTTTGAGTGGAGTTATCTGCTTTTGACTTTACATTTCGATCTTAATTTATTGCCGTTGTATAGATCCTATGAAAAGTTCTTTTTATATATTATATATATACACATCAACGGAGACAAGTTATAAGGATAGTGTGTGGTATTCATTGGGTTTATTAGAATGTTATATGCGTTCTTGATGCTCTTCATGCGAATATGAAGCGTCATGCCATGGCCTGAAAATGGCGTAAATCGGGCTGTATTTTTACAAGAAAGGTTTGTATCAACACAATATTATTATTTTCATTTGGATATTTATACCATGTCTCATGAGATTAAGTCTCTAGTTTTGATTATTATCTTGTCTATTCTATTCAACTGTCGGTATGGAGGGGCCAATCTTGGATTTCACCAAGAACATATAGATCGATTGTATCGGAGAAGAATTCCTTGTCTTGAAATGTCGTGCAATTGAGGATAAGATGAAGTTGGTTAACAAGCGGTGGAAGATAGTGAGAAATATAAATCAATATCCGCGTTATGATGATGCTATCAATGACAAGAAGAAGCTTGTTGATGAATATGCAAGCCGTATGAATAATTTGCAAGGTGATAATAGTTCACCAAGGAGAGATGTTCTAGTTTAATGAAAACATTGGATTACGCCAAGCAAGAAACATTAGATCGGAGAAGAAAATATGATCGGTGTTATCAAAGCAAATCCAGAAGATCGATTGCCTCAAATTGAAGTGCTCAAGTCCGGAACACTGCTTCTTTGAAGCAAAGTTTGTCTTTCGAGAAACAAGTGAGTCTGCTCAAGAGGAGGCGAGGAGTGGAAAAGGAAGTATGACTTTCTTGTTAGAGAGGCTAAGACGCTTTGGAGAAGGCGACATCACTAGCAAGAAGCGGTCAAGCAAGGAAATTCAACTCGTGGAAAATTCTCGAGGGAAGAGTTTTCATATTCATTGGTGAGAAGGTCTTTGTATCTTTTTCGCCTTGCATTCACTCCTGCATTCGTGTTCATTCAATCATGTATATGCAAATGTAAGTTGCGAAGAAAATGTGATTTGTTTTATCTTCGATGAACATTGCAGGAAGAGGAAATAAAGGACAAGACAAAGAAAGGTTGAGCATCTTTGAGCAATGCCTACCACCTTAGCAGATCCTTAGAACTATGTAGTTTGGCTTGTTGTGCCTACCACATTTTGATGAATTTTGTAGCCTTCACTTAAAAGGATAGTGGAAAGGGTCTCAAATATTGAGATTCAATTATAGAAATATGTATTCTTCTATAATTTTCATTTTAATGTCTTTAAATTAAATTATACATTTTAAATTGAATTTTTGGTGTTTTATAATATTATAATTTTTTTAATTTTTCATGATTTTTAGCGTTTTTTGAAAATAAGCGTCGCTAAAAGTATAATAATTTTTTATTTTATGATATTTAGCGGCGTTTGTGTTAAGAAAACGCTAAAAAGTCATGCTTTAGCGGCGTTTGTGGGAAAAGCGCGCGCTAAAAGTTATGCTTTTTAGCGGTGTTTGTGGGAAAAGCGCCGCTAAAAGTCATGCTTTTTAGTGGCGTTTGTGGGAAAAGCGCCGCTAAAAGTCATGACTTTTAGCAGCGTTTTTTCTCATAAACGCCGCTAAATTTTGGCGCCTCTTTTAGCGGCGTTTTTGTATGTTTAAAAGCGCCAAAAAGACTTTAGTGGCGCTTAAAAGCGCCGCTAAAAGGCCTAAAAAATGCCGCTAAAAGTCCAAATTGCTATAGTGTAATCTCGTTATTTATAAGTATTTTTTTTAAAACTATTCTGATTTTGATCCAATGTACCTAAACATCTTACATCAGCCCCCTATCGTGTTTTTGGAGGAGAGAACCCATCATTAGTCGCAGGAATAGCTGATTTTTGTTGGCATAATGATAAATCTAACATTTAACACTTATATTTTCTGTCAACCCTCAAGCTGATGTTGATGTTGAAGGCAGTAGCAGATAAGTGACAATGAGTGGGGGAGTATAAAAGAAAATGTACTTTCTATGTATAGAAGTTGATGTTGATGCCCCAATTCACCTTTGTTAGTCTTATTACGCGGTGCTACCTTCTTCTCCTCGTTTACATTGAAATTAAACAACCCAATTCGTGGAAAACCCCCAAAGTTGTTCACATATTTCCAAATGAAAGCAATATTGATTAATGATTCAATCTCCGTCGTCTCATTTTGCCTGATAACAAAATAATTGAAAAAGCTTCAACATTTTAGGTTAAGGTTCTATAAGAAAAGACAATCTCAACGCAAACATTAGTTATAGAGTGTATTAAATAAGTTGACAAAGGAGTTAGTGTCCACTAAGACGATTAACAATGCGTAAATAATCACTTTCTATTTTACCAATTTGATTGTTTTCCTTACCTAACAGGACACCATGACAGAATATTGGGTAAAGCTTAAAATCTAGTTCTTTATTAAGCACAATCGTTCCTTATTATAGTATATAGTTCTATAATTTGGACTACATTTGCGGGTAATAAATTAAGTTGAACCATGGATTAGATGAGAAATTAGACATAATCCACTTGCCTTCACATAAAACAACTCATTTAATTCAATTCAAATAAATAAATAAAATATAGCAGGTATATTTAAGTCAACTAAAAACTTGCAAGTGTTCCCATTATCAGAATACGGTGTAATTCTCTTTAAGTTCACACTCGAGTAAGTTTATTTATTTATTTTTGTATTCAAGTTCGAGCTCAACTCAATAGCTAAGTTTAAGATTAGTAATATATATATCTAGAGCAATAACATAATTTAACAATATGAAAAGCTTGAAAAGACTTGTGAGCTGTTTGAGTCAAGTATTACTAAGCTCAAGCTCAGCTCGATAATTACTGAATTGAGTTTGAATTTTTTTCGAGTCAAACTCGAGTAACTTGCGAGCACTGGTGTCTCATTTACACCCCATATTGAGACTGAAATCTTTTTTTTTTATCTAAATTAGTTCTTAAACTTGACAATTATTTTCACATTAGAACTTAAATTTCTTTTTTTTTTTTACTTAAATTAATCCCTAAACTTGATAATTACTCTAATATTAAAATTTAAATTTTTTTATCCAAATTAATTTTTTTAACATTTCCTTAAAAAAAGTTTATCTTTTAACATTGCAAATTAAGAATGGTATAGTGTGTCATCTCTCTCTCCCCAACTTCCCATCCTACCAATTTTTATGTTTTCTCAAAAAAAAAAAAAAAAAATGGAAAAGTAAAGGTGTTCATGGGTTGAGCTGAGTTTAGGCTGGGCCCGACCAAAAATTTAAGCTCATTTGTTAAGTTTGGGCCAGGTTTGAAAAATGAGCTTAAGATTTTGTCTAAATCTAGCCTGGATAAAAATACTAAAACTCGGGTCCGATCCACCCCGCCCATATTAATTTTTCTAGATTATTTATTATATAACTTTTAAAAAAATATATAATACATAAAAAATACTAAATACATTAAAATAAATGTTTCCCAACAAATTGAAAATAAATATATATGTATACTTAAATAACACTAAGATAGATACAATTTAACAAGTAAATGCCTTTAAAATAGTAACAAAATTAATAATAAAACAAGAGGTATACAATATCCAAACAATAACAACAAAATAATAGTAATATAATAATGAAATATAGCAAAATACTGAAAAAATAACAAGAAAAAAGTAAAAAAACCAAGAAAAAGCAACAATTTATTTTCTTTTTGTATATTTGGGCCAGTCTGGGCTCGAAGCCAAAAAAGCTTTATCTTAGACCTGACTCGTTTTTTAATCGGGTCTTATTTTTTACTAAATTTTTTTAAACATATATTTTTATCTAAATCTTTTTAAATTTTAAGATACTTACCCAACCCGGCCACGAATAAAACTAGGGAAGAGTTTGAGTCAACTGAATAAACTCCCGTGAAACGCAAGCCATAGCCCTATTCTTTTACTTTAGTTTTTATTTTTCTTAGTATAGGTGTGAATAGGAGTTACGTAAAGGAAGGTAGTTGACTTTTATGGTTCCAACTGGTGTGTATCCAAAGAAGAAATTCCAACTTAAAATGGTGTCATTTTACACGCCTAGTCATACCTTCGCTGAAATCTGGTTTTAACAAATAATGGCTTCTGAATAAACTACCTTACATACATACATACTGAAAATCTGAAATTTTCATCTTGTTGTGTGGGGTAAAAGTAAAAAATTTTGTTAGGGAGAACTAAAATAAAATTATATATTTATAAGAAAGTTAATATATAATTTTCATTTTAATAATTTATATGTTTATAATTTTAAAAGACTAAATCAAAATTATCATTTTAAGATGAAATTACATTTACCTAAATTAACTTAAAATTTTATAAATTGAAATTGCTAACCTCTAGAATCGCTCTTGATGTTGTGCTCTATGGTTTGAAATTTAATGGGATACCAAATTCTAGGGTATAATTATATTGCCATAAAAAGTAGCTGATGAATAACTCATATCACACGTTTTTTTTTTTTTTTGGTTTAAGACTTTTTATTATTTAGTAGTTATATTGTGCTTTGATTAAATTTAAAATTGAGTCGGTATATTTTAGAACGGAGAAAAATTCTTCTAATATTATTTTTCTCATTTATAAAATTTAAAAATAAAATCATACTTAAAACTAGACATTAAATTTTTTATTATTGGATCCAACAAGATTATTACCTCATCCCTTGTTTGATTTGTTGGAAATAATTGTAGCCATATACATGAAGGTGAAGGAAAAGTTTAGGTAAAATTTTGACTTTAAAAAAGTATAAGCATATTGAGCAACGTTGCATGTGGGAAATTTGGTTAGATTTTGGAAGTGAATGGCAACAGTACTGAATCCTTCGTGCCTAAAATTGTACGTCTTTCACGTGCTGGGTTCCATAAGTGTTGTGCTTTCCTTCCACAATATATATATATATTTTTGGAGATGGAATTTCTTCACCCTATGCATTCCATCGCCAAATATTCTCATGTATGGTTAATTTAAATATAATAAATAACAATGATCTTACGCAAAGAATCATATCTGCGCAAAGCAAACTTGTCGATTCCAACATGGAAATGCCGAGCATATAAAATTAAATAACGTAGCAAAGCCTAGAGGGGGGTTGAAGGAATAATTCCCATCATTTCAAAGTCAAATTGCTTTAAAAATTCTCATGGGGTTTGACTGCTTTCAAAACGTTCTTTATTGTATCATTAAAATAATTTTTATCTGACTGAATAAACAAATAAGACCGCATAGCGCAGTGGATTAGCGCGTTTGACTTCGGATCAAAAGGTCGTGGGTTCGACTCCCACTGTGGTCGGGTTGTCTTTATTTTTAATTGGGCGTGACTCTCAGTCTTTTTGACGCTATTGCTGTTGCTTCTATTTTGGGTTGAATTATAAATTTTGTGGAGAGAATTGGACTGACCCAATCCAGCAAAAATAAAACACAACATCTTACTCCACACGTGTGAATTTTGGAAAAATATTTTGGGTTTTAAATCTTCATTTTGGGGAGGAAATTAGTTGAAAAACCCACATTTTATATTGAAGCTCAAGCTGAAGCCTAGCTTTCGACTTTTAACAATTTTCCTTTTACCCAATTTGATCAAATCTTTGCACTAAAGTGTGCATTTAAAGAAGTTGTATTTGATGGTAAGATCTTTTCCTTTTAGAAAAGAGTTTTAACATTTTAAGTTTTAGTACACCTCTTATTCAATCCCGAATGAATGTGATGGACAATGGGATACTGGAAACAAAATTGTCGTAAACTCGAGGGTTTTGAAAACGAAAATAAAGTGGGAGTCGCCACCGATCTTTATTTGGGTGTGATCGGATCACCTTTGTTTTAATAACACGCCTCGGTTTATTAAAACGAGGCTTTTGGTCTATAAAATCGAGAAAATGGCTTCGAAGTCAATTACATGCGAGGAAGGATTAGCACCCTCGACACGCCCGAAATCGGTACCAAACTGATTGATCGATGTCCTAATGTTGAAAACTTTGAAATGATTTGAAAATACGATACTTTTACTTTCAAAACTTGAAGGGATCGGAAGGGACGTTTAAGACTCTCTTATTTTCGAAGAGATAAAGCATCATGTCCAGTAAGTTAGGGCGCAATACTTTAGACTCCCGAAACTAAGCTCGCCTTTTAAAACTTGGTTTTATATTTGAAGAGGATCTCCCGTCATTTATCCAATGAGAAAACAGAACCTAGTAAGTTAGGGCTTGATTTCTCAAGAATCCAAATTAGGAATATTGCCTCTATTTTAGAAGAAAGAAAAGAAACTTATCTCGAAATATCTACATGTCGAGTCCAGTAAGTTAGGGCGCGACATCTCGAATTTCCGAGATTAAGTGTTTTGTTTAAAATTTGAATTGCTATTTTTAAAAGGGATATTCCGTTGTTTAGCTTAAACGAGAAAAACCGGAACCCAGTAAGTTAGGGCTCGATTCTCCCGAATTTCTAAATACGAAATATTAGTTGTTATAAACCTAAGACATCGAGAAAGATTAGTGCGACGAGTGATAAGAATATTGATAATAATAACAATAAAGGAAAAATAATAATAGGTAGTGGTAAAGTAAAAGTATTACGACAATAGTAGTATACATTAACAATAACATGAAATAACGATAACAACGATGATATATAAAAATAGTAATGGCAATTAATGAATGAAACAAGATATATAAAATAAAAACTATATATATATATATATATATATATATATATATTTATGAAAATAATGATATGATAATAACAATAATAATAATATGAGAAGAATAATAATAGGAACAACAAATAATAATAATAACGCATAAGAAAAAATGAATGCGATATAGTAATGAAATTTAGAAATGAATAAATAATAATAAGTAATATAGTAATAAATAAGAAAACACTGTAATATTAATACTATTAAAATAAAATGGTAGATAACGACGATGTGATAATATTGAAAATAATAGTAATAAACATAGCGATTATAATTTTAAAGCCCGGAAATAAATGTAGATATAAGTATAGTAATCCTAATGACACTAATAAAATAATAGCAAATGAATAATAATATAATAATAACAATACTAATAAAATAAGTAAATAATATAATACAAACAAATAAAATGGCACACATATATATATATGTAAAAAAATAATGCTAGTAATAATACTTAATAACAATAATATCGATGGTAATAATAGAATGCTAATAATAATAAATAATAAAATGAAACGAAACTATTAAAATCAATAGAAAATTACAAAATAATTAAAATGGTTAAATTGTATTAAAAATGAAGTCTTGGGGTCGAATTGTAAATAAAACAGAGGTTCGGGGGCTAGAAGAACACGCGCATAAAAGGTGGGGGACCAAAGAGGCAATTTTCCCAGAAATTTAAACGCAACGCTTTGAGGGAGGACCAAATCGCGAAAGCGTGCAAAATTTTAGGGCCAATGTGCGAATATTGAAAACTTGATTTGAAAAAAAAACTAAAAATGCGGAAGGGCTTATTGCGCAATTCCCCCTCCCTTTAAAAACACGCGGATCCTCCTGGCAGGTCGGGTCAACACGCGGATCCTGGGGGTGAAACGACGTCGTTTTAGGGCTTAAGGGCACCTACCAAAACGGCGTCGTTTCACCGACTTATAAAACGACATTTTCGCCCAAAAAAATCATTTGGTCTGTGTTTCAGAAAAAAAAGGAAAAAGGGGGTGTTTTCTCTCTAGACTGGGTGCAGAATCCGGCGAGGAGACCGCCTTTGGCTTCGCCGTCTCCGTCGCTCCGGCCACCGCACACGGTGGCCAAAAAAGATAAAACTTTTATATTTTTTCTGTCTTTCTTTTTTATAAAAAAAATATGTATGTATATGTGTGTTAAAACAAGAAAGGGTGAAAACAAAAAGTTTGGAAATGATAAAAAAATTCACCTTTTCGACTCATGTTTGCCCCCTTTTTTGTGTTGAATCTTTGCCTATTGCTTCTATTTCTCTCTGGTTCTGTTTGTGTTTAATCTATGCCTATACTGTGCTTGAAAGTCTACTGTAAAAACTTTGTTCTTTTCTGGTATTTTCAGATCTGTTTTCTTTCTTTGTTTGAATCTCTTTGCTTTTTTCTTTTCCTGTTTTCTTTTTTTGGTATTGCTTAAAAGGAAAAAAAATCCCATTATACAATTGTTTGAAACGGCTTATATAGCCATTCTTTACATGCTTTTTGTCCTTTCTCTTTTAATACTAGTAGGTGACGGCGTAAGTGGCTGGCGGTGGAGATGACAATGGCGACAGTGCAAGTGGGTCAGAAGACCCTAGGTGGCGCACCTAGGTTTGGGGGGTTATTTTTGTTATTTTTTGTTTAGTGGGCTAGGGTTATTGGGTTTTAGGATTAGTTTTTGGGTCTGGGGTTATGATTTGGGCTTGTTTGTATGTGGGTTAATTGGGTTTGGCTTTGAGCCGGGCAAAAATGGGCTTGTACAACTACCCCTCTTTGCTCATTGTCGTGTAACGGGAATGGAGCAAAGACATAAGAAAGACCAATTTTGCCCGGTCTCACTGGGCTTTAACTTATTTGGTGCACTTTTCTTCAGGTAGCCTCATTTCGGTCCACCGCATCTTGTCGTTTTGATCCACTCCATTCAGTGAGATAGGACCTGTAGCTTCAATTTGCTCCCCTGCAATCTCAGGGAGATAGGTTTAACTGTCTTCTATCTGCTCTGCTGCAACTTTAGAGAGATAAAACTCGATGTTTTTGATCTGCTTCCTACAACTTTAGGAAGCCAAATCTGCTATTTTCAATCTGCTCCTGTGACATCAGAAATGCCAAGCTTGCTAACTTCAATCTACTCCTGCAATATCGGGAATGCCAGACCTGCTATCTTCAATCTGCTCCCCAGCGTGCGACTCGGGGCTCAACTCACCTCTCGCAATATGAGTTAATTTTTTTGAAGAACAGAGATCGAAAATTACCTCAACATGTGACCTGAGGCTCAACTCACCTCTCGTATTATGAGTTGATTTTTTTTTTTGAAAAAATAGGTATCAAAAATAGAAAATGAAAATACCTCGGCATGTGCCTGAGGCTCAACTCACTTCTCACAATATGAATCGATTTTTTGACACAAACAGAAATTGAAAAACAGAAATTGAAAATACCTCGGCATGTGCCTGAGGTTCAACTCACCTCTCGTATTGTGAGTTGATTTTTTAACAGAATTGAAAATGCCTCAATGTGTGACCTGAGGCTCATGTTGTAAGCCCAATTTTGCCCATCAAACCAGATCCAAACAATAACCCGAGGCCCAAATCATTGGCCCATTAACCCACAACCCATTAAACAAATACCCAAACCCTAGCCCACAAAAGCCCAAAACCAAAGCAGAAAAAAAAACCAAACCCTAGCCTTAAGTGGCGCCGTAACCTAGGGTCATCTACCCTCTGTCGCCGCTGAAGCTTTTGACCCACCACCCTGACACCACCACTTTCGCCATCACCGACCCCTCCACTTGCGCCGAATACCTGCAAACAATAAATAGGAAAAAGACTTAACATGTATCAAGTTGTAAAACGATTGGTTATAAAAACCAATCTAATCTCTTTGTAATAGGGCTTTTTTCTTTTTGAAAATCAATATCAGAAAACAGAGATTGGATCAATAGCAATATAGAGTCAAACAAAAAAAACAAAGTCAGAGAATAGCAAAGAACAGCAACACAGATTAAAATCAAAGGAAACAGAGGCTAAAGGTGATTTTTCTTTTATTTTCGAAAGTTGTTTCTTTTTCCTTCTTTTCAGTATATATACATATTACCATATTATTATATATATATATATATATATATAAAAGAGAGGAAAAAATTTACCTTTTGCGAAATTTCGGCCGGAAGCCTTCGCGGGGAGTAAACTTGCAGAGAAAAAACAACAAGAAGGGTTTTTTTAGCAAGCAGCAGAAATGAAAAATGAAAGGAAAATTTTTGGTTTTATAAAAGATTCAAAACGACGCCGTTTAGGGCCTAGTTCAGTGGCCTCAAAACGACGTCGTTTCGCCCCTTAAATCCGCGTGTTGACCCGACCCGCCTCAGGATCCGCGTGCTTTTACAAAAGGGTTTTATTGCACTTTCGATCCTTCCGCATTTTCAGCATTTAAAATTAGGTTTTCATTATTTCAATTTTGGCCCGAGATATTTATGAGCTTGTAATTTGGTCCTTTAAAATCTTCGAGCTCAAAATACTTAGGGAAAATTAGCTCTGCGTCCTCATTCTTTTATGCGTGTTGCAATCCAGTTCCCCTATTATTTATTTTATAGAATTAGGCCAAACTTTTGTTTTAATACAATTTAACCCATTTCTCAATTATTTTGCAATTTTACTACTATTTAATATTTTCATTTTATTATTATTGATCATTTATTATTATTACTATTATTTTATTATGCTACTATTATTAGTACTACTATTTTTACTTTTTTTATTATAAAATTTTATTAACATCCACCGCTTTTCTTTATATTTTATTATTATTATTTTATAATTTATCCATCTTTTGCTATCATTATTTTCATATATCTAGATTATTATTATTATTATTATTATTATTATTATTATTATTATTATTATTATTATTATTATTATCATCATCATCATTTGTATATTATTATTACTATTATATCATTTTACTATTATTAGCATTTTACTATTATTATTATTATTATTATTATTATTCTCACCCCATTACTATTATTTTATATATTACTATTTTATTATTTAATTATCATCATTATTGTTATTTTATTTTCATTATTATTGCTATTACAATTATTTGTTATTATCAATATTCTCATCGTTCGTCTCACTAATCCTTCCCAACATCTCAATTCTTATAACAACCAATATTTCCATGTTACCAATTCAGGAGAATCGAGCCCTAACTTACTGGGTTCCCGTTTTTCTCATTTTAAGCTAAACAATGGAATATCCCTTTTAAAAAAATCGCAATTCAAATTTTAAACAAAACACTTAATCTCGAAAATTCGAAATGTCGCGCCCTAACTTACTGGACTAGACATTTAGGTACTTCGAGATAAGTTTCTTTTCTTTCTGCTAAAATAGGGGCAATATTCCTAATTTAGATTTTCGAGAAATCGGCCCTAACTTCTTCGGGTTCGGTTTCTCGTTCGATAAATGACTAATATCCCTTCTTAGTATTAAAACCAAGTTTTAAAAGGCAAGCTTAGTTTCGGGAGCCTAAAGTATCGTGCCCTAACTTACTGGACATGATGCTTTGTCTCGTCGAAAATAAGAGAGTCTTAACATCCCTTCCTATCCCTTCAAGTTTTGGAAATCAAAAGTATCTATTTTCGAATCATTTCAAAGTTTTCAACATTAGGACATCGATCAATCAATTTAGTGCCAATTTTGGGCATATCGAGGGTGCTAATCCTTTCTCGTGCGTAATCGACTCCCGAACTTGTTTTTCTGGATTTCGTAGACCAAAATCGTTGTTTTGATAAATCAAACTGTTTATTAAATACAACCGTTTTACAAGGTAACCCGATCACACCCGAATAAAGATTGGTGGCGACTCCCGTTTTATCATTTTCAAAACCTAAGTTCGATTCCCATTTTGTCAAAAAATGGTTATGACAGCTTGGCAACTCCACTGGGGAAATCGAGAGTTAGGCCATAGATTGATTGATTTTTGTCCTTTTGATTAAAATTGGAAAATGGTTTCAAAAAATCATGTTTCTTTTAATGCACTTTCAATTTTGGGTCTCGTAAATACTTTGGCATTGCATTGCATGACCGTTGTGGTCACACCCTTTAAGTGGGAGCGAGAAGCTATGCCTTCGTGAGGTTTTCACTTCCGCATGGGCTAGTGGACTGCTTTCGGGATACATCCATACCTATGTCTTCGTGAAGTTTTCACTTCTGCATGGCCATAGGGAAATGTATTCCCCTGAACCGAACTCGGTCCGTATGAGCCTATAATGGGTGAAGATCGAGGAATCTGCTGGTTCGGGTACCTCAAACTTTAGAACTCAACCACATGTAAAGAGCCTAAGAACCCACCCCGAGCTGAACTATGCCAAACCTTAGTAGTTACCCAGATAGGCGTTTGTGTATTTTACATGCTTTATATCTCATTCTGTGGTACTAATTGATGATGTTTTATTTCCTCTGCATGTCATTTCCATTTTTAAGAGGCATCGATTCACGGTCAGTTTCTGAGTTAGAAAGCTGGTTATGGAAAGCGAATTCCTTAATAAAGTAGAAGACAACGCGACCGCCCGCACATGGTCAGAGCAAAGCCAATTAGAAAAAGGGGACAGCTTAGCTGAGGGATATGTGCCAGAATTACAGGATTTCACCAATATCAGTGTCACGCAGAATGAACTCCAAGAGTTGAAAGAAATATGGACCCAGTGGGATGACGAGGCAAAGCAGTTGTTCTATAGTACCTACGGTGATCTACCATACCTGCTTGATGTCAAAATAGATAAGCACCTATTCCGAGCAATGACTCAGTTCTGGAATACTACTTATAGTTGTTTCTCATTTGAGAAAGTAGATTTGGTTCCCACGGTAGAGGAATACACGACCTTGCTACGTTGTCCGAGAATTCAAGTTGATAAAGCTTATTCCAAAGTAGTTAATAGCCCGACTTTTATGAAGAAATTGATGGATATCATGGGAATGAGCGAACAATGGGTCTCAGCTAGAATGCAGAAGAAAGGCGGGGGTAAATGCATACCTTGGATATATTTGAGGGACCTGATCCTAACGCATCCTGATGCAAAGAAAAAGATTGACGTCTTGGCCTTGTGTATTTGCGGTTTGGTGATCTTCCCAAAAGCTCTAAGACACATTGATGAAGCAGTTATTGATCTGTTCAGCCGATTAGACAAAGGGACACGCTCTGTTCCTGCCATCTTGGCTGAAATGTTCAGATCCTTGAATGCATGTCGAAGAATAGATAAAGGTAGATTTATTGGATGTGCGTAGTTGTTATTGGCCTGGTTCTATAGTCACTTCTAAAAAGTGGAGAAAGTGTCTTATCGGTTTTTGTCAGAGACTTACTCCCCGTTGAAAGAGATAGTAGCTACGCCTAAGAAAGAAGACGTGTCTGAAGAAAACTGGATAGAGCTCCTTCAAAACCTTCAAGAAGATGACATCGAGTGGAAAGCTCCTTGGATGATTCCTTACAAGATCCTTTATCGTTGTGGAAACTTCAACTGGGTTCCTCTATTGGGATTTGAGGTGCCACTACATATGCCCCTTTGCTGGTCCTAAGACAATATAGTTCAAGACAGTTGGTACCAACGACATAAAGGCTAGCTCAATGCGAGTTCTCATACAAAGGGGGAGCTATAAGAAAAAGGTTAAAGAGATCTCTAGTGCCTGGAATCAAATTCATAGAATGAATATGTTATCCGCAGCCCGATGATGACCCCAGAGTACAGCAGATGGAGGATTAGAAGGATTAATGATAATGTCCTTGAGCCAAATCCAGAGGGCGCCCGATCGAGAGAAGAATGCTTGCGAGTGGTCCCATCAGAATTAGAGATTGTGAAACAAGATTTTAAACGGATGAGTTCGGAGCTTGGAAAAAGGATAGAAAAGCTGGAAAAAGAAAAGATGCTCCTCAAATTAGAGGTGGATGGTCAAAAATTAGAGGCCGAGAAACTTAGAAAGGAAAAATGAAAGATAGAGCGAGGACCGGATAGCTTGAAGATGGAATACAAGAAGATATGTCTGACGATAAAAAATGCTGGATTAGGAAAAACTTCGGAGCAGTGGCGACAAGAGATCCGAGAGGAAAGAGCCAGAGTTAGTAGTTGAGAGAAAAAGTTTCAAAAAATGCAAACACAAAACGAGGCCTTAGAGAAGGGCATGGCAGAAAGCCAAAAAAAGGAAAAAGGGACTAAAAGCTAGAGTGGCTAAGCTTGAGCGGTCTCTGCACCACTATCGAAGTCAAGACTCAGAAAACAAACTGAAATTAAGTCTGAACAGAATCAAGGAAATGAAAGATAAGGTTGAAGAGCTAGAATCGACATTACACAGTGGTGAGCTCCGGATTGAGCTTCTGGAAACAAGAGAAAAGCATTGGGAGGAGGAGATTCGCCATTCTTGTGAGCAAGTTAGAAGTCGAATTACCTCATGGGTGAAGCGATAATCCAGATTCGAGAGGTAGCTGATCACCTACAGACTTTGGCTGCAAAGGCTGACATATTGAGCGTGAGATATGAGCTACAGTCGGGTTGTAATCAAGAGCTAATCTCTTTGCTTTGAAAAATCAAAACTTTAGGCTTTAGGGCGAAAGCATATTTGTAGTCTGTTTTATGTAAAGGATTTTATTTTCTAATAAAGTTTTCTAAAATGAAGTTAAATCTGAATCAATGCCTTCTTCTTGCATTCATGCATTTGCATTGCATCATCAAAGAAAGGACATATTGATTAATATTCGGTTGCTAAATAGAAGAGTTTGTCATAAGGAAATGAATTACTTGATAAAGTGAATTGTAATACGGTTGCCCAAATATAGTCTAAATAAAAGACGAGAGAAGGCCGATAGTCAATAGAAGAACGTAAGACTTGGTTGATGATTCAAGCCAACGCAGATTATTCAAGAGTCCTCACGTCTCGATTTTCTTAAAGAACCTTATAAATATCACGGAGGATAAGTGAGTGAAGAGGTACGGCCTGAACTGAGCAACAAGGAGTTAAAAGAAGCATCTATGGAGAAGTTTACGGGACACGACCATGATATACAGATACGAAGAAAAAGACTGGTGTTTCCACTTGGATTATGATGACAAAATCGTATACGCAATCCGTTTTATATAAAGAGCTTTATTTTCTAGAAAAGTTCTAATGGAATTGAATTTATAATCAGCGCCTATCTTTCTTTTTGCATTCTCTCTATGCATTTGAATGGCATTGCATCATCTTAGAAAGGAGCTAAAAGAAGCATCTATGGAAAAAGTTTACAGGACACGACCATAACATACAGATACAAAGAAAAAGACTGGTGTTTCCACTTGGATTATGATGACAAAATCAGATATCATAATCCGCTTTTATATAAAGAGCTTTATTTTCTAGAAAAGTTCTTCTAATGGAATTGAATTTATAATCAGCGCCTATCTTTCTTTTTGCATTCTCTCTATGCATTTGAATGGCATTGCATCATCTTAGAAAGGAAGTGTTGATTCATATTAGGTTGCTAAATGGAATAGTTTGTCATAAGGAAATGTGTTACTTGATAAAGTGGATTGTAATATGATCGTTCGAACATAAGGACATGGCCGTATATGTGATCCGTTTTATGTAAAGAAACGTATCTTCTAGAAAAGTTCTTTTAATGGAATTAAATTCATGATCAAAACCTCCCTTTCTTTTTAAATTCATGCCATGTGCCTACATTTCATTTTATGCATTTGCATTACATCACGTTATATGCATTTGAGTCCAAAGAAAGAGCGTAATAAGTTAAATTATAGAAGAAGAAAACAGTTGCAGAAAGATCGAGAAAGAAGGATTGCGAGAGCCTCAGGTCGAGAATCGGAATGGGAGCCCATAGCGTATCCTCCTTTGTTAAAAACATTTACATCTGCAGGAATGATGTACCCAGGGAGAGATAATCACGAAGCGCGTTGTTATGGATTGAAAGGGTCTTGAGCGTCGAGATAAATATTGTTGACAAAGGGATGATGCAATTGAAGATGTTTCAATGATACGCCTTGTCCTCCGGATTCATTTTGAACAATTGAATCTGCTGTGGATCTTCTTGTAGTTTCTAAGTCCTCTCGAGTAATGCTCAATGTTAACTCTCTTTTTGTTTATCCCCAAGTAATAGTGGGATTCTTTTGTAAGAGCTTATGTTTGCTCTTTATCATTTAAATGAACATTAATGGAGATGCATTTTTCATAGTCTTTTCATTCTTGTAAACTTCATAATTATTCCCTTTCCTCATAGCCTATCCTTACATGTACCTCATATCATTTCATAACATTATGCTTGTTTGGTTCCAACAATATGATGCTCCTCTATAGTTTTCTTTTCCGTTCACCTTGCAGGTGCTCAGATACCAACGACATGAACAATCCCGTTACAAGTCCTGAAATCGATTTTGAGAAAGCTATTTGTGTAGGAGAATGTGAAGCTGAGGAAAATGCTGAAGATTATGTCTCGTCTCCTAACTTACTAAGAATGATAGAACAAGAAGATAAACAGATTCTACCCTATCAAGAATCTGTTGAGACAGTGAACTTGGAAAATAAAGAAAAGAGGCAGGAAGTGAAGATTGGGACCTCCATTTCAGAGAAGACCAAACATGATTTCATCACCTTGCTTCGTGAGTACAAAGATGTATTTGTATGGTCGTATTAGGATATGCCAAGTTTGAACGAGGATGTAGTTGTCCATAGACTCCCACTGAAACCAGAATGCAAAACCCATTCAATAGAAGCTAAGACGAATGAGACCTAAAATGCTATTAAAGATAAAAGAAAAAGTCAAGAAACAATTTGATGCTGGCTTTCTACAAGTCGCCAAATACCCAGAATGGGTAGCTAACATAGTCCCAGTACCGAAAAAAGACGGTAAGGTACAAATGTGCATAGATTATCGCGATCTGAATCGAGCAAGTCCTAAAGATAATTTTCCCTTACCACACATTGATACATTGGTGGATAACACATAAAATATTCATTGTTTTCTTTCATGGATGAATTCTCAGGTTATAATCAAATAAAGATGGCTCCTGAAGATATGGAGAAAACCACATTAGTGACGATGTAGGGAACATTCTACTACAAGGTAATGCCATTTGGATTGAAGAATACCGGGGCAACATATCAGAGGGCTATGGTGATGTTATTCCATGACATGATGCATAAAGAAATAGAAGTCTACATTGATGATATGATTGCCAAATCTCGGAGGGAAAGAGAGCATGTTGAGAACCTCAAGAAGTTGTTTGAAAGACTAAGGAAGTTCCAGCGAAAGCTTAATCCAGCCAAGTGTACGTCTGGGGCTACCTCGGGAAAATTACTAGGCTTCATCGTCAGTGAGAGAGGTATTGAGGTTGATCTAGATAAGATAAAAGTCATACAAGAACTACCACCTCCGCGCACACAAAAAGAAGTCAGAGGATTTTTAGGGAGGTTGAACTACATCGCTCGGTTCATTGCTCAACTTACCAACCAGTGTGACCCAATTTTTCGACTCCTTCGAAAACACAATCCTGGAGAATGGAACGAGGAGTGCCAAGTGGCTTTTGATAAAATAAAACAGTATTTCTCTAACCCCCCGATGCTAGTACCACCAATTCTCAGGAGGCCGTTAATATTGTATTTGACTGTGTTCGAAAACTCAATGGGTTGCGTGCTAGGGCAACATGATGAGTCAGGGAAAGAGAAAGGGTAATTTACTATCTCAGCAAGAAGTTCACGGTGTATGAAGTAAAGTACCCGTCAATTGAAAAATTCTGTTGTGCTTTGATTTGGGTAGTTCGAAGGCTTAGACAATATATATTGTATCATACGACGTGGTTAATTTCAAAACTAAACCCAATAAAATACATGATGAAATCACCTGCACTCTTAGGAAGAATGGTACGATGGTAGATCCTACTATCAGAGTACAATGTCATATATGTGAGTCAAAAGTCAATAAAGGGGAGCGCGATAGCTGACTTCTTAGCAACTCGAACAACATAGGAATACGATCCATTGAGATTTGATTTCCAAGACGAAGACTTGATGTGCATTACAGAAAAAGAGTGTGAGTCGTCTAAAGAGAAATCATGGAAGATGAGCTTCGATGGTGCATCAAATGCATTAGGCATGGGATTGGAGCAGTCCTAGTGTCACCAGAGGGAACCATTATCCGCTCACTGCCAGATTAAATTTCTTTTGTACCAATAATGTTACGGAATATGAGGCTTGCATCATGGGACTTCGTGCAGCCATTGAACGAAACATCAAAATCTTGAAAGTGTACGGGGACTCAGCGTTGGTGATTTACCAAATCCGTGGAGATTGGGAAGTAAGAGATTCGAAGTTGGTCAAATATCGCGATCTTGTTGCGGAGTTGGTCAAAGAGTTCAAAGAAATGACTTTTAATTACTTACCATGAGAAGAAAACCAATTGGCTGATGCCCTGGCCACTTTGGCCTCAATGTTCAAAGTAAACAGAGAAACGGAAATAATACCTTTCCAAATGAGCATATATGAGGTCCCTGCACACTATTTTAGCATTGAAAAAGAGGCAGATGGATAGCCATGGTTCCATGATATCTTAGAATATGTCAAGAATCAAAGATATCCCCAGCAAGCAAATGAGAACGACAAAAGAACGATCAGAAGAATGGCGGTGGGATTTGTTCTCGATAGGGACATCCTATACAAAAGAGGAAAAGATCAAGTGCTCTTGAGATACGTGGATGCTATTGAAGCCAAAAAATACTTGAAGATGTCCACGAAGGAACTTGTGGAACGCACGCCAATGGTTTCACTATGGCGAGGTAGATTATGAGACTCGGTTATTCTTGGTGACAATGGAAAGTGATCGCATTAGTTACGCATTTAAAAGTGCTAAAATGTCAAATTCTGGCGATAAAATTTATGCGGCCTCTTCGCCCCTTCATGTCATGACTTCTCCGTGGTCTTTTTCTATGTGGGGCATGGATGTGATAGGGCCAATTTCCCTAAAAGCTTCTAATGGACACCGATTTATTTTTGTGGTCATAGATTACTTCACAAAATGGATAGAAGCCGCTTTATTTACTAATGTGATGAAGATCGCAGTTTGCAGGTTCTTAAAATAGGAGATCATATGTCGATACGGTTTGCCTGAGAGAATAATTTCGGATAATGCTTTGAATCTAAACAACGAGATGATGAAGGAAGTGTGTGAGCAATTTCAAATAAAGCATCATAATTCCTCACCCTATCGCCGAAAGATGAATGGAGCAGTAGAAGCTGCTAACAAAAATATTAAGAAGATTATAGGAAAATGGTAGAGGCGATAAAGACTGGCACGAGAAGCTACCGTTCGCTTTGTATGCATATCACACATTTGTGCGTACATCTACAAGAGCAACTCCTTTCTCTCTGGTCTATGGAATGGAAGCTATGTGCCCTTCGAAGTTGAGATCCCTTCTCTACGAGTCTTAATGGAGTCAAAACTAGAAGAATCAGAATGGGTTCGAGCTCGATATGACCAGCTAAATCTTATCGAAGAAAAATGCTTGAAGGTGATCTACCATGGACAAATGTACCAGAAGAGAATGATCACGGCCCATGACAAGAAGGTCGGCCAAGAGAATTTCGCGAGGGAGAACTTGTACTGAGAAAGATTCTCCCAATACAAAAAGACTTTTGTGGAAAATGGGCACCAAATTGGGAAGGGCCATACGTCGTAAAGAAGGCTTTCTCGGTGGAGCTTTGATTCTCACCGAGATGGATGGGAAGGAGTTACCTAATCCGATGAACTCGAGATCTGTGAAAAGTACTATGCCTAAAAAAAGAAATCAAGATGAAAACCCGAAAAGGGCGTCTTGGTAAAAAAAGATCAAGATGAAAACCCGAAAGGGCATTTTGATAAACAAAAGATTAAGATGAAAATCTGAAAGGACATCCTAATGAAGGAGGCCACATGAAGAGCATAAAGAGCAAGACGATTTGAACAGAGAGTCAAATGCCGAGATTATAATATTTGGAGCAGACTCGAAAGCTCAAAATCTTCTACACGAGAAGCTTTGCTCGAAAAGATCCAGGATGAAGAAATGTAGAGAAGTTCATACGTTGGATATCTAGAGCATTTGCGACAATTGAACTTGCTTTCCTTTTTTATAACATTTTCTTTATTGAAATATTCCTTGTCAATTTTCTTTGCTTGTTGCTTTTGAAATAAATATGAGTGTGAGGTATCCCTTTCATACCTACTTTACCATTTTCATGCAGCTCATGTTTGGTTCATTTAAATGATAAATAGTGAAATTACATACTCTAAACAAAAGGAATGTTGAGCATCACCTAGATGAGAATTTGGTAAGTACAAGAGCCTCAAAGCAAGGACAAAGCTCAATAGGGGGCAAAAGGGTGATATACGAGAAACGCAGATTACTCTTAAAACTTGAGGATGGGTACAAAGCCTGAAAGAAAAGTCAAGAGTCAAAGCAATGAATACAGGTCATCATGAAAGTTGGGACGAAGAGAGATACATGACAAACAAGCCCAGGGCGCATGGCATAATCATGCAGGCACAAAAGCATTTAAGACAAACACGTGCATATCATGACGACCTCATGCATGACACATACAGGTACACCAGTAAAGCAAGAAGTTTTGACGATAGTTGTACTGAACCAAGGAAAAAGAAGCCATCCGAGTTCCACTAGATGATATGTTTTGAAATTCTGATTGCAAAATATCAACTCATAATACGAGAAGTGAGTTGAGCCTCAGGTCACACCCTGAGGTGTTTTTCAATTTCTGTTCAAAAATCAACTCATAATACGAGAGGTGAGTTGAGCCTCGGGTCGCACGCCGAGGTATTTTCAATTTCTATTTTTCAAATTCTGTTTGTTTCAAAAATCAACTCATAATGCGAGAGGTGAGTTGAGCCTCGGGTCACACGCCGATGTATTTTTAATTTCTATCTTTCAATTTCTATTCAAAAATCAACTCATAATGCGAGAGGTGAGTTGAGCCTCGGGTCACACGCCGAGGTATTTTAATTTCATCTTTCAATTTCATTCAAAATCAACTCATAATGCGAGAGGTGAGTTGAGCCTCGAGTCACACGCCGAGGTATTTTTAGTTTCGCTTTCAATTTACATTCAAAATCAACTCATAATGCAAGAGGTGAGTTGAGCCTCTGTCGCATGCCGAGGTATTTTAATTTCATCTTTCAATTTCTATTCAAAAATCAACTCATAATGCGAGAGGTGAGTTGAGCCTCGGGTCGCACGCCGAGGTATTTTAATTTCTATCTTTCAATTTCTGTTCAAAAATCAACTCATAATACTATAGGTGAGTTGAGTCTCAGGTCGCACGCCTAGGTATTTTCGATTTCTATTTTTCAAATTCTGTTTACTTCAAAAAATCGACTCATATTGCGAGAGGTGAGTTGAGCCTCAGGCACATGCCGAGGTATTTTCATTTTTCTATTTTTGATATCTGAAAAAAAAAATCAAAATCAACTCATAATGCGAGAGGTGAGTTGAGCATCGGGTCACACGCTGAGGTATTTTTCAATCTCTGTTCTTCAAAAAAATCAATTCATATTGCGAGAGGTGAGTTGAGCCCTGGGTCGTACACTGGGGAGGAGATTGAAGATAGCAGGTCTGGCATTCCCGATATTGTAGGAGTACATTGAAGTTAGCAGATTTGACCTTCTTGAAGTTGCAGGAAGCAGATCGAAGATATCAATCTGGTGGTCATTGAGTTTGCAGGGATCAGATTGAAAATAACAAGTCTTGCAGGGAGCAGATTGAAAATGACAGATTTAGTGATTCCTCATGTTACAGGATCGGATTGAAAGAGCAGATCGAAGAGGCAGGATTTATCGCCCCACAGTCAAAACAGAATAAATTGGAGCGACAGGTCTTATCTTTCTGAAGCATCGGTGGAATGGATCAAAGCAATAAGATGCGGTGGATAGAATGAGGCTATCTGAAGAAGAGGGATACCAAAGAAATCAAGACTTAGTGGGACTGGGCAAAATTGGTCTTTCTTTAAGTCTTTGCTCCATTCCCGTTACACGACAATAAGCAAAGAGGGGCAGCTGTTATAAGCCCAATTTTGCCTATCAACCCAGACCCAAACAATAACCCGAGGCCCAAATCATTGGCCCATTAACCCACAACCCATTAAACAAATACCCAAACCCTAACCCACAGAAGCCCAAAACCAAAGCAGAAAAAAAAAACCATACCCTAGCCCCAAGTGGCGCCGTAACCTAGGGTCATCTACCTCATCATCACCAAGTTTTTGACCCACACGACACCGCCATAATGCCGCCATCACCGACCCCTCCACTTGCGCCGAATACCTGCAAACAATAAATAGGAAAAGACTTAACATGTATCAAGTTGTAAATCAATTGGTTATAAAAACCAATTTAATCTCTTTGTAATAGGCTTTTTTCTTTTTTGAAAATCAATATCAGAAAATAGAGATTGGATCAATAGCAATATAGATTTGAACAAAAAAAACAAAGTCAAAGAATAGCGAAGAACAGCAACACAGATTAAACAAGAAGGCATCAGAAAAACACAAAAGATCCATTAAAATCAATGGAAACAGAGGTTAAAGGTGATTTTTCTTTTATTTTCGAAAGTTGTTTCTTTTTCCTTCTTTTCAATATATATACATATTACCATATTATTAATATATATATATATATATATATAAGAGAGAAAAAATTTACCTCTTATGAAATTCGCCACTGCAGTACGGTGGTGGCGGCGACAACAGCCGGGCGACGGAGCCCACTATCCAAGCCTTCACGGGAGTAAACTGCAGAAAAAAAACAACAAGAAGGGTTTTTTAGCAAGCGTGAAATGAAAATGAAAGGAAAATTTTGGTTTTATAAAGATTCAAACGACATTGTTTAGGCGTGGTTCGATGGCCTCAAACGACGTCGTTTCGCCCCTTAAATCCGCGTGTTGACCCGACCCATCTCAGGATTCGCGTGCTTTTACAAAAGGGGTTTATTGCGCTTTCGATCCTTCCGCATTTTCAGCATTTAAAATTAGGCTTTCTATTATTTCAATTTTGGCCCAGATATTTCGTGTAATTTGTAATTTGGTCCTTTAAAACGCTGCGCTCAAAACGCTTGGGGAAAATTACACTCCGCGTCCCTCATTCTTTCGCGTGCATTGCAATCCATCCCTCTATTATTTATTTTATAGAATTCGACCCGAAACTTTCGTTTTTAATACAATTTAACCCATTTCTCAATTATTTTACAATTTTACTACTATTTAATATTTTCATTTTATTATTATTGATCATTTATTATTATTACTATTATTTTATTATGCTACTATTATTAGTACTACTATTTTTATTTTTATTATTATAAAATTTTATTAACATCCACCGCTTTTCTTTATATTTTATTATTATTATTTTATAATTTATCCATCTTTTGCTATCATTATTTTCATATATCTAGATTATTATTATTATTATTATTATTATTATTATTATTATTATTATTATTATTATTATTATTTGTTATTATTATTACTATTATATCCTTTTATTATTACTATTATTAGCATTTCTTATTATTATTATTATTATTACTATTATTATTATTATTATTATTATTATCACTATATTATTATTATTCTCACCCCATTACTATTATTTTATATATTACTATTTTATTATTTAATTATCATCATTATTGTTATTTTATTTTCATTATTATTGCTATTACAATTATTTGTTATTATCAATATTCTCATCATTCGTCTCACTAATCCTTCCCAACATCTCAATTCTTATAACAACCAATATTTCCATGTTAGCAATTCAGGAGAATTGAGCCCTAACTTACTGGGTTCCCATTTTTCTCATTTTAAGCCAAACAACGAATTTTTTAAACAAAACACTTAATCTCGAAATTCAAAATGTCGCGCCCTAACTTACTGGACTCGACATTTAGGTACTTCGAGATAAGTTTCTTTTTTTCTGCTAAAATAGGGGTAATATTCCTAATTTAGATTTTTGAGAAATCGGGCCCTAACTTACTGGGTTCTGGTTTCTCATTCGACAAATGACGGAATATCCCTTCTTAGTATTAAAACCAAGTTTTAAAAGACAAGCTTAGTTTCGGGAGCCTAAAGTATCGTGCCCTAACTTACTGGACATGCGTCGAAAATAAGAGAGTCTTAACGTCCCTTCCGATCCCTTCAAAATCAAAAGTATTTTTTCGAACATTAAGTTTTCAACATCGATCAATCAATTTGGTACCAATTTTGGGCATATCGAGGGTGCTAATCCTTCCTCGTATGTGAATCGACTCCGAACTTGTTTTTCTGGATTTCGTAGACCAAAATCGTTGTTTTGATAAATCAAACTGTTTATTAAAAACAACCATTTTACAAGGTGACCCGATCACACCTGAATAAAGATCGATGGCGACTCCCGTTTTATCATTTTCAAAACCCAAGTTCGATTCTCGTTTTGTCAAAAAATGGTTATGACAGCTCAACTCACCTCTTGCATTATGAGTCAATTTTGAAAAAAGGAATTGAAAAATACATAAATTGAAAATACCTCGGCATGTAACCCAAGGCTCAACTCACCTCTCGCATTATGAGTTGATTTTTTTGAAAAATAAAAATTAAAAATACCTCGGCGTGTGACCCGAGGCTCAACTCACCTCTCGCATTATGAGTTGATTTTTTTGAAAAACAGAAGTTGTAAAACAGAAATTGAAAAATACCTCGGCATGTGACCCGAGACTCAACTCACCTCTCGTATTATGAGTTAATTTTTGAACAGAAATTGAAAGACAGAAATTAAAAATACCTTGGCGTGCGACCCGAGGCTCAAATCACCTCTCCCATTATGAGTTGATTTTGAGCGAAATTGAAAGACAAAATTAAAAATACCTCGGCGTGCGACCCGAGGCTCAACTCACCTCTCGCATTATGAGTTGATTTTTGAGCGAATTGAAAACACACCTCGGCGTGTGACTGAGGCTCAACTCACCTCTCGTATTATGAGTTGATACTTTGAAAATAAATATTGAAAAACACCTCAGCGTGTGACCTGAGGCTCAACTCACTTCTCGTATTATGAGTTGATATTTTACAATCAGAATTTCAAAACATATCATCTGGTGGAACTCGAATGTCTTCTTTTTCCTTGGTTAGGTACAATTATCGTCAAAACTTCTTGCTTTACTGGTGTACCTGTATGTGTCATGCATGAGGTTATCATGATATGCACGTGTTTGTCTTGAATGCTTTTATGCCTACATGACTATGCCATGCGCCCTGGGCTTGTTTGTCATGTATCTCTTTTCGTCACGACTTTCATGATGACCTGTATTCATTGCTTTGACTCTTGACTTTTTTTCATGTTTTGTACACATCCTCAAGTTTTACGAGTAATCTGCATTTCTCGTATATCACCCTTTTGCCCTCTGTTGAGTGTTGTCCTTGCTTTGAGGCTCTTGAACTTACCAAATTCTCATCTAGGTAATGCTCCAAGTTCCTTTTGTTTAGAGTATGTAATTTCACTATTTATCATTTAAATGAACCAAACATGAGCTGCATGAAAATGGCAAAGTAGGTATGAAAGGGATACCTCACACTCATATTTATTTCAAAAGTAACAAGCAAAGAAAATTGTGATGTATTTCAATAAAGAAAATGTTATAAAAAAGGAAAGCAATTTCAATTGTCGCAAATGCTCTAGATATCCAACGCATGAACTTCTCCACGTTTCTTCATCCTGGATCTTTTCGAGCAAAGCTTCTTGTGTAGAAGATTTTGAGCTTCCGAATCTGCTTCAAATATTATAATCTCATCATTTGACTCTCTGTTCAAATCATCTTTCTCTTTCTGTCGGAACCCCCTTCATTAGGATGCCCTTTCAGGTTTTCATCCTAATCTTTTTGTTTATCAAAATGCCCTTTCGGGTTTTCATCTTGATCTTTTTTTTTCTAGACGCCTTTTTTGGTTTTCATCTTGATCTTTTTTTTGTAGGCATAGTACTTCTTCACAGCATCTGAGTTCACTGGATTTGGTAACTCATTCCCATCCATCTCAGTGAGAATCAAAGCTCCACCAGAGAAAGCCTTCTTTACGACGTATGGCCATTCCCAATTTGGTACCCATTTTCCTCGAAAGTCTTTTTGTATTGGGAGAATCTTTCTCAGTACAAGTTCTCCCTCGCGAATTCTCTTGGCCACACCTTCTTGTCATGGGCCGTGATTATTCTCTTCTGGTACATTTGTCCATGGGAGATCGCCTTCAAGTGTTTTTCTTCGATAAGATTTAGCTGGTCATATCGAGCTCGAACCCATTTTGATTCTTCTAGCTTCGACTCCATTAAGAATCGTAGAGAGGAGATCTCAACTTCGATGGGCAATACAGCTTTCATTCCATAGATCAGAGAGAAAGGAGTTGCTCCCGTAGATGTACGCACAGATATGCAATATGCATACAAAGCGAAAGGTAGCTTCTCGTGCCAGTCTTTATATGTCTCGGTCATTTTTCCAATAATCTTCTTAATATTTTTGTTAGCAGCTTTTACTGCTCCGTTCATCTTTGGGCGATAGGGTGAGGAGTTATGATGCTTTATTTGACATTGCTCACATACTTCCTTCATCATCTCGTTGCTTAGATTTAAAGCATTATCCGAAATGATTCTCTCAGGCAAACCGTATCGACATATGATCTCCTTTTTTAAGAACCTGCAAACTGCGATCTTCGTCACATTAGCAAACGAAGCGGCTTCTATCCATTTTGTGAAGTAATCTATGACCACAAAAATAAATCGGTGTCTATTAGAAGCTTCTGGGGAAATTGGCCCTATCACATCCATGCCCCACATAGAAAAATACCACGGAGAAGTCATGACATGAAGGGGCGAAGGGGCTGCATGAATTTTATCGCCGTAAATTTGACATTTGTGGCATTTTCGTGTGTAACTAATGCAGTCACTTTCCATTGTCAGCCAGTAATAACCGAGTCTCATAATCTACCTAGCTATAGTGAAACCATTGCCGTGCGTTTCACAAGTTCCTTCGTGGACATCTTCAAGTATTTTTCTGGCTTCAACAGCATCCACGCATCTTAGGAGCACTCGATCTTTTCCTCTTTTGTATAGGATGTCCCCAACGAGAATTAATCCCACCGCCATTCTTCTAATCATTCTTTTGTCGTTCTCATTTGCTTGCTTGGGATATCTTTGATTCTTGACATATTCTAAGATATCATGGAACCATGGCTATCCATCTACCTCTTTTTCAATGCTAAAACAATGTGCAGGGACCTCATATATGCTCATTTGGAGAGGCATTATTTCTGTTTATCTGTTTACTTTGAACATTGAGGCCAAAGTGGCCAGGGCATCAGCTAATTGGTTTTCTTCTCGTGGGAAGTAATTAAAAGTCACTTCTTCGAACTTATTGACCAACTCCACAACAAGATCGCGATATTTGATGAACTTTGAATCTCTCACTTCCCAATCTCCACGGATTTGGTAAATCACCAACGCTGAATCCCCGTACACCTTCAAGATTTTGATGTTTCGTTCAATGGCTGCACGAAGTCCCATGATGCAAGCCTTATATTCCGTAACATTATTGGTACAGAAAAAATTTAATCTGGCAGTGAGCGGATAATGGTTCCCCTCTGGTGATACTAGGACTGCTCCAATCTTATGCCCCAATGCATTTGATGCACCGTCAAAGCTCATCTTCCATTATTTCTCTTTTGACGACTCACACTCTTTTTCTGTAATGCACATCAAGTCTTCGTCTGGGAAATCAAATCTCAATGGCTCGTATTCCTCTGTTGTTCGAGTTGCTAAGAAGTTAACTATTGCGCTCCCCTTAATCGACTTTTGACTTACATATACGACGTCGTACTCTGATAGTAGGATCTGCCATCGTGCCATTCTTCTTGAGAGTGCAGTGATTCCATCATGTATTTTATTGGGTCCAGCTTTTGAAATTAACCACGCTATATGATACAACATATATTATGCGAGCCTTGAACTACCTGACCAAAGCACAATGAAATTTTTCAATTGACGGTACTTTGCTTCATACTCCGTGAACTTCTTACTGAGGTAGTAAATTGCCCTTTCTCTTTTCCTTAACTCATCATGTTCCCCTAGTACGCAACCCATTGAGTTTTCGAACACAGTCAAATACAATATTAATGGTCTCTCGGGAGTTAGTGGTACTAGCACCGGGGGGCTAGACAAATACTGTTTTATTTTATCAAAAGCCACTTGACACTCATCGTTCCATTCTCTAGGATTGTGTTTTCGAAGGAGTCAAAAAATTGGGTCACACTGGTTGGTAAGTTGAGCAATGAATCGAGCGATGTTGTTCAACCTCCCTAAAAATCCTCTGACTTCTTTTTGTGTGCGTGGAGGTGGTAATTCTTGCATGGCTTTTATCTTATCTGGATCAACCTCAATACCTCTCTCACTGACGATGAAGCCTAGTAATTTTCTCGAGGTAGCCCCAAACGTACACTTGGCTGGATTAAGCTTCAGCTAGAACTTTCTTAGTCTTTCGAACAACTTCTTGAGGTTCTCAACATGCTCTCTTTCCCACCGAGATTTGGCAATCATATCATCAACGTAGACTTCTATTTCTTTATGCATCATGTCATGGAACAACATCACCATAGCCCTCTGATATGTTGCCCCGGCATTCTTCAATCCAAATGGCATCACCTTGTAGCACAATGTTCCCTACATCGTCACAAATGTAGTTTTCTCCATATCTTCGGGAGCCATCTTTATTTGGTTATAACCCGAAAATCCATCCATGAAGGAAACCAATGAATGCTTCGCTGTGTTATCCACCAACGTATCAATGTGTGGCAAGGGAAAATTATCTTTAGGACTTGCTCGATTCAGATCGCGATAATCCATGCACATTTGTACCTTGTCGTCTTTTTTCGGTAATGGGACTATGTTAGCTACCCATTCTGGGTATTTGGCGACTTGTAGGAAGCCAGCATCAAATTGTTTCTTCACTTCTTCTTTTATCTTTAACAGCATTTTAGGTCTCATTCGTCTTAGCTTCTGTTGAATGGGTTTTGCATTCTGGTTTCAGTGGGAGTCTATGGACCATTATATCTCCGTTCAACCCTGGCATATCCTGATACGACCATGCAAATACATCTTTGTACTCACGAAGCAATGCGATCAGATCATGTTTGGTCTTCTCTGAAATGGAGGTCCCAATCTTCACTTCTTGCCTCTTTTCTTCATTTCCCAAATTCACTGTCTCAACAGATTCTTGATGGGGTAGAATCATTTATCTTCTTGTTCTATCATTCTTAGTAAGTCGAGATGAGACATAATCTTGAAGATCTTCCTCGACTTCGCATTCTCCTACACAAATAGCTTTCTCAAAATCGATTTCAGGACTTGTAACGGGGTTGTTCATGTCGTTGGTATCTGAGCACCTGAAAGGTGAATGGAAAAGAGAACTATAGAGGAGCATCAAAGTATTGGAACCAAACAAATATAATGTTATGGCATGATATGAGGTACATGTAAGGACAGGCTATGAGAAAAGGGAATAATTATGAAGTTTACAAGAATGAAAAGTCTATAACAAATGCATCTCCAATAATGTTCATTTAAATGATAAAGAGCAAACACAAGCTCTTACAAAAGAATCCAACTATCACTTGGGGGCAAACAAAAAGAGAGTTAACAATGAGCATTACTCTAGAGAGAACTTAGAAACTACAAGAAGATCCACAGCAGTCTAATTGTTCAAAATGAATCTAGGAGGACAAGGGCGTATCATTGAAACATTTTCAATTGCATCATCCCCTTTGTCAACAACATTTATACTGAAGTCCTGAAGACCCCTTTCAATCCATAACATCGTGCTTTGTGTATTATCTCGCCCTAGGTACATCATTCCTACATATGTAAATGTTTTTGATAAAGGAAGATATGCTATGGGCTCCCATTCCAAATCTCGGCCTGAGGCTCTTGCAATCCTCCTTTCTTGATCTTTCTGCAACTGTTTTCTTCTTTTTCGCATATCCGGCTTGAATCCTAAACAGCATCGAGCCTTGTGATGTACTGATTTTAGTGCTCTAACCATTCCTTGCTGATTTCTTCCCAAACCTTTCTTCGCTCAGGCTCCTTTTCCCACAGTCAGCTTAATTCCTATCTCGATATTCCTTGACAGCTTGGGTGTTGGAATGCTATTTCCTTCGGTAATAAATGTAGCATTGATAAATTTAAAGGAACGAAAGAAACATTCTACTGCATCTTTGTTTACTTTGATGTAGGGTGCGTCAGCAGAGACGGATGGAATAATGTCTTCTTCACTAGCGACCGTGATCAAGCGGCTATCTATGATAAACTTTACTTTTTGATGGAGAGATGAAGGAACTGCCCCAGCAGAATGGATTCAAGGCCTCCCTAAAAGGCAATTATACGAGGGCGTGATGTCTATGACCTGAAACTCGATATCATATGTACATGGGCCCACCTCTAGAGGAATTTCAATCTTTCCCATGACCTTTCGTCGTGTCCCATCAAATGCCCTTACTGTGGAATGACAAATCCTTAGATAAGACATATCAACTGGCATTCTGGAAAGTGTGGCCAAGGGCATGACATTGAGTGCAGACCCGTTGTCAATAAGCACATTCGGTATTATATAGCCTTTGCAACTAGTTGTGATATGCAATGCTTTTACAGAGCCCCTACTGTTTGGTGGTATTTCGTCATCACTGAAAGAGATGAAATTATCCGCATTCAAGTTGTTCACCCACCTATCAAGCTTTTCAACAGATACATTGCTCGCCGCATACGCTTGATTTAACACTTTCAGCTGAACATTTTGATGTGGTTTTGAATTTAACAGTAGGGATAATACTGAGATTCTAGCCGGTTGCTTGTTCAACTGCTCCACGACGTTATATCCACTGTGCTTGATAAACTTTAAGAATTTATGTGCTTCCTCCTCATTCACAGGTCTTTTAATTTTTTGCTCAGATTGTATTTCAACATCAACCTCAGCATCATACATTGGCGCCTTTCCTTTCTGATTCGAGTCAACGACTTTTTTCTTTGATTCAACCACCTCAGGAGAATAACATCTCCCACTGCAGGTAAAGTGTCCTACTTCACTAACACTTCTAGTTGTAGTTTTGGATTTTTCACCTTCAGGCATGATAATATTGACATCATATTTCCATGGTACAGCTTTGTTGTCCTTGTAAGGGAAAGGAGATGGCACTTCAATCACTACTTTTGGTTGGACTTCATTTTTCTTGACCTCATAATAAATCACTAGAGGTCGATCGGCACTATAAGGGATAGCTGATGGTTGATTATCAGAAGCGCATATTTCTCCTTTATCGGCCTCTTCTACTCTGTTGAAGATCTCGACCTCCTTATTGTCCATCTTGTCTTGAAGTAATTTTTTGAATTCCTCACAAGACTGGATGTAATGCCCTTCTATACCATGGAGACACAAAAACTTTGACCTTTTGTACTTTCTTCCTTGAAACTTCTGTTGAGTGGACAGAACAAACCCTTCTCAATCATTATTGCCCATACCTTCCACAAAGGTGTCTTTAATTCAGCAACACAACTTTTGGCTCGCCACTCGTCCTCCTTCATCACCATACTCATGTTCCCTTCAGTATGGTTAGGGAGCAAATTTTTAGCCATATTACTAACACCATCAAATCATAAAATGCCTGCATTAATAAGACCTTGAACCCTTCTTTTAAAGGCTAGACAATTTTCTGTAGAATGCCCCTGATTTCCAGCGTGGTACATGCAACTAGCATTAGGATCGTACCATTTTGGGTATGGAGGTTTCAGGGGTGCTATATAATGTGGGGATATTAATTGTTTTTCTAGTAATTTCGGGCACAGCTCTCCATACAACACAAGAATGAGGGTAAATTGAGGTTTTTTAGGATTGGGTTTTGTCGGTCTTTGTTCGTTTTTGGGTTGGCTTTGAGCAGGTATAGTATTTGGTGGGAATATAGTGAATGGTCTTTGGTTATTTGTGGTGTAAACAGGGTAAGGAGGAGGTGCTTGATAGTAAGGGCTCTGAGGAGGAAAATAGAAGTTTGGAGGTGGGCGACATTGAGGTCATGATTGGGTTGGGTACGGATTAGAAGCATAGTGGCTCTCAGTCCCTACCATATGAGTTTTTGCCTCTTTTTTCTTTATTGGTGCTACCCTTTTCGAATTCTCGGGGCCTTCTATCCTTCTGCTCTTGATGGCATTTTCTATAAGTTCCCTAGATATTACAATATCAGAGAAGTCTTTTGTGACGTTTCCTACCAACTTATCATAAAACGGCATTTTTAAAGTGTTGATAAAGAGGACTGTTATCTCAATTTTAGTTAATGGGGGTTCTACTTGGGCCGAGATATCCCTCCATCTTTGCGCATATTGTCTAAAAGTCCCTGTCGGCTTCTTTTCCATCATCTGTAGTGTTAGTCGATCAGGCACCATGTTGGAGACATGCTTATATTGTTCACAAAATGCTGATGCTAGGTCCTTCCATAACCGGATCCTTTCTCTGCTGAGTTGATTATACCATCGAAGGGCCGATCCAACCAAGCTATCTTGAAAACAGTGTATTAGCAATTTGTCTTTATTTACATAACCAGTCATCTTCCGACAAAACATGATAAGATGCGCCTTTGGACATCTCGTCCCATCATATTTTTCAAAATCTAGTACTTTAAATTTCAGAGACAGAACCAGATCGGGCACCAAACTAAGCTCCTTGGCACTCAGTGCAGAGAAGACTTTAGTATCTTCTATTGCCTTGAGCCATTCTTCCAAGCTCTTGTACTTATTATGATCATCCATTTTCAACCTGGCTATTTCTACTGGATCATCCAAATCTGGAACAATTGGATCAGCAGGATTAGCCCCGGGGTTCGATGAGAATATACCTTGCCCTAGATGAGTAGGTGGTGCGGGTCGTTGCTCCAGGCCTACAGGTTCCCCTTGAGAATATCCTATTTGTATTGCACGAACATGAGGTGGAGTGAATCCTGGGGGATGGCCTTCACTCTCTTCTCCGGTACTAACTGTAGGGCCTTTCCCTTTGTCCGTTATCCCATTCATCATCAAGGTCATTTGGGCTATCATATTCCGTTGAGCCTCTAACATTTGATCCCTCATTTCTTGTTGAAGTTTTGTCATTTGCTCTTGCATTTGGTCCTACAAGTCTTTCTGGAATTGTTCAAACCTTTGATCCATTTTCTTTGACTTAGCACGTGTACTGTAAGGGTGTTTAGTTTCCAGGTTTCTCTTTTTCTCCCTCTCTTTTCTCTGATAACTTTAACTAATTAGGCTCTTTTTATAGACTTAAATGCATATGATATGATGCAATGCAAAATGAATGAATGTAAGAAAAAGGCATCGATTCAGATTCAACTTCATTTTAGAAAACTTTATTAGAAAACAAAACCCTTTACATAAAATAGACTATAAATATGCTTTCGCCCTATGGCCTAAGGTTTTGATTTTCTCAAGCAAAGAGATTAGCTCTTGGTTAAAACTCGGTTGTAGCTCATATCTTAAGCTCAATATGTCAGCCTCTGCAGCCAAAGTCTGTAGGTGATCAGCTACCTCTCGAATCTGGATTATCGCTTCACCCATGAGGTAATCCCGGCTTCTGACTTGCTCACAAGAATGGTGAAGCTCTCCTCCCAGCGCCTTTCTCTTGTTTCCAGAAGCTCAATCCGGAGCTCACCACTATGTAATGCCGATTCTAGCTCTTCAACCCTATCTTTCATTTTTTTATTCTGTTCAAACTTGATTTCAATTTGTTTTCTGAGTCTTGACTCCGGTAGTGGTGTAGAAATCGCCCAAGCTCAGCTATTCTAGCTTTTAGTCCCTTTTTTCTCCTTTTGGATTTCTATCATGCCCTTCTCTAAGGCCTCTTTTTGCGTTTGCATTTCTTGAAACTTTTTCTCCCAATTGCTAACTCTGGCTTTTTCCTCTCGGATCTCTTGTCACCACTGCTCCGAAGTTTTTCCTAATCCAGCGTTTTTTATCATCAGATGCATCTTCTTGTATTCTGCCTTCAAACTATCTCGGTCTTCTTCTACCTTCTATTTTTCCTTTTTAAATTTCTCGGCCTCCGATTTTTGATCATCCACCTCTAATTGGAGGTGCATCTTTTCTTCTTCCAGCTTTTCTATCTTTTTCCAAGCTCCAAACTCATCCGTTCAAAATCTTATTTTCACAATCTCTAATTCTGATGGGACCACTCGTAAGCATTCTTCTCTCGATCGGACGCTCTCTGGATTTGGCTCAGGGACATAATCATTAATCCTTCTAATCCTCCATCCGCTGTACTCTGGGGTCGCTATTGGGCCTGAGGATAACCTTTTCATTCTATGAATCTGATTTCAAGCACTAGAAATCTCTTTAACCCTTTTCTTATAGCTCCCCATTCGTATGAGAACTCGTATTGAGCCAACCCGTATGTTGTTGGTACGAATTGTCTTGAACCATATTGTCTTAGGACCAGCAAAGGGGCATATGTAGTGGCACCCCAAATTCCTAGTAGAGGAACCCAATCGAAGTTTCCACAACGATAAAGGATCTTGTCGAGAATCATCCAAGGAGCCTTCCACTCGACGTCGTCTTCTTGAAGGTTTTGAAGGAGCGCTATCCAGTTTTTTTCGGACACGTCTTCTCTCCTAGTCGTAGCTACTATCTCTTTCAACGGGGAGTAATTCTCTGACAAAAACCAATAAGACACTTTCTCCACTTTCCAGAAGTGACTATAGAACCAGGCCAATAACAACTGCGCACATCCGATAAATCTGCTTTCACCTATTCACCGACATGCATTCAAGGATCTGAAGTTTCGGTCAAGATGGCAGGAACAAGCGTGACCCCTTTGTCTAATTGGCTGAACAGATCAATAACTGTTTCGTCAATGTGTCTCAGGGCTTTTAGGAAGATCACCAGACCGTAAATACACAAGGCCAAGACGTCAATCTTTTTCTTCACATCAGGATGCATTAGGATCAGGTCCCTCAAATATATCCAAGGTATACATTTACCCCTGCCTTTCTTCTGCATTCTAGCTGAGACCCATTGTTCACTCATTCCCGTGATGTTCATCAATTTCTTCGCGAAATTTGGGCTATTGACTACTTTGGAATAAGCTTTATCAACTTGAATTCTCGGACAACGTAGCAAGGTCGTGTATTCCTCTACCGTGGGAACCAAATCTACTTTCCCGAATGCGAAAACAACTATAAGCGAGATTTGAACCGAGTCATTGCTCTGAATAGGTGCTTATCTATTTTGACATCAAACAGGTATGGTAGATCACCGTAGGTACTATAAAACAACCGCTTTGCCTCGTCATCTCACTGGGCTATATTTCTTTCAACTCTGGAGTTCATTCTGCGTGACAACGATATTGGTTGAATCTCGTAATTTCGACACATATCCTCAACTAAGTTGCCCCTTTTTCTAATTGGCTTTGCTCGACCATGTGTGGGCACGCATTATCTTCTACTTTATCAAGGAATTCGCTTTCCATAACCACTCTCTAACTCGAAACCGACCGTGAATCGATGCCTCTTAAAATGGAAATGACATGCGAGAAAATAAAACATCATCAATTAGTACCACGAATGAGATATAAAGCATGTAAAATACACAAACGCCTATCTGAGTAACTACTAAGGTTTGGCATAGTTCAGCTCGGGGTGGGTTCTTAGGCTCTTTACATGTGGTTGAATTCTAAAGTTTGAGGTACCCGAACCAGCAGATTCCTCGATCCTCACCCATTATAGGCTCATATGGACCGAGTTCGGTTCAGGGGAATACATTTCCCTATGTCCATGTGGAAGTCAAAACTTCACGAAGACATAGGTACGGATGTATCCCGAAAGCAGTCCACTAGCCCATGCGGAGGTGAAAACCTCACGAAGGCATAGCTTCTCGCTCCCACTTAAAGGTGTGACCACGACGGTCATGCAATGCAATGCCAAAGTATCCAAGAGATCCAATATAACGTCGAAAGTGTATTTAAAGAAACATGAATTCCAAAACCATTTTCCAATTTTAATCAAAGGACAAGGATCAATCAATCTATGGCCTGATTCTCAACGAAGAAATATATCCCCAGTGGAGTCGCCAAGCTGTCATAATCATTTTTTGGAAAACGGGTCAACTCGAGGGTTTTGAAAATGAAAATAAAGTGAGAGTCGCCACCGATCTTTATTTGGGTATGATCGGATCACCTTTGTTTTAATAACACGCCTCGGTTTATTAAAACGAGGCTTTTGGTCTACGAAAATCTGAGAAAAATGGGTTCGAAAGTTAATTACGTGCGAGGAAGGATTAGCACCCTCAACACACCTGAAATCGGTACCAAACTAATTGATCGATGTCCTAATGTTGAAAACTTTGAAATGATTCGAAAATACGATACTTTTACTTTCAAAACTTAAAGGGATCGGAAGGGACGTTTAAGACTCTTATTTTCGAAGAGATAAAGTATCATGTCCAGTAAGTTAGGGCGCAATACTTTAGACTCCCGAAACTAAGCTCGCCTTCTAAAACTTGGTTTTATATTTGAAGAGGATCTATCGTCATTTGTCCAACGAGAAAACAGAACCCAATAAGTTAGGGCTTGATTTCTCGAGAATCCAAATTAGGAATATAGCCTCTATTTTAGAAGAAAGAAAAGAAACTTATCTCGAAATATCTAGATGTCGAGTCCAGTAAGTTAGGGCGCGACATCTCGAATTTTCGAGATTAAGTATTTTGTTTAAAATTTGAATTGCGATTTTTAAAGGGATATTTCGTTGTTTAGCTTAAACGAGGAAAATCGAAACCCAAAGAAGTTAGGGCTCGATTCTCTTGAATTTCTAAATCTGAAATATTAGTTGTTATAAAGCTAAGACATCGAGAAAGATTAGTGCGACGAGTGATAAGAATATTGATAATAATAACAATAAAGGAAAAATAATAATAGGTAGTGGTAAAGTAAAAGTATTACGATAATAGTAGTATACATTAACAAGAACATGAAATAACGATAACAACGATGATATATAAAAATAGTAATGGCAATTAATGAATGAACCAAGATATATAAAATAAAAACTATATATATATATATATATATGTATATGAAAATAATGATATGATAATAACAATAATAATAATATGAGAAGAATAATAATAGGAACAACAAATAATAATAATAACGCATAAGAAAAAACGAATGCGATATAGTAATGAAATTTAGAAAGAATAAATAATAATAAGTAATATACTAATAAATAAGAAAACAACGTAATATTAATACTATTAAAATAAAATGGTAGATAGCGACGATGTGATAATATTGAAAATAATAGTAATAAACATAGCGATTATAATTTTAAAACCGGAAATAAATGTAGATATAAGTATAGTAATACTAATGACACTAATAAAATAATAGCAGTGAATAATAATATAATAATAACAATACTAATAAAATAAGTAAATAATATAATACAAACAAATAAAATGGCACACATATATATATATGTAAAAAAAAAATAATGCTTGTAATAATACTTAATAACAATAATATCAGATGGTAATAATAGAATGCTGATAATAATAAATAATAAAATGAAACGAAACTATTAAAATCAATAGAAAATTACAAAAATAATTAAAATGGTTAAATTGTATTAAAAATAGAAGTCTTGGGGTCGAATTGTAAATAAAACAGAGGTTCGGGGGCTAGAAGAACAAGCACATAAAAGGTGGGGGACCAAAGAGGCAATTTTCCCAGAAATTTAAACGCAGCGCTTTGAGGGAGGACCAAATCGCGAAAGCGTGCAAAATTTCAGGGCCAATCTGCGAATACTGAAAACTTGATTTGAAAAAAACTAAAAATGCGGAAGGGCTTATTGTGGAATTCCCCCTCCCTTTAAAAACAAGCGGATCCTCCTGGCGAGTCGGGTCAACACGCGGATCTTGGGGGTGAACTTAGGGGCACCCACCAAAACGGCGTCGTTTCACCGACTTATAAAACGACATTTTTGCCCAAAAAAATCATTTGGTCCGCGTTTCAGAAAAAAAAGGAAAAAGGGGGGTGTTTTCTCTGGATGGGTCCAGATCCGTGAGAGACCGCCTTTGGCTTCATTGTCGTTGTCGTTCTCGACCATCACAAGAGATGTGGTAAAAAAGGTAAAAATTTTATTTTTTTTTGTCTTTCTTTTTTTAAAAAAATATGTATGTATATGTGTGTTAAAACAAGAAAGGGTGAAAATAAAAAGTTTGGAAATGATAAAAAAATTCACCTTTTCGACTCCTGTTTGCCCCCTTTTTTTTGTGTTGAATCTTTGCCTATTGCTTCTATTTCTCTCTGGTTCTGTTTGTGTTTAATCTATGCCTATACTGTGCTTGAAAGTGTACTGCAAAAACTTTGTTCTTTTCTGGTATTTTCAGATATGTTTTCTTTCTTTGTTTGAATCTCTTTGCTTTTTTCTTTTCCTTTTTTTTTTTTTTTGGTATTGCTTAAAAAGGAAAAAAAAAATCCCCTCATACAATTGTTTGAAACGGCTTATATAGCCATTCTTTACATGCTTTCTGTCCTTTCTCTTTTAATACTCGCAGGTGACGGCGCAAGTGGCTGGCGGTGGAGATGACAAGGGCGGTGGCCTGCAGCTTTCGACAGTGCAAGTGGGTCAGAAGACCCTAGGTGCTGCACCTAGGGTTTGGGGGGTTATTTTTTGTTATTTTTTGTTTAGTGGGCTAGGGTTATTGGGTTTTAGGATTAGTTTTTGGGTTTGGGCTTATGATTTGGGCTTGTTTGTATGTGGGTTAATTGGGTTTGGGTTTGGGCCAGGCAAAAATGGGCTTGTACAAAATTCTAGGGAAAAGCGATTATAAAGATTCTAAATCCATAGTATGTAACGATTTTATGGCTAAATCATTAAGTGTAGTATGATGGTTGTTTATCTTATTCATTAATTATATGATCGAATTCTATCTTTACTTATAAAAATAAAACGCATTTCATAACCAATTGTTTATCTCTTCAAAGAACTCTCATGACAAGAGGATTAATTATATTGTTATTGACGGTAAATATGATCAAAATTTTTTATAGGTAATTAAAGTGAAGATAAAATGTTTTTCCGACCATGATGGTGATTGATGCAACCGATTACTTGCTCTCAAAAAGGTGAAAACCTACATTTAACATTTTCATTGAATAAGAATGACCTAGCTACACATTTTTTAACCTTTCAGAGAAGGATCGTCTGGTTCAGTTCCCTATCAATTAAGGTAACTCCGCATACAAGTTAATGGTGTGTAAGTGCTTAAAGAAGGGTTTAGCTGCTTTCTAAGGTAAAATACTACTGGTTGATTTTGGAATTAAATTACAAACAAAGATAAAATCAACTTTTCACATTAACATGTGGAATTTAAGACTGGTTCATAATAAATGTCTGCAGTTCGAATTTAGGGTAGTTTAATATTATTTTGAGAAATAAAACATTGTTAAATATAATATTTTTAAAATTTTTTAGAACAAAAAAATGCTTTGCAAAAATTATTTTAATCAAGAATAAAAATAGAAAATTTTAATTTTTGTTTAAAAGCGTTTTCTAAGTCAAAAATACTTTTGAGAAATGCTAAACTAAGATTAATATTATTAACATACAAGTATAATTGATGGACGTAGGAGAAAGAGCAAGTTGTTGACCAGTGGTTACCCACAATATTATCTACTGTTTTTTATTACAAAAAGTTGCATGAAATGAAACTGAGAACAAATGAAGTGGGTCGTCCTTTATATTAATTACCATGAATAAATTAGAGAATAACAATGGATATCTTAGTTTATTGAAATACACTTGGATTAATTTATACATATTGTGAAGCCCATCCCATTTTCCCCGGTCTATTGTTAATCATCATGGCGATTCAAATTTTGATATTATTTTAGTAGACTGAATCGGATTACTGGATTGTTAATAGACTAAATTCAGAATTTCAATTTTATGAATAAATTGGATTAAACCTGACTTATATTTATTTATAGGTACTAAGTTTACATTTTAATTACTCAATTTTAATAAGTTATAAAATGACAAATAAATTATTTAAAATTTTTCATTTAAGTCATTGGACTATTAAAATAGGCATTGTATGACTTTTTCTATTTGCACCGCCTACACTAATAGAACAACGCTTACGTTCCCCTTCTCTTTTACATTCCAGTTTATTTTTTTCTATGAAACAACATTAAATATTAGAATCTGTGAACTAACATCCAAACAACTTTCTTCTCCTATCTTTGATACTGATCGTCAGATCGATTTGGATCTAAAGAATGTTCTTCTACTTGTCGATGGATATTGATTCACCATATCGATTGTCGAATATTTGTCGTTTAGAGCTTGCTAACTAGAGTTTTTTTTTAAGGCAAAAAAACCTCAATAGCCCAATGACTTAAATAAAAATTCCAAATAGTGTAGTGACTTAAATGAAAACTTTCAAAAGTTTAGCGATCATTTTGTAACTCCTTGAAATTAAATGATCAAAATGTAAACTTACTGACATTGAATGTAATTTACCCATATTTTTATTTTTTCCTCTCTTTCCCCTTTCTCTCTCCTTAATCCACCTATTATAAAAACGGATTAGTTGGCCTTATAATGATAAGGAAGATCCTTTATTACTCTTTTGTAACTCTATTTCAGCTTTTCTTCCTCAAAACTATACCATATTTACTTCAACAAAACTTCAGTGTGTCATGAAAGGAATGCATCTTTTCTGTGCTTCTCCAGCTTCCATAGCCACCTGCTCACGCTTGGACCATCGCTCCATGGTCGGCCATGGCCATAGGCCTCATGATCCTCAAAAGTCTAAGCCATATTCACCTCGCTCATCACAACTGCCTATAATTCCTAACAAGCCTGTTAAGCCAAGTGATGTACGTCGTAAAAGCTCAGCCCATATTCATGATCTAACTAGTCCTCCAACCAGCGGTTCCACGAGATATCTTCTAAGTGATAGGCCCTTTATCGATTGTTTATCAGACTCTGACCATGTCTCAGCAAAGCCTAAGCATGTGGTGGTTTTGAGGGTATCAATCCACTGCAAAGGATGTGAAGGAAAAGTAAGGAAACAAATCTCGAAAATGGAAGGTCAGTTTCAGTAACAGATTGAAAAGCTTTTGCTTATATTATCTGACCATGCTTTTGCAACATGTTTGTTAATGTTAAAGCAAAGCATAAAACTCTAAGTAGTTATTATTGGTCGTAAAGAAAAATGCAGTATCATATTTGAAGCTAGGTAGACATGATGTTATTCAACATTTGTTTTGTTTGTTTTGTTTGCAGGAGTGACATCATTTAGTATAGATTTGGCCACAAAGAAAGTGACGGTAGTTGGTTGGCGATGTAACACCTTCAAGCGTTCTAGCAAGCGTGTCCAAGGTGAAGAATGCACTCATCTCCATCTGCATCTCCACCCGTGGTCAAACCAATTAGTGATTAAAATTACTCGAATTCCAAACTTGCTGGATGTAATCTCTAATAATGCTATTAGAATTTGCAGTTGGTGTGGATTCCCATGTCTACATGCATGCTTAGATACAAAAATGCAACGTAAATTAATCCGATGTAAGCTTTTAGGATTATTATCGTATCATAACCTTTGTTTTATTTAGATTATTCAAAGATAAAGAGGATGTTGAGTAATCCCTAAATGGATTAATATTGCATTGTAGAAAACCCTAAATTGGGTAACCCCTCTAATTTGTTTTTGGTTAATTATGTCATAGGTCTATGTACTCTTCACAATTTAAACTTTAATCCATATTATTTTATTTGGAATTTAGTTCCTCTACTTTTTAGATTTTAAAATTTATATCCGATTGTTAAAACTATTAAAATTATTGGTGTTACATTTTGAAATTAAAAAAAAACTCATTTGTTGGCATTATAACTAAAAAATAGAATTTTAATGAACTTAAATCTAATAAAATAAATTTAAAAATATTAACAATTAAACTTGAATTTAAAAGTCTGAAAAAATAAAGTGACTAAATTTCTAAAAACAAAAATAAAATGACTACAAACGGCTTGAACAGGATAAAACGAACCCAGGCCTTTATCTGTGTAATATTATTTTTGGATACAGTGGGCTTGGCCCGTGACTTTGAGCCCACTGGAAGCTAGAGTGAATTTGAAAACCCTATCTATATAAACCCTAATTTCTTCTTCGCCTGTTACCAGCAAACCCTAACGGCTCCGCTTCTTCATCGACAGGTCTCTCTTGCTGCCCTATTTTCTCTTATATTTTTCATTTCCCTATATTCTGTTTCGTAGTGATTTCGGCTTTTTTATGTATAAAAATTGATTTTCTTTGTTCTGCTTTAGGGTTTACAAGGGTTTGAGGCAGCCGCAACCAATGGCCCCCAAAGGTATTTTGGATTTGAATTTTATTGATTCTGAACATTTTACTCTGCTTCTACATAATTTTTCATCGTAATCCTTGTTTATAGCATTTTGTAATTTATATTGATTGTCGTGTCTAAATTATGTAGTTGACAAGAAATCAGATCCAAAGGCACAGGCCTTGAAAGCAGCGAAAGCAGTGAAATCTGGAGCCACATTTAAGAAGAAGGCCAAGAAGATCCGAACCAAGGTTACGTTCCACAGGCCAAGGACCTTGAAGAAGGATAGGACCCCAAAGTACCCACGCATTAGTGCTCCACCAAGGAACAAGCTTGATCATTATCAGATTCTCAAGTTTCCCCTCACGACTGAGTCTGCAATGAAGAAGATTGAAGACAACAACACTTTGGTTTTCATTGTTGACATTCGTGCTGATAAGAAGAAGATTAAAGATGCTGTCAAGAAGATGTATGATGTTCAGGCCAAGAAAGTTAACACCTTGATCAGGTAATCTTTTATAATAGTATACCCACTACAACTTATTTCATATAGCCCAAGAATGATCAGTGGTTTGATATAGTTGTTACTACTAAAGTTTGTAGACTAGTAAGATCTTTGATATTCATTGGATATTTGGTTCGGTGTATGCTAAATGTGAAGAACTGCAAAAGAATAATACATTGGTTCTGTATGTTTTCGAAATCTAATTACCAACTTTGAGCTCATTTCTCTGTTGATTTGCTTTAAAGCAACGGTTTTCTTTGTTTTCTGCAGTATTACATACATTTGCTTGCTTGTGTTCTGCAATTAGGCTTCTTGACGACTCATTTGTTTCATCTCTTCATGTTCATCTTATGTCTACAGCTTTAGTGTTTTAGATATTAATTATGTGGTTATGTTTCTCTTAATCCAGGCCTGATGGAACAAAGAAAGCATATGTTAGGTTGACACCCGAATACGATGCCTTGGACGTTGCAAACAAAATTGGTATTATCTAAGCTAGTTGGTAGCTACCTTGTTGAGCATTTATTTTCCTTTTGTTTGCAAAGAGTAATTGAGCAGGTATTTTTATTTTTATTAGCACTTAAAAGTTTGTAATATTGCATCGTTGTTGCCAATTAGCCGTCTCTGGTTCAACTTAAGACAGAAGGTGATTTTTGATTTACATGCTTTGGGGCATTTGTTTAAAAATGGTTCACTGCTTGAATGTTAGCTATTTATACAAAACCGTTGTTATAGGGGCCACCTGTTGAATCAAATCTCTGGTTCAGCCCCAAAAGATCTTCTATCTATAAAGTCACCAAAATTGCGAACGTCTAAACAGAATATTCAGGCCTTTCTGTTAGATTGAGAACACTTGATCTGCAAAGTGGGCAGCTTGAGTGTGATCGAAACCATGTGTCGATGCAAGAAACGTGGAAGGCATGTGTGCAACTTGGTAAATGTTTTAGCCATTCTCCTTCTTCAAACTCAGCCAAACAAACTGCACAATCAGTGTTGCTCGGCCACGGCGGTTCTTTATTTCCCTTCTTGAATTGGGATATTGGAGGGAAGTTGAGAACAGTAGATTCCAGTGCATTGCTCTGAGTTTGTGAAGAAGGATTGTCAAAGTTGCTTTGATCACTAGGAATCCGGCTTTGAAGCTGGTTTCTGGGGAATATTGCAGCATTAAATTCACGGCAGAGTCGTCTCAAAACCATGTAGGAACTAAGTAACATGAAGATGATAGAAACAATAGCAACTGAGAGAATTAGCAAGGGATTCCACTTCGGTGGTTGTGGCGCTAAAGCTGGAGCTGAAAAGGGAGGCATGCTATACATGGTGAAATGTGAAATAAAAGCATGCAAAAGGGCTTTGAACGAAGGTAAGTTGCTGAATTTATTGAAGCTAATCCTTTAACCTAGATTGAGAAGAGCTCTTTTCATAGGAATGTAAGCCATGATCGTTTAGCTGAAAAGGGGAACGGTTAAATCTAAGGAGGAACAAGTAAAGACATTGGGGCAGTGGCGATAATATTAAGTTTTTCTCTTATTCCATCTGCCGCCAAAGAGTTTACCAACATCTTAGACACTGACAATTTTAACTGTGAAGACAAAAATCAGGGATAACAACTTCCCATTCCCTTCCCAATACGCTTGCCAAATTTTTTATTGTTGTATTATTTTTTGAATTCAAATGAACTAATATTTAAAAATTAGAGTTCATTTTTATTAATAAATTTATTTATTATTTCATATTAATAATTTTTAATGTTAAAGTAAACAAATTTGAAATTGTGGTAATTTTATTAAATTCGTCATTCGACGTCGGATGGCGTAAATACGTATTGAGGGCGTCATCAACTTCAGTGGATGGCAATCCACATCGATTGGGATCTTTACGAAAGATGTTTAAGGAGGATGATTTATTAAGCGACATCCACCGTGAGGGTCCTCATTTGTTGCGAGTTATGGAGGATCGGACGATGAATCCGATGTGGATCCACCTCGGGAGCCAGGGCTTGACGGTGCAGAAGTTGGATTATTTTACGAGCCGGAGCCGTTCCAATTATACCTGAAGACATTGAGGGCGGTTCAGACGAAGAAGAAGAAGATCCATTATTCAGGGCATACTCAGCTCCAGCGCACATGCATAATGTCGATCTATCTCAAGATGATGCATTGGAGTTTTCTGAACTACCATACCGGACGCGTGATCGTACAAATTCTTCGTTGGATTTGGACCAATTAGAAGTTGGTAACCAGTTTTCCAACAAGAATACTTTTCTTGGTGCATTGAAACAATCTGACATCGAGAGCAGGGTTAACTACACTATGGTTAAATCAAAGCTCGATAGGTGCGAGGCGAAGTGTGCGGTGCAAGGCGGCACATGTTCATGGAAAATCATGGCGTCGTTGAGGAAAAGGACAGGGATGTGAGAGGTGAAAAAGTACAAAGGTCCGCATACATGTCTTATCGGTACAATACCACTATGTGTTCAATGATTTCGAATAACACTAATATTATGTAATGTTGCATTATTTAACGTATTTCGTTGACAGGTGTAACACAAGATCATCCGAGGATGGATTCAGACATGTTGGCTGATTTAATAATCCCGACGGTGAAGGCCGATCCCAAAACTACAGTGCCGGCCTTAATTGGCAATATTCGTAGCCAAATGGGGTACACGCCCTCTTACAGAAAGGCTTGGATAGCCAAGCAGAAGGCATTGGAAAAGTTGCACGGTCGGTGGGATGCTTCATATAATGAAGTGTGGCAGTGGTGTCAGGTGTTGGAGACGTATGTCCTAAGCGACTATGCACCTTGAAACAGGCTGGCGTACTACAACGATCGTCTGCTTCGTGGGTGCGCAGTGTTCAGCGCTGATACGGACATTTAAGCAATGCGAGATGCTTTTATATCTGCAAGCCATTGGTACAAAATGCGGTACCTTCATGTATGGTAGATATACGCGGCGGCTATTGCTAGGCTTGTGGCACAAGACGGTGTGGGAGAATCCTTCCGATTATGTTCGCAATAACACCGAAGTCGGTGATGACTAGGACTTCTTCCTATCTAGGTTAAGGAGGCATGTCGCCTCAACGACATATCGTTATATCGGATCGGGGCCTGGAATACTTGCGGCAATAGAGCGACGAGGAAGCATGTGGCATCGCACACACCATCGATATTGTCCGAGGCATGTTTCATGCAACTATTATGGGCAACACCGATCTAAAAAGATGAAGCTTGACAAGTGGCCGATATGGGTATGAAATATCTATTAATATAATTTCTTTTGAAATTTTCAATTTATTCGCAATTGAATAGTGGTATGTAATATTCGCTATCAACGTATATTGGCGGTGCGAGATCAATAAAGACCGTTTTCACGAGATGTTGGCGGTTCTTGTGCAGATAACGCCAAAGGAGTAGAGTACACATGCAATATTCCTTTTGAGCAGTGGACACAAGCATATGACGGCACCTACAATATGGTCATATCTTAAATGCATAAATTCATGCTAAAGGAACCCGTCATCTGCCGATTCTGATGATTTTGCGGAGATATTTTCGTTTAAGCGGCACTATTTTCAAGAGAGCGGCGAGTTATCGAGGCGATGCAAGGAGGCCATGTATGGAGCCCAAGGTCTTGCAAGAAATTAACCGTGGGAAGGCACGGCGAACACCATGCACACTGTGTGTCACAACCATGACGACCTATGGTTTTGTGTCACGGAGTTTGATGACCGAACCAAGGTATTGTTGGCGGGCATTATCGTACACTTGACAAATAGGACATGCGATGTGGGATATTTGATGCACCGTTACCCATGTGCTCATGTACTTGCGGCTTGTCATAATCTTCGTCTTGACCCATGAGCTATGTCGACGAAGTCTACAAATTAGAAAACATGTACAACGTGTGGAGACACGTATTCCCACCGATCCCGGATGAGCGTAAGTGGCCATCGGTGTCGCTTGCAAGTATAAGCTATTGCCGGATAGAGAATTGAGGCACAAACCAAAAGGTCGACCTTCCTCGACTAGAATACACAACAATATGGATATCAAGAACCGACCAACCAAAGTCGGTGGTGCGGGTGGTGTAGGAACCCGACCATACATCTCGCTCGTGTCCAAATCGGACTAGTTGACCGTGTTCTTAGCTTGTTTGTCTCTTCTTGGCTATGTAATTTACATTTTTTTTAAGGAAAAGCGGTGAACTTTTGTACAATAACTCAAATTTATTAAATATAAGATAATTAAATTGCAAAAAATAAAAATTAAACAATTTCTATTTTATCAAAGATATTAAAACTAAATTAAAAAAATTAAATTACAAAAGAAATAACATTAAACTCAATTTTATTAAATATAAAAAATTTATATTGCAAAAACTAAATTATCAATGAAAACTTCTTATTTATTAAATATATTACAACTAAATTACAAACAAATAAAAATAAAGAAAACTTCTTATTTATTAAATATATTAAAACTAAATTACAATAAAATAAAAAATAAAAACAATTTCTTATTTTATTACATATATTAAAATTAAATTACAATAAAAACTTAAACAATTTCTATTTTATTAAAGATATTAAAATTTAATTACAATAAAAAATTAAACAACTATTATTTTATTAAATATATTAAAACTAAATTAAAAAATATAAAATAAAATAAATTTTATTTTATTAAAAAATCAAATTAAATTACATACAAAAAATACACTTCTATTTTAGTGAAAATATTAAAATTAAATTACAAACACAAATAAAAATAACTTTTTCATTTAAAAATAAAAAATTTATTACAATTTAAAAAATAAAAAGCCCATCCTAATCAAAGTTGATGGGGGGTGGGAACCAAGTGCCCTGAGGAGGCGGTGGTGATTCTGTGTTGGATTCCTCCTTCTTCTAGCTTCGTGAGGTCGTGGAACCTCGGCGGAATCGAGTTCCTTGGCGGTGGAGTGCAGTTCAGGTGTTGCGATGATGACCTACCTTGATAAAATAATGACCCGGAGGTGTTTGCATAAACCACGGCGGGTGGCATCGCATCCGTCTGGTGAAGGAGCACAGTAGATGTAATCGCTCCCGACGACGCCTCCTCAATCCCACACCGGCGTCGGCCTCACGATCGGTGGCTAACGGAGTTGTTGAGAACGGACTCGAACCCGCCATGCATTCCAACACTGGGTGGAACTAGGAAAAGGAAACATATATGGGTTAGGAGGATACATATAAGGCGGTACGCACCGCATAAGCTGTGGATCTTTGTGATGTCGGTTTTGTCAATTAAACCGATGGGCCCGTGATTGTGTAGGCGCCGTTAATGGGCCGTGGTATCGTAGGCGCTTTGTTCTTTGGGCCCGCCTCATCACCCTTCTCCTTGAATGTAAAGGGCCCGACGTTCCCTTCGCCATGAATTTGCCGTCGCCTCTCTTCATCCGACAACAGAATCTGACTTGCCATGGATTCTAAACCATGGCATGTACTCCAACACGCACGCTAACTCAGAACTATGATCGGTTCCGATTAGGTAAAAAGTCATCTGGGTTCTCCCATGTCTCGATATGTTCGACCAAAATCTTGGCCAATCAGGTGTCTTGCTTCTAGTAAGTCCACTTTGTGCTCACCATCGAGCACCTCAGGAGGCACGGGAATCGGTTTTCGGCATCCAAATTGCCGCAGAACCCGATCTTACTGGTGCATCTCCATGGTCGCGTAGGTGATTAGCGGGACCTTAAAGTGCCAACTGTTCGGATTTTGCGAACTCCTCCGAATTCTTGCCGAATTTCGGGATCCTCGTCACGGTGTCCATTGAAACTATATTAACATTACCAAAATATTAGTTATATACATAATATTAGACACTACATACGAAATACTAAATTATAATAACGAAATTGACACTTACTTGTGATTCCGCCGTTGTTCCAATAGAGTCGATATCCTCAAGCGAGTTAGGTATTCCAACATGACTCGTCGGATGGTTCCACCTAATTAAATAAACTTTTAGCATGCAATTATACTATAAATCCACGACATAATTGTAAGATATAATATTAAATTTACCTCGTTATCGGTGGGAATGAATATGGTCGGTCGAGTCGAGGGCGTAAAATGGAAATCGAAACCATGCCCATGATGCGGTAGAGTGATAGACAACCTCCGATTTTTGCTTTACTCGGCGGCGTCGCCTGCACATCTCCGGTACAACCTCGATAGCAGGCGGACTTCCAACTCAATTCACCGGTTGCTTCTCAAATCAACAAGTTTGAGAGCCATCTCGGTGGACGAGGTTTCTAGAGAGGTCCCATCGATAGTCTCCAATTATCAAGCATGTATGCCCAGCATATCTGGTATTCTTTCTTCTTCGGTCGAACCTTCATTCGGTGCGGAATGCGTCTCGTAACCAAGCCATATCGATCCGAGCTCCTTGAATTCTATCCGGAATGGCACCCGAAGCTCGTAGCATCTGACCATCCAATCGAGAGATATTACGGACCGGTGACTCTGATTCGGCCCACCGGTAATCCCAATCAGAATCGCACATCTTCTAAGGTGATGGTATACTCTCGCATGGCGGATGGAAAGTGTGCGTCTCGAGTCTCCACCTTTCTATCAACGCTACCGATCAAATGCGGTCCAACTTGAACCCCTACCTATTGTGGCCACGTGCCAAAAAACCTTCCATGCAGTAATTTCTCGATCAATGGCGATGGGGATCGGACATGTTCTTGAATATAACATTGCAACACCGATCTCTGACTGCTTTAAAAATTATAAAATTCAAAATTAATTAAAATTGCATAATCATCAAAATTTTTTGGTGTTTTTTTATGTTGCTTTTACGTTCTCTGGGATTCAGGGATTCATCTCAAGTTTGTTAGAGTTGATTTTTAGGCAATGAATAGTATACTCGGAAGATCTTGATTGCATATGGTTAGATTTTCCATGTGGGCGTGTAGTTTTGGGGTTTCAGTTTCAAAGTCAGCTTTACTTTTGGTGATAGTTTCAATTTGCTTTGTTGGAGTTTTATGCTCTTCTCTTCATTGTGGTTTTGTGTGATAATCTTGTAGAAAAATCTTTCAAGGGATTTATAGTCATGTGATTTTTACATAAAAGGAATCCATCTCATTTGATTTGTTACTTGTGGTTGTAATGCTTTATTTTGTATTGATCTTTGAGGTCTTCAAGCGTCCTGGCGAGATTTTCCTAAAAAAATATTGCAGCATTAAATTGACGGTAGAGTGATTCTATGACGGATTTGTGTTGAAATGATGAAGAAATGAAGTGAGTTCCGATAGAGAGGAAGGAATGGAGCAGCTGAGAAAATATAACTCTAATACTCAGACGAGAGGATCTCATTATTTATACAACCGTATTATTGTTAGATTCAATAAAGATGAATTGATGTACCACAATTCTCAAACTCACATTCGCTAAATACAAATATAACAACACTGCAACACTGATTTATTGACGAATTGACCATCACAGTCACACACTAACTTCACATAACCTCACCCTTACTTTTGCTTAAGTTTTGATACCACTAAGATGATACAAACAATAGCAGCTGAGATAATTACCAAGGGATTCGCCAGTAGGATGACACACATTATAGTAACTGAGAAACTTACCCATGGATTCCGCTGCGATGATTCTGACGGTGGAACTGCAGCTGACGGTGGCATGCTTTGCTATATATAAATTATAACCAAGATATAGGTTGAATTGTGAAAAGTAAAAGCATGCAATGAATTTATTATTGGAGCTAATCCTTCATGCCAGAATGAGAAAAAAAAAAAAAACCATTCAGAGTCAGAGATAATTGGAAGGTCAGCCCCGCTGGTTCGCGGAAACGGGGAACGGTTAAACCTAAGGAGGATAAAGTAATGACAGCCTTGCAAGGCATTGGTGATAATATCTAAGATTCTATTGAAATCATGCAAAGGGGCTTTGAATGATAATATAAATTAGGAAAACGAGCAAAAATAAATATTTCTTTTTCACTGTTCACAAAAAGTGTTAAGACATTATTTAACATATTAAAATGTCCTTTAAAAAAAAAAAATCTCCTTTGCTCTTTAGAAAGATATTTAGATGATACCTTCTCAAATCAAATTTTAATTTTATTGGCCGCGGTATCAACTTTTAAATTGGTTGTGTCCATTTTACACTCGTAATTTTTGTTTGGTCAACTTTGTTTTCTCTAAAAATAATAGTGGTTTTAATTTTAGCTTTTAGTTTCTAGTCATGTTTTCACAGATCTATTGGAAATTATTCTTGGAGAGTTTTATCATGGTAAAGTATAATGATAGGGTTCATAAAATTAGAACCTGAGATGATGAAATGAGAATAGGTCATTTGAGATTTAACTTTTTGTGCATCACTATGCGGTGAGTCTCTTGAGGCTCTTGGCAGTAGTTTTGAAGATCATCGTTAGGTTGGTTTGATGATGGTTAGACTAAGATGCAATTTTCAGCGATTGATCAAAGTAATGCATCATTGGTTTGTTTTTGAATACTTTGAGTATTGCGGTTATTATTAATTTGTCTTTCTCCTCTTTTGAAAATATTATGCAAATATGATATTAGTATATTAATTTATACTATCTTATTTATCATTGGACTATATATTACACTTTTGTACCCTTATTATTTATGATTCTTATTAATAATATTTTATTTTAAAAATACACGATATTAACTTAAAATAGAATGAGGTGTTTTAAGTAAGTATCATGTTGAACCAACCCATTATAGCTTTAAAAAAAAAACAACATTTTCTTTTAGCCCGACCCATTTCATATCTTATTCATCACTTAAATGTGATTATTGGAATTTTAAATTATAATGAATTTGATAAATACATTACATCATCTTTTAAATTAATATTATAAAATTCGATCTCATAAAATTAATAATTTCTTTTTTAATGTACAACAACTACTCACTTTAAAACTACAATTCATAAATTAGTATTTAAACTATATTTTTTATCATAAATGATACTTAAACTGGTTTTCTTTCCTTAAATTGATACATTCATTAATCAAACCATCCACAAATTAGTACATAAACTATTTTCCCCAATTTGGTATTTCAACTTTTTTTTTTTGTCACAAGTACCTCAACCATTATTCTTACTTATTTTTCACCAAAATATTATATCCATTAAAAAAATAGTCAATCATAGACCGCCACATCATGTAAACATTTAAAATTAATTTTTAATTCATTTATTGGTGTTTTCTTTTCTTTTCTTTTACCTTATTTCTCTCTCTTTACTTTTTTTTTCCTATTTTTCCCTTTTTTTTTCTTAGTTCTTTTTTTATAATATCTAGCAATGTAAAAAATCTCAAAATTCGCCCTCTCAAGGACAAGACGTTGGCAATTACTTTTGTTTTCGAATTTCTTCGCCTGCTTGCTCGACTTAACGAGATTGCTTGACTTAACAGGATTGAAAAAGTTCTTTCCTTCATCAAAATCAATGTTTTTAGAATTAGACCGAATTGGTCAATTAGATTGGTTTGACTGGGAATTGGCCAAGGTACTACTTCAGATATAGGGGTTCAACCGATTGACTTATAAATCGGTACAGGTCAGTTGAATTGGTTTTTTCTATTTTGAAAATATTTGGGTACCAAAATGGGAAAACAAGCATAGTTTAAGTACCAATTTGAAGGTTAACTTTTTTTTTATAGACTTAACAGTTTGATTAACGAAGGTGTAAACTTGGAGGAAAAAGAAGTTAAATACAATTTATGAAAAAAAAAATTTAAATATGAAGACAGAAATATCAATAATTTAGATAGTAATATTCAATATTACTTTGTAGTGATTGAATTTTTATAAAAAAATTGCATTTAGTTTGAGTAGCAATTGTAATACGGATTATAGTCAATTTGCACGGAAATTAAAAGAAATATAGTTATAACGGAAATTATAGCCAATTGTAATAAGGAGACTATTATACATCCATACCTCATACTTAATTTTATTTTAAAATTTTAAATTATATTTTCAATCAATGAAAATTAAATAATATATTTAATGCAATTTTAAATAAAATAATATTAATATTTTATATAAAATTTAAACATTCTAACTAAAATTTATTATTTCTATTTCATTTAAGAATGTAATTAATTATATTAAAATTTAACATAAGAGGATGTTATAGAGAACTAATTTAATAAAGAGTGTACTTCATACTTTATCATTGATGTTGTTATAGATATAAAGTTATTATAGAGGTAAAAATAATACATAAAAATCGATTCTTCGACAAACTAGATTGTTATACTGACATAATGTTAGAGAACTGAATGTATATATTTTTCTACTAGATTGATGATGCGTCGTGAATCAATTAAAAATTTGACTAAGACAAGTGTACATATCAATTAATAGTATAGCAACGGTGAATAAATATATCGTTCTCACGAAGACTAAAAGTACTAGTAATTACCGTCTTTCTATTGTTTAATTGAATAATTTGAGTGATTGATTAAAAACTAAAATTAAATATATTAATTAACTAATGAACACGGACATATCAAGAAAATAAACTATTAACAACCAAGAAGAGAAATAATACCCAGGAAAGAATTCATTTAGATCTCATCTATCATTATCAATCTAAATTACACAATTTATTTACTTAGTAACTTGAACCGTAGAAATCCTTAAATTATGCTAATATTTCTTTCGATAGTAAGAGCAACTAACTCTAGGTTGATTAATTGAAATTTCTATCTAATTAAAACCCCTATTATCGCATTAACTCGTGCAATAGATTCCCCGGTTAGATTTGACTCTAATCCAATAAATTGATGTCGTCCTATTTCTAGAATTGTATGCAACTCCACTCAATTATACAAGATCTAATCTTAAACTGTGTCTATTCCTTCTCTGACTTAAACACATCAAACATGGATCAATAATCTAGAAATATCAAACCAAGAATTAAGCACATATAATTGAGAACAAGATTTAAGTATTTATTGCGTAAAATAAAAATCAAACGACAAAATCCATCATAAGTATTTAGAAAATTAGTTTATGATTGAAAATAAAAACAGCCAAGATACAGTATAACCGAAATAAATAAAAAAACTCATTATAATCTCCTAAGAAATCAACTAGGAATCTTCAATCTTAACGGAAATCTACTTCACAATCGACTTCAATGGTGTTTTTCAAGTTGTTTTCTTAAATATTCTATGTTTGCTCTCTCCTATCTTAGAATGTCTGAAAAACCTAAAATCGCGCTTCTTCGCAGTTTAGAGTACAAATCTGCTCAATCAACATGGCCTACCACATGGTCGTGTAGTAGCCCGTTTGAATCACACGATCGTGTGGCCAAGTCATGTGGAATGAGTCAATCTGTATGGTTCTTGTAACTTACTACGGTTTTCACTTATTTTGCTCGCAAATGCTCTATTAAACATTAAAACATGAATATAAAAGATTAGGAGTATAAAATTTACCACATTAATATTGAATAATCACAAAAAAAAAAAAAACACATTAAAAACAAAATTAAAATATATTACTTTTAACACTTAGCATTAGCATACATCTGCATCTATTTTTAAAAAGCTGTCTATGACAACCATCTCTTTAAATATGAAACAGTACACTAAAACATATAATACCAACACATAAAAACGATACCACATTCGGTCAACATCACTAAGTGTGCCTAACAATCAAAAACTTGGGGCCGCCATCCCAAGACAATGTCCATCATCAAATCACCTACCATTCCACTCCAACCGCTTTCATTTACTCATTTATCATCAGTTCCTTTACCGTACTCACGTTTTCAAAATTTTCATTCATATCTTTTAATTTGTCCCAAAATAAGTAGTCCCAACGTACTTTCTATTGATATATTCACAGTCATAGTTCTTTATATTTCAGTTTTTGCATATTCAGCTTTAACTGCAAGGATTTTTTAAGGTTAAATTTCATCGAAGAGGATCATGAATAAAAAATACATATGTAACCTTTTGGTTCAAATAAAGTAATAAACCAGAAGTAAAAAGCGTTTAAAAGGCTGTACTACTCTAAAATCATCCAAATTAATCCTCTAAAAAGCGTATCCAATGTACACCATCACTCTCACATTGATTTTAACGTTTACAAAACTGAAGAAAACCTACTTTCAACTCATTGAAGCTTTTGGCGCTTTCCTGCTAGGAATGAGATTTGAGAGTTAGCACCATTGCTCAGCCCAGGGGCAGAACCAGAAGCTGCAAAATCCAACATAGAGACTGAACATGACTGACCAGACCCACGAATCATTTGAGGGCACATTGGTGATGAGTTGTTCAATTGTTTTACAACAACAGTAGAACTGGGATTGGGATAGACACCTGGTTTCTGGTTATCAAGTTTAGAATGACAAGCTTTGATGGAAATAGGTGGGATTTTGTAAGTTTGCAAAGGCGGTGGGGGATTTCGCCATTGCGGAAGGGGCCCAGCAACGAGAAGTGTTTGAAGAAGAGGGCTTGCTTCCATTACGGCTTGCAAAAGCTTCCCTTTTTCAGGAAAAGTTTTCCCCTTTGCAAGGTTATCAATCAAACTGTTGTCAGCCATGTTATTATTAATGCTTGAAAAATCTGGTGAAGTGACTGCATCGAACAAGGAATCTACTGGGGAAGACCCATGTGAGGGTTGATGATTATACGTCTCTGATAAACTGCTTGATTCAGTTATGCTTGAGTTTGCTTTTGCTGCTGCAATCATAAGCAGATTTTCAGGCTGGGATTGAGGGAGGATTGTAGAAGAAGAAGACGAAGAAGAAGAAGCCATTAACTTGTTAACTAGCTTTTGGAGCTGATCTCTTGCTTCATCTCTTTCTTGGCAAGCAAGTTTTACAAGATTCACCAAATGGTTCACTTCATCCCTGTATTTCCTTATTTGTTCATTTGCTTCCATTTTCACCGACTCTAGCTCAATACTAGTGTATTGAAGCTTGAGTTTCATTTCATCAAAACCCTGTTTAACCAGAAAAAAGAAAAAGAAAAAGGGTTAGTTTCAGACTTCATCAAAATTGCACTTGCCAAACCCTATAGTTTTACTGGGAACATGTCGACCCAAAATAGACCTATATTAAAAAAACATAGAACATTGAACCAGAAATATTAACATAAACCAAGTAAGACCACCTCTTGATAGTTCCACAAGGGACCCAAGTCTTCCATTTGCTGGGGAAAAAAATGAACACAATGAATGCAAAGAAAAGAAAAAGGAGGAAAAGACCAGAAATACTAAGAAAGGGAGTTAAGAGAAGGCAGGCATTTATAGAGCAATGGAATGCAAATAAAGACAAGAAAAAGAGATGGCTCTTCTTTTTTCTCCTTTTTCTCACTCACGCAATGTTAAAAGTTTCCTATTGGATAATACATAAATAAATCCCATTAAACCCTTTCCCACCTTTTCAGTACTCTTCTCCCTCTCCTTCCATTTCTTCCTCTTTATTACTATTACCATATGCTTCCTACTTTTTTTAGGTCGACCTATCAAAACCTCAAATGTTATAGAATGTCCCTATATTTCATTTTTTATTTTATTTTTACATACTATAAAATATGTCCAACTTTAATTAGATATATTTCAACTCGTATTTTTTAAATAAAATATCTTAAAATTTTTAAATAAAAATTAATTGGTCTGATTTCATGTAGATGAAATTCGATTTGTTCGCCACCGAGAGCTTAGAATAAAGTTTGACTCTCGTACAAGGAACGGATGTTTCTAAGTTTCATCATTTTCCTTGTATACTTCACACGGTTTCCCTTCCTAACGGTTTCTTACCCATTTTTTTTATATTATAATTAAAAGTGTGTTTATCTATTTTACGGATAGAGATTAATTATGTTTTGATCAGAGTAAATATTGATTTTAAGATTTAAACTTAATTCAAATGCATTGGTTGGTCTTTCTTTTAGTTTGTAATTATGTTTTATAACTTCCATGATCTTTGATTTTAATGCTTATTAGATATACTCGGAGGGAGGGATATTTAAATTAGACCTCGAGTGAATGAAGTTCGGCCCACTGTTTTCTTAACTAAAATGATAAGCAAGCATTTAATGCCTCCAATTAAAAATAAAATCAATTAATTTGATGAATTTGGTAAGAACCAATTAATCTTATTTTTTGGCAGCGACTAGTAAAGGTTTGCCAAGTTGGAAGATCAAAAAGATGGTGGAGAAAGGAGCTAAGCAGTCATCAGCTTTTGTATACGCGTGAATGGAATGATAGGCAGTTTAAAGGTGTACATACAGCGTACAGTTAATGAGGTTGTTTTGATTAGAGTACAAATTGTAGAGCAGAAATCTGAAGCAGTTTATTTCCTTAATTTTACAACCAAACAACACCTTCCAATCTTAACTTCTTTCCTTTCCGTAATCATCCTAACGGTAACCATAATTATTAATTTAATAATTCAATTTAGAGTATTTGATGAAAAAAGGATAACAAAACTTAATTTTCAAGTAAATTGATGTTCTGACACACACACACACACACAAAATAACAATGAATCCTGAATCAGGTTTTACTGATCGAAACACATGCCCATTAACTAAAATTAGCATCTACTGAGGTATAAAGACATGGGAAAATGCAATGCATTCAGGATAAGTCCTTCACCTATAAGGGACTAATGGTGGCCTAAACCTATATTAAATATACAATTAAGATGAACAATGGTAGCAATAACGTGGAGAGAGAGGCAGAGACCTCTCTTTTAGTTTCATAATAGTAACCCAATCATGTGATATTGTGGAAATTTAACTATGACTCAACTTCAAATTGGGGTTGGGTTGGGTTGAAATGTATACATCATAGATTATGTCACGGTGGCAAGGGTGAAAGGAAATATAATAGTACAATTGATGACTTAAATTATATGGAGTTTAATTTCGAAACATTTGGTTTATTTAAAGATAGTGTACATATTCGATACAATTTTGTTTACTAATTGTCAAAATCATTTTTTTATTTTGAAAAATAAGGATCAACTTTAAAAATGAAAATAGAGTTGCCGCCAATTTTTTTTCGAAGTGTGATCAGGTCACTTTGAAATTGATCATTTTAATAAAAAATATTTTGATTTATTAAAACAATGATTTTGGTCCACGAAATTTGAGAAAACGGGTTCGGGAGTCAGTTACGCACGAGGAAGGATTAGCACACTCGTAACGCCCAAAATTGGTACCTAATTGATTAATTAATGTCTTAATGTCGAAAATTTGAGCATATTTTAAAATATGACCCTTTTGATTTTTCAAAACTTATAACCTTTAAAAAGACATTCAATTATTTGGATAAAAGAAAAGTCGAATCTCAGTAAGTTAGAGCACGACCTTTCGAAATTCCCAAACACCAAATATCCTTTGTTTTGTTTTGGTTTTTTTTTTTTTTTTTTTTGAAATCCCTATCTCAAAATATCAAAATGTCACATTCAATAAGTTAGGATGCAACATCTTAAATTCACAAAGATAGATCTTTTATTTGAAAATCATATATTTTAAATTCAAAAAAGGTATTTGATTATTTAGACTTAATGAGAAAAATTGAAACTCAATAAGTTAGGGCATGATTCCTCAAAACTCCAATGTCAAATATTGCCTTATTTTAAGAAATAAAATTTTGGATAAAAAGTGACAATTAAATGAGATATATTTTAAAACAATGGTTTGAGTAAAATGTATCATTAATGAATTACAAAACACAAATACCAAAGCAATATACTACAATTACATGATATAATAACATTTAATATTAATATAGGCAATTAAGAGAAAGAATAACATAAAATAGCAAATGATACAAATAATAAAATGACCATGCTAAACCAAACATAAGACTAATAAACAAATAAAAGAACGTGAATAACAAATAAAAGATATAAAGTAAGCAATAATAATTCAAAAGATCTATGCGAAAGATAAAAAACTAAGAAATGAATATGAAACTTTACATATGATATCAAATATTAAAATAAAATAACAATATAAAATAAATGATATATGCAAAACAATAAATGGATATTATAACAATTTTTTTAAAAAATAGAATAATAAAAAATAAAAAAACGATATAGCAAAATCTAAAATAGTTAATATATACATAATAAAATAAATAATATAAAAACTTTGAATAAAAATGTATAAGGAATAACTTATAATAAGTATATAATATACCATTTAAAATAGATAATATACATATTTTAAATAAACAATATATGAAAAATTTTGTCTTAATAATAAAACAATTTAGATGATGTACAACATACAAATTTTCAAATAATACATAATATGATTAAAGTTAAATAATATAATATATAATATATAACAAATAAAAATAATAATATATATGATAAAACAATTTAACGTAAATAGGAAAAGCAAAAAAGAAAAACAAGTTTAAAATAATTAAAATAAATGAATGAATAATGATTAAGTAATTAAATGGATAAATAAAAAAAAGTTAAAAAAACGCATAAGTCATGTAATAACCAATTTTAGCCCGAGCCCGTCAACCAAGGCCCAAAATTAAAACCCAAACCCAAATACAAACCCGAAAGGCCCAATTAGCCCAACCCAAATCAGAAAAACACCCAAAAATAATAAAACCCTAGGTGCGCCGCACCTAGGGTCTTCTTCGACCTCGACCTTCGACGCCCCTCGCCTACGGTCATGTCCACCGCCCTTCCATCGCCTCTAACCTGCAAACAATAAACGGGAAAAGACAAAAAACAGCAAGTTGTAAAAAAGGCAAAGGCTATAAAAGCCATTTTATTTTCTTGTAAAAGGGGTCTTTTTTTCGATCAATAGAATACCAGAAAAGAAAAGTTTTTAAAGTAGACTTTCAAGCACAATATAGGCATAGATTAAACACAAATAGAACTAGAGAGAAATAGAAGCAACAGGCAAAGATTCAACACAAAAAAGGGGGGTAAACAGAAATCGAAAAGGTGAATTTTTTACCATTTTCAATTTTTTTGTTTTCACCCTCTCTTGTTTTAACACACACATACATACATATTGTGTCAAGAAAACAAAGAAAAATAAAATAAAATTTTTACCTTTTTCGACCACCGTGCGTGGTGGCCGGAGCGACGGCGACGACGAAGTCACGCGGCGGTCTCCTCGCCGGATCCTGGACCCAGTCCAGAGAGAAAACACCCCCTTCCCTTTTTTTTTTTTCTGAAACGCGGACCAAATGAATTTTTGGGCAAAAATATCGTTTTTATAAGTCGGTGAAACGACACCGTTTTGGTGGGTGCCCTTAAGCCCCAAAACGACGTCGTTTATTGGGCAAATTGCCCTTTTGGTCCTTCTGCATTTTTAGTATTTCAAATCAAGTTTGCAATATTCGTACATTGGCCCTAAAATTTTGCACGGTTTTCAATTTGGTCTCCTTCGCTGTTACGCGTTTTGGCCAAAAGGATTTATTGCGTGCGTGGTCCCCCTATTTCCTCTGCATGTGCAAATTGGTCCTTTTCTTTTATTCTTGCTTCAAATTGACCCTAAAATTTTGTTTTATTTACAAATTGACCCCCATAGCTTGTTTGATTTATAATTTAACCCTCCACAGCACCCATTTTACCAAAATTGACCCCTTCCATTCTATTTTAAGTTCAATTTGGCCCATTTGCTATATTATTTCATAATTTTTATTTGATCTTGCAATCATTTTTTTTTCTTTATTGTACTATTGTTTGTTTATTACATTATTACTAATATTATTACCATATTTTATGTACATATATATTATTATTACCTATTATATTATTGTTGGTATTACACTATTACTAATATTATATTATCATTATATATATATATATATATTACTATGTTATTATTATTGTATTACCGTTATTGCTAGATTATTATTATTACTATTATATCTATGCACATATATATATATATTATTACTATATTATTATTATAATTATATTACTATTATTGCTATCAATAATATTCTATTTATTGCTTGTTGTTTTCGTTATTATTATCTATTTCATCATTGCATTATCATTATCGCTATTAATATTTTACTATTTTCATATATATGTAAATATCTCACTTATTTTATGTATATTACCTTTTCATATATATATGTATATAAATATATCCCATATTACTACTATCATTATATTATTTCTCAATATGCGTATATTTTACCTATTTTATATATATTCCCACCATTATTATTATTCATTATTTGTTATTGTCAATATTCTCATCATTCGTCTCACTAATCCTTCCCGATATCTCAATTGTTATAACGACCAATATTCCGTATTAGCGATTCGAGAGAATCAAGCCCTAACTTGCTGGGTTTCGATTTTTCTCGTTTAAGCTAAACAACGGATGTCCCTTTTAAAATCGCAATTCAAATTTTAAACAAAACACTTAATCTCGAAAATTCGAAATGTCGCTCCCTAACTTACTGGACTCGACATTTAGATATTTCGAGATAAGTTTCTTTTCTTTCTTCTAAAATAGAGGCAATATTCCTAATTTGGATTCTCGAGAAATCAAGCCCTAACTTACTGGGTTCTATTTTCTCGTTGGACAAATGACGGGAGATCCTCTTCAAATATAAAACCAAGTTTTAAAAGGCGAGCTTAGTTTCGGGAGTCTAAAGTATTGCATCCTAACTTACTGGACATGATGCTCTATCTCTTCGAAAATAAGAGAGTCTTAACGTCCCTTCCAATCCCTTCAAGTTTTGAAAATAAAAGTATCTATTTCCGAATCATTTCAAAGTTTTTCAACATTAGGACATCGATCAATCAATTTGGTACCAATTTTGGGCGTATCGAGAGTGCTAACCCTTCCTCGTGCGTAACCGACTCCCGAACTCGTTTTTTGGATTTCATAGACCAAAATCGTTGTTTTGATAAATCAAACTGTTTATTAAAACAACTATTTTATGAGGTGGCCCGATCACACCTCATCAAAAAAGGTTGGTGGCGACTCCCTTCTTTTTTCATTTTCAAAACCCGAGTCGACTGCATTGTTTTCTGTTTTATCCAAAAAATGGTTACGACAAGTCAACCTAATTCCCACAATATGAGGATTTAACGAAATTCCTCCACCAGAATCTAACTCGAACGGAAGCAACTCAAAAAGAAACGAAGATGAGAGAAGAACAAAATAAGAACAAGCCATAGAAAATAAGAACACAAAAGAGAGAGAAATTTGAGTGAATGCTCTCAAGAATTTTTATTACTCCAAACTCAAGTGCTTTACAATGAAGGGAGAGGCCTCTATTTATAGTTGAGCCTTCCCAAGTCCAACGGTATAGATCAATTACATCAACGGCTAAGATTAAAAGGCATCTACAAATTAAATCTATAAGATTACAAAATCATATCTTCTAAGATTGCATATCATATCTTCTAGGATTGCATATTATATCTAAGATTTGCATATCATATCTAAGATTGCATATCCTTGAAGATTATGTTTCCATATACGCCAAGCTTGTAGATGGACCTTCAATCTTTTTAAATAATGGGCCATTCCGATCGGGCCAAATGATATATTTTGGATTGGACTTGAACTTTATTTTATTATTTTGAGTTTTTTTTTTGCATGGGCCCGGGCTAAATTGGCCTATTACACTAATTCTATTATTCTATCTATATTTATATTTATACTTGTATTGATTCTATTATTTTGTAATATTTATGACTTTATATATATATATATATATATTGTAGGATTGCATAAGTTGTGCTCACGATGTTACCTTGATGACAACAAATTTTAATTCTATGTTACCTAGTCTTCCTTGGATTTGCACTACCTTTTTATCTATGAATGTATTTTGCTTTTCGCCATGAAATTTAAAATTGGTAGATTTAATTACCATAATTTCAAGTAATGGCTTTTTAGTTGTTTTATTTAAAAATTTTAGGGTAAATTATAAAAATAGCTACTCAATTATGTTTTTAATTTTATTTTGATCACTCAACTATTAATTTTTTAATTTAATCACTTAACTTTTCAAAATTAAATATTTTAGTCACTTGCTCGTAATTAGCTGCTATTAGATGAGTGACGCAAAGCTAACATGAACCTTTTTTTTAGCCTAATAAAAAAAATTAGCCCTCAATGTTAACAAATTTTTTTATTTTAGTTTGAATTCTAAAAATTCAATAAATTTAGCCCTAAACATTTATAAAATTTGTCATGTCGTAACCATTTTTTGATTAAATAGTAAACGACGCGGTCGACTCGAGGTTTGAAAACGAGAAGGAAGGGAGTCACCACCGATCTTTATTTGGGTGTGATCGGATCACTTTGTTTTAATAAAACGTCTCGGTTTATTAAAACGATGCTTTTGGTCTGCAAAATTTGAGAAAAATTGGTTCGGAAGTCAATTACGTGCGAGGAAGGATTAGCACCCTCGACACGCCCGAAATTGGTACCAAACTGATCGATCCATGTCCTATTTTTGAAAACTTTGAAATGATTTGAAAATAAGATACTTTTTATTTCCAAAATTTGAAGGAATTGGAAGGGATGCTAAGACTCTTATTTTCGAAGAGATAAAGTATCATGTCCAATAAGTTAGGTCGCGACACTTTAGACTCCCGAAACTAAGCTCGCCTTTTAAAACTTGGTTTTATTTTTGAAGAGGATCTCCGTCATTTGTCGAGTGAGAAACCAGAACCTAGTAAGTTAGGGCTCGTTTTCCCGAAAATCCAAATTAGGAATATTGCCTCTATTTTAGAAGAGAAAGAAACTTATCTCGAAGCATCTAGGCGTCGAGTCCAGTAAGTTAGGGCGCGACATTTCGAATTTCCGAGATTAAGTGTTTTGTTTAACATTTGAATGGCGTTTTTTTAAAAGGGATATTCCGTTTTTAACTTAAACGAGAAAAACCGGAACCTAGTAAGCTAGGGCTCGATTCTCCCAAATTGCTAATGCGGAAATATCGGTTGTTATAAAGATTGAGATGTCAAAAAATAGTGAGATGACGATTAGAATATAAGTAGTGGTGACAGAAAAGTATCGTGACAATGGTGTATATGTATTGACGATGATAGAAAATAATGATAATGATGGAAATAATAAAATGATAATAAAATAAGGTAGTAATACATTAGTGATAATAGTAATAGTAGAAGAACGAATAACAACATGCAAATGTAATAATAAAATAATAGTAAACATAATAATAATAAAAAAACAATGGAAATATCAAGTGATAATAAAAGTAATGATAATAATAACATAGTAATTATAATAATAGGTATATGTATGAAAATAATAATTGTAAAAGAAAAATAAATTATTAAATAATAAGTAAAGAAGGGTTATAATGTTAATAAAATAACAAAGATAGTAATACTAATAAAAATAACAATGGTGCATAATAGTATAGAAATAATAATGCAAATAAAATACATACATATATATATATATATATATATATATATAATATAAAATATAATAATAATAATAATAATAAATAAAAATAAATAAATAACATAATATAAGCGCACAAAATATATAAATACATATAATATAATAATAATGGTGATACTAATAATAATATAATTGGGTAATAATAAAATAATAATAAATAATTAATAATAAGAAAAATTAGATAAAGCAAAAATAGTAAATAATGAAGTTGCAAAATAATTTAAAGAGGGAACAAATTGCATTTAAAACGAAAGTTTTGGGGCTGATTCAAAACAAAATATAAAGGAAAGGGCCTATTTGATGCGCGCGAGTTACATGGGGACTCAAAGGAAATAACCTCTCCTCCAAAACGCAGCAAAGATTAGTGCGACTGATTGAAAATCAAATAAATTTTCGGGGCAAAATTAAGAAATGTAATAAACTTAATTTTAAAAAACATTAAAAGCGGAAGGGCCTCGAGCATAAATATCCCATTTAACAGAAACACGCGGATCCTCTGGCCGGGTCGGGTCAACACACGGATCTTGAGGCCAAACGATGTCGTTTTGGGGGTTAAAGGCCAGCCCCAAAACGACGTCGTTTAGAAGGGCTATTTAAGGTGAAAAATGTTGAAAAAAAATCATTTCTGCCTTGTGTTTAAAAATTTTTTTTTTGGTCTCTCTCTGTTATCTGCGAGTCCGAGAAAAAAAAAGGGGAGGGTCCGTGTCGCTCTGGTCACCGTCGCACGGTGGCCGGAAAAGGCAAAAAGGTATATTTTTTTAGTTTAGAAGAGCTCTATTTATATGTATGTTAACAAAAGGTGTGAAATAATTAAAAACTCTCGAAAATAACAAGAAAAGATTACCTCCTTTCGGCTTTTGTATTCTTTGATTTTTAGTGTTTTTAAGGTTTTTCGTTGTTTTACTTCAGCTCACTGCTTTTGATTTTCTTTTTCTTTGCTTTGAATCTGTTCGTGTGCTTGAAAATACTTGTATATTATTCTGGAAAAAAAAAGGAAGCCCCCCTGTTACAATCGGTTTAGCACGACTTATATAGCCATTTACAAATACTTTCTGTCATTTCTTCTTTTATTGCTTGCAGGTCCAAGTGGAGTGGGCAGTGGAGATGTGATTTAGGCGGTGGCTTGGTGGTCGCAGCGCTGTCGAGAATGTCGAGAGGTCGAAGGCCCTAGTTAGCACACCTAGGGTTTTGTTTCTTTTGGTTTTCCTTTTCTGTTTTGTGGGCTAGGGTAATTGGGTTAGGGTTTTGTTTTAGAAATTGGGCTTGTAAAGTGGGCTTGTCAAAAAGGGTTTGCTTTGATTTGGGTATGGTACTGGGTTAGGATTTGTATTGGGCCCCGGGCAGAATTGGGCTTGTACATGTCATTTTCATTATAATTCTACATATTTCAAAAAAAATTAATATTCCTTAATGTACCTCTAGAACCCGCTGAACAATAAAAGTATTTAACATCATTCGTATTGCACTCATTTTAAACTAATGTCACCTTTGTTAAAAAAAACAAGTTGACCTAAATCTAACTATCTAAGTGTCATATTTAGATTAATATCACATTATTTAATTAAATACTTCTAAAAATTAACATTTTAAAACTATTACAAAACAATTATTTTTATTTTAAAATATACAAAGACCTAATCTTCAAGTAGAGAAAACAATAATTCCATGTGAAATCTTTCTTGAAATTAAAATTTAGGAGAAGTTTTTTTTTTGGGCCTTGTTTTTTCAACTCAGACATGTCTTGATGTACTTCCAAACTTGGGTAGTCCAAGTACGTCAGCCAAGTGACTGAAGTCCTAGAAAGGAATTGAAAATCTAAGCCAAATTGAAACAAGGGAGAGAACTTTGTCGATTGTCTATCCCATAGGGATGTCCAACTTCATCTCTCTCTAGTATCCATCATTCTATTTCATGCTCATTTCTTTTTAAATCATTTGATTTCTTTTGTTTTTAATACATATGTTTTGGTTTTTTATTATAAATTATTTATACTTTTTAAAATTTTAAATCATTTTTATAATATTTATAAAAATTGATTTTTAATATTTTCCTTTTTTTTGAAACTTTTAGAGTCAGAATTAAATTGACAAGTTTTATTTATGTTGAAGGCTAAATTTATTGAAATTTTAGAACTAGAACTAAAATGAAAAATTTTCTAAATATTGAGGGTCAAAATTGTTAAATTTTTAAGATTTAAGATCAAATTGATAGAATGCATTAACATTGAAGGCTAATTTTGTTATAAGTCAATAAAATAAGTCCACAATAGCTTTTCATCACTCATCTAACAACAACTATTAGGAGAGTGATTAATATATTTAATTTTGAAAAAGTTAAGTGACTTTATAAAAAAATTAATAGGTGAACTAAAGGCATAGTTGGGTGATTATTCTAATAGTTTACCTAATATTTTATATATAAAAATGATAAAAAGACAAAAAATGCCATTATAATAATATTTACTACTTTGTTAAAATGTGATTTTAAATTATTTCAGTAGTTGAGTTGATGCTCAGCGAACTTCACACACCAACTCAATCAAAAGTAAGTTTTATAATAGTATATATATATATATATATATATATATATATATATATTATTTAGATGAACTTGACTAAGATAGTTATTTAATTGATAAAAAGAAGTTGCATTTTATATTTAATTATAAAGGTGTAAAAATATTAATTAAAAATGAATTGAAGTAAAAATTTTGTTTAAGGCGCTGGGATAAAACTACAAAATTTTGAGAGAGGGTGCCAAGATAAAGTTTGTTAAAAATGCTTAAGTAGCATTATTAATTATATTAGAGGGTAAAACCTATGATTTTATATTTAATCAAAGGCTAAAAATGTTTAAATTAGATATTTTAATTTTGAGAGGTTAAACACAATTTTCCTATTTAGTTAACAAGGCTTTTACCCTGCCTGTTTCTCAACTACACTAGCGTTAATAATATTTTTTTTCACTGTGTTTAGTGTTATTAATTGGTAAACTTATAAAAGTTAAATATATATATAATATTAATGTATAAAAATTATTGAGTTTATTAAAACAGCTATCTATTTTATATAAAAATCTGTTAACTTATTAAATATATATTTTTACTTATATTTTTTATGTTTATTTTGCTGTGAATATTTGGGGTTTGTGACTATATTTTCTAGCAATGCATTTCTAAGATTTCAATGCGTGTTCTTTTTTTGAAAGTCTACTGTACTTTATTATTGTGTCTAATATTTATTGGTTTTAAATTATTATTTTAACTTATTGTGATTGAGCTAAATTTTTGTATTTTTATTTTTTTCGTTTGTTTTACTATATATATTTAAGGTTTATGACTATTCCTATATTATCCGTTGAGAGCAATGTTACCAATATTTATTGGTCAAAGTCTAGTTTAAATTATTGAAGAATCATAAACTTGAGTTTCTTTCTTTTCCAACCGTATCTATTTTTATGCACCTTTCGGCTTTTGCATGGTGAGCCAGATGAGATGAAATTAGAAAAGGAAAAGAAATCGAGGGCATATTTCCATATCAAAAGGTGGGGCTTGGGAATGGAAAGTACTAGCGAATTGCTTGGCACATGGCCGTTAGGTACCTGTCATGTGCAAGGCTTCGGAAGTTATATGATAAATGTATAATAAGGATATAAGATATATCCATCGCCGACGCCGACCGAAGCCGCACGAACGTTGTACCGTTGTTTGCACGACATCTGGCGTGAGGACCATGCCGCGAGGCACATGCCAATGGTGTGCTATTCTGTAGAATCTATGCTATCTCCAAAAATAGTAACTTGCACGTGCCTCAGCCCTCATGTAAATACAAACTTTCTATGTAGGATCGTTTTATGTTCAATAAATATTAATTTTTTCAGGATTTATTATTGTATTAAATAATTTATTAATAAAAAATTATAAATTTTGTATTAGAAAAAATAATTATAAACTTGACAAGAATTTAATATAAATAAACGTCAGTGATAAGGATTTTAAAAATAAAAGAATAAAAAGCGTGTAAAAAAAGTTCAATTCAGCTCTACTCAAAAATAGTTTTAAAAATCTTACAAAAATAAAATGATAAAAGAAAGTTGAGGTGGAGAGCAGCATGAAAAACAAAGAAAGGTGATTGATGTGTGTTGGCATTATGGGGTTGTTTTCCTGATTCAAGGAATACAGTCTACAGACGGCATCACGTTGGTTCATATGAAACAAAAAATGGGTTTTGTTTGGGAGCTATTAAGAGGTCAACATGACGAATTTTGATGAGACATACATATATGGGTTCATTGGATTTCAAGCTTTTCTTCAACTCTTAAATGTGTCCACATTTCTGATTTCTATTTCTAAACTTTCAGTTTTATTTTTGTGTCTCACAAAGTAACTTCAAATTTGATTTCTATTATTGAAAAGTATTTTCCTTGCTCATTATCACCTCTCACTGTTTATCAACGTGATTGAATTGTTAGCCTCAAAATAGGGACAACAAAATAAATTTTTTAAGTTCAAATCTTATCCAGATGAGTACTACCCTAATTCAACAAAACTACCCATACATACAAAGTAACAACTATAGTTAGCTATATATGTATCAATTCACCAAACATCATTTCTGCAAATTATGCATCAATTTAATCAGGCAATACACATGTTTTAAAGCCATTATTAGATTACTATAAATCTGTAAACTGTATCATTAGCACAGTGACACCAAGCAAATGTTGTAAATCCACAGGTTAAGCTGAATATAAATGCAGTGTCATTGTCATGTACAGAACCCAAATCGGGAAATATAAGTTGATTCATATTATTTTATCAAGCAGGCTCACATCCGCACACAACAAGTCATTTTGCCATTCTAGGCTAAATTAGTCAAATCTGTCTAGAAAAAGACATTAATCGGTAAAATAGGTCAAATTTTTTGAAATTTACGGAAATAAACCCCCTTTTTTTAGAGAGAGAATGTGAAAGCACACTTAATTGGATATGTTTTTTTGATAATTACAAAGAAAGCGTTCAGTTGGGCGCGTTTTTCCTGACATGTCAACAAAAAAACTCGTCTAGTTGAGTACACTTTCACGCTAACTGTGCAGAAAATGTGCCCAACTGGAGGAGCTTTCATACACTCTTTTAAAAAACGACTTATTTTCTTAAAATTTTTAAAAATGGTCTATTTGGTTAATTAACTTTTTTTTTTCATATTCAACTAATTTAGCCGCCATTCCGCCTCTCAACTTCAAATCTTATTCCAATTTGATATTTATAGTTTTTTCTTTTTCTTTTGACATAGTATCTAAAATTACTTCTAACTCTTTTCAAGAAGAAAAAACGTATTTTAATGCACTTGAATTCATATCTTTCTATACTAACAACAATATTAAAGCCAACCGAACTACTCAATCAACATATTTATAATTTTTTAATCTCATTTTAGTATGTAAAATGTAATAATATTATATGATTATATACTTATTTGATAAAAAGCAAATTTAAAGTTTAACGCTTACCCATTCTTTTATTTAAGCACTAATTCTTTTATTTTTGATTTTTTAATCTTCGATCTTTAAATTTTAGCTAAATTATTTTTTTTAGATTAAAAAGTTGACTAAACTATTAAAGTTTCAATGATATTGATATAGTAGTTTACTTGATAATTTAGGTAAATGTTAACGCCACGAACTAACTAAAATAAGACAAAGGCAAGTGCACATATCGAATGGTAGTATAGCTATAGTGAGTCGGGAATATCGTATCCACGAGGACTAAAAGTACTAGTAGTTACTATCTTTTTATTATTTAGCTGAATAAATTGAAGGGATTTATTTTAACCTAATCTTAACTAGCCAAATTACTAAGACGAAACAGAGGATAAAGTAGGAAAATATTTGAAGAAAACCGATGAGAGAGACAATACCCAGGAAAGAATCCGCCTAAACTTCACTTATTATTCTAAATCTGAATTAAACGATTTATTCACTTGTCTTGATCCGTAGAAATCCCTAACTTATGTTAATATCTCTTTCGAGAATAAAAACAACTGACTTTAGGTTGATTAAGTGAAATCTCTTTCTAATTAAAACCCCTATTGTCGCATTAACTCGATCTATGGATTCCCCTATTAGATTTGACTCTAATCCGGCAGATTTATGTCGTCCTATTTCTAGGATTGCAATCAACTCCGCTTAATTATGCTAGATCTACTCTTAAGTAGGGACTTTTGCTCCACTAATTAAGCACATCAAACTTAGATTAATATCGTGAAAATATTAAGGCAAGGATTAAGAATACATAATTAAGAACAAGAACAAGTATTTATCATGTAATTCAGATAATTAAATAATAATATCCATTATAAGTTTCATCCTCCTTAGGTATTTTAAGTAGTTTAGTTCATACTTTTGGAGGAAAACAACAAAACATAAAAAGAAACCCAAAAACTTCGAGAGAGATTGAATGGAGGTCTTCAGTCTTGAAGGAGATCTTGCTTCTGAGTTGAATCGTTGGCGTTCTTCGAGTCTTTTCTTCGTTCAGCTCTGTATCTCCCTTAGGTCTTCTTCTAATATGTATTTATAAACTTTAGAATGCTCAGAAATCTTAAAAATTAGGTTTTTCTGCGTATCAGGGAAGCAGGGTGCAAAATCGACATGGGCTGCCACATGGGCGTGTGGCCAGCCCGTGTGGAAATGCCCAGACAATGTGAATCCTTAAAATAGCCTGTTTTGTCTGATTTTGGCCCGTTTTCTGCTCCTTTTGTTCCCCTATGCTCTCTTAAGTATAAAACATGAAATTAAATGATTAGGAGCATCAAATTCACTAAATTAAATAATAAATCATCCAAAAAACACGCTAAGCATGGGATTGAAATATGTTACTTTTATGGTTTATCAGTAAATGAATAATTTTTATACAAAATTTTATAGAAACTATAAGTAGGGAAAAAAACTTCAAATACCAAGTTAAGATAAAAGAAACCAAAAGTAGTAATTTAAGAGAAAGTAAGGCAATTCACACTAAAAAGCAGAAACTTTGAAAGTCTGGAATTTGCATTACGTTTGTTCAAATCCAAGCCAGCTCATGCATACACTATCATCCTTTGAAACTATCTATAAACTATACAAGGGCCTTCCTTCATGACACCTTCTTGTCCTTTTTCTTTTCCTCATGAAATTACAATCCTAATCTCTCTACTATAATTATATTTTGGATTTAATCCTCATCTCTTAATTTAATTGAATTTAACTTGATAATTTACTTTTATGATTTATATAAATTATATATGGAAGGAAGGCTTGAAAAGTCTTCATTTTATTAACACGTGTAAGATTCTCTCTTTCTCTTTAAAATATTAACTTTATACTTGAATTTGAGATTTAATATCTATACTTTTCTCTCTACATTATAAGAAAATATTAACTTTGGTTTTATTTTTTAATAATGTTATTAGTTAATCCAAATAGTTAATATTGTTAACTTTTTAATGAAAATATTACATGGTTACATATAATTTGAGTTTCCTTAAGGGACACGTCTTTTGAGTTTGTCCTGTATACTCTATAATTTGAATGTCCTAAGGGTTTTAGAGATTGGACACATCTTTTGAGTTTTGCACGTATACTATGTTAAAACTTGGATTGAATTTATATACTTTAAATTTTTTTTACATAATTTGATCTTTCTATTTTTTTATAATGTCATTAGTTAGTCTAAATAGTTAATATTGTTAACTACTTTAATTACAATGCTAACGCCAATTTGTTCTTAAGAATATTATTCCAACAAAAAAATTATTTAATCATGCAAGTTCAAATAGATGTTTTAAGCAAAAAATCACATAAACATTTTCAACGCAGTTTTTTTGCTATATCACTGTCAAATGATTTTTTTTAAACAAATTAAAATGTTAAACCGTGAATTTAACAAAAGAATTTCTACGGTAGTAACAACTAGACCTGAATTTCTAAATTTGAAAAATAAAGAAATTAAATTTCAAATATACAAATTGTATAGAGAGTATAAACATATTTTAACCATTAAATTTTTATTTTATAATTTAACATAAAGAGGTAACGTTTTTGAAAGCTTAATTTGGTCATCCATCCATGTTCCCTACAATATGAAAAAAGAGAGCCCCCAAGGCAGGCATTTCAAACTTCCTCTCATTTTTATAACGTTTTAAAGCAAAGCCAATCCATCTGTCGTAACCATTTTTTTGAAAAAAACAAAACGGGGTTCGACTTTGGGTTTTAAAAATGAAAAACGGGAGTCGCCACCGATCCTTTTGTTGAGGTGTGATCGAACACCTCGTAAAGCAGTTGTTTTAATAAGCAGTTTGATTTATCAAAACAACGATTTTGGTCTACAAAATCCAAAAAATGAGTTCGAAGTCGATTACATACGAGGAAGGGTTAGCACCCTCGTCGCCCAAAATTGGTACCAAAATGATTAATTAGTGTCTTAATGTCGGAAGTTTGAAAAGGTTTTAACATACGGATCCTTTAAAAGGTATTAGGATATTTGAGATTTCTTTGTTCCGGAGGGTACAAACATCACATCCAAAGACGTTAGGACATGATATTTCTAACCTTCGTAATCAAAGCTATCTCATGATTTCTGAAGTTTGTCAAAGGATGTTTAGTGATTTAGTCAAGCGAAAAATCGCAACCCAACACGTTAGGGCACTATTCCCAATTCTAAATCTGAAACATTGCCTTTATTTTAAAACCTTTAAATGGAGTGTAGCAATTTTACAAAATGCAGCGTGTCGGATTAAATCAAAGAAAAGGCTCGAGTCAAAACTTGAGATTTCTTTGTCCGAAAAGATATAAACATCACATCCGACACGTTAGGACACGATGTTTTAATCTCTCGTAATCAAAGTCGTCTCGTGATTCGCGAAACTTCGTAAAAAGGATGTTAAGTATTTAGTCAAACAGAAAATCGTAACCCAGCACGTTAGGGCACTATTTCTGGAATTTCTAAATACGAAACAATGCCTTTATTCTAAAACCTTTAAATGAAATATGATGATTTTCAAAATATATTTTGTTTAGTAATAATATGAAATTAAGAAAAATGAACGTAGATATAAATGTAAAAATATAAGAGTACTAATAATAATAATAATAATAATATGATAGCGATATAAAGCAATGATAATACTATACTAATACGAATAAGACATATATGTAATATTAGTGGTAAAATAGAATAATAAAATTAGTGATGAAAATTAAATAATAAAATAATAACATATAAGATAATGGTAATAATATAAAATGATAGTAAGCGAATAATAGTAAAATATATATATGTATATATGTATATAATAGTAATAGTAAGAAAGAATGCCGATGATAATATACTTAATAGCGATAATAATAATAATAATAATAATAATAATAATAATAATAATAATAATAATAATAATAATAATAATAATAATAATAATAGTGATGGTTGATAAACAAAGCGATAAAGGAAAGATGTATCGTGTCGATAAATAATAAAAATAATAATAATGGAATAATAATAGAAATAATAATAATAAATAACAATAATAACAATAGTAAATATAATAATAAAGATAAAACAAAATATTACATGATAGCAATAATAATAAAAATTGCAAAAATAGTGGAAAAAGGGGGCTGAATTACATTAAAAATGGAAGTTTGGGGCCAAATTGTAAATAAAACAGAGATTCAGGGGCTGAAAACACGCGCGCGTGAAATTGGGGGACCAAAGGGCAATTTTTCCCATAAGTTAAAACGCAGCGTTTGAGGGGGGGACCAAATTGAAAGCCAAACGAAGTGTTTGGGCCAGATTTTGAAATAATAAAAATTTAATTGGAAGCAATAAAAATGCGGAAGGGATAAAAGTGCAATTAGCCCTTCCGCTTCAAAAACGCGGATCCACAGGCGGGTCGGTCAACACGCGATCCCGAGGCAAAGCAGCGTCGTTTTGGGCGTTAGGGCCGACTAAAAGCGACGTCGTTTTGAGGGAATATTTAAGGCCCTAAATCTGAAAAAATTCATTTGCTATCAACTTAAAAAATTTCCTTCTTCGTTTTTTCTCTGCGGAGGTTGGTCTCGGTGAGATCTCCAAATGATTGCCATAGCGTCGCCCACCGTAAGCAGTGGCGAAATTTCGCAATAGGTAAATTTTTTCTCTCTTTTTTATGTATTTGTTTTAATAATATAGTAATATGTATGTCTACTGAAAAGAAGGAAAAAAAGAAATAACTTTAGAAAATAAAAGGAAAATCACCTTTAGCCTCTGTTTCTTTTGATTTTAATGGATCTTTTGTGTTTTTCTACTTCCTGTGTTTGGATCTGTTGTTTTTGTGTTTTGAAATTTCTTTTTTTTTGTATTGATCCCGAAAAAAAAAGTCCTTTACAAATGAAGTTAGATCGGTTTTTATAACCGATCTTTTTCTATCCACTTGATCTATCATGTCCTTTCGTTTTAATGGCTTTGCAGGCGCTTGGGCGGTGGAGATGGGCGGTCTTTGCGGTGGTCGAGGCACAGGCGATTGGTGGCCTTGGACCGAGGTCAAGTCATGGCAAGTGGCCCTAGGTGCGGCGCATCTAGGGCTTCTGTTTTGTTTTTTCTGATTAGGGTTAATTAGGGGTATGGGCTAATCGGGCCTGGTCAATTTGGGCTTTGGTTTTAATGGGCGATGCATTTGGGTTTGGGTTGTAAAAGCAGGTTTGGGTTTAGGTTTTGGGTTTTGGGTTATAAAAGCGGGTTTGGGTTTAGATTTTGGGTTTTGGGTTATAAAATAGGTAGGGTAAAATTGGGTTCACATTGCCCTCTTTGCTCATTGTCGTTATACGAGAATAGAGCAAAGACTTTAAAAAGCCAATTTTGCGGTCTTGCCGAAGTTTTAACTTCTCGATGCTTCTTTTCTTGAGATAGCCTCGTTCTAGTCCATCGCACTTTGTTGCTTTGATCCACTCCATTGCGACAACTTCAAAGGTATAGGATTTTGGTTTTTAATCCGCTCACTGCGATTTGCTCCTGTAACATCAGGAATCGCCAAGTCTGCTATCCTCAATCAGTCCTACAAACTCAAGGACCACCAGTTGATGTCTTTGACCGCTTCCGCAACTAACCGGGAATCACCAAATCCGCTATCTTCAATCTGATCCCTGCAAACTCAGGGATCACCAGATTGACGTCTTCGATCTGCTTCCTGCAACTTCAGGAAGGTCAAATCTTGCTATTTCCAATCGATCCTCGCAAACTCGGGGATCATTAGATGATGTCTTTGATCTGCTTCCTGCAACTTCAGGATGGCCAAATCTGCTTCAATCTGATCCCTGCAAACTCGGGGACCACCGGTGATGTCTTGATGCGCTTCGCGCAACTTTAGAAATGTCAAATCCACTTTCTTCAATCGATCCACGCAAACTCGGGGACCACCGGTGATATCTTGATCGCTTCCTGCAACTTCAGGAACGTCAAATCCGCTTTCTTCAATCTGATCCCTGCAGACTTAGGGACCACCAGACTGATATCTTCGATCTGCTTCCTGCAGCTTCAGGAAGTTCAAATCTGCTATCTTCGATCTGCTCTCCACAACTCAGGGAGACGAGATCTGCTCAACCGCCCTGTCCTCTTGAGGACATAACCTGTAGAATGAGTACATACTTATGCCTAATGATTAGGATGCCATGAGTATGATGAGTCGAATGTTATGAGTATGATTTCTATTTAAGGTGTTATCACTCATTTTATACATCAAGGTTTTATCTTCGTTTCCTCTTGGTGACCGTTTTGCATGAATGGCTTGCCCTGTGGAAATTTCAAAGCCTATTTTAGGCCTTAGAACATGGGCACCCTTGACTTCTAGCTGTCTTCCACGGGAGTCACAAATCCTATTTGAAGAATGTTCGACTTGGTTTGTTTTAGATTCGTTCCTCAACAAATTAGGGTTTTTGAATCTTTCCTTATCGAAAATTAGCCTGTCATACTTTTTCTAAGTGACCAAGTAACATTATTCACCCTTGCCACAATTACTGAATCGGGCGAGAAATTTTGAAGAAATGGTTTCCATTGAGAATGTCTTTATTTTGTGTTCGTGGAAGTTCTAAACAAATGTTCTGTTTCGGCTTCCTATTTTAGCTAGAGATTTCCAAAGTGATACGTGGAACTTTCCTTTGTGAAATCGTTAGTTCATCAATTATTGTTTCAATGTAGCATGTTAATGATGGATAACAGTAGGTCGATTTCAAAGAGAATGAAAATGAATTATCTATGAAACAAAGAAAATTGAAAGAGGACATATCTCTTTTTTACAGAGAAAAGAACCCAAAAATGGTAAAATAAACAACATGGATCAGACGCCCTAGACATCGCCAATTGGGCTTCTATATACAAATTTTAAGAAGAATGCTTTGAGCCTGTCATGTGTTTAGAAGACTCAAAGTATTTTGTCGATGCCCCGATATGCAACGTGTCTCCTTTTTTGTTGATCATAGCGCTGCAATATTGCGATGTGTCCATTCAAAATTTGAGCTGCCCTTTTCAGGTTTTCAACTCAAAAAGTCCTTCGGTCTTAAGGTGCCCTTTTGCGGGTTTTCACCTTAGCCTCTCCTTTCCCTTTTTTTTTTTGAAGTCTCAAAGTGCCCTTTGCGGGTTTTCACCTTGGCCTCTTCCATTTCAAGCAAAGTATTTTTTAACTGTATCTGAGTTCACGGGATTGGGCAAGCTTTTCCCGTCCATCTCAATCAGAATCAGTGCACCTCCCGAGAAAGTTTTCTTTACCACATACGGTCCTTTCCAGTTTGGCATCCATTTTCCTCTGTAATCCTTTTGTATGGGAAGGATCTTTTTCAGCACTAGGTCCCCTTCGTGGAATTCTCTTGGATGAACCTTTTTGTCGTAAGCTCGCATCATTCGCTTTTGGTACATCTGACTGTGACGGATAGCCCTCAATCTCTTTTCTTCAATTAAGTTCAACTGATCATATCGAGCCTGGATCCATTCAGCTTCATCCAGCTTCACTTCTGACAATACTCGAAGAGAAGGTATTTCCACTTCAATAGGTAGAACTGCCTCCATCCGTAGACCAATGAGAAAGGCCTTTGCCTGATGAGAGTTCGGACAAATGTTGATAAGCATAGAGTGCAAACGATAATTTTTTATGCCAATCCTTGTAAGTCTCGGTCATCTTCCCCACTATCTTTTTGATGTTTTTGTTAGTTGCTTCCTTTGCCCCATTCATTTTGGAAGATCTGAGACGAATTGTGGTGTTTAATGTTGAATTGGCTGCAAACTCCCCTATCGTCATCGTTGTTTAGGTTCAATCGTTGTCGATATGATCCTCCTGGGCATTCCATATCGACAAATGATTTCTTTCTTCAAGAACCGACTGACTGCTGGCTTAGTGACGTTAGCATATGAGGCGGCTTCTACCCACTTGGTGAAGTAGTCGATGACCACGAAGATGAACCGATGCCCATTTGAAGCCTTCAGCGAGATTGGTCCAATGACATCCATGCCCCGCATGGAAAACGGCCATGGGGAAGTCATAACGTGTAAAGGTGACGGAGGCACATGAATCTTGTCTCTATAAATTTGGCATTTATGACATTTTTTGGCATAGTTGATGCAGTCTCCTTCCATGGTAGACCAATAATATCCAAACCTCATTATTTGTCTGGCCATTGTGAAACCATTGGTGTGAGTTCCGCAGATGCCTTCGTGGACTTCTTCCAGGATTAACTTAGCTTCGACAGCATCCACACATCTCAGCAGCACTTGATCTTTCCTTTTCTTGTATAGGACCTCTCCATCTAGGACGTATTCACAAGTTAGTCTTCTCAACGTCCTTTTATCGTTCTCAGTTGCTTGGTTCGGGTACTCACGATTTTTTACGTACCGCAGTATATCGTGGTACCATGGTAGGCCAGTTTTCTCTTCTTCCTCAATATTGTAGCAATGGGCTGGGTCCTGATGAATGCTCATCCGTATAGGCTTCATATCCTCCTTCTTGTTTATTTGGACTAGGGAGGCTAGGGTAGCCAGAGCATCAGCCATCTGGTTTTCGTCTCTGGGTAAATAACGGAAAGTGACATCGTCGAACTCTCTGATCAAATCTTGGGCCAATCTTTTGTAGATGGCCAGCTTTGGATCCCTGGTTTCCCATTCCCTTTAAGTTGATAGATTACAAGGCGAATCTCCGTACACTTCAATACTCGATTTACGTTCGATGGCGGCGCGGAGACCTATGATGCAAGCTTCATATTCACCATATTATTAGTGCAATCGAAATCCGGTTTGCAAGCAAGCGGGTAATGGTCTCCTTTGGGGATATCGAATCGCCCCAATTCCATTGCCTGACATTTGATGCTCGTCAAAATTTAGCTTCAGGGACGATCTTACGAGGCACCCTCTCCAGTGTTTGCCACATACATCAAATCTTTGTTAGGAAAATCGAAGTCTAAAGGCTCGTAATCTTCAAGGGCTCTACTGGCTAAAAAGTCTTCTATAGCACTCCCTTTTCCTGCTTTTTGGTTCACATAGACTATGTCAAATTCAGAAAGCGAATCGCCATCTAGCCATCTTCCCGTTCAAAGCGGCAAACTCCATCATGTATTTGAGAGGATCTAGCTTCGAGATGAGCCATGTCGTGTAATCTGACATATCTTGCCTCGGTCTTGAGTTGTCCAAATCAAGGCACAACATAATTTCTCGATCGGCGAGTACCTTATTTCACACTCAGTGAATTTTTTACTAAGGTAGTATATTGCCTTCTCTCTTTTTCCTGAATCGTCATGCTGACCCAACACACATCCCATTGAATTATCGAGCACTGTCAAATAAAGGATTAACGGCCTGTCCGGATGAGGCGGTGTCAATACTGGGGCATTGGACAGGTATTGCTTTACCTTGTCGAAGGTCTTCTGGCATTCTTCATCCCACGTGCCCGGATTGCGTTTCTTAAGAAGACGGAATATGGGGTCACATTTCTCGATCGATTCTTGAAATAAACCGAGTGATGTAATTTAGCCTTCCTAGAAACCTCTAACTTCTCTTTGGAGTGCGTGGTGGAGGCCACTCTGTATGGCCTTGACTTTATGCAGGTCAACCTCAATCCCTTTTCTCGACCACAAATCCGAGCAACTTTCCGGACTGAGCTCTGAAGGTACACTTTGCTGGATTAAGCTTTAGTTGGAATTTCCTCAACCTCAAGAATAGTTTCCTTAAGACCTGCACATGTTCCTCTTCGGTGCGGGACTTGGCGATCATGTCGTCGACGTAAACCTCAATTTCTCTGTGCATCATGTCATGAAATAGGGTTACCATGGCTCTCTGATATGTCGCTCCCGTATTTTTTAGCCCAAACGGCATCACTTTGTAGCAAAACGTCCCCCACATGGTCACAAATGTTGTCTTATACATATCTTCAGGATGCATCTTTATTTGGTTGTATCCTGAGAAGCCATCCATGAAGGAGAACAACGAATAGCCCGCCGTATTGTCTACTAAGGTGTCAATATGAGGCAACGGGAAATTGTCTTTCGGGCTAGCCTTATTTAGATCCCTGTAGTCTACGCACATTCGCATTTTCCCATCTTTCTTTGGGACAGGGACGATATTAGCCATCCAATCTAAATACTTAACCACTTGCAAGAATCCGGCGTTAAATTGTTTCTCAACTTCTTCTTTTATTTTTAACAAAACATCCGGTCTCATTCTTCGAAGCTTCTGTTAGACGGGCTTATATTCTTCTTTTATGGGCAACCGGTGTACTGCGATATCAGTGCTTAATCCAGGCATATCTTGGTACGACCATGCGAATATATCCTTAAATTCTTGGAGCAACTCGATGAGACATTGCTTGGTCTCTGCCGTGATACAAGCTCCGATCTTCACTTCTTGCCTTTCTTCTAGGTTCACCACTTCCACTGACTCTTTATGCGGTAGGATATGTTTCTCTTCTTACTCTACCATTCTCAACAAATCCGGAGGCAAGTCACATTCTCTGTCATTTTCAAAATCCTGAGATTCCTCTAAACACATATCTTGCTCAAAACTGCCCTCTGAATCTATAGTATCATTGCTCATATCACTAATGACTACGGACCTGTGATGGGTATCAAGGGATGTGCAAAGAATAAATGAATTGAAGGATAACTATTCACATGATATGATGGGAACAAGAAATGAAAAAGGTTTGTTAGAATTAAAGATGCATTTCATTGTAACAAAATATCCGAACATGAGCCTGTTTCACAAAAGAAATCTCATTGTTTCTAGGCTTAAAACAATGAGTGCGTTCTAAATATTACTCTGTATAATCTCTAAAAACTACATGAAATTCCTCCGCAGTCCAATTGTTTAGAACGCTTCTTGGTTCGTACGGGCGAATACCCAACAGGTTTTCTTGATCAGTTTCCTCGTCGTGTATGGCATTGATGTGAAAAAGATTCTCCGGGTAGATTATTCCTCCTGACACGAAGGTACGGGATATGTGGGGGAATGTCATTGATTCCCACTTGACGTCCTCTCCGTTCAACCTTGCCCTTCTTCTTTCTTGCTTCTTCTCTATTTCTTTCCTCATTTGTTTCGCATCCGATTTGAAACCCAAGCCAAAACGGTCTCTTTTCTCTTTCAGCATCGGGATCTGAACTTTCTCTTGGAGATGTTTGCCCAATCCTTTTCCTGGTAGAGCCCCTTTTCCTATCATCATTTGCAGGCCCATCCTCGTTGTCTTGGATAGCTTAGGCAGTGGGACTTCATTTCTCTCCGAGATAAAAGTAGCATTGACAAACTCTAAGGATCGAAAGGAACATTCAATGGCCTCCTCACTTGTTTCTAGATATGGCGCTTCATTGGTAACAGTTGCTATGATGTCTTCTTCAGCATTTATAGTTACCAGTCGGTTTTCTATTACCAGCTTCAGTTTTTGGTGCAGCGACGAGGGAACAGCGCCTGCCGAATGAATCCAAGGCCTTTCCAACAAGCAGTTGTAAGAGGGCTTGATGTCCATGACTAGAAAATCCACTTCGTATGTGTTAGGCTCGATCAATAATGGCACATCCATTCTTCCCATCACTCTTCTTTCGGTGCCATCAAATGCTCTCACTATGTTTTGGCATGCTTTCATGTGAGAACTGTCTATTGGCAACCTCTTGAGTGTAGCCAGTGGTAGGACATTCAACGCTGATCCATTGTCTATTAACACTCTTGGCAGAGTGTATCCCTTGCAACGAGTAGTTATGTGCAAGGCCTTCGTTGATCCCATGCCTCCTGGTGGGATCTCATCATCACTGAAGTAAATAAAATTGTCAGCACTTATGTTACTAACCAGACGATCCAATTTATTAACGGATATATCCTTAGTAACATAAGTTTCATTGATACTTTCATCGGTGCTTCACGGTGTATTTACGAGCTTAACAATAGGCTAGCATGGATATCTGAGTGGTTGTTCTTGTGATTGCTCTACCACTACTGTACTCACTATGTTTCAAAATTTCAAGAATTCTTTGGCCTCCTCCTCTTTTACGTTCGTTGGTTGGGCTTGATTCCTCTTTCATTGATCGGCCGATCTTTGGTTTCACTAGTTACGCTCCTTTATTCTTAGGGTCGTCTGCTTCCCCTGCGTGTATAAGACCCTTCATTCTTCTTCCTCCGAAATGCTAGTGGAGCTTTCACCTTGGTATCATTATATTACAAGCTGTCCCGGGTACCTTTTCTTTGTCTTTGTAGGGAAAAAAAGCAGTCTCAATTATAATCTTGACCTTCCACTGCACTTCGCCTTAGTGTTTAGTGAGATAATGATTCTTGGGTGATTGATTCGAGCTTCATCAATTCTTCCTCGATTCTTTGTACATTCCTTTCCTCTACTCCTTCTTCATAAAACTCCAGTTCCCTATTGTCCATAAGGTTTTGCACTAAGATTCTAAATTGGGCACATTCTTGAATCTCGTGCCCTTTTGTTTTATGGAGTTCACAGTAGTTCTTTGTATACTTTCAGTTTTTCGCAGGATCTGTCAATCCTCTCTTTGCCATTTCCTCCCAGACTACTCTCAATGGGGTTTTTACCTCCGTGACGTCCTTCTTGATCTTTTTCACCCCCTCCTCACCAATCGTGTTTACCCCTCTACCCTCGTGATTGGGTAGTGGGTTCCCTTTTTTTGCCAAGTCGTCGAGTGTTATGACCCCCATCTTTATTAGCCTCTCGACTACCTTTTTAAAGGCGAGGTAATTTTCTATCGAATGCCCCACTATGCCTGCATGGTAATCGCATTGGCGTTAGGGTCGTACCACTTAGGGTATGGTTGTTGTAATGGTACAAATAGAATGGGGATCGATATGCTCATTGAACAAGGTCCGTATAGCTCCTTATGCGTTATTGGAATGCGTGAATTGAATTTTTTCAATTATTCGGTTTGGTTCCGATTCTGTCTTGCCGGACCTTGTTGTCCAGTGGGCGCCTTTGGTGATTAACCGTGATCGCCTTGTGTACTCACGTTATTTACTTCACCGTCTTTCTTCTTAGGGTAGCCCTCCTAATGCTTTCTCTTGCCTCGATCTTGCCGCCTTATGGCATGTTCGATCATCTCTCCGCCATTACTATGTCGGCAAAGCTTTTGGTCGTACTCCTATCATATGAGTTATGAAAGGGCCTTGAGTGTTAATGAAGAGCATGGCGGTTTCCTTTTCGGGAGCGGTGGCTGCACTTGTATTGCTACCTCTCTCCATCACTGGGCATACTGTCTAAAACTTTCGCCCGACTTTTTCTCCATATTTTGGAGTGTTATTCTATCAGGAGCAATATCAGCTACATAGCCATAATGTTTCATAAAGGCCTGTGCCAGGTCCTTCCACGTCTTGATTTGGGCACGACTAAGCTGGTTGTACCTTTTGGCGGCAGACCCGGCCAAACTGTCTTGAAAATAGTGAATCAGCAACTGGTCATTATCAAGGTGCCCCGCCATCCGCCGGCAGAACATTGTGATGTGTGCCTCAGGACAGCTAGTCCCGTTATATTTCTCGAACTCTGGTGTTTTGAACATTGGCGGGAGGACTAAGTCCGGGACCAAACTTAAGTCTTTAGCGTCTATCCCGTAACGATGGTCAGCCGTTTCTATTTCTTTAAACTTTTCTTCTAGCCACTTGCAACGGTTTTCAAGTTGCTTTGACAAATCTATTTTTGCCTTGTCCATTTCTACCAGTTCATCGAAATCGGGGACCATAGGGTTAGCCGGACTTTCCCCTGGGTTAGTATCCGAATCAGTCGGGAGGTGGGCTGGTATCGTGGTACCAACCTGATATTGTGGTCTAATAGTAACAAGCGTCCTTTGGGGATGAGCCTCCAGTGGCACTTGGGTATTAAGCGGGGTAAAACCCGGAGGGTAAACAGGGTCGTCGTTATCGTTTCCCAAACTAGTAGCAACGCCCTTTCCTTTCATCCATTCATTGGCCAACAACTGCGCCAATTGATTCATCATATTGCTCTGAGATTTCTGCATTCGTTCCATCATGTCCTGTTGTATCTTAATCAATCGTTCTTGCATTTGCTCTTGTATTTCCTTTTGCATTTGTTCTAGTCTCTCCATTCTTTGATCCATGATTTTGTTTTGCCTCGTGTATTGTCTGAGATGTTCCGGGTCACCGTCATAATTTAAGGTTCCTTTGTGAGATTTAATGCATATGATGCAATGTGATCTTGATGCATGAAATGTATGCAAAAAGGCATTAATTCGATTCAATTTCTTTTAGAATAACTTTTCTAGAAAACAAGTTTCTTTACATAAAGCAGTTACATATAAGGCATCGCCCTAATACTTAAGGCCTTGACTTCTTCCGAAGCCCAACTAACTATTGACCTTGCTCGACTTTGCTTCGTAAAATAAACTTAATACATCATTTCGGATTGCTAAGGTTTGTAAGTGATTCGCCACTTCTAGCACTTGAGCCACGGCTTCCCCATAATGTAATCCGATCTACGACTTGATTACGAGAGTGATAAAGTTCTTTGCTTCAACGCTCCTCATTGACTTCAAGCTCCACCGTAGTTCACAACCATGTAAAGTAGATTCTAGCTCTTGATTCTTGCTTTCATTTCTTCAATTTTACTCGAGACTAGCCTTTAATTCGACTACTGAGTTCTGCTACGATCTTGATACAATGATCTTTCCAGATTCATCACCGAGCCTTTAATTCCTCTTTCTCGTTCTGAGTTTCTACCAAACTTCTTTTCAGAGTAGCTTCTCAAACTTGAGTATCTCGGAGTTCCCTTTCCCATTGACTGGCTCTATGTCTTTCCTCTTTCAGTTCTTGACGCCATTGCTCTGACGTTTTTCCTAATCCAGCAATTTTCATTGACCTTCGCAACTTCTTGTAGTCTATTTTCAAACTGTCCAAATCTTCCTCGGCCTTATTTTTCTTTTTCCTCAGCTTTTCGGCTTCCAGCTTCTGAATGTCAACATCCAACCCTAACTGCATTTTTTCTTCTTCTAATTGTTCTATCCTTTTCCCTAATTCCACATTCTTTTTCTCAAAATCCTGTTTGATGATTTTAAGCTTCGACGGGATTACCTGCAGGTGCTCTTCCACCGATTGGGTGTTTTCTTAGTCTAATGTGGGGATATTGTCGTTGATTCTCTGACTCCTCTATCGGTCATATTCAGGGGTTGTCATCGGGGTAGTGGCAAACCTTTTCATCCTGTGAGTCCGACTTCAAGCACTCGCTATTTCGCGAACCCTCTTCTTACAATTGTCTCCTTTATATTCGAACTTCGCATGAATTAGACCTTGTGTTGCGGTATAAAGCTGTCTCGATCTGTCTTGTCTCGGCCGAGAAGAGGGCATATCAAGCGACTCCCCATATTCGATGAGGAACCGGTCAAAATCTCCACACCGATATAGGATCTCATCAAGAATCATTAAAGGAGCTTTCCATTCTACATCTTCTTCTTGCAGGTTTTGCAGAATCGTCATCCATTTTTCTTCCGTAAGATCGTCTCGCCTTGGTGTGGCTGCTAATTCTTTTAGCGGGGAATAGTCCTTGGAGAAGATTCGACCCGATGCCTTTTCCGCTTTCCAAAAATGACTGTTGAACCATACTAGCAAGAGCTGTGCACAACCGGTGAATCTTCCTTCGCCCGCTCTTCGGTACGCGCTTAAGGACCTGAAAGTTTCAGCCAGAATTGCAGGAACGGGCGTGACTCTTCTATCCAATCTGTCGAATAAGTCTGAGACCGTCTCGTCTACATGTCCTAGAGCTTTGGGGAAAATAATCAGTCCATAAATGCTCAAGGCAAAAATGTTAACCCTTTTCTTCACGTCAGGGTGTGCTATGATCAAATCCCTTAAATTTCTCTAAGGGATGCACTTACAATCTCTTTTTTGTTTTATCTGAGCTACAACCCACTGCTCGCTCATTCCCTAATATTCATCAGCTTTTTTAAGAAGGTGGGGACGTTAACAGGTCTTGCATAAACTTTGTCAGTTTAAATTTTTAGGCAACAGAGTAAAGCTGTGTACTCTTCTATAGTAGGCACCAGATCTGCTTTCCCGAAAGTAAAACAACTATAAGCAGGATTCCAAAATTGGGCTATAGCTCGGAATAAGTGCTGGTCTACCTTGATGACGACGATAAGGCGATCACCGTAATGACAAGAGAATAGTTGCTTAATCTCGTCGTCCCATTAACTCCATATCTTTTTCATCTCTTGAAGATTATTTTGAGTTACACTGATACGTGTGAAGTCTCATAATTCTGACACGTGCCCTTTTGTGAGACTATCACCTTTTTCTTGTTGCAGTGTCTCGGCCCATATTCGGACGGCCGCATTGTCCTCCACTCTATCAAGAAACCCCCTTTCCATAACAAGCTATCTATTTAGCAATTGAATGTGAATCAACACATTTTTTGATGAAGATGCCATGCAAAAATAAAAATGAAGCAAATCAGTATTTCATACACAGTAAGCAAAGAATAAAAATACCTAATCTGGTAACCGCTAAGGTTTGGCACGGCTCTACCTAGGGTGGATTCTTAGGGCTTACTATATAAGGTTCATTCTAAAGTAAGGGTACTGAACTAGCGATTCTCGATCCTCACCCATTATAGGCTCATATAGACCGAGTTCGATTCGAGAATACATTTCCCTATGGTACGGAGATGAAAATCTCACGAAGACATAGGTGCGGATGTATCCGGCGATCCACTATCACGCGGAGGTGAAAACCTCACGAAGGAGTAGCTTCTCCTCCCACTTAAAGGTGCGACCACAACGGTCATGCGGTGCAATGCAAAATTAAAACAACATGCAATAAAAGATCGTAATTTCCAAATCGAACTTTAAAAATTCCGACAAAAGACAGAAAATAATCAATTTATGGCTTGACTTTCCAAAAAGTGTCCCCAGTGGAGTCGCCAAGCTGTCGTAACCATTTTTTTGAGAAAAACAAAACGGGGTTCGACTTTGGGTTTTAAAAATGAAAAACGAGAGTCGCCACCGATCCCTTTTTGTTGAGGTGTGATCGATCATCTCGTAAAGCAGTTGTTTTAATAAGCGATTTGATTTATCAAAACAACGATTTTGGTCTCTGAAATCCAAAAAATGAGTTCGAAGTCGAGTCACATACGAGGAAGGGTTAGCACCCTCGATACGCCCAAAATTGGTACCAAAATGATTAATTAGTGTCTTAATGTCGGAAGTTTGAAAAGGTTTTAACATACGAATCCTTTAAAAGGTATTAGGATATTTGAGATTTCTTTGTTCCGAGAGGGTACAAACATCACATCCAGCACGTTAGGACATGATATTTCTAACCTTCGTAATCAAAGCTATCTCATGATTTTACGAAGTTTGTCAAAAGGATGTTTAGTGATTTAGTCAAACGGAAAATCGCAACCCAGCACGTTAGGGCACTATTCCCCGAATTCCTAAATACGAAACATTGCCTTTATTTTAAAACCTTTAAATGGAGTGTAGCAATTTTACAAAATGCCTCGTATCGGATTAAATCAAAGAAAAGGCTCGAGTCAAAACTTGAGATTTCTTTGTCCCGAAAAGATATAAACATCACATCCAGCACGTTAGGACACGATGTTTTAATCTCTAAATCAAAGTCGTCTCGTGATTCTAAAACTTAGTAAAAGGATGTTAAGTATTTAGTCAAGCAGAAAATCGCAACCCAAAACGTTAGAGCACTATTTCCTAATTTCTAAATACGAAACAATGCCTTTATTCTAAAACCTTTAAATGAAATATGATGATTTTCAAAATATATTTTGTTTAGTAATAATATGAAATTAAGAAAAAATGAGCGTGATATAAATGTAAAAATATAAGAGTACTAATAATAATAATAATAATAATATGATAGCGATATAAAGCAATGATAATACTATACTAATCTGAATAAGACATATATGTAATATTAGTGATAAAATAGAATAATAAAATTGGTGATGAAAATTAAATAATAAAATAATAACATATAAGATAATGGTAATAATATAAAAATGATAGTAAACGAATAATAGTAAAATATATATATGTATATATGTATATAATAGTAATAGTAAGAAAGAATGGCGATGATAATATATTTAATGACGATAAAATAATAATAATAATACTAATAATAATAATAATAATAATAATAATAATAGTGACTATTCGATAAACAAAAGCGATAAAGGAAAGATGTATCGTTATCGATAAATAATAATAAATAATAATAATGGAATAATAATAGAAATAATAATAATAAATAACAATAATAACAATAGTAAATATAATAATAAAGATAAAACAAAATATTACATGATAGCAATAATAATAAAATTGCAAAAATAATGGAAAAGCAAAATTTGAATTGCATTAAAATGGAAGTTTAAATAAATTGTAAATAAAAGCAGATTAGGGGGTGAAAACACAGCGTGAAATTGGGGACCAAAGGGCAATTTTTCCCATAAGTTAAAATCTGCGTTTGAGGGGACAAAATTGAAAGCCAAACAAAGTGTTCGGCGATTTTGAAATAATAAAATTTAATTGGAAGCAATAAAAATGCGAGAAGGGCTAAAAGTGCAATTAGCCCTTCCCTTCAAAAATGCTGATCCCCAGGCGGGTCGGGTCAACACGCGGATCCCGAGGCAAAGCGACGTCGTTTTGGGCGTTAGGCCCGACCAAAGCGACGTCATTTTGAGGGCTATTTAAGGCCCTAAATCTTTGAAAAAATTCATTTTGCTATCAACTTAAAAATTTCCTTCTTCGTTTTTTTCTCTGCGGAGGTTGGTCTCCGTGAGATCTCCGTGAGATCGCCATTGCGGCGTCAAGATTGCCGCCACCACCGTACACCTGTGGCGAATTCATAATAGGTAAATTTTTCTCTCTTTTTATGTATATGTTTTAATAATATAGTAATATGTATGTCTACTGAAAAGAAGGAAAAAAAGAAATAACTTTCGAAAATAAAAGGAAAATCACCTTTAGCCTCTGTTTCTTTTGATTTTAATGGATCTTTTGTGTTTTTCTACTTCCTGTGTTTGGATCTGTTGTTTTTGTGTTTTGAAATTTCTTTTTTTGTATTGATCCCGAAAAAAAAGTCCTTTACAAATGAAGTTAGATCGATTTTTATAACCGATCTTTTTCTATCCACTTGATCTATCATGTCCTTTCGTTTTAATGGCTTTGCAGGCGCTTGGGCGGTGGAGATGGGCGGTGCTGCAGTGGTCAGAGGCCTAGAGCAGTTGGTGGTCGTGGACCAGGGGTCAGAAGTCATGGCAAGTGGCCTTAGGTGCGGCGCACCTAGGGCTTCTGTTTTGTTTTTTCTTATTAGGGTTAATTAGGGGTATGGGCTAATCGGGCTGGTCAATTTAATGGTTTTAATGGGCGGTGCATTTGGGTTTGGGTTGTAAAAGCGGGTTTGGGTTTAGGTTTTGGGTTTTGGGTTATAAAACGGGTTTGGGTTTAGGTTTTGGGTTTTGGGTTATAAAATGGGCCGGGTAAAATTGGGTCTACACCATCCATGTTCCATACAATAAATTTTGAGAAAAGAGAGCCCTAAGTGCATGTGTCAATTTGAAATCCCAATTTTCCTCTGTATTTTCTTTGGTTAAAGCGTGCAATTTTAGGCTTTTCCTTATTTTGAGAAGAAAAGGAAAATGTAAGGATGGGGATGACCAAAACGGGGCTTTGCGTATTACACTATAAACAATTAAACATAGACTTCCTGGATTTTTTTTGTCAAGTTCAAAAAATATATGATTTATTATTTTATTTTAAAAAAATTTATTTATTTAATTTAGGCCAAGAAGTTTTAAAAATTCCTAGTAAAAATATTAAAATATTAATTCATCTCTAAATGCACTTGGTTGAGCTTTCACTAACAAAAATAAAATCAATAAGTCTTCTCCTTAACAATTCTTCATCCATTGGTTTGATCATTAATGGAAGGTGACATGACAAACAATGCCCTTAAAAGATAATACATGAAATTACATCTACAATAATGCTAACCTTGTAATTTTTTTAATTTTCCAAATTAAAAAATATAAAATCCTTTATTTAATATTTTCCAATGGTTAAAAAAAAAAAAACTTACATTAAAGGTGAATTAAAATAAAAGTCAAATAAGTAAGTAAAACTAGAGACGGAGGTCAATATAAGGTCTCCGGCGAGTAATGAACCACCAAGCTCTCTTTGCTGGCTGATTTGGAGAGGGCTACAAAAAAGGTAAGGAATAAAGATTTTGAGAATAATGAGAGTGTGGATTTGGAGACGAATGATGTCATGCAGCAAAAGATCTCCTTTAAGGATATTCAAATCAAATTACTCTACATATCAAATTTACATATGAGGCAATTTAAAGTGCAATAAAGGTACATACCTTGCCATTTGGTCATTTTGCATCTGTCCAAGCCTTCAACATATCATTTAAACTATTTTAACCACAAATCAATAAATCACATGCATGCTACTCAACAATTAACTAAGCATTCATCTAGCATACATCATGCAATCATTCAAGCAATATAAACATCCACAAATTAGTTATAAAAATCCTTAAATAGTTCATAAAAAGTCCTTTTACAAGTCCAAAACAAAATTAAAGTCTAGCCCTCGATATAAACCCACATTTCCATCCTTTATTAACCAAAAATCATCTCACATGCACAATTAAGTAGCCTTTTCCCTTGGATCCCCAACTTGTTCACTTCACCACTCCACACAAGTTTTGTCTCTATAAAAATAGTAACAAAAGAGTATGACCCTAACCAAGCTCAGTGACTATTCAAGATACTACAATAAACCACAGACACAAGAGTTAAAAACAAGCATGCTAAATACACTTATCACATAGCATCATCAAATACCATATCATAATGAAATATTGGCAACTTGTGAGGATGAAAATGCACATCAAAAGCTCTCATTGGATACACATATCTCCATCACACCTTGACTCAAAAGAGTCTACATATCCTAAGTAAGTGTAGCATGAAGTTAAGATTCTCCAACACACCAACATGTCCCATGAATGGAGCAATGGTCTATATTCCCTTATCCCTCTACATGTCCCAATAACAAGAAATATAAATGAGTACTCAAATCCTATGGCATGCCAACTATATCCAATATTTTGAAAGGTTTACAAGGCCAATATATCCATTTTACACACTAATTTCCTTTTTATGCACACTCACACTTATCATGTTTATATCACTTATCACTTTCATATAATGCACTACAAGTGCTAACATATTGCTCATTGAGCTATCCACAAGGCATATTCAGTCACATATTCAACATATATAATCACATCACACACTTAGCCTTTCACGACACGTATAATCTTGTTTATTAAATAATCAAAACTCAAGTAAGAACACTTACTTTTAGGACGTAGATTAGATGATTTTATCACCTAAGCCCCTTTAACTCATTGTTTTGTGCATTAGTTATAGCACACAAGATCACCCACCTTAACAACTAGCTTCCACCACAAAGCTTAACTAAGCTTTTGTTTGCCTTTGTCCTTGCTTGTAGAGGCTCCCAAATGAGTTGGCACTTTACATACACATCAAATACAATACAGAGGCATTACAAACAGTATCAAAGAAGATTAATACATTCTAAAATCACAGATCAAAGCCTTTAGATCTCTATACTGAAAACTTAGCTAGTTTTGCCGAAAATATGATTTCACACTCAAATCTTGTTTCTAAACCTTAATTTCGATCCCAATCTTCCAAAATATCACCTAATTACATATTTAAACATTCAATTTTGTCTAATTACGTGGTTCTCATCTTTCAAAATTACTTAAAGACTTGTTAAATTAGGATTAAAAATCTTCTAATTGGATCAAAATAAGTTGAAAATAGCTTTGAAAATAGTAGTTTAACTTAATACTACGAGATCCACCATTTTCAAGCTTAAAACCAACATAAAATCAATTGATTTATTGAAATCGTGATCTAATAAATTAAAAATCAGTTTAAAATGATAACACACTTAGTTTGATGATGAAAAGTCAGATTGTTGCCTTAATTTTGCAAAATTAACGTGCTATGTAGCTAATTCGAGTTTGAATGTCTGAAGAACTTTAGAGAAATTGAGGTTGAAAACATAAGTATTCTTTGAAATTGAAAGACGATTTTGTGTTTAGAGAGTTTAGAAATAAATAAGAATGAACTAATTTTGGAAGAAAACTTTGATTTGTGTTTGGCAAAATTTTTGAAAGAGACGATAAATGGGAGGGAAGGAGCGTGGGTGGCTTTAAATGGCCAACCGGATTTTTAAAAAATGGACATTTTCTCATTTGACACCTACAGTTTTCCCCCTTTTCCAAATTGGTCCTTGTTTTCAATTAAAGCCAATTTCAAAATTATTTTCAAATTAAGTCTCGTTTTTAAAATTTGTTTTAACCAAATTAATTCTCAAGCACTTAATCTTAATTTCTTAACCTACTTTTTAAAAATATTAATTATGTTATTTAATTATTCTTAATTATTTAATTATCTAACCTTATTACTATTTTTGGTTCACTAACCCTCGATTTACTAATCCTGATATACTAACCAAATTTTGGGGTGTAACACAAATTATACCCAATTCGGTGAGACCCACAAATTACAATGGTTAACCAAACATGCCACCCTTATTTAATTACGAGTAATTACACCCAAATCTAATTATTAGGTGGCTTTTTAAACACTGCCTAAATAAAGTAAAAAAGCAATAACCATATGAGGAGAAGAAAGTTAAAAATTTCTCTAGGCAAGCTAATGCATCAGAGAATTTGTTCCCTTCACAAAAGATATACTTCAGAGGTCTATACGTCAAAGATCGATGGAGCATCTTGCACTCATCAACCAAAGGGAAAAGAATAATATTAGGAAAAATATTATTTGACATTAATTGAATAACAATGGCAGTGCCAACTTGAATCCCAAGATCAAATAGATTCAAGTTTTTAGGTAGTTAAAATCCATGTTTAAGGACCCATAGCTTCGCTAGGACGCTATTAGCACTTGGAATATGTTAGAAAGATCCAATTATCTAATTCCCTCGATGGTCTCGAATAAGAGTACCCGCTCCAACTTTGTCTAAGTCACCTAAGGATGAACCATCTATGCTAAGTTTATAAATGTTTTATTATGAGTAGCATGGGAGAGTAACATTCTAATAATGCTAATGAGGTTTTGTTGAAATGGTAAGAAAAAAGATGGTGTCATCTTGATTCTCTAAATTTGAGTCTTACATGTGGAAATTATAATGTTGAAAATAGATCAAAATTGAGTTCTATAAAAGATATAGAAGAATAGATCTAGTTGTGGATAAATGTTTGTCTTAAGGTTGTTATTTATAGTAAAAATTTGTAGACTTTTATTCAAGTAAAATAATATGAATAAAAAAAGTTCTATATAAAAGAAGACGTAATTATTTGTAGTTTGAAATTAGACAAGTGATATGTTTAGAATTTGATGAGACCACTAATTTTTTTTTATCCAATCAATCTAAAAAAAATTAAATGATTAAGCTTGGTCCAAGAGAGCCCGAAAAGTTTCGAACTCAATAACTTAAATGTTGAGCCCAAACATAATATAATTGAATTACTAAATATTTTTTATAGATAGAGAATAATATAAAATAAATATAATAAATCCTTCTTTTCAACTGCTCCACATTAATGTGGTGATTCAAGAGCTACTAAAAACAAAAGAAACACCTCCCTTTCTTCCCTAACCTTTTCAGTATTTTAAAATATATAAAATAGGAAATGTTGAAACAATCTTCATTCTCCATCCCTCCTTCCTCCTCTCTTCACTGTTCTACCTATGTTTTTGGTTAATATTCTCTTTTCAATCAAAGCCTCTCCTTCATTTCATCAAATGATACAATTATGATTTCTTTTAGTTCTGAACCTAGTTATTATCTCTTTCTTTCCTTTTTAATCTAAATGGTGGAGAAGAAGCAATCATCTTACTTCTTCCTCTTTCAACTCCAACAAACATCATTTTTCCTTGATAAAATTTGATTTTACTTAGGGTTTCCGTTTACCTTTTTCCTTTTTAGGTTTTGGTTCAACACACAAATAATTGGTTCAATCGATTTAAATTGATTTATGATTCGCGATTTAACCGCAATTCAAAATAGTTCATGATTTAATTAGTTTAATTCCTTTTTCCTATTTAATATATCAATTAATTCTCAATCTCATCAATCCAACCCATCATTACAGTACTATTTAAATAACTTTACTAACAACCAATATTGTGTGGCTAGAAATCAACCATGTTACAATAACCGATGAAAATGGTGAACTTGTAAATTAACGTCGTCTTTGCTTGAATGTAATGATTACCTATTTTCGTGTCTATTATATGAGTGAGGGACCATAATTTCGTAGTTTTGTCGAAATCATTTTAAAGTTTGATTTAAAAACGGGGAATTGACTTTTAAAAATGAAAATGAGAGTTACCATCAATCCCTTTTACTTAGGTGTGATTGGATCACCTTAAAAATGTTTTATTTCAAAATACTGATTTTGGTTCTCGAAAAACAAGAAAAAATGGGTTCGAGAATCGGTTACGTATGAGGAAGGATTAGCACCCTCATAACGCCCAAAAATTGGTACCTAATCGATAAAATCATGACCTAATGTTGAAAATTTGAAAAAATTTAGAAAATGATCCTTTTATTTGAAAAAAAAAAACCTAGACTTACCTATCTCAAAGAAACAAAACACTATACCCAGTAAGTTAGGATATAGTATCTCATGACTTCGAAACTAACCACTCTTTATTTTAGAAAATTCCTACCTCGAGACACAAAACATCATATCCAGTAAGTTAGGACACAACGTTTTGAATTCCTAAGAATAAGTTTTTGATTTGAAATTTGTAAGTTTCGATTTTAAAAGAAAAAGGGATATCTAATATCTTAAGTTTCACGAGAAAAATCGAAACCTAGTAAGTTAGGGCACAATTCTTCTCGAAGTCCCCAAATGTCATATATCACCATATTTTTTTTTAAAACTATTTGAATAAAACGTTTTAATTCAAAAGGTATTTTTATAAAACAATGGTTTGAGTAAGGTATTGTGACATACATATTTAATAGCAATTCTACATAACTACAAATTATGCTAACAATTAATAATAAAAGAATAATATAACATGAATAAATAAAACACTATGTAATAACATGAATAAATAAAACACTATGTTAAACAATAATAAACAATTAAAAGAACATAAATAAATAGATATGTAATATAAAATAAATAACAATAATGAAGATTTTTCATGAAATAACAAAATTAAACAAAAGGAGAAGATATATTTAAACACTAAATAATTATTATAACAAAACAAAATAAGAAAATAAAAAATGATAATTTTGTAAAATAATTAATATGCATAACAATATAAAAAAAGAAAAATATTATAATAAATATAATTTAATAATTTAATACATATAAATGATAATACATAATAAAAATTAATAAATAATATATAACAATTTTAAATAAAGATATCTAAAAATATAGCATAAATAATATAAATGAAACATGTTATATAATATAAATAAATTTTATACAAAATAAGATTTTTATGATATTAATATAGTACTATATAAAATATAATATAATAACTAATATATATAGATTATAAATAATACATAATAAAATAATATTAAACAAATAAAATGATAAATAACAATAATTTAAAAGAATGATACATATAATATATATATATATATATATATAAATTTTATACTATTAATAAATTAATATTCAAATAAAAATGTTAATATGATAAAATAATAGTGTTAAAATAATTTTAAAATAAAATAAGAAAAAAAGTTGTTTTTTAAAAATAATTAAATTAAAATAAATAAAATCGAAAAAGGATGACATCAGAATGCGTTACAAATTGTAGGGGCCTAATGGGTAATTATACCCTGTCTCCTAAACGGCGTCGTTTTGTCATTGGCCTTTAAATAATCCAAGGGACTAAATTGAAATATAAACAAACATTTAGTGTAACACCCTTAAACTGTGTCCGTTCTTGGGATTAAAGTTCGAGGCATTACTATGCTTAACACAAATCATATCATTCATTTACATTCATTAAAAGCATGAAAAAATGTATTTGAGATTATACTACCATAGCAAACTTAAACATTGATATCTTATCATAATCCATTTAAGCCAATTTAGTATACTTGCATATATTTATGTTTTCTGCTCAAAATATATAAACTTAAACTAAATGTATATCGCATGTTCAAACCATATTCAAATATGTCAATTTAAAAAAAACATAGCATAAAACTTCCTATACAAGCGGTTAATATAACTTATATAGATCATATAATCTTTGGCATGTTTTATCACTTCTACCAAATCACATTATCAAACCACCCAATTACCTATTAGACATATACCTATTATTTTAAACTTATCAACATAATAACCTTATGCCACATACACTACTTCATGCCATTAATTTCACATAACCGAATGTATACATGATTACACATCAAATTACTCATTACTATTTCATACGGTTAACACATGCACAAAATACAATTGATGTTAATCATACCTAATCACATTGATACATTCAACTAAACATGCGAAAGAAATCATCATCATTCCAATGTCACATAGATATTTGAACCATATTTAATCCATTACTAAAATCTCCAATAGTAAATTCATAATTTAACCAACTCAAACCAACTTAAATAAAGAAACCTATACAATCAAATTTAAACCATAAGGGACAAGCCATTTTAGCAAATCATCATGATCATTATCCCTTTACTTTAAAGTAAGTAAAAGATCACTTAATCTAATACCTTACTTACATATGCTTAAACCATAAAATAAACCTTTGAAGTTAACATAAAGCAAAACCGATTATTCACATCACTAATACCATGACCACATTACAAATCACACATTCATAAAAGCATAGCCATTTTCGCATGGCATACATACATATACATATCATTCGATCACAACATAAGAGATTTAGTCTATACATGCCTTTGACTCAAAAAGTATTCAAAACATATATATATATATATATATATATATATACAAAGAGAGTGATAGTGTGGTTGACTTCACCAGCGATCCTTGAGCACAGTAGCTTGACCAAAATCTATAAAGCGAATAAGCGAAAACACACAAAGTAAGCTCACTAGCTTAGTAAGTCTTAAGCACATATAATTTTAATGAGCGTACATGTAAACATTTTAATCTTCAAGCTTATCATATTGTACATAAATATTTCTATATATATATAATACACTTAGCGAATACTAGTGTCACATTTGTATCAATTACTATCACTATGTTATCATGAACATATACTTTATCAACTTCACATATAAGCAATGTACATACACATTAATGATAGGTTCAACATTATAAAATAAAGTACTTGTGGAATTGACCATTTCATTACATCGTATTTGATTTAACGATAAGAAATTTGCTCACTTCATCCTACAAACATAATATGCCAACTCTTTTGAGCTTTTGACACAAAACATTATATATAACTTACCTTGTTTGATTCTCAAATTTTCCATTTATACCAATTCATCGGCATTAAGCACGCTGAGCACGAAGCTTGAATATGTCACCCAAGACACTAAGCACCTTAAGCACGAAGTGCGAATATGTCACCGACACTAAGCAGAATATGTCACTGCACTAAGCACGCTGAGCACTAAGCCCCAATATGTCACCGGCACTAAGCACGCTGAGCACTAAGCCGATAAGTAACACCAGCACAAGGCACGCTGGGCATCAAAGCACGATAAGTAACACCAAGCACAAGGCACGCTGGGCATCAAAGCACGATAAGTAACAAGCACAAGGCACTGCTTGGGCTAATAGCAGAGATATCAACATTTTCAACATTTCAATGCACATTTCAATAATACCATAACCAATTAAATCACTTAAATTTCATAATTCTATCACATTTCAAACTCAACTAAGCTTATTCACATTTCCTAAATAAAATCGTTACATCATTGTATACTCGCATATCATATCGATTATACATCTTTACATGGTATTAACAAAACATATCCAATTCAATGTAATACCTTTACATTCGGCTATCACATAAAAATATGCCCAAATTTATCAAACATTTTCATTAAACACATTCACAATTCATTCTTTAATATAATCTAGCTTAAGGACTTACCTCGACTTTCGACGGACAACGTTAACAAGCTTGATCGACAACTTTCGTTTTCCTCGATCCAAGCTCGTTTTCTTTGTTCTTGATCTAGAACACATTAAATTCAACTCATTCAAGTACATTTCAAATCAATTTAATCCCAAAATACATAAACATGCAAATTACCATTTTGCCCTAAGATTTCACATTTTAACTATTTAGTCCTAATTGCACAAAACATAAAATACACAAAATTTGCCAAGACTATGCAAGGGCGAATGTTCACAAGGGCATTATAAGTCCATTTCTTTCATTTATTTTGCAAATAAGTCCCTCTAAAATTTACTTTTACAAATCGATACTAAATACTAAAATTCACTAAAATTTCTAATACAAAACATATCAATCCTTAACATATCTTTAATTTAAAATCATCAAACATCAAAAACCTCAAAAATTCATCAATGGCGAACCTCATAAACACATGATTCTCAAAAATTCAAGCATGGGTCGGGTAATATCTGAAACAACGATCTCAAAACGTAAAATTATTAAAAATTGAGCTCAAACTAACCTTGATTTGGTGCTTCTAATTGCCAAAATTCAAAGGAACAAAACCCTTTTCTTTCTCCCATATTCGGCCAAAGAACAAAATGAGATGATAATGGCTTTTCATTTTATTTTATTATGTATATAATGGTTATTTAATTAATTTACTAATATAACCTTTAATATAAAATAACTATTACATATAATAATGGCATATTAGTCAAAAGCCATCCACTAACTTACAAAATGGAATATTTACCCACCTAATACCTCAAATTAAAAGCCATCATCATTCTAGCACTTTACACTAAAGAATGCAACTTTTACGCTTTATGCGATTTAGTCCTTTTATCAAATTCAATACTTAAACAATAAAATTTTTCTACGAAACTTTCACACACATAAATTCACATATAATAAACACTAAATATAATATTTAAATATTTCTCGAGCTCGATTCGTGGTCCCAAAACCACCGTTCGATTAGGGTCAAATTCGATTACATTACAACTCTCCCCTTAAGGATTTTCGTCCCGAAAATCTTACAGATTAAATAACGTCGGATATTGTTGCCTCATTGAGTCCTCGGGCTCCCCGTAGCCTCTTCAACTCCGTCTTGATTCCATAGTACTTTCACTAAGGAAATCCTTTTGTTTCTTAACTCTTTCATTTCCAGAGCTAAGATCTGATCGGTTTTTCCTCATCGTCATATCGGGTTGGATTTCAATCTCGGATGGAGCAATCACATGTAGCGGATCGATCTGTATCTACGGAGCATAGAAACGTGAAACACATCATGTATCTTTTCTAATTCAGAGGGTAGCTTCAACCTATAAGCAACAGGCCCAACACATTCAATGATTTCATACGGTCTGATGAATCTCGGACTCAACTTGCCTTTTCGGCCAAAATGGAGTACTTTCTTCCACGGAGAAACCTTTAAAATACTCGATCTCAGGCACGAAGTTCAATGTCTTTCGTTTCAAATCAGCATAGGACTTTTGACGATCCGAAGCAGCTTTCAAATTGTCTCTGATAATAGCTACTTTCTGTTCGGTTTCTTTAATCAAATCAACCCCATGTATTTTGTTTTCACTGAGCTCAGTCCAATACAATGGTGTACGACATTTGCGATCGTACAAAGCTTCGTAGGCGCCATTTGATACTAGATTGAAAGCTATTATTATAAGAAAATTCAATCGAGGTAGGTATCATTCCCGTACCTTCAAACTCAAGAATGCAACATCTCAACATGTCCTCAAGTATCGAATAGTTCTCTCAGTTGACCGTCCGTCTGCGGATGAAAGGTGTACTAAAATGAAGTTTAGTACCTAAAGCATCTTGCAACTTCTTCCAAAATCGTGATGTAAATCTGGGTCTCATGCGAAACAATGGAACTCGGTACACCATGCAATCTCACAATCTGTGATACATATAATTCAGCAAGTTTACCAAGTGTATAGGCTGTATGAACTGGCACAAAGTGAGCTGATTTAGTCAGTCTATCAACTATAACCCAGATAGCATCTTTCTTACTCGGTGTCATAGGGAGACCGAATACAAAATCCATTGTAATTCTACCATTGTAATTCTATCCCATTTCCATTCAGGTATCACGATTGGCTGAAGTAGTCCGGAAGACACTTGATGCTCGGCTTTTACTTGCTGACAAATTAAGCATTTTGAAACAAATTGAGATATATCTCGTTTCATACGAGGCAACCGATGGGGCTACTTCAAGTCATTATACATTTTCGTGCTACCGGATGTATCGACATCGACTATTATGAGCTTCTTTCAATAACATCGAATCAAATCCGTCCTTGACACACATTTGGCCTTTGTATTTCAGCGGTCATTTTCATGAATTGAAATTACGACTCGCATTATTTTCTGCTGAACCCATTTAACGGTCATATCTTTGTCGACTTTTGTGCATCACAAATTTCTTTGAATAAACATCGGTCTTACTTTTAACTTCGGCTATGATCGAACTATCACGACATAACCATCGTGTGTTCAATGCACGAAGAGCAAGCAATGATTTTCGACTTAATGCATCTGCAACAACGTTAGCTTTCCCGGATGGTAGTCAATCACTAACTCATAGTCTTTCAATAGTTCTAACCATCTGCGTTGTCTCAAGTTTAACTCTTTACGAGTCATCAAATATTTAAGACTTTTGTGATCCGAGTAAACATGACATTTCTCACCGTATAAATAATGGCGCCAAATTTTTAATGCGAACACAATAGTGCAAGTTCTAAATCATCGTCGGGTAGTTTCTTTCATACGGCTTCAATTGTCTTGAGGCGTAGGCTACAACTTTGCCTTCACATCAAAAGCGCAGCCCAAACCATTCAAAGAAGCATCGGAATAAACAACAAATTCTTTACCCGATTCAATTTGAACTAACACTGGAGCTTACATCAAAGGGCTTTCAAGCGATCGAAACTTTTCGACAATTTTCGACCACTCGAACTTGACATCTTTCTATAGTAGCTTTGTCAAAGGTGTAGCTATTATAGAAAAACCTTTCACAAACCGTTTGTAGTAGCCCGCAAGTCCCAGAAAACTTTGAATCTTGAAAATATTTTTCGGTGGCTTCCAATCAAGTATAGCGAGAGATTTTGTTCGGTCAACACGAATACCGATCTTTGAAACAACATGACCCAAGAAACCGACTTCATTCATCCAAAACTCACACTTACTAAACTTTGTATACAACTGTTGATCTCGCAAAGTTTGTAACACTAATCTCAAATGCTCGGCATGCTCGGTTTTATCTTTAGAGTAGATTAGTATATCATCAATAAACACTACTACAAACCGATCTAAAAATTGCCTGAAGACCCGATTCATCAAATCCATAAAAACAGTAGGTGCATTAGTAAGCCCAAAAGGCATAACCAAAAACTCAAAATGTCAATACCTCGTCCGAAATGCAGTCTTTTGTACATACATATCTCGACTACATGCGATAATAACTTAGATCTCAAATCTATCTTGAAAATCTGAGCGCCTTTCAATTGATCAAACAAATCATCAATCCGAGGTAGGGTACTTATTCTTTATAGTTACCTTATTTAGTTGCGATAATCAATACACATTCGCATTATTCCATCTTTCTTTTCACAAAAAATGGTGCACCCAAGGAGAGAAACTTCGGTCGTGCAAAACCCTATCTGTTAACTCTTGCAAGCTGCTTTCAACTCTTTTAACTCGATAGGTGCCATCCGATCTGAGCTATCGAGATCGGAGTCGTTCCGTGCTAATTCAATACCAAACTCAATCTCTTGTCTTTGAGGGTAAACCGATAATTCTTGAAAAACACATCGGGTATTCACACAACCAGTATGATTCAATATGCTTTTCGGATACTTTATTATCAATACATAGGCCAAATAAACTTCACACCTTTTCTCACATACTTTCGGGCCAACATCGAGGATATTATTGCGAAACTCACTTAAATCACTGGATTTAATTACGATGATCTCATGATTCGACATCTCAAATCAATAAGTTTTCTTTTGCAATTCACCACTACATCATGTGAAGTTAGCCAATCCATTCCCAGAATTATATCGAACTCATCGAAGGGCAACAACATTAAATCAGCTGGGAAACAATAATCCGAATCATCAGCGGGCAACCTTTACACACTTTATTTACAAATGCGCATCTACCCAAAGGGTTGGACACACGAATCACAAACTCAGTAGACTCAACTGGTAGAGTCTTACCGAACACTAGAGTTTCACACACATATGAATGAGTCGAACCAGGATCAATCAATGCAATCACAGTAATATCATAAAGGGTGAAAGTACCGGTAATGACATCGGGGAAGAAGCATCCTCTCTGGCTCGTGTAGCATAAGCTCTGATAGGTGCTCGGGCCTCTGATCGAACTACAGTGTCCTTTGTCCCTCTCTGACTACCACCTACTTTACTAGAAGGTTTGGGTGGTCGACCCCGTGCTGGCGTGCTGCTCGGTCTAGTGTTCTGAGCCGTATTCTGATCGGCTAACATCGGGCACTCTCGAATAAAATGGTCCGACGATCCACATTTAAGCGGGGACCGATCACGAACCCTACAACTTCGAATGCCATTTCTGCAATGTTTACACTTGACCGATCCGGTGGAATGTTACCAGCGGCAGCTATCGAAGTGGCTCGATAACTCCACGGAGGTCGATCACGTCTAGGTAAGTCTAAAGTAGCTTTATGTCGGTTGGAGTCATCTCGAATTTCTTAGGCATCGAATGGTAAGTCCTACTCGTTGATCTCTTACAGTATCTCTAGCTTCTATTTCAGACTTTTCTTTTCTCTTTTCAGAGCTCTTGACCTTACAAGCCCGCTCGACTAGTATCACAAACTCTTTGATTTCAAGAATGCCGACCCGGTAACTTTATATCTTCATTCAAACAATCTTCAAATCTTTTGCACATAATGGCTTGAGAAACACACTCTCTATCATATCTACTAAGTCTGACAAATTTCCGTTCATATTACATCACGGTCATTCGCCCTGTTTTAGTTCAAGAAATTCTTTTCGTTTTTGATCGATGAATCTCGGTGATATATTTCTTACTGAACTCAATTTGGAATAAGTCCCAAGTTACTTTTCTTTCGAACTACGGATACCGATGTGTTCCACGGTGATAAGCGGTGTCCCAAAGTAGAGATATAGCACACTTTAGGCATTCATCTGGAGTACAAGATAGCTCATCAGTATCGAATAGTGTTATCAAGCCACATCTCACTCATTACGCATCGTCATTATCATTGGCCTTGAATTCCTCGGCCCCATATTTCTGATTTTATCAGCGGGAGGCTGCTAGATCTCATCGAATCTATCATCGAAGTCTTTGAAGGTCTGGAGTTGGATTATTTGGGGTGGAGGTTGTTGTACAGCCGGGTTATTCTGAACAAACTGGGTAAACCATTCATTCATCATTTGGTAGAAGGCTTGTTTAGCCTCCCCCTCGTGGTTACCCGTATCTGGTCGAGAATCTAATGGCACTGATCCACGTATGAGACCAGGCGCAACACTCTCCACATCATCATTCTGACTCTATCGGGATCGAAATCCATTTACTATATAGAATACAATTGAAATTGTCAGAAGTCACCACACTATCATATATACAATTCAAAGGCATGTATAGCTAGACTCTTACATACTACGGTAGTCCTAGAATCGACTAAACCGTAGCTCTGATACCAATAAAATGTAACACTCTTAAGCCGTGTCCGTTCTTGGGATTAAAGTTCGAGGCATTACTATGCTTAACACAAATCATATCATTCATTTACATTCATTAAAAGCATGAAAAAATGCATTTCGAGATTATACTACCATAGCAAACTTAAACATTGATATCTTATCATAATCCATTTAAGCCAATTTCGTATACTTGCATATATTTATGTTTTCTGCTCAAAATATATAAACTTAAACTAAATGTATATGCATGTTCAAACCATATTGAATATGTCAATTTAAAAAAAAACAAACATAGCATAAAACTTCCTATACAAGCAGTTAATATAACTTATATAGATCATATAATCTTTGGCATGTTTTATCACTTCTACCAAATCACATTATCAAACCACCCAATTACCTATTAGACATATACCTATTATTTTAAACTTATCAACATAATAACCTTATGCCACATACACTACTTCATACCATTAATTTCACATAACCGAATGTATACATGATTACACATCAAATTACTCATTACTATTTCACTTCTGGTTAACACATGCACAAAATACAATTTATGTCAATCATACCTAATCACATTGATACATTCAACTAAACATGCCGAAAGAAATCATCATCATTCCAATGTCACATAGATATTTGAACCATATTTAATCCATTACTAAAATCTCAATAGTAAATTCATAATTTAACCAACTCAAACCAACTTAAATAAAGAAACCTATACAATCAAATTTAAACCATAAGGGACAAGCCATTTTATAAATCATCATGATCATTATCCCTTTACTTTAAAGTAAGTAAAGATCACTTAATCTAATACCTTACTTACATATGCTTAAACCATAAAATAAACCTTTGAAGTTAACATAAAGCAAAACCGATTATTCACATCACTAATACCATGACCACATTACAAATCACACATTCATAAAAGCATAGCCATTTTAGCATGGCATACATACATATACATATCATTCGATCACAACATAAGAGATTTAGTCTATACATGCCTTTAACTCAAAAAGTATTCAAAACATATATATATATATATACCAAAGAGAGTGATAGTGTGGTTGACTTCACCAACGATCCTTGAGCACGTAGCTTGACCAAAATCTATAAACGAATAGCGAAAACACACAAAGTAAGCTCACTAGCTTAGTAAGTCTTAAGCACATATAATTTTAATGAGCGTACATGTAAACATTTTAATCTTCAAGCTTATCATATTGTACATAAATATTTCTATATATATATAATACACTTAGCGAATACTAGTGTCACATTTGTATCAATTACTATCACTATGTTATCATGAACATTTACTTTATCAACTTCACATATAAGCAATGTACATACACATTAATGATAGGTTCAACATTATAAAATAAAGTACTTGTGGAATTGACCATTTCAATTACATCGTATTTGATTTAACGATAAGAAATTTGCTCACTTCATCCACTTACAAACATAATATGCCAACTCTTACCCGAGCTTTTGACACAAAACATTATATATAACTTACCTTGTTTGATTCTCAAATTTTCCATTTATACCAATTCACGGCATTAAGCACGCTGAAACACGAAGCTTTGAATATGTCATCGGCACTAAGCACTGCTGAGCACGAAGCCCAAATATGTCACCGGCACTAAGCGAATATGTCACTAAGCACTAAGCACCGCTAGGCACTAAGCAGAATATGTCACCGGCACTAAGCACGCTGAGCACTAAGCACGATAAGTAACAACGGCACAAGGCACGCTGGGCATCAAAGCTCGATAAGTAACACCGGCACAAGGCACGCTGGGCATCAAAGCACGATAAGTAACATCGGCACAAGGCTGCTGGGCTAATAGCAGAGATATTAACATTTTCAACATTTCAATGCACATTTCAATAATACCATAACCAATTAAATCACTTAAATTTCATAATTCTATCACATTTCAAACTCAACTAAGCTTATTCACATTTCCTAAATAAAATCGTTAGATCATTATATACTCGCATATCATATCGATTATACACCTTTACATGGTATTAACAAACATATCCAATTCAATGTAATACCTTTACATTCGGCTATCACATAAAAATATGCCCAAATTTATCAAACATTGTCATTAAACACATTCACAATTCATTCTTTAATATAATCTAGCTTAAGGACTTACCTCGACTTTCGACGGACAACGTTAACAAATTGATCGACAACTTTCGCTTTTCCCAGATCCAAGCTCGTTTTTCTTTGTTCTTGATCTAGAACACATTAAATTCAACTCATTCAAGTACATTTCAAATCAATTTAATCCCAAAATACATAAACATGCAAATTACCATTTTGCCCTAAGATTTCACATTTTACTATTTAGTCCTAATTGTACAAAACATAAAATACACAAAATTTGCCAAGACTATGCAAGGGCGAATGTTCAAAGGGCATTATAAGTCCATTTCTTTCATTTATCTTGCAAATAAGCCCTCTAAAATTTACTTTTACAAATTAGCCTAAATACTAAAATTCACTAAAATTTCTAATACAAAACATATCAATCCTTAACATATCTTTAATTTAAAATCATCAAACATCAAAAACCTCAAAAATTCATCAATGGCGAACCTCATAAACACATGATTCTCAAAAATTCAAGCATGGGTGGGGTAATATCTGAAACAACGATCTCAAAAAGTAAAAATTATTAAAAACCAAGCTCAAACTAACCTTGATTTGGTGCTTCTAATTGCGAAATTCAAAGGAACAAAAACCCTTTTCTTTCTCCCATATTCGGCCAAAGAACAAAATGAGATGATAATGGCTTTTCATTTTATTTTATTATGTATATAATGGTTATTTAATTAATTTACTAATATAACCTTTAATATAAAATAAACTATTACATATAATAATGGCATATTAGCCAAAAGCCATCCACTAACTTATAAAATGGAATATTTACCCACCTAATACCTCAAATTAAAAGCCATCATCATTCTAGCACTTTACACTAAAGAATGCAACTTTTACGCTTTCATAATTTAGTCCTTTTATCAAATTCAATACTTAAATGATAAAATTTTTCTCTGAAACTTTCACACATAAATTCACATATAATAAACACTAAATATAATATTTAAATATTTATCGGGCTCGGATTCGTGGTCCCAAAATTACCGTTCCGATTAGTGTCAAATTCGGTCTGTTACATTTAGGGCCAAATTAAAAACATTAAATTAAATGAAATTAAAAATAATAAAATTACGGAAGGACTAAAATAGCAATTATACCTTTTAACAAAAACATGCGGATCCTCCCTAAATTTTTGGGGCAATGCGCGGATCCTAAAGCCCGAACGACGTTGTTTTGTGCTTATCTGTTTAAGCAAAAACGGCGTCATTTTTAAGCACTTATATAAGTCAGTATTTAGGCCAAAAAATTATTTTGCAACTTGTTTTAAAAAAAAGAAATTCAAAAAAGCTCTCTAAACTTCCTTCCCCATGCAGGTTACAGTCACCGAACTTAGGCCACAGCTCCATCATGCGCCATCATGAACAGTGGCCAAAGTAGAACCTCGAGTTTTAGTCTTGCCAAAAGGTAAACCCTTCCCCTTTTATTTTTTTAAATATTTCTATCATAAATGTATAAAAATAAAAGTAAAAGAGAATAAAATATAAAAAAATCACCTCTACAAAATTTCTGTATTTTATTTCTCTGAATTTTTTGAATATTTTTGTATTCTTTATTTCTGTGTATGTCTGTGTATTCGTAGGCCTCTTGTTACAAATTTTTGTAAGGCTTTTATAGCCTTCGAAATAAACAAAATAAAAAGGGAAAAAATGTTGCCATGTTTGCTGTTGATTCTCTTTCCTTTTGTGCAGGAGAAGCGAAGATCTCGGTGTCGATGGGGCGTAACACGCGAGGATTGCGGCGCGAGGGGATTCTGGTGACTGCGGCGCGAACGACGCATGTTGGTCACTTGCGGCGCCTAGGGTTTCAGAAACCCTAGGTCATCTAATTTCGGTTTAGGTGTTGGGCCGTCTAAGTCTGGGTCTATTGGGTTAGTCCTTAAGTCTGGGTTTGTTTGGGCTCGGGTGTAATCTGGGTTACTGGTGGGGTGTACCAGGTTTTAGCATTTGGGTTTGGGCTTTAAGCCCTTTTGCTGTAAAACGGATTGTTTAAAAACACTGGTTTTTTATTGTTTTTTATTTTGTTTTCTTTTTTGAATAAAATGGGCCCGGGCAAAATGGGTTGACTACAACTACCCCTCTTTGCTCATTGTCGTGTAACGAGAATAGAGCAAAGACTATGAAAGGTCCAATTTTGCTCGGTCTTGGCCTAGCCTCGACTTCTTGGTCCTCGTCTTCTTCAAATGGCTTCCAATCCTAACTGTATCTTCAGGGGGTACTAGAATTGCAACTTCTAGAAGTATTTAACTATAATTCTGATGACTTCAATCTACTTCACTACAACTTCAGGAAGGCAGTATCCACTATCTTCAATCTGCTCCACTGCAAACTCAGGGAGACAAGACCTGATGTCTTTGACTTGCTTCTTGCAACTTCAAGAATGCCAAATCTACTATTTTAATATGCTCCCTGCAAACTCAGGGATGCCAGACTGATGTTTTCGATTTGCTTCCTACAACTTTAAGAATGCCAGATCTGCTATCTTTATTCTGCTTCTTACAAACTCAGGAATGCCAGACTGCTATCTTCAATCTGCTTCCTACAAACTCAAGAATGCCAGACTGATGTCTTCGATCTGCTTCCTGCAACTTCAAGAATGCCAAATCTGCTATATTCAATCTGCTCCCTGCAAACTCAGGGATGCCAGACTGATGTCTTCGATCTGCTTCCTGCAACTTCAAGAATGCCAAATTTGCTATTTTAATCTGCTCCCTGCAAACTCAGGGATACCAGACTGATGTTTTCGACCTGCTTCCTACAACTTCAAGAATGCCAGATCTGTTATCTTCAATCTGCTTCCTGCAAACTCAAGAATGCCAGACTGCTATCTTCAATCTACTTCCTGCAAACTCAGGAATGCCAGAATGATGTCTTCGATCAGTTTCCTGTAACTTCAGGAATGCCAAATCTACTATCTTCAATCTGCTCCCTGCAAACTTAGGGATGCCTGACTGATGTCTTCGATCTGCTTCCTGCAACTTCAGGAATGCCAAATCTGCTATTTTAATCTTCTCCCTGCAAATTCAGGGATGCCAGATTAGTATCTTCGATCTGCTTTCTACAACTTTAGGAATGCCAAATCTGCTATTTTAACCTGCTCCCTGCAAACTCAGGGATGCCAAACTGATGTCTTCGACCTGCTTCCTACAAATTCAAGAATGCCAGATCTGTTATCTTCAATCTACCCCACTACAAACTCATGGAAGCCAGTCTGATGTTTTCTACCTTGCTACATTATCCTCTAGAGGACATAACCTGTAGAATGGGTATATGATTATGTCTAATAATTAGGATACCTTGATCAAAATGTATCAAATGCTCCTGATTAGCCATGCAATGATATATGAATACAAAATGTTATGAGAATGCTTCCTATTTTAAGTGTTATCACTGATAAACCGTAAAAGTAACATATTTTAGGCCTACATTTAGTATGCTTTTGGATGATTTAGCCCTTGATTTATGTAAAAAGGTGCTCTTAATCCTTTCTTTTCACGTTTATACTCAGGAAAGCACCCAAGAATGAAAAGAATAAGAAACGGGCTTAAAACAAGCTAATTTGAGCCAAAGAGAAAATCGACACGGCCTGGACATTAAGCCACATGGCCGTGCATCGTCAAAATACTTCACACGGCCATGCCTCAATCGAAAGAATTAAAACATGGCCCAACCACGATTTACACGGGCGTCTGCTCTGGCCGTGCCTCTGTCGCGGGAGAGAGCAATTTCACTCGGATTTGGATACTTTGAGGCAAAGAAACACTTTCCAAAGCTTATTCAAACACCGAGTAGGAAGTATACTTAAATTAGGACACTTAAGGACCAAGTAAAGCATTCTAAAAGTCTATATAAACACCCTAAATGTATCCTGAAGAGGGGCGTTCAGCGAGGCCAAAGAGCCGAAGCCAAAACAGTTTAATTTAGGGAATTACTCGAAAATAGCCAGTTGATCCATCTCAAGGAGCCAGAATTCTATTTAAGACGGTGGATTTCTCCTTCAATTCCTCTAGGGGGTTTTAGGGATTTCTTATGTTTTGTTTTATCTTTTCTCTTGAGATGTTTTCTTTATTTATTATGAACTAAACCCTTCAGATACTTGAAGGGGATGAAACCTAGATGAATCTTGTTATTATTTTACGAATTATATGATAAATACTTAGTTTGTTCTTAATTGTGCATGCTTAATCCAAATCGATGTGCTTAGGTGGAGGGCGAATAGACCTACTTGAGAGTAGATCTAGCATAATTAAGCGGAGTTGATCTGCGCTAGAATACGGTGGCGAGATTTTCTTTGGATTAGGGTGAAACCTAATATGAGAGTCCATAGATCGATTCTTTGCTACTCTAGGGGTTATTATAAGAGAGCGAGTTCCACTAATTAACCTAGGGTTAGGCGTTATTAGCCTAAGCGAGGTTTAATATCGTTAGAGTCTTACGGATCAAACTAAGTGAATAAATCATATGGTTCGGTGTTAAATAACAAGTGAAGTCTAGGTGGGTTCTTCCTGAGGGTATCGTCGTGATCAACTGAGTTTCCCTTCAAGTTATTTTCCAATTCATTCTTTCTATCTTTGTGTCTTTAGCTTAGTAGTCATTAAATTAGATTAAATCAACCAATCACTCTATATTTTAGGCTAAATAATAAAAAGAAAGTGAGTATTTGATCGTGTCAAACAGTCGAGTTTTAATATTTATAAAGAATGGTCAAACCTGTAGACTAACTATGACAACGATTGAGGCAAGTGCACTTATCGAACAATAGTATAGTTTAGGCAAGATTATTTTATCGAACCCAAAGGAACCTAAAAGTACTACTACTCACTTTCTTTCTATTATTTAGCCTAAAATATGGAGTGATTGATTTATTAAACTAATGAAAAACTAAACTAGATGCAAAGACAAATGAATGAAACTTAAGGAAAAAACTGTGGAAAAACTCAGTTGATTTTAGACGATACCCTCAAGAAGAATCTACCTATGACTTCTCTTGTTATCTAACTTTTAATTCATATGACTTCTTTACTTAGCTCGATCCGTGAAACTCCCTAACCTATATTAAACCCTCTCTCGAGGCGAATAACGTCTAACCTTAGGTTAATTATTGGAACTCTTGTTCTCTTATAATAACCCCTAAGGAAGCAGTAAATCGATCAATGGACTCCCATATTAGGTTTCACCCTAATCCGGCAAAATCTCGTCACCCTATCTCTAGGGTGCGATCAACTCCGCTTAATTATGCTAGATCTACTCTTAGACAGGGTCTATTCCTCCTCCACCTCAGCACATCAGATTAAATTAAGCAACATAATTAAGAATAAACTAAGTACATATCATATAATTTAGAAATCAAATAACAAAATCCATCATAGGTTTCACCCCCTTAAGGTATCTGAAGGGTTTGGTTCATAACAAAATAAGAAAGCATCTCAAGAGAAAAGATAAAACAAAACATGAGAAATCCCTAAAACCCCCTGAAGGAATTGAAGAGGAGATCCTCTGTCTTGAGTAGAACTTCGGCTTCTTGAGATGGATCAACTGGCTATCTTCGAGTAATTCCCTGAATAAAAGCTCTAGCAGAAAACTCTACCTAAAACTCTCCCTGTTTCGGCTTCTGCCGAACTCTCCTTTTTAGTTGCTACCTTGGGTTTTTATATAGGCTTTGAGATGTTTTACTTGGCTCCTAAGTATCCTAATTCAAGTAGAATTTCTCCTATGATGTTTCACTAGACTTAGGAATGTGTTTCTTTGCCTCCAAGCATCCAATTCGAGTGAAATTGCTCATTCCCGTGGTAGGGGCACGCCTATGGCACATGCCCGTAATTGAGGTTGGTAGTGCCTTGATTCTGAAGTTTTGGGCACGGCCATGTAAGTCGGGATTCAGGCCATGCTTGAGTGCATCGATTGGGACACGGCCATGTAGATCGCTTGACACGCCGTGTGTGGTATTGAGATGATCTTGTGCCGTGCAATTCGTGAGTTAGGCCGCTCTGGTAATCGGCGAGACACGGTCGTGCAGGCTTTGTGCCAGGCTGTGTTGGTTTCTTGCTAAGGCCCAATTACTCCGTTTTAAGCCTGTTTTGTGTTCTTTTTATCCTCAGGTGCTTTCCTAAGTATATGACATGAAAAGAAAGGATTACAAGCACCTTTTATATAAATCAAGGTCTAAATCATCAAAAAACATACTAAATGTGGGATTAAAATATGTTACTTTTATGGTTTATCAAATACCCCCACACTTAAGCTTTTGCTTGTCCTCAAGCAAAATTCTCAACTTAGAATTAGAACGAACTTTCCATAATTCATAATTCCTATCGACAATGTCTCATCATAATTCATAGATAATTTATACATGGATAATTTAACTCAAAGAACCTTAAAGATTCGATCAAGATAAGTCATACCTTTGTAGTACGAAAATATAGGTGTGTCTCCTTATCTAAGTAATTACCTTTAATTCAAAACCGACAACGATTGACATCCTCACAAAAGATTCACTCAAATCACTCGAAGTGTTTAAGGTTCAAGAATAAGCACTCTAAGTCGAACCTGAAAAGTTAATCCCATAGGCTTGCTTGAAAATCAAATCTCCACTACTGTATATGAGATTATACACAAATCAAAAGGTCTTTAATTAGGGTTGTAACGGGGCTTAGGTTAAAAGTTGTGGATAAAGGCTGAATTAGAAAGTTAAAATCGAGATCGAATTGACAAGTTACCTAACTAAAAACAATGAACTAGAAAATAAATGATTACATCAATTGAAACTTTAAACTAATAATAATACGAGCTTTTTTTTTCTTTGATAATTGAAATTTAAATGCACAAGCTCACTTTCTATACTACTAATACTGAATATACTTTGATTTTTCGATTTTTTTTAAGAACAAACTAAAATATTACATCATAAATGATAAATGTAACTCTTGAACTAATATAATTCGATAACTTAATCAAATCAAACCTTGATTAAAGGGTAGTAAAAAGAAAGGGTGATAATAAATACAAAGGGGTTTTGGGTTAATATTAGTGGGTGAGTCAATAAAAAGGTTGTTAGGATTCAACGGGGTTCACTAAGGGTTAATTTGTGAAGGTAGGCTTTTTATGGAGTAAGTGGGTTAAATCCTAGGCGCCTTTATCATCTCTGTATATTAAATCAAAAGTGTGGTCTCGACATTTATAAACGAGGCAAGTTCTAGAATAACAGTTCAAAGTTGACACACTCATAATCAATAAAAGTGAGCATGAAAAAGAATATATGCTCTATAAGGCTCAAAATATCACAAAAATTATGGGTGCTTTTGACATCAATCCTTATAAATTCCAAATTTCAAGGTGATACTCAAATCCAGTTCAACGACCTATTAATTTTTTAATTTTTAGAAAGTGGACTTACCATGCCTGATTCTCTAGTATTCTTCAAATTTAATCATCAATGCACAATTAACTATGAATTACTCTAAAACATATCAATAACAATCATAAATCATTAAAAATTTCACCCTAATTAATAATATGAGAAGATTTCTTATGGACAAGACTAAAATTTAGGATTTGAGAATAATGCAAAAAGTTAGGTACTTTTACCCCCCCACACTTAAGATGTACATTGCCCTCAATGTACAAAGATAGATAAACAATTATGTAATAATAAAATCAAAAGAGAAGGGGAGAAGTAACACTTCCTAAATTTTTGGATGAAGTCTATGAGATGAAACCGGATAAGATTGGAGGTGAACATGGGGAAGTGTCTCAAACCGTTTGAAATTGAATCCTCAAAATGCTAAACTTGGTTTTATTGTATCCTAAGCTAAATCTAAATGCCATTGAGAAAAAGAAGAAAATAATAAAGGAAGTAAAAATAAAAATAAAATAAAAATAAAAATAAAAATATGAATAAAAGTAAATAATTAAATAGAGATAAGGTCCACGCTCATGTGCCTAGTCGTGGTGTCCACACGGCCACGGCCACGGCCATGTGTGCAAATCCGTGTGGGTATGGAAACCTATGCCTAAATCTGAAAAGAAATAAAACCAAACTAATTAGTGCAGTTAGTACTCGGATTGCCTCCAGAAGCGCTCGTTTAAAGTCTTGAGCTAGACTTACCAGTGTACGCACAATCATGGTGGTTTGAGGAGGTGGAAATCCTTTCTCATGCGATCAACTCAGTTATGGATATAAAGTTTAAGTCGAGTAATGTTTACCTCAAAAGTGTTGAATTTAGGATTGCTTACCTCGACTGTGCCGTATAGAAAGGCATTAAGTACCTCAAAAGTGATTTCTTCGTTTGTCTTGAGTTTTGAATTGGTGATTCGAGGGTCTTCCTTATTCAAAAATACCTGATCCTCTATTTTGATGTGATTTATTGTTCCTATCAGCTCGTCTAGGGTTTCTTTTCGTTTCACTTCGTGCGGTTCTTGTTCTTCTTTGATTTGTGTTTCCTGCTCTTTTAGTTTGTCAACCCTAAGGCTTTGTTCCTTATGTATTTCTTCTTTGTTGGCACGAGGTCTAAGATCTAGCTCAGCTAAGTGATTTCGTGATGCTTCCTGTAAAGAAGGTTGAACCAAATGATTATCAATAGAATTAACGTTCGTACATTTCTTACTCGATGTCCTAGCTTAGTTAAGAGCTTGAAGAGTGATTGTTTCGTCGTCAACACGAAGTGTGAGTTCACCGAATTCTTTCTCTATGTGATCTTTCTTTGTTGCATTGGGATATGGCACACGAGGTTGGTACTCTATAATTGCCGATTTTGGTAAATCATGGTACACCTCAACCTTACCTTTTCTTACCATAGGTTCTTCCCTTGGGTTTGGATCCCTAACAATTCAACATTATGAGCTTGTGCGGCTTGGGGCCCATGATTCGGCTCAAGTTTGTAGCCTTGTGGTGTTTCTGTGGTGAAAGTTGAACAATTTGATTTTCAACTAAATTTACTTTCTCACCTTCATCACTTGATGTCTGGTGAGTCAAAAGCTTGTAGGTGATTGATTCATCACCTACACGAAGAATGAGTTCTCTGTACCAACATCAATTTTAGTCTGGCGATTGCTAGAAAGGGTTTTCCTAAAATTAAAGGAATCATGTTGTCCTTATCCATGTCTAAAACAACAAAGTCTCTTGGAATGCGAATTTATCAATTTTGATTAGAACATTTTCTATTATACCCCTAGGAATTACGATAGTTTTATCGAGTTATCCGGATGCTCATCCTAGTTTATGCAGGTTTCCTAGACCTAGTTGTTTAAACATTTTATAGGGCATAACATTGATACTTGACCTAAATCGGCTAAAGCATTATCAATAGATAAACTACCAATTAAACATAGAATTGTAAAACTCCTTGTGTCTTTTTGCTACATAGTAGTACGTTACGTAACATTCTTGAGCATCTGCGTTTAATTCCACGTGGTGCTCATCGTCTAATTTGCGTTTGTTTGTCAAGAGCTGTCTTAAAAATTTTCTCGAGTCTGGCGTCTGAAAAAGAACTTCAAGAAGAGGTAAGTTAATATGTAATTTCTTTAAGAGTTTAAGAAACTTACCGAACTGTTCCTCTGAATCGTCTCTTTTCATTGCTTCGAGATAAGGTATGCGAGGTTAGTACTCCTTGATTACTGGTTTCAGCTTTTCTTGTGTTACCTCTACCCTACCTTCGTCTACCTTGGCTTTTTGTATTGGATTAGGTTCATCTAACCCCTTACTAGCATGGGCTGAGATGGCTTGAATTTGCTCCTTCGGTTTAATCTCGGTGTTACTTGGTAGATGTCCTTGCGGTCGTTCTGACATTAGCTTTGTGAGTTGTCCCACTGACTTAGTAAGTTCTCCAACTTGATTCTCGATCCCTTTGATCGATTTTTGTTGTTCATCAAGTCTTTGCTTGATTTTTGGAAATGAGAATCATGGTCGCCATGAATTTCGTCAGCATCTCTTCAAGATTCGGCTCCACTTCTTGTTGGTGGGGTGGTTGTTGAAAATCTGAAGGAAGTTCCGATCTTTGGCTATTTTGATCATCCCACGAGAAATTGGGATGGTACTTCCAACCTGCATTATAAGTGTCACTATAAAAATTATTTTGATATCTAGAATAGTTACCTGTATAGTGAGCTTGCTCGTTTTCCATGCCATATCCGTAGTGTGGGTACTCAAGATTCACCACGGCTCCTTGATTCAAATCATATTGTATTTCTAGATATACCTGCGAGGGACTATACCAATCATCAATCTTTTTATTCATCATCTCTAACTGATTAGATAGCCTAGTGACCACGTCGAGGTTGAAAACACTGGCTGTTTTATTAGGAATTGTCCTCATGACTTGCCACTGATAATTATTCAGTGCCATCTTTTCCATAGACTAAAATTTTCTACCAAAAGGAAAATAGAGGAAAAATTAGCAAAGTAAAAAAAATAAAAATAAATAAAAATAAATTGTAATAAAAAAAATTTGGCTAAAGTAATAGAAATAGAGCTTTCTTAATATTTTAGTGTTCCCCGGCAACGGCGCAAAAAACTTGATCGTGCAAACAGTCGAGTTTTAATATTTATAAAGAATGATCGAACCTGTAGACTAACTATGACAACGATTGAGGCAAGTGCACCTATCGAACAATAGTATAGTTTAGGCAAGATTATTTTATTGAACCCAAAGGAACCTAAAAGTACTTCTACTCACTTTCTTTCTATTATTTAGCCTAAAATATGGAGTGATTGGTTTATTAAACTAATGGAAAAATGACTAGATGCAAAGACAGAGGAATGAAACTTTGGGAAAAGACTGTGGAAAAACTCAGTTGATTTTAGACGATACCCTTAAAAAGAATCCACCTATGACTTCTCCTGTTATCTAGCTTTTAATTCATATGACTTCTTTACTTAGCTCGATCCGTGAGACTCCCTAACCTATATTAAACCCTCTCTCGAGGCGAATAACGTCTAACCTTAGGTTAATTAGTGGAACTCTTGTTCTCTTATAATAACCCCCTAAGGAAGCAGTAAATCGATCAATGGACTCCCATATTAGGTTTCACCCTAATCCGGCAAAATCTCGTCACCCTATCTCTAGGCGTGCGATCAACTCCGCTTAATTATGCTAGATCTACTCTTAGGCAGGGTCTATTCCTCCTCCACCTAAGCACATCAGATTAAATTAAGCAACATAATTAAGAACAAACTAAGTACTTATCATATAATTTAGAAATCAAATAACAAAATCCATCATAGGTTTCATCCCCTTCAGGTGTCTGAAGGGTTTAGTTCATAACAAAATAAGAAAACATCTCAAGAGAAAAGATAAAACAAAACATGAGGAATCCTAAAACCCCACAAAGGAATTGAAGAGGAGATTCTCTGTCTTGAGTAGAACTTGACTTCTTGAGATGGATTAACTGCTATCTTGAGTAATTCCACGAATAAAAGCTCGCGTAAAACTCGCCTAAAACTCTCCTGTTTGACTCTGCTTCGAACTCCCTTTAGTTGCTACCTTGGGTTTTATATAGGCTTTGAGATGCTTTACTTGGCTCCTAAGTATCCTAATTCAAGTAGAATTCCTCCTAGGACATTTAAGTAGACTTAGGAATGTGTTTCTTTGCCTCCAAGCATCCAATTCTGAGTGAAATTGCTCATTCCTGTGGCAAGGGCACGCCCATGGCACATGCCCGTGTAATTTAGGGTTGGGCCGTGCCTTGATTCTGTCATTTTGGGTACGACCGTGTAAGTCAAGATTCAGGCCGTGCTTTAGGTCTGTCGATTGGGACACGGCCATGTAGATCGTTTGACACGCCCGTGTGTGGTAATGAGATGATGCACGGCCATGCAATTCGTGAGTTAGGCCGTGCTCTAGGTAATCAACGAGACACGGTCGTGCAGGCTTTGTGCCAGGCCATGTTGATTTCTTTCTAAGGCCCAATTACTTTGTTTTAAGCTCGTTTTGTGTTCTTTTTATCCTCGGGTGCTTTCTTGAGTATATGACATGAAAAGAATGGATTACAAGCACCTTTTATATAAATCAAGGGCTAAATCATCAAAAAGCATACTAAATGTGGGATTAAAATATGTTACTTTTATGGTCTATCAGTATTAGTACTTTTAGTTCCTTTGGGTTCGACAATCCGGTCTTGCTTAAGCTATACTACTGTTCGATAGGTACACTTGCCTATAATCTTTGTCAGAGTTAGTTTCCAGGTTTGATCATATTCTTTATAAATTTTAAAACTCGACAAAACAACGATCAACCACTCATTTATCCGTCAAAGTTTCCTCTTCATTCTTTACGAAGTATCAATCATATTCTGCTCAAATAATTTGCCCCATGGTAATTCTGAGTCCTCTCCACTTGAACCTTGGGACATGAAGTTGGTAACTCCCACTGCAACTTCAGGGAAATGACATTTGGTTTCCTCTATCCAAACTGTTACCACTCAGAGGTATAGAACTTGTATCATTTTCCATCAATTTAACATGTTACACCATTCCCTGGATGTATGAGTCTGAAATTTACATGAATGCAGGGTCTCCCGACAATGATCCCCTTTTACACTTAGATTGACCTTGTTTGTCATTTGCCGATATGGTATCACTAATGAAATTGTCTTATCCAATAAGAATCCGAAGAGATAATCATTTTTCAATGTTTCCAACCCTTAGGCTTGGTGAGTTCTGAACAATAGTCACGTTTCAGATTCCTCATATTATTTAGAAGTTTTAGAGTAATAAGCGAAACTCCTTTTATGAAAGTGTTATTAGTCCATTAATCATTATTTCAATATAAAATGCTTGAAAAATGTCACAAAAATGGACGAGAAAGAAATTAATCAAGAGCATGGCTCGAAACAAATAAGTTAATCAAAAATCACCAAGGCAATAAAAGAAAGTTGATTTGGGTGTATCTTGAAAAGAATAAAGCAATCAAAGATACCAAATTCAAAAATGAGTAAGATAGAAGCTAGGTGCCTTAGATATCGCAGCCTAAGCTTTTCTGTTCAAACTTCTTGAGGACCATTTTAAGCTCAATATGTGTTTAGGGGATCCAGAGTACTTTATCGATGCCCCAAGACGTAACATACTTCTTCATTGTTAATTCAAGCATAGCAAGACTATTGTATGCCCCACTTTCAATCAAAATTTTAGTCGCCCTTTTTCAGGTTTTCAACTCAAATCCCCTTTGGTCTTAAAGCGCCCTTTGCGGGTTTTCACCTTGGCCTCTCCTTTTTCTTTCTTTTTCTTTTCTTTTCTTTTTTTTTTTGAATTTTTTGAATGAATTTGAGCTCAAGGCACCCTTTGTGGGTTTTCACCTTAGCCTTTCCCTTTTCAGGTAAAATCCTTCTTGACTGAGCCTGAATTCTCCGAATTAGGCAAGTTTTTGGCATCCATCTCATTCAATATCAATGCTCCTCTAGAATAGGCTCCTTCTTACTACATAAGGTCCTTCCCAATTTGGAATTTGCTTCCCTCTGAAGATCTTTTGTATAAGAAGAATCTTCCTCAACATCAGGTTCCCCTCGTGGAATTCTCTAGGATGAACCTCTTTGTCGTAAGCTTGCATCATCTAACCGTGATGGATACCTTTTAACCTTTTCTTCGATTAGGTTCAATTGGAAAAACTGTTTCTATTCCAATGTGTTACCCCAACGAAGGTTCTAGCCGACGTTCGATAAGACAGAGGGTAAATGGTAACTTTTTTATGCCAATCTTTACAAGTCTCGATCATCTTTTCTACGATCCTTTTTTTACTACCTTTGTTGCTTAATGATATGGTGTCTGATATTTGAATAGACTACAAACTTTTGACTTTGTCCTTTTTGGCATTCTTTTTCGGCACCTGATCCTTTCCTTTATTCCTTTTTTTATTTTGATGACTGTCGACTTTGCAATATTGGCATATGAAGCAACATTCACCTTCTTAGTGAAATAGAAGACTACCATGACGGTGAATCGATGTCAACTAGAAGTGTTTGACGAGATTGTCCCTATAATATCCATGCCTCACATATAGAAAAGTTTGTGAAGAAAATAGAAGAGTCACATAAATCTCGTCTTCTTTAATTCAGTATTTGCAGTATAACTGATGCAATCCTCTTCCATGGTAAACCAACAGTGCCCGATCCTCATGTTTAGCCCTTGTCCTAGTAGCCCAGGCATGTCCTGATATGATCGTGCAAAAATATCTTTGAATTCTTGAAAATAACTCTATGATGTCTCACCTTAGTTTTGTGATAAGCCAGGATACAATCTTTACCTCTTTTCTAGGCTCATAATATCCAATGACCCTTTGTAGAGTAAGGTCTGTTTTTCATCTTGTTTCACCATTCTTAACAAATTAGAAGATAGGTTACAATCTCTGTTATCTTCAAAGTTCTTTGATCACCTAGACCCATATTTCATTCAAAAAGGGAATTAGCAACAACGTCACTCATATCATTGATATCTGGGTACCTAGGTACGAAGGCAAAAAAAAAATCCAAAGAATAAATAATTCTAAGGGTGATTATTTGTATGGTAATGAATAAAGAATGAAAGAATATATGAAAGAAAATCCAAACAAAAGAAAAAAACTAAGAACAATTGTTTGTACAGTATGAAATGGAAAGAATAAAAGAATATTTGCTTAAAAGATGCATTTTATTGAAATAAAATTTCGGACACAAGCCTATTTCACAAAAGGGTTCTTATTACCTCTAGGCTAAAGGCAACAAGCATGTTTTGAATATTACTCTAGATCAACTCTAAAAATACAAGGATCTCTTCCACAGTTCCATTATTCAAAACACTCCCAAGTATGCAAGGGCTTGGAAACTTCGTTCCTGGTTCCCACTTCATTTTTGATTTCTTCAAGGAGTTGCAACTTTCTTGTCTTCTCCTTCAATCACTGCATTTACTACCTCATTAAAGTGATCAGGTTTTGATGAATCATTAAATTTCACAATTCCCATTTTAATGAACCTTTCGACCAACTTTTTAAACGTAGTACAATTTTCAATTGAGTGACCCGTTATTCCTACATGGTAGTCACATTGAGCGTTCAAGTCATACCATTTAGGATATAGGGGTTGTAACAGCTTCAGATAAAATGGAGATACCACATGTGCGTCAAATAAACTTTGATATAGCTCCTTATACATCATCGGGATTGGCGTAAATTTGAGCTTTTCAGAGTTTTACCTTGGGGAAACCTGATTGCTGGTAGTTACTATCCTTGGTTGGTTTAGTGTAATCGGCTCCGAATGGCTCTTGTTATACCTACTGGCACTATTCGTTTTCTTTTCCTTCTTCTTCAGGGCCTTTGAGGTCCATTCTCCTCTTTCCTTTGTTTCTACCAACAACCGGTTTGGCTTGATCATCGCTCGGGTTAAAACCTATTGGGGAGTAAACGATGTCTTCCTCATCATCCACACTGGTGACCATTGGACCTCTCTTTTTTCAAGTCCTCGGCTAATAACTAGGTTAACTGACCAATCATATTCCTTTGAAATTCTAGCATTTGTTCCTGCATTTCTTGTTGGATCTTGGTTAATTGCCCCTGCATCTGTATTTGCATTTGTTCTATTCTCTCCAACCTTTGTTCTATGTTTTCCAGGTTAACTAAAATATTTTTACCTAATTAGGCTCCTTTTTGTAAAAGTGTTATGCAAATGATGCAATGTAATGCAAATGCAAATACATGAATGCAAAAAGAAGGTATCGATTCTGATTCAACTTCATTTTAGAAAACTTTATTAGAAAACAAAATCCTTTACATAAAACGGACTACAAATATGCTTTCGCCCTAAGGCCTAAAGTCTTAACTTTCTTAAGCAATAAAGCTAGCTCCTGACCCCGATTGGACTGTAGCTCATACTTCATACTCAATGTATCAGCCTGTACTGCCAAAGTCAGTAAATGATCAGCTACCTATCGAATCTGAGCTATTGCTTCACCCATGAGGTAGTCACGATTTCTAACTTGATCATGAGAATGGTGAAGCTCTTCCTTCAAGCGCCCTTCTCTTGTTTCAAGAAGCTCGATCCGGAGCTCACACTTGTGCAATGTCGATTCTAGCTCTTCGATCTTGCCCTTCATTTCCTTAATCTTATTCAGACTAGACTTCAATTTGATTACAGAATTACGGCTTCGATGATGATGAAGAGACCGTCCCAATTCAGCGACTTTAGCCTTCAATCAAGTTTTCTCTTTTTGGCTTTCAGCCAAACTCCTTTCTAGGGCCTCATTCTGCATCTGCATCTCTAGGAACTTCTTCTCCCAATGGTCAGCCTTGGCTTTTTCCTCTTGAACCTCTTGTTGCCACTGTTGCAAAGTCTTCCCCAATCCAGCATTTTTCAGTGATACACACAACTTTTTATACTCTGTTTTCAAACTATCTCGATCTTTTTCTATCTTCCTCTTTTCCTTTCTAACTTTTCTGACCTCTGATTTTTGAACATCGACATCTAGTCTCAAATACATTTTCTCTTCTTCTAGCTTCTCCATCCTCTTTCCAAGCTCGAAACTCATCCTCTCGAAATCTTGTTTCACAATCTCTAACTCTGATGGGACCACTTGTAAGCATTCTTCTTTTAACCAGGTGCCTTCTGAACTTAGCTCGGGGATGTTATCATTAATTCTTCTAATTCTCTATCCGTCATATTCTGGAGTCATCATTGGGCATGTTGATAATTTTTTCATTCTACGAATTTGATTCCAAGCGCTAGAAATCTCTTTGACCCTCTTCTTATAATTTTCTCTTCTATATAAGAACTCACATTGAGCTAACCCATATGTCATTGGTACAAACTGTCTTGACCCATATTGTCTCAGCACGAGCAAAGGGCATATCCAACGACTCCTCAAATTCCAAGAAAAGGAACCCAGTCGAAACTTCCACATCGATAAAGGATTTCATCAAGAATCATTCAAAGAGCTCTCCACTCGATATCCTCTTCTTGAAGATTTTGAAGAAGCGCCATCCAATTTTCCTTGGACACGTCCTTTCTCCTTGGTGTAGCCACTATCTCTTATAAGAGAGAACAGTTCTCAGAGAAAATCTGATAAGAAACTTTCTCCACCTTCCAAAAATGACTATGGAATAAAGTTAATAATAACTGTACGCATCCAATGAATCTGCCTTCACCTGCTCTTCGACATACCTTCAAAGATCTGAACGTCTTGGCTAAGATCGCAGGTACAAGCGTAACCCTTTGTCAAGTCGATCGAATAAATCAATGACTGCTTTATCTATATGTTTGAGAGTTTTGGGGAAAACTACCAAACCGTAGATACACAGGGTAAAGACGTAAACCTTCTTCTTTGCGTCTGGATTGGCTAAGATCAAGTCCCTTAAGTTAACCTAAGGAATGCATTTACCTTCACCTTTCTTCTGAATTCTGGCTGTAACCCACTGTTCACTCATCCCCGTAATATTCATTAACTTCTTCACAAAAGTTGGGCCATTAATGGCCTTGGAATAAGCTTTATCGACTTGAAATCTTGGACACCGAAGTAAGGTTGTATATTTCCCCACCGTGGGTACCAAATCTACTTTCCCGAAAGTGAAACAGCTATAGGCAGAGTTCCAAAACTGGGCCATAGCTCGGAACAGATGTTTATCTACTTTGATGTCGAGTAAGTAAGGCAAATCTTCATAATTGTGATAAAACAACTGCTTAAGCTCATTATCCCGTTGAGCCCATATCTCTTTCAACTCTTGGAACTCATTTTGTGTAACACTAATACGAGTAAAGTCCCATAGTTCAGATACGTACCCGTCAACTAAGCTATTCCCTTTTTCCAATTGTGTTTGCTCTGACCATGTGCGGACGACAACATTGTCCTCCACTTTATCAAGGAATTTATTCTCCATAACCAGCTTTATAACTTAGAAACTGACCGTGAATCGATACCTCCTAAAGTATGAAATGATATGCACAAAAATAAAGCACCTCAAGTCAGTATCATGAAATAAAATATAAGGCAGATAAAACATCTATCTGGGTAACCACTAAATCTTGGTATAGTTCTACTTAGGGTAGGTCCTTACGTTTTCTACATGTGGTTTAGCTCTAAAGTTGGGGTACCCGAACCAACAAATTCCTTGATTCTCACCTATTATAGGCTTGATCGTGCCTGTCGAGTCTTAAAAATTTATAAAAAGAATGATCGAACGTGGAATCTAACTAAGATAACGATGGAGGCAAGTGCACCTATCGAACAGTAGTATAGCTAGCGGTAAGACCGGATTGTCGAACCCAAAGGAACCAAAAGTACTAATATTAACTCTCTTTCTATTATTTAGCCTATGAATTAAGGGAATTTTTTATCTAATCTAAAATTAACTAATCAACTAAGCTAAATGAACTAAGCTAAACGTCTAAGACAAAGAAGAAATTGGGGAAGGACTTGAGGAAAGCGGTTGATTTAGACAATACATGAGGAAGAATCCACCTAGACTTCACTTGTTATCTAACTCTGAACCAGACGATTTATTCACTTGACTTGATCCGTAAGATTCCCTAATTTATATAAATACCTCTCTCGAGGCTACTAACGTCTAACCCTATGTTGATTAATTGAAATCTCTTTCTAATTAAAACCCCTAGAATTTCATTAACTCGATTTATGGACTCCATATTAGGTTTGACCCTAATCCGTGATTTTTGTCACCCTATCTCTAGGCGCGAGCAACTCAAACAACTATGCTAGATCTACTCTTAGGCAGGTCTATTCCTCCTCTACCTAAGCACATCACACTTGAATCAATATCCCTAAAATACCAAAACAAGAATTAAGAACACATAGTTAAGAACTCTTTATGTGGTGTTTTCTGTGATGAAAGTTGAACAATTTGATTATCTATTGAAGTGACTTTCTTACCTTCATCATCTGTTGTTCTGGCCGAGTCAAGAGCTCGAAGCTTAATAGATTCGTCTCCTACGTAAAGTATGAGTTCACCTATGGCAACATCAATTTTAGTTCTAGCAGTTGCTAGAAAAGGTCTTCCTAAAATTAAGGGGATTGAATTATCCTCATCTATGTCTAAAACAACAAAATCTATTGGGAAAACAAATTTATCGATTTTTACAAGTACATTTTCAATAATGCCCTTAGGAATTCTAACAGTTTTATCAGCTAGTTGAATATTCATCCTAGTTTGTTTGGGCTTCCCTAGACCTAGTCGTTTAAATAATGTATAAGTCATGACATTTATACTTGCCCCTAGATCGGCTAACGCGTTATCAATAGTTAAACTACCAATTAAACATGGAATCGTAAAACTCCCTGGATCCTTTAGTTTATGTGGTAGTCTATTCTGTAGCATTGCTGAGCATGTTACGTTGAGTTCCACATGGTGCTCTTCATCTATTTTGCGTTTGTTCGTCAAGAGCTGTCTTAAAAATCTCCTTGAGTCGGGCATCTGAAAAAGAGCTTCAAGAAGAGGTAAGTTAATATGTAATTTCTTTAAAAGTTTTAGAAACTTACTGAATTGTTCCTTAGAATCATCTATTTTCAATGCTTCGGGATAAGGTATGCGAGGTTGGTATTCTTTGATTACCGATTTTGGCCTCTCTTGTGCTACCTCTATTTTACCTTTTCTTCCTTGGTTCCTTGTCTTGAGGTGGGGTCGTCTACCTTTGTACCCTCTTGGTATGATGGCTTGGATCGCTCTTTTGGGTTAATTTCGTGTTGCTTGGTAGGCGTCCTTGTTGGCGTTCGTAAATCGACTTTGTGAGATGTCCCATTGACCTAGTAAGTTCTCCAACTTGATTCTCGATCCCTTGATCGATTTTTGTTGTTCATCAAGTGTTGCTTGATCTTTTGGAGCGATAAATTATAAACGCCATGAATTTTGTCGACATCTCTTCAAGGTTTGATTTCTTTTCACGTGGATAGGGCTGATTTCGGTAATTTGGAGGAGGTTGCTACCTTTGATTTCCTTGATTTCCTTGTCTTCCCCACGAAAAATTTGGGTGGTTCCTCCAACCTGCATTATAAGTGTTACTAGAAGGATTATTATTAGATCAGAAATTGTTACCTATATAGTTTGTTTGCTCGTTTTCTGCTCCCGGTTGGTAGGGTGGGTACTCAGAATTCGCCACATTTCCACTCGCTTCGCATTGCATGACTGGGTGTACCTGCGAAGAACATAAGTTATCAAGCTTTTTATTCATTAACTCCACATGTGTTGACAGCATTGTCACTGCGTCTATGTTGAAAACTCTGGCTGATTTTGTTGGTTTAGCTCTTGTAATTTGCCATTGATAAGTGTTCAACAACATCTCCTCAATAAAATCGTAAGCCGCTTTAGGAGTTTTGTTATTCAAAGTTCCACTGGCTGATGAATCAATCATTTGCCTAGTTGGAGAACTCACGCCATTGTAAAAAGTTTGGACTTGAAGCCACAAAGGTAATCCGTGGTGTGGGCATCTCCTTAGGAGATCCTTGTATCTTTTCCATGCATCATATAATGTTTCTGCATCATTCTGCACAAAAGAAGATATATCATTCCTAAATTTGGCCATTTTGGCTGGTGGAAAATATTATAAAAGAAATTTTTCAGTCATTTGATCCCATGTGGTGATTGACCCTCGTGGGAATGAGTTCAACCACTGCTTTGCTTTATTCCTTAATGAAAAAGGGGAATAACCGAAGACGTATGTCATCATCAGAAATGCCATTTATTTTGAAGGAATCACAGAATTCTAAAAAATTAGATATATGAGTATTTGGATCTTCATCCTGCAAACCATCAACTTGAACAAACTGTTGAATCATTTGTATTGTGTTAGGCTTTAATTCAAAATTATTAGCAGCTATAGTGGGCCTAACAATACTAGATTTTGCCCTTGTCAAATTAGGTTTAGCATAATCATACATAGTACGCGGAGCATTCTGTTCTTGCACATTTGGCGATGGATTGTTTTCGTCCATCCCTTCAGTAGGATTGGATCTTTCTTGTTGTTCTTCTCTTTGGTAGTCTAAAGCTCGTCTAATTTCTCGACGATTTCTGCGAGCGGTAGCTTCAATGTCACTTTCGTATTCTAATAGTCCTCTCGGGTTTCTTCTAGCCATAAACTAGAAGTACCTGCTAGGAAAAGAAAGAAAGAAAGAGAAATAGTAAAAATAAAAATTTAATCTAAAAATAAAAGTAAATTGCAAAAATAATAAAATAATGGCTAAAGTAATAGAAATAGAGCTTTCTTAATATTTTAGAGTTCCCCGACAACGGCGCTAAAAACTTGATCGTGTCAAACAGTCACATTTTAATATTTATAAAAAGAATTATCGAACCTGTAGACTAACTATGACAACGATAGAGGCAAATGCACCTATCGAATAGTAGTATAGTTTAGGCAAGAATATCTTGTCGAACCCAAGGGAACCTAAAAGTACTACTACTTACTTTCTTTCTATTATTTAGCCTAAAATATGGAGTGATTGGTTTATTAATACTAAATGAAATACTTAAACTAAATGCAAAGTTAAAAGAATGAATTGGAGAAAGACTTTAGGAAAACTCAGTTGATGAAGACGATACCCTCAGGAAGAATCCACCTATGACTTCAGTTATTATTTATTCTCCAAACCATATGATTTATTTACTTAGCTTGGTCCGTGAGACTCCCTAACCTACATTAAACCCTCTCTCGAGGCGAATAACGTATAACCTTAGGTTAATTAGTGGAACTCTCGTTCTCTTATAATAACCCCCTAAGGAAGCAGTAAATCGATCAATGGATTCTCATATTAGGTTTTACCCTAATCTGACAAAATCTCGTAACCCTATCTCTAGGTGCCCGATCAACTCCACTCAATTATGCTAGATCTACCCTTAGGTAGGGTCTGTTCCTCCACCTAAGCACATCAGATTAAATTAAGCAACATAATTAAGAACAAACCAAGTACTTTTCATATAATTTAGAAATCAAATAACAAAATCTATCATATGTTTCATCCCCTTTAGGTATCTGAGGGGTTTAGTTCATAACTAAATAAGAAAACATCTTAAGAGAAAAGATAAAACAAGACATAAGAAATCTCTAAAACCCCCTGAAGGAATTGAAGAGGAGATCCTCTGTCTTGAGTAGAACTCCTGCTTCTTGAGATGGATCAACTGGCTATCTTTAAGTGATTCCCTAAAAGATGAAAGCTTCGGCAAAAGCGTCTGAAACACCCCAAACCCGGCCCAAAAAGTCTAACCGGATTTGGTATGTTCCTTGAGTAAAACTTTAGCGGAATTCCATTGTAAAGAAATTTTGTTTTTAAAAACATTATTCTTAGGAGGAATTAATAAAATCATAGGAAACCAAACTTAAGAAAATTTCCTTGAAAACATTTATATATTAAAGACAAAACCTTTTAAATAATTATTAAAAAGCAATTTAGTTATTTAATGGATATTTATTCATGGCAAAATAAAAGTAAATCCAAACACGAAATTAAAGATAGTTTATAATGGCCTTATTACATAATATTGGCAACCCAAATTAAAGTCTAAGTAATAAAATTTAACTTAAAGAGTTTAAGTTGGAAAATCTCCACAATACTTAATCTGAGCATTGCCACCTCGAAATCCTTGTTTGTCCGATCCATCGCACTTCTGAGTTATCTCAAAAGTTATCCCATAAAAATGGGTGAGTCATAAACTCAATGTATAACACATACACTAAAAAGCCCATTTTATGAAATGCTTTCAAACCCAAAATTTCACATATGGCCATAGGCCCATTTAATCAAATATTTGGCCCAAAGGCCCATTTAGCTCAAATTTAGCCCAAAGGCCCATTTTACTCAAATTTAGCCCAAAGGCCCATTTTACTCAAATTTAGCCCAAAGGCCCATTTTACTCAAATTTAGCCCAAAGGCCCATTTTACTCAAATTTAGCCCAAAGGCCCATTTTACTCAAATTTAGCCCAAAGGCCCATTTCATAGCGAGATCAAATAATAATCATACAATGTTACATGGATATATTATATGAAATGAAATGCAAGCCCTACCAACCTAAATATCCATCCGCTACACACCCCGTACCAACCAACTGCAGTAGGGATTACTAAATCGACCTCCATCCGCTACACACCATCGAAGGCGATTCTTTGCGGTCAACATGCACATCGCCTTATTGTGGCAAAGCCACCAAAAGCAGATGTGACCGAAGTCACTGACCAAGTCAAATATGTGACCGAAACCACCGAGTCAAATATGTGGCCAAAACCACCGAGTCAAATATGTGACCGAAGCCACCGAGTCAAATATCGTGGACCGGCCACCAGAATCAAATATGTGACCGAAGTCACCAATTTCACATATGTGACCGAAGTCACCAGAATTGTGGTAAAACCACCAGAATACTTCCTCCTTTATTAAACATACCCATATGCCCATGCACATACATATCAAATCGATTTTCATGCTATGTACCCACAAATCATAATATAGTCATGCTTATTTCATATTAATGCATGTAGCAAAATAAGCGGAATATTGGGTAACATACACGAATTTTGTATACCAATGATTGGTATCCATAAACAAACATATTATCATATAATCACTTTTAATAATATAAATCTATGGAAGTTTTTAATGTATGGTTACACACCTAGTAACAGTGAGAACAATACTCTAGCTCGTCCACACCTAAATGATTAACACACTCGGTTAGTATAAACTATTGTTAGCAAAAACTATACTTATAAGCGATGGATCTAAATCCTTACCCTCAGTTCACGAATGAGCAGTTATTTGCGGTTTTCTCCACTAGATGGATCAAAACCACGATATTCCACCAACGTAAAGTGGTTGGTTATGCGCACTACTTGAATAATCGATCCTCGTTTGCGGAGGTCCACAACAAGGTGGAAAGTCTCTAACCCCCGATACTGCTCTTCGTTTGTAGTTCGATGGTAAAGGAATACCTCCTCTCTTCCAAACACTTCGCACAGCCCTTTTCTTACCTATCTTGTTGATCTTAGATCGCCCCTAAAATAACGTAGATTAGTGATCCATCTAAAGAAATTGATATTATCTAAAATAGTAGTCTTACCTTGATGATTCGAATGGTCACTTAAGGTTGTCTTCAACAAAGTTCCTTTCAAAATCTTTTCAAGAGATTCGGCCTAAGAGAGAAATAAAAGATTATGATTTCCAATCTTATTCAAGTGAAAGGAAGTGATGAAAATAATTGATAGCATCTTACTTTGATCACTTGGAGGTTCGGCTTTGAAAAAGAAGAAAAGAAAATGATGATTCGGCCTTCACAAAATAAAAGAATAAAATGGTGGCTTCAATATAATGGTTTCGATTTTGAAGGGAAAGAAGAAAGAGAATGAAAGGAGAAGGAAGTAAAGAGAAGAAGAAGAAAATGATAATGGTGATTTCGGCAATGAGAGAAAGATAAAAGAAAAATAAGATGAAAAGAAAAGAAAAAGAATAGGATCAAAGAGAAGAGATTGACTATGGAGCTTAGATGCATTCGGCAAGAGGAGAGAAAATGAAGAAGAATAATGGTGCTTAATCTTTGTGGTTTTGGTTTCAAAATGAAAACTAAATGAGAGAAAGAAGGTGTATTTGGTTCAAGCAATTGAGGCTAAATCAAAAGTGAAAATGTACCAAAATGTCTAAGGTACATTCGGCCAAAATGAAGAAAGTTGGTCAAAAGATGAAAGCTAAAACAAAAGAGAGTTTTACCTAAACTCTATAGCAAATTCGGCTAGTAGAAATTTTTGGAGAAAATGGGAAAAGATGGACAAAACAAAGACTTTTGGCTAACTTTTCCCCCTAATCAACAAGCATAAATTCTACCACATCAATGCCAACATATCCCCTTTTTCCTCCTTGTTTCTTCCCATCATATCCAAAGAATTTACTACACAACTAGGCCTCTCCTTTAGCCTTCATGCCGTCTAGGTTCATGGTCAAATGACCATGAACACATCCCCAAAACATAGCCCTTTATTATGCCATTGTCCCCTCATCTTATCATGAATTTGTGATTCCATGCCTTATGTTCTTTAACTTCCTTTTCACATGGTCAACAAGCCAAAATGGATGAAAGCTCATCCACTCTAGAATATTCTTGGCCGACACTTACAAGGAAGAAAACAAAAAATTAAAAATCTCCCTAATGTTAGCTAGGAGATTCAACCTTGCACCTCAAGAACACATCCATACATCTTAACCACTTTGCCAATTACTTAACTTATGCTAGAACTTCTTATCATCAATTCTTAAGGCCTTAATAGCTTAGTTCTCTCTCTAATTAATAGAAATTAAAAGTTTAGCAAAGCATTCACCCAATAAATGAAGCTCAAATAACTTCCAAAATTGCACTTAATAATGATTAAGCATGCAACTTCATTCAATTATGTAAAATGCATAGCCCCCAAAATATCAGGATGTTACAGTTCTACCCCCTTAAAATAATTTCGTCCTCGAAATTACCTGTCTGGAATAAGTGAGGGTATTGTTGTCGCATCGCTTCCTCCGATTCCCACGAGGCTTCTTCGATCCATGATTTATATAATACCTTAACGAGAGGGCTGATTTTCTCCAGTAAAACCTTTACATCTCGCTCGAATTTGAATTGGCTCCTCTTCATATGACAAATCGATCTTAATTCCACCTCCTCAACCGGTACTACATGAGATGGATCCGATCATAGCAGGCGTAACATTGAAACATGAAACACATTGTGCATTTGCTTCAATTACGAAGGCAAATCTAATTGATATGCCACGATCAGGCCCGCTTCACAATCCGATAAGGTCCAATGAACACAGGACTTAGTTTCCTTTGCGTCCAAATCTCATCACCTTTTTCCAAGGTGAAACCTTTAGGAAAACTTGGTCTCCCAACGCATATTCTATTTCTTTCCGCTTTAAATCTGCGTCGATTTTTGTCATCGACGCTTCCTTTAACCGAGCCCGGATTACCTTAACCTTTTCTTGATTTAGACACTATCTACGGACCCAAAATCATCGTTCCCTAATTACATCCAACACGTAGGAGTGCGACACTTAGTCTATATAGTGCTTCATACGGTGCCATCCAGTATCTTTGGATTGAAATCTGTTGTTGTACGCAAATTCATAGCGGTAAGAATTCCTCCCAACTTCCTTTGAAATCTATCACACAACCCTTAACATATCTTCTAAGATCTGGATTACTCTTTCGGATGACCGTCGATTGAGGATGAAATGCCGTCTTGAAATCAATCGGTGCCCAAAGCTTGATGCAATGCTTTCCAAAATCGCGACGTAAACCTTGGATCTCATGCGAAATTATCGACAACGGCACTCCATGCAATCTCACAATTTCATTACATATAACTTTGCCAACTTCGCAAAGAGTAATCAACCAATCGGAATAAAATGTGCGATTTCGTCAATCGGTCCACTATCACCCAAATGGAGTCTTTCTTAGTAGGCGTAAGAGGAAGCCCACTAACAAAATCCATGGTAATTCTCTCCCACTTCCATGCGGAATCTTTATCGGTTGAAGCAACCCGATGGTACTTGATGTTCACCTTGACTTGTCGACACGTCAAGCACTTCCTACAAACTCGATAACTTCCGCTTAAGACCGGGCCACCAAAACCGATCTCGCAAGTCTCGATATAACTTACTTCCTCCGGGATGCATAGCATAGGGGCTACCATGCGATTCTGAAGTATCTTTGCCTCAACTCCCGATCCTTGACATACAAACTTTACCTTTAAAACACAATACTCAAATCCTTTATTAATACCAAAATCTTCCAATTTCCCACTCTGCACTGTCGAAACTTTTCACTCGGATCTTCATCTATTAACTGTCTCTCTTTTACTTGACTTAACCATGTCTGCAACACTTTGAAGTTACGCCAACAAGCTTCCATCATCGTAGAGACTAAGATGTGCAAACATCGCTCTCAAATCGACACCACTTTTCGACTTAGGCGTACGCCACCACATTAGCCTTACCGGGTGGTACTCGATGGAACGATCGTAGTCTTTTAGCAACTCTATCCACCTTCTGCCTCAGTTCAGTTCTTTACGAGTCGGTAGATATTTCAGACTTTTGTGGTCCGTGTATATCACCGACTTTTCTCCGTATAAGTAATGTCTCCAAACTTTAAGAGCAAAGACTACATTGCCAACTCCAAGTCGTGCGTCGGTAATTAACCTCGTGCGGTCTTAGCTGAGACGACATCTGCAACTACCTTTCGCCTTGCATTAGAACACACCCTAATCCCGTGTGAGAAGCATCACAATACGACAAAATCCTTTCCTGCTTGAGTCGGATCAAAGCAGAGCTTAGTCAAACTCTCTTCTTGCTTATCGGCCCACAAAAAGGTACTTCCTTTCTCGGCAATTTCGTTAAAGGTGCGGCTAACGATGAAAATCCTTCAACGAATCTTGGTAATATCCGCTAAACCCAAGCTGCGAACCTCGATTCACGGACTTAGGTGGTTTCAATCTAATCGACCTCGATCTTCCGAGGATCCACCTAATCCCTTCTGCAGATACCACATGTCCTAAAATGCAACTTCTTTCACCAAAATTCACACTTCTTTGAATTTGGCGTCTGACTCTTTCTCTTAAAACTGCAACACAATCCAAGATGCTCATCATGTTCTACTTGGACTTAGAATACACCAAGATATCGTCTATGAATACCACGACAGGCCCGATCCAAGTAGGGCTGAAAATCCGGTTCATCATATCCATAAGCAATTTTGGGCGTTCGTCAATCCGAATGGCATTACGGAAATTCATAATGGCCATATCTCGGTTGGAAAGCCGTCTTATGGATATCCGCTTCTTTCACTTTAAGTGATGATACCCGACCTTAGATCAATTTTAGAGAATACCGCGACTCCTTTAAGTGATCGAACAAGTCGTCGATCACGGGTAAAGGATACTTGTTCTTGATGGTCGACTTATTCAAGCCGCTTAGTCTATACACATCCTCATCGATCCGTCCTTCTTCTTTCGAATAGAACCAGGTGCTCCCCATGGAGACACACTAGGTCGGATGAATCCACGCTCAAGCAACTCCGAATCGAGCCTTAAGCTCAACCAATTCCTTCGGTGCCATTCTATATGGAGCAATAGAAACTGGCGCCGTTCGAACAATAAGTCTATCCGAACTCTACCTCACGATCCGGAGGCAACCACGGAAGTTCTTCGGAAAAACATCTACAAATTCCTTCACCGTTCGACTTCATTAACATTTGCTTCCTTAGCCTCCAAAGCACTCACCAACATTAGGAAGGCTTCGTCCTTTTCTAACCATCCTTTACGCCTTAAGGCGGATACTACATTAGATAAGTAGTTAGTCTTTTCGCCCATCACTACAACTTCCTTATCATCAAGAGTTCTTAAGGACATTCTCTTAGCAAATAATCCACATTTGCACGTGTACTTCACAAGCGGTCCATGCCTAAAATTAGGTCGAATTCTCAGAATGGCAACTCCATTAAATCGGTGAGGCTGTATTCCTTGGACTTCTAGAGGCACTTCCTTAAAAGTTTGTTTATTTCTCTGTCATGCATCCTGGAGGACTAAATACGATCATCTTCCTAAATGCGATTTGAAGTCACATGCAAAGTCCCAGATACTTCACTAGCGATATAGGAATGAGTTGACCTATATCTATCAAAGCAATAAAGGGCAACCCGAAATCAAAAGCGTGCCCGTGATAACATCGGTGCGTCACTTTCTTCTCTCTGACGAACCGCATACACCAATCTGGTTGTCTCGCCTCGAGTTTCCACTTGCCTCTACACGAAGTTCGCGACCTCTCGGAACCATTGCCCTTCCATTTGGACCACGGCCTCTTATCGGTTCTTGTCCACTACATCGACTTGATTAGCACCACGACTTGTTTGGGCCAGTTCTTCTCCGAGTTCATCGGACAATCCTTGATCATGTGATCCTTGAATCGCACTTGAAACATCCACGGTTTTCTTCCAAAGCATTCTCCGAGTGCATTTTCCCACATTGAGAACAAATACGACTTTGCACTCCGTGGCGATCTGTTGACCTCGCGGTCCATCATTTCTTGACTTTTTACGAAAGTTCCGGAAGACCAAGACCCAAAGCTTCTCTTATTCTTGCTCGACCTCTGTCCCGATTCATCTCTCGGTCAGTTTAGCCTCTTGATAATTCTTGCCCTTTCCACTAAGATTGCAAAATCTCTTTCACGATGTGGAGCAATCATCACTCTTAGCTCATCTCTAAGTCCATCTTCAAATCGGCGAGCGTTCATATTCCGTAGCCACTATCCTCCGGCATAACGGCTAAGTCGCAAAAATTCGCTTCATATTCACTATCGACTTGTTTCCTTGCACAGTTCGAAATGTCTTCCTCTGAGAGTCGATATAGCTAGCTCCAACATATTTTCCTCAAATTTCACTTTAAAATACCCCAATCCGCACGATCCACGAAGTACTTTCCTTGATAGTAAGCCACCACCGGTAGGCTTCATCACGAAGAAGTGAAATAGCACCTTTCAATTTCTCTTCGTCGATGCGATCTATATCGTCCATGATCCTCTCGATTGCCTCCAACCAATATTCAGCTCGTTTGGAGCTACTCCAGATACTCCTCTGAAAACCTCGGCTCCATTCGATCTAAGTCTCTCATTCTGAGACTTAGAGATCCATTTCGAACTAACCACATTACTCGTTCCAAAACTTCGTAGACGACTTGTGATCTTGCGTCACCTCCTTCATTTTGTTCTTGAAAGTCGCCCCAACAAATGGGTGGTGGAGCTTCATTCTCGGAACCTTGACCGGACCGAACCGGTTCCAAACAGATCATCCTTTCTCTTCCATGTCCACGACGACCTCGTCCCCTAGAGCTCATGTCTACTACGTATCTTATTTGTTTTTCTGAAAAGTCTTATGTATTAGAATCTTTTCACTTCTTATTAGAAGAAAGTCTTATAAACAGATATTCATGGTTTCAGTAGTAGCACACATACACCTAGGGTCCATGTCTCTAAAGTTTCCTTAGGCTTATCAAACATTCATATCACTTATCAAATAAAGGTACATACACGATGGATCTGGGCCGAGAATTCCGAGTGCCATGCTCTTATAAAACCATTTAACTTAAGAAAATTTTTAAAAATTCTTTTGGGCCAAAATTTTGAAAACGTTGTGGGCTTCAAAACCCAAGGCCGAGAGTTTAAAACTGGCTCTGATACCAAGCTGAAACACCCCAAACCCGGCCCAAAAAGTCTAACCGGATTTGGTATGTTCCTTGAGTAAAACTTTAGCGAATTCCATTGTAAAGAAATTTTGTTTTAAAAACATTATTCTTAGGAGGAATTAATAAAATCATAGAAACCAAACTTAAGAAAATTTCCTTGAAAACATTTATATATTAAAGACAAAACCTTTTAAATAATTATTAAAAAGCAATTTAGTTATTTAATGGATATTTATTCATGGCAAAATAAAAGTAAATCCAAACACGAAATTAAAGATAGTTTATAATGGCCTTATTACATAATATTGGCAACCCAAATTAAAGTCTAAGTAATAAAATTTAACTTAAAGAGTTTAAGTTGGAAAATCTCCACAATACTTAATACTGAAAGCATCGCCACCTCGAAATCCTTGCTTCCGATCCATCGCACTACTGAGTTATCTGAAAAGTTATCCCATAAAAATGGGTGAGTCATAAACTCAATGTATAACACATACACTAAAAAGCCCATTTTATGAAATGCTTTCAAACCCAAAAATTTCACATATGGCCATAGGCCCATTTAATCAAATATTTGGCCCAAAGGCCCATTTTAGCTCAAATTTAGCCCAAAGGCCCATTTTACTCAAATTTAGCCCAAAGGCCTATTTTACTCAAATTTAGCCCAAAGGCCCATTTTACTCAAATTTAGCCCAAAGGCCCATTTCATAGCAGATCAAATAATAATCATACAATGTTACATGGATATATTATATGAAATGAAATGCAAGCCCGGCCCAACCTAAATATCCATCCGCTACACACCCCCGTACCAACCAAAGACACCGTGGGATTACTAAATCGACCCTCCATCCGCTACACACCATCGAAGGCGCTTTGCAGTCAACATGCACATCGCCTTTATTGTGGCAAAGCCACCAAAACAGATGTGACCAAGTCACCGACCAAGTCCAAATATGTGACCAAAACACCGGAGTCAAATATGTGACCAAGCCACCGAGTCAAATATGTGACCGAAGCCACCGGAGTCAAATATACGTGACCGAAGCCACCAGAATCAAATATGTGACCGAAGTCACCAATTTCACATATGTGACCGAAGTTACCAGAATTGTGGTAAAACCACCAGAATACTTCCTCCTTTATTAAACATACCCATATGCCCATGCACATACATATCAAATCAGATTTTCATGCTATGTACCCACAAATCATAATATAGTCATGCTTATTTCATATTAATGCATGTAGCAAAATAAACGGAATATTGGGTAACATACCTGAATTTTGTATACCAATGATTGGTATCCGCAAACAAACATATTATCATATAATCACTTTTAATAATATAAATCTATGGAAGTTTTTAATGTATGGTTACACACCTAGTAACAGTGAGAACAATACTCTCTAGCTCGTCCACACCTAAATGATTAACACACTCGGTTAGTATAAACTATTGTTAGCAAAAACTATACTTATAAGCGATGGATCTAAATCCTTACCCTCGGATTCACGAATGACGGTTATTTGCGGTTTTCTCCACTAGATGGATCAAAACCCGCCGATATTCCACCAACGTAAAGTGGTTCGGTTATGCGACTACTTGAATAATCGATCCTCGTTTGCGGAGGTCCACAACCGGTGGAAAGTCTCTAACCCCGATCTCGCTTCTTCATTTGTAGTTCGATGGTAAAGGAATACCTCCTCTCTTCCAAACACTTCGACGACCCTTTTCTTACCTATCTTGTTGATCTTAGATCGCCCTAAAATAACGTAGATTAGTGATCCATCTAAAGAAATTGATATTATCTAAAATAGTAGTCTTCCTTGATGATTCGAATGGTCACTTAAGGTTGTCTTCAACAAAGTTCCTTTCAAAATCTTTTCAAGAGATTCTACCTAAGAGAGAAATAAAAGATTATGATTTCCAATCTTATTCAAGTGAAAGGAAGTGATGAAAATAATTGATAGCATCTTACTTTGATCACTTGGAGGTTCGGCTTTGAAAAGAAGAAAAGAAAATGATGATTCGCCTTCACAAAATAAAAGAATAAAAATGGTGGCTTTAATATAATGGTTTTGGTTTTGAAGGGAAAGAAGAAAGAGAATGAAAGGAGAAGGAAGTAAAGAGAAGAGAAGAAGAAAATGATAATGGTGATTTGACAATGAGAGAAAGATAAAAGAAAAATAAGATGAAAAGAAAAGAAAAAGAATAGGATCAAAGAGAAGAGATTGACTATGGAGCTTAGATGCATTCGGCAAGAGGAGAGAAATGAAGAAGAATAATGGTGCTTAATCTTTGTGGTTTTGGTTTCAAAATGAAAACTAAATGAGAGAAAGAAGGTCAGTATTTGGTTCAAGCAATTGAGGCTAAATCAAAAGTGAAAATGTACCAAAATGTCTAAGGTACATTCGGCCAAAATGAAGAAAGTTGGTCAAAAGATGAAAGCTAAAACAAAGAGAGTTTTACCTAAACTCTATAGCAAATTCGGCTAGTAGAAATTTTTGGAGAAAATGGGAAAAGATGGACAAAACAAAGACTTTTGGCTAACTTTTCCCCTAATGGCAAAGCATAAATTCGACCACATCAATGCCAACATATCCCCTTTTCCTCCTTGTTTCTTCCCCATCATATCCAAAGAATTTATTACACAACTAGGCCTCTCCTTTAGCCTTCATGCCGTCTAGGTTCATGGTCAAATGACCATGAACACATCCCCAAAACATAGCCCTTTATTATGCCATTGTCCCCCTCATCTTATCATGAATTTGTGATTCCATGCCTTATGTTCTTTAACTTCCTTTTCACATGGTCAACAAGCCAAAATGGATGAAAGCTCATCCACTCTAGAATATTCTTGGCCGACACTTACAAGGAAGAAAACAAAAAATTAAAATCTCCCTAATGTTAGCTAGGAGATTCAACCTTGCACCTCAAGAACACATCCATACATCTTAACCACTTTGCCAATTACTTAACTTATGCTAGAACTTCTTATCATCAATTCTTAAGGCCTTAATAGCTTAGTTCTCTCTCTAATTAATAGAAATTAAAAGTTTAGCAAAGCATTCACCCAATAAATGAAGCTCAAATAACTTCCAAAATTGCACTTAATAATGATTAAGCATGCAACTTCATTCAATTATGTAAAATGCATAGCCCCCAAAATATCAGGATGTTACAGCCTCTGCAAAAGCCCCCCTCTTAATGTCTGCCTTGGGTTGTTGATATAGGCTTTGAGATGCTAAACTTGGCTCCTAAGTACCTCTTTCAAGTAGAATTACTCTTAGGGTGTTTGAGTAGACTTAGGAGTATGTTTCTTTGGCTTCAAGCATCCAATTCCGAGTGAAATTGCTCATCCCCGTGGCAGGGGCACGCCCATGGCACATGCCCATGTAATTTCAAAGTTGGGCCGTGCCTTGATTCTGTCGTTTTGGGCACGGTCGTGTAAGTCAGGATTCAGGCCGTGCTTCAGGTCTGTCTATTAGGACATGGCCATGTAGATCGCTTGACATGCCCGTGTGTGATAATGAGATGATGCGCGACTACGCAACTCGTGAGTTGGGCCGTGCTCTAGGTAATCGTCGAGACACGGTCGTGCAGGCTTTGTGCCAGGCTGTGTTGATTTCTTGCTAAGGCCCAATTACTCCGTTTTAAGCCCATTTTGTGTTCTTTTTATCCTTGGGTGCTTTCTTGAGTATAAACATGAAAAGAAAGGATTAAAAGTACCTTTTTACATAAATCAAAGGCTAAATCATCCAAAAACATATTAAATATGGGGTTAAAATATGTTACTTTTACGGTTTATCACTTAGAGTTTTATTCTGATGAGTTTAATAAACTGTGCAAGTCAGAAAGGATCGTGAGACACTTGACAATTCGTTATACTCCACAGCAAAATGGTGTTGCAGAACGAATAAACAGAACGATCATGGAGAAGGTTTGATGTATGTTGTCAAATGCCAACTTACCAAAGTCGTTTTGGGCCGAAGCAGCCTTACTGCATATTTTTTTATCAACCGATCTCCATCCATTTCCATTGAGAAAAAGACTCCACAAGAGGTAAGGTCTGGTAATCCTACTAATTATTCTGATTTAAAGATCTTTGGGTGTCCTGCGTATGCTCATGTTGATAATGGAAAATTCGAACCGAGATCCATTAAATGTGTTTTTCTTGGTTCTAAAACTGGTGTAAAAAGGTATAAGTTATGGTGTCCTAAAAATAGAAAAGTTGTGATTAGCAGAGATGTTGTTTTTTATGAAACTGCTATGCTACCTAACTTATCTCTTAAAGACTCTTCCAATAAAGAAAATCAAAAGCAGGTGGAGCATCAGATTAATACAGATCGATTTCTCAAGCCCGTACAAAAATTGAGAATAGAGTTGCTTCTTCACCATAATGCTCTATCGCCAAAAACAGAACTAGAAGAGAAATTAAACCTCCAAACAAGTATGTCGAGGCTGATCTAGTTGCTTATGCTTTAAATATGGCTGAAGATATAGATGCAAACCAAGAGCCGTCTAATTATGATGAGGCGGTTAGCTGTGAAGACTCAGAAAAGTGGATGTTTGCTATGCAAGAGGAGATGTAATCACTCTATAAAAACATAACATCGGATCTTGTTAAACTTCCTAAAGGCAAAAAGGTTGTTCGCTGTAAATGGGTGTTTAAAAAGAAAGAAGGGACTCCAGGAGTTGAAGAACCCAGTTATAAAGCAAGGCTTGTTGCAAAAGGTTACAGTCAAATTCCAGGAGTGGACTTCACAAATGTGTTCTCCCCAATTGTGAAGCATAGTTCGATTCAAGCTTTGCTAGGTATTGTGGCCATGCATGATTTGGATCTTGAGCAGTTAGATGTAAAAACTATATTTTTGCATGGAGAACTTGAGGAAGATATTTACATGCAAAAACCAGAGGGTTTTACAGTCTCAGAAAAAGAGGACTATGTTTGCTTGCTAAAAAAGTCCCTTTATGGTTTGAAACAGTCACCAAGAAAGTGATACAAGAGGTTTGATTGCTTTATGACTTCTCATGATTCTAAAAGAAGTAGTTTTGACAGCTGTGTTTACTTTAAGAAAAATAGTGATGGTTCTTTTGTGTATCTACTTCTTTATGTTGATGACATATTGATAGCATCAAAAGATAAAGGAGAGATAAGAAAGGTCAAAGCCCAACTAAGTGAAGGATTTGAGATGAAAGATTTAGGACCAGCAAAGAAGATACTTGGTATGGAGATTCTCAGAGATAGAAAAGTAAGTAAATTGTACCTAAGTCAGATGGGGTACATTGAGAAAGTTCTTTGCAGGTTCAATATACAGAGTGCTAAGCCTTTTAGTACTCCTTTAGCAGCCCATTTCAGACTTTCATCGGCTTTGACTCCACAATCAGATGATGAGATTGAGTACATGTCACATGTTCCATACTCTAGTGTAGTGGGATCTCTCATGTATGCCATGATTTGTTCACGTCCAGATTTATCATATACAGTCAATGCAGTTAGTAGATACATGGCGAATCCCGGTAAAGAACATTGGAAAGCAGTTCAGTGGATTTTAAGATACTTACGAGGTACTACTGATGTTTGCTTACAGTTTGGAAGAACTAGAGATGGAGTCATTGGATATGTTGATGCTGATTTTACTGGAGACTTTGATAGAAGAAGATCTCTCACTGGTTATGTCTTTACAATCGGAGGTTGTGGAATCAGTTGGAAAGCTACTTTGCAAACTACAGTCGCTTTGTCTACCTCTGAAGCTAAGTACATGGCGATTATTGAGGCTTGTAAAGAAGCGATTTGGTTAAAGGGACTTTTAGTGAGCTCAATGAAAACCTTCAAATTAGCATATTATTTTGTGACAGTCAGAGTGTCATCTTCCTTACAAAAGATCAAATATTTTATGAGAGAACAAAACACATTGATGTTCGATATCATTTTGTTCCTGATATTATTGCTCGTGGTGATATTGATGTGAGCAAAATTAGTACTCATGAAAATCCTGCAGATATGATGACTAAGTCACTTCCTATAACCAAGTTTGAGCATTGCTTAGACTTGGTTTGTGTTCATAGTTGAAGTTAAATCCTTAAGGGGTTTTATGGAAGAGGTGGAGAACTTGTTCATTGAGAGTTTGCGATGAAGAACTTGTTTATTGAGAATTAGTGTCAAGGTAGAGATTGTTAGAATTAAGTGGCCTGAATCCTTATTTAAATAAAATATAATGGTAAAATAAAATAGAAGAAGAATCCCTATAGAACTACACTTCTTTAATTTTATTTTAAATAAAGTTTTTAAACCTTATTAAACTCCATCTATTTGATATTGATTAGAATAAGGTGTTTCAATCTTACTACACTCCTATTAGAATATGGCTTTACAAGCCTATAAATAGACATAGTCTATTCCACTTGTAATTTATTCGAATTCGACATAGTGAATTTTCTTCTCCTCTGTCCGTGGTTTTTTCCCCAAAGGGTTTCCACGTAAAATCTGTGTGTACTTTAAATTTTATTTCTCTTTTCTTTGCGATATATTGTCATTACCGGCGTCAAATTTTTCACAATTATAGTGCAATTTAAACAACCTTACTAACAACCAATTTTGTGTGGCTAGAAATCAACCATGTTACAATAATCGATGAAAATGGTGAACTTGTAAACTAACGTCGGTTTTGCTTGAATGTAATGATTACTTGTTTTCGTGTCTATTATGTGAGTGAGGGACCTCAATTTCGTAGTTTATTTTAATTTTAGCATTTGAATCACCATCTTTTATTCTCCCTCTATTCATCAAAAATATCAATTCATATTCAGTGGCTCTCTTATGTATTAGCTATTTAGTGAAAACCATGAATAGCTTAAAAAAGTTATTCTTATTTTGTGGAGAGAGAAAGTATTATAAGTGAATAAGATGTATTAAAAGAAGGTAGAGAGGAAGATTGGAGCAAATCTGTTAACACTGAGCGTAGCAAAATGTGGTGGTTGACAAGGTGGAGAAACGGAAATATGCTGACGATAGAATTTTAGAAAAAGTTTTGAGAGGTCAAAATTCCAAAAGTCCTTTTATTAATTGTGAAAGGTTTTTATTTATAATGACTCAAGAATGGGAGTTACAAAGCTGTCAATTCATAAGCGTAATGAATGATATTTGTCAGTCACAAAGACATTAATGGTTTTTTTATTAATAAAGGGTTTTGTTTGTGATGTTGAATGGTAAATAAGAGTTCACTATGTTTCTAAAAGAATTGAAAAGCATTCAATGTTATATGAAAAAAAATTAAGAGAAAACTTGTTAACTACCTCGATATCTGAACTACCAAGCTAAACTCTTTGGAACATTCCAAAAGTGAAGATAATTCAAGAACCATATTATATTTTAGAGTTATTTCCACTTCTTTTTTGGTGAAGCAGTACCAGGAATATCTCGTCCCTCAAAAAAATTCACTCGATTAATCCCCTAAACTCCAAAATTGCATCAATTAAGCTCCTTAACCAACATTTTTCGTCCTTGACCATTACATCATTGATGTGGCTATTAATGGTTGTTGAGTCAGTTGTTTCACTGTCGATGTGGTGGTTCACATCAGTAATAATAATAATAATTAATTAAAATTTGAAGTCTAGAATGAATCTGGATAACCATATGTCTAGGTACATTTTGGAATAAAATTTTAAATTATACAAAATTTTAATTTTTAAATTTAAAATTTGTAAAAACATTATTAAATTTTATAAAAATGTTAAATAAAATTAGAAAAATTTAACAAACAAAAGTATAGGTACCAAACCAAAAAATTAAAAGTCCAAGTACCACATTGATAATTTTGTTAAAGTACTAGGATAAATCTTGTTATCCCAAAGGGAATTAAATTTTATTATAATAAAATTTTATGTAATAATTTTGATATTAAAAAGGGAATTTTATAGAAGTGATAAAAAAGTGAAGCGGAAGAAGGATCGTATTCAAGTTGTTCGAAAGGTTTGAATCTGGAAATTAAAACACCAAATAAAATAAGAAATTAAAGAAAACGAAAACACTAAAAGAAGAAATTTAAGAACAAAGAATAAATAATAAATAAATAAACAAACGAAAATTAGAGAAAAAAATAAAGTGAAAGATAGATAGATAGATAAGTGTCCAATTGAAACCTTTGAGATATAAACCCTAACCAACTCAATTAATGATTTTAGTCAACCCCCAAGAAATAATCATTAGCAAATTGAAGGATGAAAAATGAATTCTCACGATTCCTTGAAGAAAATCGAGAAAAGAATTACTTTTAAAAAATCATAAGAAAAAAAACTTGCACAAAGAAACTAACTTCCATAGTTGAAAACTTTATTAATAAAAACAATGGTGTCTTAGTGAATAATGGAGCCTTTATATAGGCTAGTTAGGTACATCCAAATATTTAAATAATATCCAAAATTCAAGTAAATAAATAATAATATAATATAATATAATAAAAAATAAAAAATATTATATTTGGCTCATATATAATAAAATTAAGCCTAAAAATTGAATTCAATGTGATTTAAACTCGAATTAAAAGCTCAAAATTCGTAATTTTCATCATAATCCCGTTAAGAAACTCTGCTCGTGCAGTCTTCACTAAAACAGTCATATCTTGAGCTTGCGAACTTGAAATCGAGTTATTTAAAGTGCGTTTCAAAACTAAGAGATAAATCTTCAAATGCTATGCAGACATGTAAGCCCATAAATAGGGCGAGCATTCAATCGTATCGAATCAAATTGAATAAAAAAATTTCGAGTTAATCGAGTTGACGAATCCTATTTTATCATCCTAACTCGATTTGAAATTTTCTCGAATTGAGTCGAGTGAGATGTAACTCGAATTGAATCGAATATATTTGTTCGAGTTAAATTAAAGAAAAATATTTTGGGTCCTTCTAATCGTTGTCACCCAACGTAATCAAATTTGCCCACCGTAATCAATTTTGTCATTAACTTTCATCCCCTCATAATTAATTTAATAATATTTTATATACGGGTTAACTTCTTTGCTTGCTTAGTTGCTTCAATTATCTTCCGATTCTTATCACTATGTATTTTGAAATTAAAAAGATATTAAATATAAAAATGTGATTTTTTAATAAAAGTTATCTTAAAGATAAAATGTGAAATTGATACCAACGTAAAATTTTAACCCGAATATTTTATAGCATCATAAATAATTCAATTTTAACAAAAATTTATAAAGATTCAATATGATTAAACAATTCAATAATATAAATAATACAAAATGTGAAATTTAATTTAATAATATAAATAATAAATATAAATAAAATTATTACTATTTAGGTTTAGAGATTTTTTGTTAGAAGTAAAAGTTTAAGGGGAAAATAAAAAGTTTAGGGGGTTGAGGGAGTAAAATTTTGGGAGAAAAATAAATGGGGAAGTAAAATTTGGGGGAATATTCAAAAAAATTTGAGGGAAAGTAGAAGGGAGTAAAAGTTTTGGAGGAAAGTAAAGAGGTTTGAGAGTTTGAGGTAAAAATGTAAAATATTATAGTTTGGTATTTGGGTTTATTCGAATTATTTGAGTTATTCGAATTTGAAAACCAAACTCGATTCAAACTTGAATTTTGAAAAAGAAAACCCGAGTTGACTCGAGTAATTCGATTAATTCAAATAACTCGATTCGTTTAACTTAAAATTCAATATTTTTTTTAGTCTAATCAATTTTATTCACCCCTACCTATAAATGTTTGAATGCAAATCAAACAGTTGAAATAATAGGTGTTAAAACAGAAAAGATGGGGTTATTTGATGCAATTTAGTTGTATATATATTTTTCATTTTATTAATTTTTATATATAAGCAACTTAATATATGTTTTTTAATGTTTACAATAATATAAAAGATGGTATAATTTGAGAAAACAAGTTTAGGCCTGGAATTCTTAATTGTTTTTGTCAAGCTACAGTAAAAGAAAGGAAAAGATTGGGATTAGAATAATTTGAAATGTCAAATTGCTGAGCCCTTGATTGAATTTATTCCATTTTGTCTCAAGAATCATGATTTAGTGCGCACGACCTTTTCATACGATTGGAAGCCATAGATTTTACTTCAAATTGCATCTGTTGAAATCATAGTGGCCGTTCACATTATTTTCTTTTTCTGGCTTTTGGTTCCCTTAAAAAGGAGTGATGGTATTTTGCAGTTTCTGCGTTTATAAACACAAGTCAATAAATTTCTGCGAAATGGTAAAATACCCAACATTTGGAAAAAGAAAGGCAAGCCACTAATATTATTATATGATTTTAAACAAGAATGAAGATAACAGGACCACATCATACAAAACCATAACCTCTTCACATTCATGGAAGTATCCTACAACATATTGATGCTTTCCTGATTCTGCTATTTGATATAAAAGATGAAAAGCTGATCATCAAGCAGGTTCAAATTTTAAGATAAAAAGGGAGAATTTTCTAACATACATCCATTAACATAACAAGTCTGCTCCTCTCTGAGGACTAATTAGAGTTTTAAATCACACAAGCTACAGCGACGATGATATTATTACAGTGATATGCAGGACTGTTGCTCAGAAAAGCTTAGAGAAAACCCAGCTATATACAGGTTAGAGTTTCCCTAGCAAAATACTAGTATTACAGTATGAAACAAATAAATGAATTTTTTTTGTCTAATTAGCCTGTTACAGATTCTCTCCCAAAATCAAAACAAGAAAAAAGTTGATTGGGTGGGAAGAACATCTTACTCTCTTCTTCATCATCCATCTTCCACAGTGAGTCCCAGCAGTATTCCCATGAAAAATTGCAACCTTGTTGACTGTAGTTATCAGACAGAGGTTTTATTATTGTGTTTTCTTCAGACATATCAATGTCTTTCCATATATCATCCATGGAGTAGCCATTTCCATCTTCAAATTCTGGGCTGTTTTTCTTTCCCGCCAGGTCAAGGCCCCCAGTGTCATAAAAGCATACAATATTTCCAGTACCAGAGGAGGGCAAGGAATCGACTGCAGTAACAGTTGATGATGATGAATGACAATTTGAAGATGATGAAGATGGTGAGATGCGGATGGCCCGTTTCTTTTCTTGAGCCGTTTTTCTCATATGGGTTCTCCAATAGTTCTTAATCTCGTTGTCAGTACGCCCTGGTAATTTCCGAGCAATTCTCGACCACCTGCATATGATATAATATATGTTTATAAATAATCAAACCAAGCTCTGAGGTTGATAATGGAAATTACAGAGTTCCATTCATATTGTTTTTCAAACCTGTTTCCCCATTTGGCATGAAGTTCAAGGACGAGGCGTTCTTCATGGGGAGTCATCTTTCCCCTTTTGAGACCAGGGTGCAGATAATTAACCCACCGTAACCTGCAACTTTTTCCAGTTCGGTTCAAACCTATAACAACAAAAACCAAGTGGTTAAAGGCAAAAGGCTCCTTCCAAAACTACCAAATCTTACAGATAAATCCTACCTATTTCATTGTCTCCCGCCAAACCTTCAAACCTGAAACTTTGGCTATAAAATCCCATCTTCGATCTCCAAATAAGTGAACAAAGTTCACCAGAAGGATGTCCTCTTGTTCTGTCCAGGGACCCTTTCTGATTTCATCTTGCACCATCTTTTTTTTTTCCTCTCTCCCGCTCTCTCAGATTCTTGCTGGAAATGGGTATTCAAGATCAAGTAATTGCCGCTGTTTCATGGAGACTTAGGCGTACACTACTCTAATATATATATATATATGACTCCTAAGTTACTTGTAATTGTCAAGAGAGGGTTTGATTGTCTTGTTGCTGGTATATACTAATAAATATGAAGATATGGTTGCATACAACAGTTCCCTGCAGAAATGCGCGCATGTCATTTGTGATAGGGAACCTTATGCATCTGATGCCAGCCACTATAGCAAATAATCTAAGTGATAGATTGATCTGTTGATGTAATTCTCAACCGTTGTATTTCAATAACACAAATGAGTTCTGCAGGTAATTATGTATAGTTATTAGTAATGCTTTAGTCATGGCAGTATATGAAATGAGCAGGCAGCATATGATTGGATAAGGAGGAATAAGGGAAAGGAGGTCCCTAGATCCTCCATCCCCCATCCATTCAAGTTGAGGAAATGATGATAGTGCCCCTTGACTTTTATTAAAGGCCATAGATACGGAGAAGCTAAGTAAACATTACAAAAGAGAGAAAGGACAAAACTCGGAAAGCAAAGCAAAGCAAAAGGAAGGCCCTATTTGGATGTCATAAAAGTAAAATTTCTTGTTTTAATAAAAAATGGATTAAGATATTATTCTTGAAAAACCTATTGTTCAATGCCAGGTAAATCCACAATCTACTTGTTTCTAAAAAATAGAGTTGGGTTTTTTTTCTTATAGTGCTCCTACCACTCTAAAGCATTGGAATCTTTGTTTTTGTTGTTTTTTTTTTTTTTTGGGGAGAGGGTATTTTAGATTGATTCATTTCATTTTGATTCTACCAAAAGCAGCCAATCCATGTTCTCATTCACCATAATATAGCAATTGACATGGTTTTACTTCATGTTCCACATCTTGATATGTGCCTTGAAAAGGGGGTGGTTTTGTATCTCAAAGTTATTCATTGAAAAGCTCCAAAATGAATGCAGAATTTTGGGTCTACTTTGGTTTTCGTTTTGATTGACAGCTTAACAAATGGTTACTAAAGGTCTTGAGGCAACGTTTTAAATCAGTAGGAAGGGCATGATAAAGGAGATGTTTAAAATGGATTATGGCGTCATTTGCCTCTACTAATGCTAACAACATTAGGTTTGTGGGTTTTGAATGTTAGAACTGTTTCCAGCACAGCATAAAAAAAGAATACAATGAAATCTGGAAGGCATTGAATGGCCTGGTGGCTCCTTGCTTTCAACACTAACCCTAAAACGAAAAGAGACCCAAAAATAAAGAAAGAAAGAAATGAAGGATGATGATGTGGAAACCACCAAAACTTGTGGCCACCCCCACCCTGATCCTCTTTCCATGTGCCTGATGCTTGGTCCCTGAAGCTTCATTTCAATGAAAATCAGGTGTTTCATATAAGATAAGAGTATATGTTAATAAGAAAATGACTGTCATATTCACAGATACGTATCACAATTTCTTTATCTTTCATTTTCTTGCGCACAAGGGTGTTGGGGTTGAGCTGCAGACAATTAATTAAGTTTATATATGTTGTCTGTTAAAATTATGAGGCTTTTAGGGTCATTACGGATTATATCTTTTCAGGAAATAGTATTAGAGCAGTTATACATAGAAACATGGGGTAAGTGTTTAACTTTCACTCATGAGACAAATTCCCAAGTCTGTCAAGCCAAAATATTTTGCAAGTACTTCTAGTACTTGGATTCAGGGTGAATCTAGAGCAGCTGGCAGGGGCTCCACCTCTCTTAAATTCTGTTAAATTTTTGTTTTAGGTCCAAAGTTTGTTAATTTCACTTTTTTTTAATGTAATATATTTATATTGATGGTGTTTAATATTTTGATCATTACAATATTAGGAGATGATAGAGTTTGAATTTATATTAATTAGACGTCATAATTCTAACCAATACTCTAATCCGTATTATTTCTTATAAAATTTTACATATGTAAATTTACTTATAATGTTTAAAATTTTAAAATTTTTATTCGGTTATAAGAAATTTATATATTGTGTGCAAGAGAATGAATTATATAAAATGGGAATGTGATGGGTGTCGAAACCACTAAATATAATTTCCTACGCTCTAACTTAATTAAATAGTAGTATAGAGTAGTAGGGTTGATTCCACAGGGACTGGAATTTCTAATTTTCTTATTTACGTAATCAGGTTCCTAAGTCTAGGCAGTTGTTGTACCCACGATATGTGCGTTGCAGAGATGAAAAAATAAAAGGGGGATTTTAGTTGATAAATAAAATAAAAAAACAAATATAAAATAAAATAATAATAGTGCAAAATAAAATTAAGGCAATTAAATTAAATTGGTGAATCAAATATGTTAATGCTTAGCCTCAGCTTCGGTACACTCCGAAATCGAATTGATCCTTAAAAGTAGATTTTTCTTTCTAAACGATAAGCTAGTTATAGTGATCAAGGAGGCCCCAACCGCCAACTTGTCCTTGTGTAGCTGGTTCCGGTATAACCTGTAAACCAACCCTTACTGATTATCTAACCACGTAACACGCATCTGCAATTTAAGATCTCGGTAGCCTTGCGATCTAGAAAATCCCAACTCGAATTAATGACATCAACCGCGTGGGTTGTTTAAATTCAATTACTATCTCCCTTGACAGAATCCAACTATCTTTTTCCATTTGAACATGCCAATTTGTTCACGGGAGCTCAAATACGGTAGACGACCGACTTGATTTCCCAATTGTTCGCCAATACAACTCCCACCTAACATGCACTTTGAGCTGAAATTTGATCAACTTTAAAGGATGGTTGTGACTATCCCATATACCAAAGAGATAACGAATGCCGTGTTGAAAGGTTTTTAGTGTGAGTTCATATCTCACGATTTTTTTGATTGAAATGATAACCGGGCTAAAGCTAAAAGGAAATTAGTTGAGCATGAAACTAATCATGCTTAGTAAAATATTTGAATGGGTTTAAGTGTAATGGTAAGGAATGGACTTAAAGAGGAATGGAACCAAAGAAAATAGAAAAAGAATGGCAGAATGCTTGTACTGCGAAAAGAAACGTGAAAGAGAAATGAACTAAATGATTTTTATTCAATTTCCAGTCTATTTTCCAAAGTCACCATACAAGGTATTTATATACATTTTGTATGCTAATTTTAGACTGATTCATCTAACAACCAATATAACAACAACGTTTTAGCTCGGGGTTAGGTAAAGTGATGGATCGAGTCAATAATTAGTATAATTTTTTTGAAATTGTAACACCCCAAACCCGGCCCATTCACTATGACCGAATTTGAAATGCCATTACGGAAGATATTTGAAAAACTTTTGACTTAAAGTTAAAACATAAAAATTTGTTGTTCTTTGTAAAACATTGTTTGTTTAAAATTCTAAGTAAAACTTTATTATTACAAACTATCCGAATTGAAAAGCAGAATGCATATTTTTAAGGTATAAATTACCGAGAAAAAAACATTTTCAAATAATACTTTAATCTTCAATCCACTTTAAACATAATAATAAACCTCAAATCCCTTAAAAGGCCCTTATTACAATAAACCTTACTTAAAAATTACTGAAAATATAAAATACGTAAATAATTAAAGAAAACATCTTCTGCATGGGCCACCTCGTATCCACTCCAACCCGGTCCAAGCTTTATGCATCACCTGCAATGTTGGTAAAAATTGGGTGAGTCAAACAAACTCAGTGCATAGTTATTTCACATGTCTCCACGTATGGGCTTGGCCCATATCCACACAGTCCACTTACATAAATATGCAACATGAAGCCCAACCCAACCTAGTGTCCATCCGTTACACCTACCTTGGCGCACCCATTGCCCAAGGCCGTATTAATCCACCGATCAACCAAGTGATCCACATATCTTACCTTGGCAGACCTGCTGCACAAGGCCATGGCTGAGCCACCGATCACATAAGTGATCCCACATATCAATCAGTCCACGGTGATGCACACAACTATCAACCGCCGAGATGTGGCACCTAGCCAACACCTCCCTTGATGAGGCACATAGCCAACATCAAGCGCCAATGTAGCACAAGGCTAACATTAGACCACGTACATAAAGTACACCCTTTCCTTCGATAGTCACATCCCAAGTCCCATGCATACATATATATCATGGCAACATATCACTTGAACAATTATACATCACATACCATCACATTTCATACATATATCAAATGTAAATCAACGTCATAAATACTGACCTGGTTGAACGATTACCCATCATGGGTATCCACCATTTTAGCCCTTACTTCGACTACCATTCACATCATATCACATATACATAAATATAACACATACACACAACAAGAGAACAGTGCGATAACTACGCACCTTTTCTTTGGCACAATCGATCAAATCCCGAAAGTTCCTCTTAATCACTGTCGATCTGCCCCTAAACATCCATAATCCAAATCGGTCAACACAATAAACCTAATGGCCTATGGTCGAATATCGCAAACCTCCTTACCTTACTAATCTAAATCCCGAATCACCACTTGCCCTTGAATAGTGGAATCCTCGCTAACAACCATTAGAATCGGCTTAGCACATGAAAACTCTAAAGATGGCCCTTGGCCGAATACCTTTTTGACTTACCTTGGCTTACCTTGATTACTTCCAATCCCGAAAGACTCCTTTGATGCTCCCTAATGTCGGCACTATACAAACACCCTCAGAGAAATGGCTTCTAGATCCCAAAGAGAAAGAGTTTCGGCACTTAATGGTGAAGAGAGAAAATGCAACAATGGAGAGGGTTTAATGTTTAGAGGATTCGGCTATGGTGTTTCCAAATGAAGATGTAATATTCGGCAATGGCAACCTTAAAGGAGATTTCGATTTAAGCAAAATAAAAAAAAAGAAAGAGATGTGAAAGAAGAAAGAAAATATATGCACAAATGGTTCTAACTTTCGGCTCTTTCAAAGGAAAATAAGGTGCAAATTTGAAGAACACACCAAGATGAAAAGGAAGTTTGAAAGAGAGAATTCTATGGCCAACAATTTCGGCAAAAGAAAATGAAGAAAAGAATTGCCAAGAATTGATCACCCTATTTATATTACCCAATTTTGGCACACCTATTTCCTATCATATCCCTTAATTCTTCCCTATCATATCCCTTATTCTCTCCTCATTTATCTCTTATCATATCATATAAAATAAAGCCACAATTTTCTCCTAATCTTCCTCCTATCCCTTTCAAAATTCAACCAACCTCTCTAGCCCCAAAATCGACTGTGTTCATGGCCAAGAGAGTCAACCTTTGCCAACTATTCTATCCGTAACACATTCCTCAATTCAAGCCTTATGTCCCCTTATCATTCCAAATTTTCTTGATTCCATACCTCAAGTTAACACTTACCTTATTTCCTTAGTCTACTATCCATAAAAGATAAAGTCCAACCTTACCTTAATTAGAGTTGACCGACACATGCCATACACATGCAAAATAAAGTCACCTTATTGCCATTCATGGGATTCAACCTCTTCCCTCATGCAATTACTCATGCGCCAACACCACTTTACTACTAGCTCATTTATGCTAAACTTAAACACTTAGATTAACTTAAGCGTCATAATCACTTGATCCACTTCACTAAATTCTCCATACTAAAAATTATTCTAAACCAATTAATTCCAAGCCTTCCCTTTTTTTTTTAATACTTAAAACCAAATTTTCTCCTATAGCTCAGGCCTTCCCTTAGCTTATAACTAGCACCTAAAATACCTCAATCAACACCACAATGACCACACTTATGCAAAATAATTTAATAAAATTTAACCCCTATTTTAGGATGTTACAATTCTACCCTCCTTAAAAATAATTTCGTCCTCAAAATTACTTACTAACGAACAATCGTACATTCTAACTCACCATACTACGCTGCTGCTGCGCACTCTGATCTTAAAGAACTATCATACTTTTTAGGCACATTCTCTAAGTTCATAATCAGGGTTTCATACACTTCACTAGCAACATAAAAAAAGCTTATTCTACAACGAACAGGCAATAGGTATTCCAGAAACAAGAAACTTACCCGTTGTCACATCTGGCACATCACTATCCTCGCGACGGCCGACTGCATAAACCAACCTTGGCTGCCTTGCATCTGAACCTTCAGCACCTCCGCTTGGTGTTCCACGACCTCGGCCGGAACCATTTCCTCCATGGTTCAGACTACGACCCCTCGTCGCTTGTTGACCATTCCTACCCTACCGCTCATAACCACGGCCTCATCGTCTGAGCCCTACTCAGATCCTGGGGACAGTCTTTAATCAAATGAGACTTGGACTTACACTTAAAATATTCCCGTTTTCGATTCCAGCACTCGCCAATATGATACCTTCCACACCGAGTACACGGACGGTCCGGATTTTCAGTAGCTGACTTAATAACACGAGCAGGATTCTCAACCCTCGATCTTTTCTAAAACTCTCCAAATGACTCTGACGGTCCATAACTCCTCTTATCCTGGTTCCTATCCTTATCTCTGTTCTGTCTCACAGAGTCCTTAATCCCTTCAGCTACCTTAGCCTTCTCTACTAATACGGTGAACTTTCGCTCTTGTTGCGGAGCTATTAACAACCTCAAGTCATCCCTTAGTCCGTCCTCGAACCGGACACATCGCTCATGCTCCGTAGCCACTACTCCTCGAACATACCGACTCAACCTTAGGAATTCAGCCTCGTACTCCGCTACGAACTTGTTCCCTTAAACCAACCCTAGAAAAGCCTTTCTCTGCACATCAATGTAATGAGTACCAACATACTTCTTCTGGTATGCCGCCTTAACATAGTCCCAAGTAAGATCCTCCGCTGTAGCACCATCCCGAATCATGAGCCATCATCGACACGCCTCATCGCAGCAACGCCACCATTCCTTTCACTTTCTCCTCGGCGGTTAGATCGAGCTCATCCATAATTCACTTTGCGCCTCCAACCAATACTCACGCAGATCTGGGTGCCACACCAGATACGCCACGGAACACCTCAGCTCTATTGGCTCGAAGTCGCTCGGGTACAGACTTTCTAGCTCTCATATTTCCACCTGTTCTAGCCACCATCTCAAGAATTTACAGCACCGCCTGCGATACCGCATCATTCCCCGTTTGATCTTGCTGCTCAACACCAAAAGCTGGTGGTGGTGGCGGCGGTACCTCATTCTCAGACCCTTGTCCCGATCTAACGGGTTTCGATACGGTCATTCTACCTCTACCCCGTCCACGACGACCTCGTCCTCTAGAGCTCATATCTAACGTCGTGATTTAATCTGTTTTAGAAGTTTTATGCATTAGTACTTTTGTTCCACTGTTTATCCACGAGCAAATTTTATGAAAGAAGTTTTCAGAAATAGTTCTTTCGATCAAAATTTCAGGTTCAAGTTCACTATTCTAATTCAGAGAATCACATTCACATTTATCCACAACATTCAACACATCATTATGGGCATTCTTGACCATTCCCTACCCAGGGGTAATTTCGTCATTTTTCCTACAGGGGTATTTTCGTAATTAATCGGGCTCAACTTGAAAATAATCTTTACAAATCAAGGCATTTTGAAATCTCAAAGTCTCGAGGGTATTTTGGAAAATATTCTTCGAATCAAGGGTATTGCAGAAATTTTGGAAATCGGGGTTATTCCGGTAATTTTAAAAGTCAGGGGCATTTTAGTAAATTTTCTAATTCAGGGTATCTTAACATTTTGCAAAACAGGGGTTTTGGTATTTTTGTAAAGTAAGAATATTTTCATAAAAGTCAAGGGTAACATGGTAATTTTATAAACCAATGGCATTTTCGTAATTTTACAGCTCGGGGGTATTTTAGTAATTTTGTAAATCGAGTGTATTTTGAAAAATTTTCAAGTCTAAAAGGATTTTATAAATCAGAGGGGTAATTTGGTAAATTTAAAACTAAGATCTTTATGAAACAGTATGGCTAGTTCCTTTCGGGTTTTAGTTATCGGGTTTAGCCCGTGAATAGGTCCTCTTGGTTAGGGTGAACCGTAGCTACGCACCAGGTAGGATTAGAGTAAAGAGGAGGTGAGTCGCTAGGACTACTTAAATACCAAGCTCATCTTGAATCCACTCCTAGACATGCGTCAAAGGGTTGCCACACCCTAACTCTCGGCGACTTAGTCACGTGTTTGTTTAGTTGTTCTTAAGTCTTATGCATGTGTTTGAGTGCACTAGCCTTAGGGCTCAATAGCCCTAATCTTCTAGTCTACGAGCCCAATTATGCCCATAGCATTCACATATACAAATCACTTCAATAGTCGAGGTACTTACCCCGGCACTTGGTGCCTGAGATACTGGATGCCATGCCGTAATAACTCAAAATTTTACGAAAATCCATATTTTTGAAAAGCCCATTAAAAAAATGTTTTTGGGCCCAAAACCCTCAAAGCCGAGTTTTGAACCGGGCTCTGATACCAAAATGTAACACCCCAAACCCTGCCCATTCACTATGACCGAATTTGAAATGCCACTACGGAAGATATTTGAAAAACTTTTGACTTAAAGTTAAAACATAAAAATTTGTTGTTCTTTGTAAAACATTGTTTGTTTAAAATTCTAAGTAAAACTTTATTATTACAAACTATCCGAATTGAAAACTGTAATGCATATTTTTAAGGTATAAATTACTGAGAATAAAACATTTTCAAATAATACTTTAATCGTCAATCCACTTTAAACATAATAATAAACCTCAAATCACTTAAAAGGCCCTTATTACAATAAACCTTACTTAAAATTACTGAAAATATAAAATATGTAAATAATTAAAGAAAACATCTTCGCATGGGCCACCTCAGATCCACTCCAACCCGGTCCAAGCTTTATGCATCACCGCGATGTTGGTAAAATTGGGTGAGTCAAATGACTCAAGCATAGTTATTTCACATGTCTCCACATATGGGCTTGGCCCATATTCACACAGTCCACTTACATAAATATGCAACATGAAGCCCAATCCAACCTAGTGTCCATCCGTTACACCTACCTTGGCGACCCGCCCCAAGGCCGTATTAATCCACCGATCAACCAAGTGATCCATATATCTTACCTTGGCGGACTGCTTGCACAAGGCCATGGTCGAGCCATCGATCACATAAGTGATCCCACATATCAATCACCCACGATGATGCACACAGCTATCAACCGCCGAGATGTGGCACCTAGCCAACACCTCCCTTGATGAGGCACATAGCCAACATCAAGCGCCAATGTAGCACAAGGCTAACATTAGACCACGTACATAAAGTACACCCTTTCCTTCGATAGTCACATCCCAAGTCCCATGCATACATATATATCATGGCAACATATCACTTGAACAATTATACATCACATACCATCACATTTCATACATATATCAAATGTAAATCAACGTCATAAATCCTGACTGGTTGAACGATTACCCATCATGGGTATCCACCATTTTAGCCCTTACTTCGGCTACCATTCACATCATATCACATATACATAAATATAATACATACACACAACAAGAGAACAGTGCGATAACTACGCACCTTTTCTTTGGCACAATCGAACAAATCCCGAAAGTTCCTCTTAATCATCGTCGATCGCCCTAAACGTCCATAGTCCAAATCGGTCAACACAATAAACCTAATGGCCTATGGTCGAATATCACAAACCTCCTTACCTTACTAATCTAAATCCCAATCACCACTTGCCCTTGAATAGTCGAATCCTCTTGAACAACCATTAGAATCGACAGCACATGAAAACTCTAAAGATGGCCCTTGGTCGAATACCTTTGACTTACCTTGGCTGACCTTGATTACTTCCAATCTCGAAGACTCCTTTGATGCTCCCTAATGTCGGCACTATACAAACACCCTCAGAGAAATGGCTTCTAGATCCCAAAGAGAAAGAGTTTCGGCACTTAATGGTGAAGAGAGAAAATGCAACAATGGAGAGGGTTTAATGTTTAGAGGATTCGCTATGGTGTTTCCAAATGAAGATGTAATATTAAGAATGGCAACCTTAAAGGAGATTTCGATTTAAGCAAAATAAAAGAAAAGAAAGAGATGTGAAAGAAGAAAGAAAATATATGCACAAATGGTTCTAACTTTCGGCTCTTGTCAAAGGAAAATAAGGTGCAAATTTCGGCAACACACCAAGATGAAAAGAAAGTTTGAAAGAGAGAATTCTATGGCCAACAATTTCGGCAAAAAGAAAATGAAGAAAAAGAATTGCCAAGAACTGATCACCCCTATTTATATTACCCAATTTTGGCACACCTATTTCCTATCATATCCCTTAATTCTTCCCTATCATATCCCTTATTCTCTCCTCATTTATCTCTTATCATATCATATAAAATAAAGCCACAATTTTCTCCTAATTTTCCTCCTATCCCTTTCAAAATTCAACCAACCCCTCTAGCCCCAAAAATCGACCAGTTTCATGGCCAAGAGAGTCAACCTTTGCCAACTATTCTATCCATAACGCATTCCTCAATTCAAGTCTTATGTCCCCTTATCATTCCAAATTTTCTTGATTCCATACCTTAAGTTAACACTTACCTTATTTCCTTAGTCTACTATCCATAAAAGATAAAGTCCAACCTTACCTTAATTAGAGTTGACCGACACATGCCATACACATGCAAAATAAAAGTCACCTTATTGCCATTCATGGATTCAACCTCTTCCTCATGCAATTACTCATGTGCCAACACCACTTTACTACTAGCTCATTTATGCTAAACTTAAACACTTAAATTAACTTAAGCATCATAATCACTTGATCCACTTCACTAAATTCTCCATACTAAAAATTATTCTAAACCAATTAATTCCAAGCCTTCCCTTTTTTTTAATACTTAAAACCAAATTTTCTCCTATAGCTCAGCCTTCCTTAGCTTATAACTAGCACCTAAAATACCTTAATCAACATCACAATGACCACACTTATGCAAAATAATTTAATAAAATTTAACCCTATTTCAGGATGTTACAATTCTACCTCCTTAAAAATAATTTCGTCCTCGAAATTACTTACTAACGAACAATCGTACACTCTAACTCACCACACTACTACCGTCTGCACAAGACTCGATCTTAAAGAACTATCATAATTTCTAGGCACATTCTCTAAGTTCATAATCGTGGTTTCATACACTTCACTAGCAACATAAGAACAAGTCGATTCTACAACTAATGTGCAATAGGTATTCCAGAAACAAGAAACTTACCCGTTGTCACATCTGGCACATCACTATCCTCGCGACGGCCGACTGCATAAACCAACCTTGGCTGCCTTGCATCTGAACCTTCAGCACCTCCGCTTGGTGTTCCACGACCTCGGCCAAAACCATTTCCTCCATGGTTCAGACCACGACCTCTCGTCACTTGTTGACCATTCCTACCCGACTACTCATAACCCTGGCCTACTGTCCGAGCCCTACTCGGATCCTGGGGACAGTCTTTAATCAAATGAGACTTGGACTTACACCTAAAACATTCCCGTTTTCGATTCCAGCACTCGCCAATATGATACCTTCCACACCGAGTACACGGACGGTCCGAATTTTCAGTAGCTGACTTGATAACACGAGCAGAATTCTCAACCCTTGGTCTTTTCTGAAACTCTCCAAATGACTCTGACGGTCCATAACTCATCTTATCCTGGTTCCTATCCTTATCTCTGTTCTGTCTCACAGAGTCCTTAATCCCTTCAGCTACCTTAGCCTTCTTTACTAATACGGCGAACTCTCGCTCTTGTTGCGGAGCTATTAACAACCTCAAGTCATCCCTTAGTCCGTCCTCGAACCGGACACATCGCTCATGCTCCGTAGCCACTACTCCTCGAGCATACCGGCTCAACCTTAGGAATTCAGCCTCGTACTCCGCTACGGACTTGTTCCCTTGAACCACCCTAGAAAAGCCTTTCTCTGCACATCAATGTAATGAGTTCCAACATACTTCTTCTGGTATGCCGCCTTAACATAGTCCCAAGTAAGATCCTCCGCTGTAGCACCATCCTCGAATCAGAAGCCACCATCGACACGCCTCATCGCGAAGCAGCGCCACCATTCCTTTCACTTTCTCCTCAGCGGTTGGATCGAGCTCATCCATAATTCGCTCGGTCGCCTCCAACCAATACTCAGCTGTACTAGGTGCCACACTAGATATGCCATAGAACACCTCAGCTCCATTGGCTCGAAGTCGCTCGGGTACAGACTTCCTAGCTCTCATATTTTCACTTGTTCTAGCCACCATCTCAAGAATTCGCAGCACCGCCTGCGATACCGCATCATCCCCCGTCTGATCTTGCTGCTCAACACCAAAAGTTGGTGGTGGTGGCGGCGGTACCTCATTCTCAGACCCTTGTCCCGATCCAACGGGTTCCGATACGGTCATTCTACCTCTACCCCGTCCACGACGACCTCATCCTCTAGAACTCATATCTAACGTCGCGATTTAATCTGTTTTAGAAGTTTTATGCATTAGTACTTTTGTTCCACTGTTTATCCACGAGTAAATTTTATGAAAGAAGTTTTCAGAAGTAGTTCTTTCGATCAAAATTTCAGGTTCAAGTTCACTATTCTAATTCAGAGACTCACATTCACATTTATCCACAACATTCAACACATCATTATGGGCATTCTTGACCATTCCCTACCCAGAGGTAATTTCGTCATTTTCTCTACAGGGGTATTTTCGTAATTAATCAGGGTCAACTTGAAAATAATCTTTACAAATCAAGGCATTTTGAAATCTAAAGTCTCGAGGGTATTTTAGAAAATATTCTTCGAATCAAGGGTATTGCAGAAATTTTGGAAATCGGGGTTATTCCGGTAATTTTGGAAGTCAGGGACATTTTAGCAAATTTCCTAATTCAGGGTATCTTAACATTTTGCAAAACAGGGGTTTTGGTATTTTTGTAAAGTAAGAATATTTTCATAAAAGTCAAGGGTAACATGGTAATTTTATAAACCAAGGGTATTTTCGTAATTTTACAGCTCGGGGGTATTTTAGTAATTTTGTAAATCGGGTGTATTTCGAAAAATTTTCAAGTCTAAAAGGATTTTATAAATCAAAGGGGTAATTTGGTAAATTTAAAACTAAGATCTTTATGAAACAAGATGGCTAGTTCCTTTCGAGTTTTAGTTATCGGGTTTAGCAGTGAATAGTCCTCTTGGTTAGGGTGAACCGTAGCTACGCACTGTAGGATTCGAGTAAAGAGGAGGTGAGTCGCTAGGACTGCTTAAATACCAAGCTCAGATCAATCCACTCCTGACATGCGTAAGGGTTGCCACACCCTAACTCTACGACTTAGTCACGTGTTTGTTTAGTTGTTCTTAAGTCTTATGCATGTGTTTGAGTGTACTAGCCCTAGGGTTCAATAGCCCTAATCTTCTAGTCCACGAGCCCAATTATGCCCATAACATTCACATATACAAATCACTTCAATAGTCAGAGGTACTTACCCCGCAGACTTGGCCTGAGATACAAAAGCCATGCCGTAATAACTCAAAAATTTTACGAAAATCCATATTTTTGAAAAGCCCATTAAAAAAAATGTTTTTGGGCCCAAAACCCTCAAAGCTAAGTTTTGAATTGGGCTCTGATACCAAAATGTAACACCCCAAACCCGGCCCATTCACTTTGACCGAATTTGAAATGCCACTACGGAAGATATTTGAAAAACTTTTGACTTAAAGTTAAAAACATAAAAATTTGTTGTTCTTTGTAAAACATTGTTTGTTTAAAATTCTAAGTAAAACTTTATTATTACAAACTATCCGAATTGAAAACTGTAATGTATATTTTTAAGGTATACATTACCGAGAATAAAAACATTTTCAAATAATACTTTAATCGTCAATCCACTTTAAACATAATAATTAACCTCAAATCCTTTAAAAGGCCCTTATTACAATAAACCTTACTTAAAAATTACTGAAAATATAAAATATATAAATAATTAAAGAAAACATCTTCTCGCATGGGCCACCTCAGATCCACTCCAACCCGGTCCAAGCTTTATGCATCACTGCGATGTTGGTAAAAATTGGGTGAGTCAAATGACTCAGGTATAGTTATTTCACATGTCTCCACATATGGGCTTGGCCCATATCCACACAAATCCACTTACATAAATATGCAACATGAAGCCCATCCCAACCTAGTGTCCATCCGTTACACCTACCTTGGCGGACCCATTTGCCCAAGGCCGTATAATCCACCGATCAACCAAGTGATCCACATATCTTACCTTGGCGCACTGCTGACAAGGCCATGGTTGAGCCACCGATCACATAAGTGATCCCACATATCAATCACCCACGGTGATGCACACACTATCAACCGCCGAGATGTGGCATCTAGCCAACACCTCCCTTGATGAGGCACATAGCCAACATCAAGCGCCAATGTAGCACAAGGCTAACATTAGACCACGCATGTAAAGTACACCCTTTCCTTCGATAGTCACATCCCAAGTCCCATGCATACATATATATCATGGCAACATATCACTTGAACAATTATACATCACATACCATCACATTTCATACATATATCAAATGTAAATCAACGTCATAAATACTGACCTGGTTGAACGATTACCCATCATGGGTATCCACCATTTTAGCCCTTACTTCGGCTACCATTCACATCATATCACATATACATAAATATAATACATACACACAACAAGAGAACAGTGCGATAACTACGCACCTTTTCTTTGGCACAATCGATCAAATCCCGAAAGTTCCTCTTAATCACTGTCGATCGGCCCCTAAACATCCATAGTCCAAATCGGTCAACACAATAAACCTAATGGCCTATGGTCAATATCACAAACCTCCTTACCTTCTAATCTAAATCCGAATCACCACTTGCCCTTGAATAGTCGGAATCCTCGCTAACAACCATTAGAATCGCTTAGCACATGAAAATCTCTAAAGATGGCCCTTGGTCAATACCTTTTGACTTACCTTGGCTTACCTTGATTACTTCCAATCCCGAAGACTCCTTTGATGCTCCCTAATGTCGGCACTATACAAACACCCTCGTGAGAAATGGCTTTTAGATCCCAAAGAGAAAGAGTTTCGGCACTTAATGGTGAAGAGAAAAAATGCAACAATGGAGAGGGTTTAATGTTTAGAGGATTCGGCTATGGTGTTTCCAAATGAAGATGTAATATTCGGCAATGGCAACCTTAAAGGAGATTTCTATTTAAGCAAAATAAAAGAAAAGAAAGAGATGTGAAAGAAGAAAGAAAATATATGCACAAATGGTTCTAACTTTCGACTCTTGTCAAAGGAAAATAAGGTGCAAATTTCGGCAACATACCAAGATGAAAAGGAAGTTTGAAAGAGAGAATTCTATGGCCAACAATTTCGGCAAAAAGAAAATGAAGAAAAAGAATTACCAAGAACTGATCACCCCTATTTATATTACCCAATTTTGGCACACCTATTTCCTATCATATCCCTTAATTCTTCCCTATCATATCCCTTATTCTCTCCTCATTTATCTCTTATCATATCATATAAAATAAAGCCACAATTTTCTCCTAATCTTCCTCCTATCCCTTTCAAAATTCAACCAACCCCTCTAGCCCCGAAAACCGACTAGGTTCATGGCCAAGAGAGTCAACCTTTGCCAACTATTCTATCCATAACACATTCCTCAATTCAAGCCTTATGTCCCCTTATCATTCCAAATTTTCTTGATTCCATACCTTAAGTTAACACTTACCTTATTTCCTTAGTCTACTATCCATGAAAGATAAAGTCCAACCTTACCTTAATTAGAGTTGACCAACACATGCCATACACATGCAAAAATAAAAGTCACCTTATTGCCATTCATGGGATTCGAACCTCTTCCCTCATTGAATTACTCATGAGCCAACACCACTTTACTACTAGCTCATTTATGCTAACATTAAACACTTAAATTAACTTAAGCATCATAATCACTTGATCCACTTCACTAAATTCTCCATACTAAAAATTATTCTAAACCAATTAATTCCAAACCTTCCCTTTTTTTAATACTTAAAACCAAATTTTCTCCTATAGCTCAGCCTTCCTTAGCTTATAACTAGCACCTAAAATACCTCAATCAACACCACAATGACCACACTTATGCAAAATAATTTAATAAAATTTAACCCTATTTCGGTATGCCGGATGTTATAGAAATATAATAAATAGGAATTTTGAGTATTAAATTAGGAAGTATATAGATCCAAAAAAGAATTCAGAAGACCGAAATTAGAAAAACCACTTTAGATAGGAAATTTTAAAATAGATACATTGATTTAGTTGAAAGAATAACGAAATTGTTGTGGCCAAAGTAGGAAAAATATTAAGTTAGGAGATATATAATAGTAGAGAAAGGAATGAAAGATTAAAATGAAATTTAACCAAAGTGTTGTATGAGTCATACTAGGAAATATGAAAGACGAGGAAGGACAAAATGGTAATTAGCTAAGTGGATATTTATTAGGTGTAATGATATAGGTAAAAGTAAAAAGATGGATGGCTTAAGGACTTAGTAGTAATTTGATCATTTTAATTAAAAAGGTGAGATATTTTAGTGGAATGGTGTAGAAAAGTGGAGAAAAGATGAAAATATATCATATTTTCTCAACACAAACCCGTCACTACTTCTTCTTCTTTCCCCAACTTCCGTCCAACTTTTCTTTTAATTTCCTACATGTTCTTCCATCATAGTTGAACCATCGAAGCTTCAAACTTTCATTTTTCTTTGAAATTTCCTTAGTAAAAATCAAAGAGCTAAGGTAAGAAATGATGAAATTATCATACCATACATGTTTATTTTTATTAAATAGTATAGGAAAGTCACTTGATTTTTTTTTTTAACATATAGATGTTATATGTTTTATATGAAATTGAAGACAAAGAAAAGAAAGGAGGGGACCTAATTGAAGAAAAGGGGAAAGAGAAGGCTAAGGAGTGAAGGAAGAAAAAATACATCATCTCAACCTTTTTGTTGTAAGTACTACAAGATTTTTAAATCATTTTTATTGAAATGCTTATATTGTAGTATGGAATTACTTAGAATAAAAATGTAAAATATATATTTAAGTTTGTAAAAAAAAAAAGATTAGATTATGAAATTATGAAATTTGTAAAGAAACTTATAGGTGGAGAATATGAAATGGTATATTGTTTGAACATTAAGTAATGATGTTGTGGTAAAAGTATATGTGTGAAAAAGGTGTAACATTTGTGATTTGTGAAATGGGGACTAAATTGTAGATGATGGAGAAATGAGAAATCTTTTTTGAAATATTTATGTAAAGTATTTAAATGTAAAACCCCTAACCTGTATCCGTCGTCGGATTAGGGTTAAAGGCATTATCGGACAGATCGAAACTTTTACAAACATTTCATAATACGATTCATCAATAGCAATCAAAGTGTCCCTTTGTAATGGTCAACGTGACCTTAATCATGCTTTATAATAGGGTCGGGACTAAACCGAAAACATAATAAAGTTCTCTGAAATTTAAAACTTTTCTAAGTTACAGGGGTCAAACGCCCATGTGGGCAGGCCGTGTGCCTCCCACGGCTACCAGACACACCCATGTGTCCTGACCGTGCCAAAATAGAACATGTATACTGACTTATCCACACGGCCACCAGACACTCCCGTGTGCCATGGCCATGTAAAATTAGGCTATCTACTGACTTATTCACAAGGTCACCAGGCACGCTCGTGTAGCACAGCCGTGTATGCAAAATAAGCCACTTGCAAGGCTAAAGTGCCACCCACACTTAGGTCATACCTACAAGCACATATAAGCCTATTTTCACACAATTTGGTAACCAAATACATGTCATATAATCAACAAATCTTTACATTCAATCTCATTTCCAATCATGCCAATTTATATACTAATTTGCACAACCAATTCACATGTATAACTATGCATGGCATATTCACATCTTACCATACCTATAATCATTTCATTGATCCCACATATGTGCTCATATAGCATCAATTTACTTACCAAAATTTTGACCATTTCATGGACATATATTCATGCCAAAACCAACATCATATTCCACATTTACGAATTTCATATTATCAACATTTAACTAGCCACATCACATGGCTAATTTCATATCTCATACTTTACCAAAATAACTAGCCTATACATGCCATATTTAGCTATATACACATTTTCAAAGTACCAAAATGAGTTTGAGTAGTGTGATGACGATCCTTGATGGTCCCCGAGCCTCTCGTAGCTTTAACGATCTATAAAACAGAGCAAACACCCACAGAGTAAGCTTTCAAAAGCTTAGTAAGCCATATACAAATAAACTTAGCATAAAAATGCACATAACCATATTGACATAATGACATTTATAGTTCTGATAGCAAGTTCATCACATATTCCTTGGCTCATATGATTAGCCATATCTTACCACATTCTTCAACTCAAATATCACATAACTCGTTTAATCATATCTTCACATATTATCTCATCATTTCAATTCACATATTCATCTTAGTAAGTTCATATAGACACTTACCTTTCATACACACATAGTTTATCATTCAAACGTACCTGAAACAGATATACAACTCACATGATCATTATTTTCTCAAATTTTCTCGTTGAACCATTCGAAATCTAATAGGATACTTAAAATGCTCGGAATAGTCGTATAATGCCAATGTCCAAGACGTGGTCTTACACGTAATCAGATATCGATGCCACTGTCCTAGACAGGGTCTTACACGAATCAAATATGATGCCAATATCCCAGACATGGTCTTACACGTAAATTTCATATCGATGCCAATGTCCCAGACGTGGTCTTACACGAAATCTCGAATCAATGCCAACATCCCAGACGCGGTCTTACATGATATCACGTATCGAACACCTATGTCATGACATATGCTATCCTATCTATCCCTAGGTTCAAACAGGACTTATCGGACACTGATAACTTGTCGATATAATCATAACTCGGATTTCATATACATTCCATCCCAATGGATACTTATAGCAATTTACATATCATATATGCACAAATAATTCAACTCAATACATTTATTTCCATATCGACTTACCTCGAGTTCGGTTTAACGGAAACGAATACGGCTACTCGAATACTTTCGATTTTCCCTGATCTAAATCCATTTTCTTCGGTTCTTGATCTATACATATACAGATTTAACTGATTCATTCATCAAATCATTCAATTTAATCAAAAACACATATTTAGTGTAATTTACAAATTAACCCTCACATTATTACATTTGGACAATTTAGTCCCTATTTCACAAAATTCACCAAATTTGCTTTTACCCATGCTTGGCCGAATACATATTATGCTAATATCAATCCATACATTGCATTTATTTCATAAATTAGTCCTTCAAAATTTCATTTTCACAATGTAGCCCTAATTAGCTAAATTCACCAAAAATTCAAGAACAAAACATGTTCATTAAACACATATCTTACATTTAACACCAATACTCATCACAAAACTCACCATTTCATCAATGGAATATCTCATAAACATCATCAATTCTTCAAATTACAACATGGGCTTTATAGTAGACTAAGCAACAATCTCAAAAACATAAAAATCATCAAAAACCAAAGTCAAAACATACCTTAATTTGGATCAAACCTAGTCAAAACCTTGAAAGTTCTTATTCTTTCTTTTCTTTTGTATATTCGGCTAACAAGGATGAACATATGACTTATTTTCATGTTATTTTTATTATAACATTACTATTAATTCATTTACTATATTAACCTTATATAATAAAATCATAAAACATAGTTTTCAAGGTCATTATTGACCATAATCGTCCACTATCCATATTAATAGGCTAATTGCCTTTTAAGGGCTTCAAATTATAAAGACATCAACAATTTGACACTTTCACAATTAACTATCAAACTTTCATTTTACTCGATTAAGCCTTTTTCTAAAATTAAGCATACAGACGGATAAATTAACTTACGGAACTTTAACACATGCTTAATCACATATCAAGGGAATAGAAAATAATATTAAAATATTTCACTGACTAGGATTTGTGGTCCCGAAACCACTGTTCCGACTAGGGTCTAAACCGGACTGTTACATTAAATGTATAAAGTTTAGCTTTAATGCCCAAGTAGACGAAATTTAGAACTACTAGGATATTAGTGGCATTCCATTAAGGGACCTTAGCACGCTCTCCGATTAGTAGCACATTAGTTATCTCCGTTTAGCACATTCGTGCTCTCTATATACCACTTTAGTGCTCTCTATTCAATAGTGCATAATAATGCACCTCTGTATTTGTCCCGTATATCCGGTGTGTTCCATAAAGTCTACTTTGGGCTAAGAATATGAGTTGTGAACAAAAGTGAATCACTTTAAGTAAGGCATAGCCAAAGAAACTTATATGTAAGTTAAATTTAACTTAATAAAGTCTACTTACAAAAAGGTAAGTTAAATTTTATTAAGTAAGGCATAGCTGAAGAAACTTATATGTGTGTAAATATGTATTAATTGAATAAGTTTAAAATATTTTGTTATGATTCATTTACCTATTTATTTTTGTAGTGTTTACTAAGCCTTCACCGGCTTAATGCATTTATTTTTAACTCGTAAGTACAGTTAGACTCAAAGAGGTGGAGTTGGGTTAGGAGATCTCTCATCTCATCCCATCCTCAAGAGCTTCAAGAGTAGGTACCATATTTTGAATTAAAATGGCATGTACATAGGTAAACCAAATGTGTTTCCATGTGTTAGGGACTAAAATGCAAACTCTTAAATTTCTATCTATTTTGGGTTACTTGAAGTATTTTGGTCTATATGAAATGAATTAGTAAAACTATAAGTATATTTGCAAATGTGGTTTTGTAAGTTAAAATACTATGTATAAATGTTTAAATTAAATAGAATCTAACTAAAAATAGTTTGTAAATCGAAAATGTTAAAAACTATTGTTTTTTACTTTAAATGAATTAATTGAGTTCAAACTTATATAAATGTAAAAAATATTCTTTTGTTTTCATAGTTTTTATAAAAAATAGGTACCAAATACATTTTCATGTTTTTATTATTAGAAAAATATTTTATTTAGAAAAGTGTTTTTTAATTTTTTTAAAATAAAAATAAAAGAATTGTAATAGGCCAATTTAGCTCGAGCCCATACAAAAAATAATAAACCCAAAAATAATAAAACAAAGTCCAAGTCCAGACCAAAATATATCATTTGGCCCGATCGGAATGACCCATTAAAAGATTGAAGGTCCATCTATGAGCTTGACGTATATGGGAGCACAATCTTCAAGGATATGCAATCTTGGATATGATATTCAATCCTAGAAGATATGATATGCAATCTTAGATATGATTTGCAAATCTTAGATATGATATGCAATCTTAGAAGATATGGTATACAATCTTAGAAGATATGATTTTGTAATCTTAGAGATTTAATTTGTAGATACTTTTTAATCTTAGTCGTTGATGTAATTGATCTGTACCGTTGGATTTGGGGAGGCTCAACTATAATAGAGGCCTCTCCTTTCATTGTAAAACACATTTGAGTTTTGAGTAATAAAAATTCTTGAGAGCATTCACTCAAATTTCTCTCTCTTTTGGGTTCTTATTTTCTGTGACTTGTTCTTATTTTGTTCTTCGCTCATCTTCGTTTCTTTTTGAGTTGCTTCCGTTCGAGTTAGATTTTGGTAGAGAAATTTTGTTGAATTCTCATACTGTGGGAGATAGGTTGACTTATGCATTTTTTTATTTATCCATATCATTTTATATATTTTTATTTTTTAAAATTGTTATAATATTCATTAATTGTTTTGAGTATATTATTTACCTTATATTATTATTTTTTATTCATGAATTTAATCTTGTGAATATTTTTTTAATTTTTCATAGATTCTTTTAAAATTTCTATTATCTACTCTATATTTTTTTATTTTGATTGTTCATTTTTTTAAAAAATTCCATTATCTTTATTTACCTTAACATTATTATTATTGCTTGTCATTCTTTTACTTAATTGTTTATGTTAGTGTTAATTGTTAATATGACCTGTAACTTTAGTAAATTGTACTTTTGTAATAACTTAATGTTATTTTTTAAATCTTTGAACTTAATTGTTTATGTTAGTGTTAATTGTTAATATGACCTGTAACTTTAGTAAATTGTACTTTTGTAATAACTTAATATTATTTTTTAAATCTTTGTTTAAAATATATATCTCCTTTAATTACTACATTTAATCCAAAAGTTTTTCTTAAATAAAGCAATGTTTTTGTGTTTAAAAATTCGGGAAATAGTGCCCTAATGTGTTGGGTTTCGATTTACCGTTTGACTAAATAACTAAATATCCTTTTAATGAATTTTGTAAATAAGGAGATGATGTTGACTACGAGGGTTTAAAACATCATGTCCTAACGTGTTGGATGTGATATTTGCATTCTTTCGGAACAAAGGAATCTCAAGGTCCAATTCAAATTGTTCAAGTTTTTAAAAAATCATGTTTTCAAATCTTTTTGAATTTTCGACATTAGGACAATAACTAATCAATTCGGTACCAATGTTAGGCGTTACGAGGGTGCTAATCGTTTCTCATACGTAACCGACTCCCGAACCCGTTTTCTTGAATTTCGTAGGCCAAAATCAATGTTTTGAAATAAAATATTTTATAAGGTGATCGATCACACCTAAGCAAAAAGGGATTGGTGGTGACTCCATTTTCGTTTTGATCCCCATTTTTAAAAAAAAACTTAAAAATGGTTTCGACAGCTTGGCGACTCCGCTGGGGACAATAAGAGAGTCAAGTCGTAAAATTGATTATTTCCTGTCCTTTTGTCCAAATTTATGAACCTTTTTATTGCATGTGGTTCTATTTTTTTTTTAAATATCTTTACATTGCATTGCATGACCGTTGTGGTCACACCCTTTTAAGTGGGAGTAAGAAACTATGCCTTCGTGAGGTTTTCACCTCCGCATGGGCTAGTGGACTACTTTCGGGATACATCCATACCTATGTCTTCGTGAGGTTTTCACCTCCGTATGGCCATAGGGAAATGTATTCTCCTGAACTGAACTCGATCCATATGAGCCTATAATGGGTGAGGATTGAGGAATCTACTGGTTCAGGTACCCACCCTTTAGAACTAAGCCACATATAGTGATCCTTAAGAGCCAACCCTAGATAGAGTTATATTGAACCCTAGTGGTCACCCAGATAGGTACCCTATTTTGTTATTGATTTCTCTTGTACTAAAGTGTTTTCTGTTGTTTTGATTGCATTGCATTCACATCATAGAAAAGAGGTGTTGATTCAAATTCGATTGCTAAATAGAAGAGTTGGTCATTAGAAAATAGATTTCTTGATAAAGTGGATTATAATACGGTCGTCCGAATATGGTCTAAGTAAACACGACGAGAGAAGACTAATAGTCCATGAAGGAAAACAAGATTTTATTGCCCAAGGATTCAAGCTGACAAAGACTATTCGAGAATTACCACGTCTTGACCTTCTTGAAGAGGCTAATGAGCTTTATGGAAATAAGTGAGTGAAGAGTCACAGCTTGGATCAAGTAACAAGGAGCTAGAAGAGGCATCTATTGGGAAAGTTCATGGGACACGACCATAACATCCTTTGCGAAGAAGGGGATTGATGTTTTCACTTGGACTATAAGGACAAAGCCACATATGTAATCCGTTTTGTGTAAAGAAATTTATTTTCTAGTAAAGTTTTTCTAATGGAATTGAATTCAGAATCAACACCTCTCTTTTTATGTTTCATTCCTTTGCATTGCTTTTCATACTTTTGCATTACATCACATCATATGCATTTAAGTCCATAGAGAGAGCCTAATTAGTTGAAATTATCACAGAAGAAAAGAGAAAGAAAGAGAGTGAGTTAACTTGGAAAACATGGAACAAAGATTGGAGAGATTAGAGAAAAGGCAAATACAGATGCAAGAGAAATTGACCAAAATTCAACAAGACATGCGAGAATTCCAAAAGAATGTGATTGGCCAGTTAAGTCATTTACTAGTACACCCCAAACCCGACCCAAACGCTACGACCAGATCTGGCATGCTACAGGTCGAATGTTAAAGTTCAAATTCTCTGGTTACTTTGAAAAACATGGATTTGGGAAAAAGTAATTTTTTGGTAGTACTATGTGTTGGAAACTTGCTTTGTTGGGTTCGAAGATCTCAATTTGTTTTATTCCGATATCCGTTAAATAAGTGTATTTTTTATGAAAACCGTTGTTTTGTGTTAAACGTGTTTGAAACTCCCATTTTTAGTACTTCTTATGATTAAGTCCTTAAAATATAAATTTATAATCCATAATCATTGACCACTAGAAACCGAAAATTTAAGCTAAGAGGCTTTATTACATGCTAACGAAAATAAACCCAAAATTAAAAACTAAAGAAAAACCGAAAATAAGTTTACTTAAATAAAAGACTTTATGGCCCCTCGAGTCCGCCTCGGCTCCCGTATCCACGATCTACTGCTCATCTAAAAGGTTAAGAAAAATAAAGGGTGAGTCACCAAGACTCAGTGTGCAAATCCCTAAACCACATAAACCACTTGAGGCCCACATCGCATACTGGGCCTCAGCCCACACATAATGACAGCAGAACAAGTACATGCAATATGACCTAACCCAACCTAAAATTCCATCCTCTACACGCCAACCCTTACCAGCCATCAAAGCGCGGGGATTTCTACAATCAACCCACCAACCGCTACACGCCATTTCGACAGCCATGATGCCAGTTATAATGCCGATCACTATGTGACCTTAAAATCAAATGTGGCAGAGCCACCGATCACCATATGACCTTATAATCAAATGTGGCAGAGCCACCAATCACTAAGTGACCTATTGAACATGCTCTTTCCCTTCATCATATTAACCCCATCTCATGCATACATACATGCAAAAGCAAGAATAATATACCATATACAAGATAACAGGTCATCACATAGATCGATATGCATAGAGAATTTACTATGTTTTCATACCTGGCATCCCTTGCCTAACCCCTACGAGTTATTCGACTGTCCATACAGCCTTTTCCCAAATTTTTCAAATTTCAAAACAAGTATAATACGTAAACTAATGTGATAAAGATCTACACACCGACATGCATAAGATGATACTTTTTATGTCGACATCACAAGAGTCGATACGACTACTAACTGCCTAGGGTTTTGTTCTGTAGCCAGTCCACAACCCGGTGGCCAATATCTGACGGCAGACACCAAACGCTTCTTAAACTTAGGGGTTGGGTTTACAGGTCCAATCCCCTCCTTCGCCTGATCGACATTTGATTCCATCAAAAGACCTTATCAGTTGCTACCATCATAATATATGGTTGGTAATCCATAATATAGGGTTAAGATCACGAATACGATAAACGAACCTAACGAGAATCTAAAGAGAACCTTTACCCCGAAATCCCAAAAGAGATAGAGTTTAGAGACTAGCGATTTTTGGCTTTTGGGATCTAGATGATCCGATCTACTTCAATTCTCGAAATGTCGCCCCAAAATGAGAACACAAGAACAGTCAAAACGTTACTCAAAAGATAACCTCGCCACGCTAATTAGCCTTTCGCTTTGGCCTCCAAAAAAAAAAAAAACAGAAAGAGAAAGGTGAAATATGAAAGAAATCGTCACTTACCTTAACACCAAAGGATTCGACAATTCCTAGAAGGTTTCTGCTTCTGAGAAAATCAAAAAGAGAAGATGATGCAAAGAGATCTATGGAGATTTGGTTTAATGAAGAATTCGGCAAAGAGAAAAAGAATGGACAGGGGACTTTCAGCTTAAGCATAGAAGTGAATATGAGAGAATGGGATCAGGAGTTTTCGGCTTTAGCAGAAAATAAGAGAAGAGATTAAGAGAATAAGAACCCAAGTGCCGAAGACGAAGAATTACTCCCCTCACTTAAACAGAATTTTGGCACTTACTAAACAAATGCCGAAAATGCCTATTTTGAAAACTAAAACCCATCCTATCAACAGGGAAATTTTGGCACCCTTAAGCCACTCAAAACTGATTCCCCCTCCCCCTTAGAGTTGGAAATTCAGCCACCACCCTGATCAGCCGATAACTCCTAAACTTTCTCCCTTATCATCACCTGATCCTTCATCCACAAGTGACATGGATAATGCCATTTCCTTCTCCCTTTATCAGCACATTATCAACCACATTATCCGCATTATCCACCTCAATCAGTTCCCTAATTTCAAGCATTAAAGCCGAACTCCACTACTGCTCCTTGCTAATGCCAAAATTAATTAAAATGAATGGGTAACATGCGACTCAAACCTTGGACCTCTTCATGCCACCTTATAGCCCCTATGTGACGCCACCTTCCACTGGGCCACAAGTGCATTTTGTTTCTTAAAGTACAAATTATATCTTTTAAGTCCTAACCCTGCTGGCTCTCCACCGGAGTTCCCAACAACAAATTTTTGCTAAGGCCTCGGCCCAACTCCAAGCCCATTCTGGACCCCTAAAACACTCTAACTAGCATATTAAGCAGAACAACACATCACAGCACATCAAATGCAAAGCCCCATAAATTCAGGATGTGATAGTTCTACCCCCTTAAAGGAATTTCGGCCTCGAAATTACCTGGTCAGAACAGATGTGGGTATTGCTGCTGTATTGCTTCCTCTGGTTCCCAAGTAGCCTCCTCAGAACCGTGATTTTGCCACAGAACCTTAACCAATGGAACCGTTTTCCTTCGTAATACTTTGACATCATGATCCAAAATTTCCAATGGTTCCTCCTTAAAGGATAGATCAGGTCTTACTTCGATTTCCTCCATAGGCACCACATGAGATGGATCTGAATGATAGCATCTTAACATAGAGACATGAAATACATCGTGAATCTGGCTTAATTCTGAAGGTAGCTCAAACTGATAGGCTACCGGTCCCACTTGTTTCATCACCCGGTACGGTCCGATGAATCTGGGACTTAATTTACCTTCCGTCAAACCTCAAGATTTTTTTCCACGGTGACACCTTTAAGAACACCTGTCACCTATCACGAACTCTATGTCCTTACGCTTCAAATCAAGATAGACTTCGTCTCATCTCGATGCTTCTTTAATCGAGCCCAATTAACTCAACCTTCTCCTCTCGTCCCTCAGAACCAATTCGCCCCAAAATTCAACATTCCCTAACTCGCCCAATGATAAGAGTACGACACTTCGCCTGCATAATGCTTCATAGAGCGCCATCTGAATACTAGACTGGTAGATGTTGTTGTAAGCAAACTCCGCCAACGGTAAAAACTCTTTCCAACTACCCCTGAAATCAATGACACAACCTCTCAACATGTCCTCTAAGATCTGAATTACCCTCTTAGACTGACCATCGGTCTGAGGATGAAACATTGTACTAAAATCTAATTTCGTACCCAATGCTTGATGCAACGCCTTCTAAAATCGCGACGTGAACCTCGGGTTCCTGTCCGATATGATTGATACCGGTACTCCATGTAGACTTACTACCTCCGCTATATATAACCTAGCCAATTTCTGCAGAGAGTAATCGACACGTACAGGTATGAAATAAGCAGACTTCGTCAAGCGGTCAACAATCACCCAAACTGAATCTTTTTTAGTAGACGTAAGAGGTAGCCCACTAACAAAGTCTATTGTGATTCTTTCCCATTTCCACTGTGGAATCTTCACCGGCTGCAACAACCCTGATGGCAACTGGTGCTCCGCCTTTACCTGCTGATAGGTCAACATATACTCACAAATTCGATCACCTCTCGCTTCAGGTCGACCACCAGAACTGTTCTCGTAAATCTCGATACATCTTACTCCCTCCAAGGTGCATAGCGTATGGACTACCATGCGCTTCTAGCAAAATCTTACGCCTCAACTCAGGATCTTTCGGCATGCAAATTCTTCCTCGAAAACATAATAGTCCTTCCTCATTCACATCGAATTCTGTTGATCCATCACTTGATCCTACTTGAAACTTCTCCTTTAGCAACTCATCGATCTGCTGCTTCTCATTAACCTGACTGACCCAAGAGGGTTTCACTTGAAGTTCAGCTAAAAAACTCCCATCATCGTATAAACTGAGGTGAGCAAACATTGCTCTTAAGTTAGAGATTACTTTACGACTTAGAGCATCCGCCATCACGTTAGCTTTACTCGGATGATACTCGATTGAGCAGCCATAGTCCTTTAACAACTCGATCCACCTCCTTTACTTTAGATTCAACTCCTTCTGGGTCAAAAGGTATTTTAAGCTCTTACGATCAGTATAAATGACAAATTTCTTCCCGGACAGATAATGTCTCCAGATCTTCAAGGCAAAATCCACTACCGTCAATTCTAAATCATGGGTGGGATAATTTGATTCGTGTGGTCTTAACTGTCGAGACGCATATGCAACAACCTCTCCACCTTGCATCAATACGCATCCTAGTTCCGTGTGTAAAGCATCACAGTAAATCACGAACTCCTTTCTAGCCTCCGACTGAATCAACACCGGAGCCTCTGTCAATATCCTTTTTAACCTCTCGAAACTTTCTTGCTGCTTATCAGACCAAGCAAACGGAACCCCTTTTCGCAGTAACTTAGCCAACGGTGCTGCAATCAATAAAAATCCTTCAACAAACCTTTTGTAATACCCGGCCAGACCAAGAAAACTCTGGATCTCTGCTACAGACTTAGGCGGCTTCCAATCCAACACCGCTTCAACCTTCTGAGGGTCAACCCTAATCCCCTCTGCCGACACAACGTGGCCTAGAAAAGTAACTTCCCTTAGCCAAAATTCGCAATTACTGAATTTGGCATACATCTGCTTCTCCCTCAGAATCTGCAAAACCACTCGAAGGTGTGAATCATGCTCCTCATCCGATCTTGAATAAACCAGGATGTCATCTATAAATACCACGATAAACCGATCCAAGTAGGTTAGAACACTCAGTTCATCATGTCCATAAACGCTGCTGATGCATTGGTTAATCCAAATAGCATCACCATGAATTCGTAGTGACCATAGCGAGTCCTAAAAGTCGTCTTATGAATATCCGCCTCCTTGACCTTATGTTGATAGTACTCTGACTTCAGATCTATCTTTGAAAAGACTGAAGCCCCCTTCAACTGATCGAACAAGTCGTCGATCCTCGGTAACGGCATTTGTTCTTGATTGTCAACTTCTTCAACTGGCGATAGTCAATGCACATACGCATTGATCCATCCTTCTTCTTAACGAATAACACCGGCGCTCCCCAAGGTGACACACTTGGTCGAATAAACCCTCTATCCAGCAACTCTTGTATTCGCACTTTTAACTCCACCAACTCCTTCGGCGCCATTCTGTATGGGGCGATAGATACTGGCGTTGTTCCCGAAAAAAGATAAATATCAAACTCCACTTCACGGTCCGGAGGTAATCTCGGAAGCTCTTTTGGGAAAACATCAAAAATTCTTTCACCGTCTTAACATCCCCGACAGTTAGTTCCTTGGCTTCCAGATCCCGAACAAACATTAAAATTGCCTCGCATCCTTTCCTCACCATCATTTCTGCTCTTAGGGCAGTCACCACATTCGACAAACAGTTCCCCCTTTCACCCATCACCAACACTTCACCACCCTCGGGAGTTTTTAACACCATACGCTTGGCTGCACAATCTACATTATCTTGATACCTCACCAGCCATGCCTAAGATTAAATCAAACTCCCCGAACGGTAATTCCATCAGATCAGTCAGGAAAATTATTCCCTGAACTTCTAAATGTACCTCCCGATAAAGCTTATTTACCACCACAGAGTGTCCTAACGGGCTAATTACAGTCATCTCCCTAGAGAAAATCTCAAAATCTATGCTTAAAGTTCCAGACACCCTACTAGCAACATATGAATGCGTCGACCCAATATCAATCAATGCAATGTAAGGCAAACCAAAAATTAAAAATGTACCGGTTATGACATCCGATGCGTCGGCCTCCTCTCGACGTCTAACAGCATAGACTAACCCCGACTGTCTCGCCTCAGTGTTTCCTGCCCCTCGCCTGGTGTTCCACGGCCCCGACCGAAACCGTTACCACTCCTGACCGGACCACGACCTCTCTGGACTCATCGATCTCCTCCACCGACCGAGCATTCCCCGACCATGGGCCCCGCACCGCCTGTGGTCGTGGATAGTCTCTAATCTGATGGTTCGTAGATCCACACCTGAAACACTTTTCATTGCTAAACCAACACTCACCAGAATGGAATTTACCACATCGAGCACACCTCTGTGCCTGGCTAGCAGCAGGTCTCTCACCCCGACTCGGCCCATCTGACCTAGGTCTTTTCTGAGTACACCCAGCTGCCCATAACGATCCAAAATTTCTCTTACTTCTACCTCTATCTCTATCCCGGTTTAGTTTTTCTGTCTGCTTCACCTCCTCAACTATCTTAGCTTTTTCCACAAGAATAGTAAAGTATCTCTCCCGCTGTGAGGCTATCAATACACCCAGATCATCCCTCAGATCGTATTCAAATCGAACACAACGTTCATGGTCTGTGGCCACTATCTCTCAGGTATAACGACTAAGGCGTAAGAATTTCGTTTCATATGCAGCCACTGACCTACTTCCCTGAACCAGATTCAGAAATGTTCTGCACTGCGCATCCTCATAACCTGACCTGATGTATTTACTCTGAAACGCCATTCTAAAGAAATCCCAGGTGATACAGTCAGCCACCAAACCATCCTTAACCGTAAGCCACCATTAATATGCTTCGTCCCGCAGGAGAGATACAACCCCTTTCAATTTTTCCTCTTCCGTGAAATCAAGATCATCTATTATACGTTCAACCGTCTCCAACCAATACTCAGCTGTGCTCGAGGCTATACCAGAAATTCCCCTAAACATTTTTGCCCCATTGGCTCTAAGTCACTCCGACACAGATTTTCGAGCTTCCATACCCATACCTGCCCCAGTAACTCTCTCTAAAACTCGTAACATTACCTGAGATACCACATCATCTCCGGCCATCTGGTCTTGAAATTTTGCCTCCGCAGGTGGTAGGATGGTATCGCCTCTCTCGTCCTATGGTCGATCCTCATCGGTTCGACACGCCATCCCGCCTCTACCACTACCACGCCAGATGTCGTCGTCCCCTTGTACTCATTCTACCGATTCGCTTTTATCTAATTAGAAGTTTTATGGATTAATAATTTCTTTCACTGATTAATAACGAACAATCTTATGGAAAGTAGTTTCAATAGTAGTTCTTTCGAATTCGAAATTATATCTACAAGGTTCAGTCTCAAGTCTCAGATTCCTAGTTCTAGGAACCACATACATTCAACATACATATGCATCCCAAGCAAAGTATCACATAAATGCATCAAACATACGAGTAACATCCATAAACTCACTTTCGTCACACAAAAGTATTTTCTTCATTTCACTACCTAGGGGTATTTTCGTAATTCCACTCTATAGGGGTATTTTTGTAATCTCACAAAATAGGGTATCTTGGTGATTTTACAAAATAGAGGGTATTTTGATATTTTTGTAAAGTAAGGGTATTTTGGTATTTTTACAAACTAGGGGTATTTTAGTAATTTTTACAAACTTAGGGTATGTCAGTAATTTTTACAAACCTAGGGTATTTCGATAATTTTCACAAACCTAGGGTATTTTGATAATTTTTACAAATCGAGGGTATTCTGGGTAATTTACAAAACTATGGGTATATTAGTAATTTTACAAAGATAGGGTATTGGGTCCCTTTTAGGTTTTAGTTATCAACTTTGGCCTATTAACAAGTCCTCGCGGCTAAGGTGAACAGACACTACACACCAGGTAGGATTCTAGCGAAGAGGAGGTAGGCCACTTGGACCGCTTAAGTACCAAGCTCTCCTTGAATCCAATCCTAGACATGTGTATGCCTGTTGCCACACCCTAACCCAGCGACTTGTTCACGGACATGTTTAGTTAGATTAAGTCTTATGAATTTGAAGAGTTGTTTGTATTAGGCCTAAAGTCCATTAATTCCTAACATACAATTCTACGTCCTCATAAAGCCCATCAAACCCAACATGCATACCTTATCAAGAGTTAGAATACTTACCTACGTGGATCAAAAGCTAGACTCAAGGCCATATCTCAACCCAAAGCATTTTTCATAAATTCTCATCAATCTATAAATACTATCGACCTATTTCACGTTCCGAGCTTTGCAACCGGCTCGATACCAAAATGTAACACCCCAAACTCTACCAAACGCTACGATCGATCCGGCATGCTACTGTGTCTAATGTTAAAGTTTAAATTCTCCGTTACTTTGAAAACATGGATTTGGGAAAAGTAATTTTTCTAGAGCACTATGTGTTGGAAACTTGCTTTGTTGGGTTCGAAGATCTCAATTTGTTTTATTTCGATATCCGTTAAATAAGTGTGTTTTTTTATGAAAATCATTGTTTTGCGTTAAGCGTGTTTGAAACTCCCATTTTTAGTACTTCTTATGATTAAGTCCTTAAAATATAAATTTATAATCCATAATCATTAACCACTAGAAATCGAAAATTTAAGCTAAGAGGCCTTATTACATGCTAACGAAAATAAACCCAAAATTAAAAACTAAAAAAAAACTGAAAATAAGTTTACTTAAATAAAAGACTTTATAACCCATCGAGTCCGCCTCGGCTCCCGTATCCATGATCTACTGCTCATCTGAAAGGTTAAGAAAAATAAAGGGTGAGTCACCAAGACTCAGTATGCAAATCCCTGAACCAAATAAACAACTTGAGGCCCACAATCGCATACTGGGCCTCAGCCCACACATAATGAAAGTAGAACAAGTACATGCGATATGACCCAACCCAACCTAAAATTCCATCCTCTACATGCCAACCCTTACCAGCCATCACACCGCGGGGTTTTCTACAATCAACCCACCAACCGCTACACGCCATTTCGACAGCCATGCTACCAGTTATAATGTCGATCACTATGTAACCTTAAAATCAAATGTGGCAGAGCAACCGATCACCATGTGACCTTATAATCAAATGTGGCAGAGCCACCGATCACTAAGTGACCTATTGAGCATGCTCTTCCCCTTCATCATATTAACCCCATCCCATGCATACATACATGCAAAAGCAAGAACAATATACCATCTACAAGATAACAGGTCATCACATACATCGATACACATAGAGAATTTGCTATGTTTTCATACCTGGCATCTCTTGCCTAACCCCTACGGGTTATTTGACTGTCCATACAGCCTTTTTCGGCTTTTCAGCCCATAACAGGTATAATAATGAAACTAATGTGATAAAGATCTACACACCTAATTACAGACAAGATGATACTTTCTATGTTGACACTGTCAGTAGCCGATACGACTACTAATTGCCTAGGGTCTTATTCTGTAGTCGATCCACAACCCGATGGCCAATCTTTGATGGCAGACACCGAACGCTTCTTAAACTTAGGGGTTGGGTTTACGGGTCCAATCCCCTCCTTCACCTGATCGACATTTGATTCCACCAAAGGACCTTATCAATTGCTACTATCATAACATATGGTAGTTAATCCATAACATGGGGTTAAGATCACGAATACGATAAAAGAACCTAACGAGAATCTAAAGAGAACCCTTACCTCGAAATCTTGAAAGAGATAGAGTTCAGAGACTAGCGATTTTTGGCTTTTGGGATCTAGATGATCTGATCTAATTCGATTCTTGAAATGTCGCCCCAAGATGAGAACACAAGAACAGTCAAAATGTTACTCAAAAGATAACCTCGCCACGGTAATTAGCCTTTCCGCTTTGGACACCAAAAAAAACAAAAATAGAAAAAGAAAGGTGAAATATGAAAGAAATCATCACTTACCTTAACAACAGAAGATTCAACAACTCCTAAAAGGTTTCGGCTTCTAAGAAAATCAAAAAGAGAAGATGATGCAAAGAGATCTATGGAGATTCGACTTAATGAAGAATTCAAAGAGAGAAAAAGAATGGACAGAGGACTTTCGGCTTAAGCATAGAAGTGAATATGAGAGAATAGGATTAGGGGTTTTCGACTTTAGCAGAAAATGAGAGAAGAGATTAAGAGAATAAGAACCCAAGTGTCAAGACGAAGAAGTACTCCCTCACTTAAATGTAATTTCAAGACTTACTAAACAAATGCCGAAAATGCCTATTTTGAAAACTAAAACCCATCCTATCAACAGGGAAATTTTGGCACCCTTAAGACACTCAAAACTAATTCCCCCTCCCCCTTAGAGTTGGAAATTCGGCCACCACCCTCATTAGCCGATAACTCCTAAACTTTCTCCCTTATCATCATATGATCTTTCATCCAAAAGTGACATGGATAACGCCATCTCCTCCTCCCTTTATCAGCACATTATCAACCACATTATCCACCTTAATCAGTTCCCCAATTTCAAGCATTCAAGTCAAACTCCACTATTGCTCCCTGCTAATGCCAAAATTAATTAAAATGAATGGGTAACATGCGACTCGAACCTTGGACCTCTTCACGCCACCTTATAGCCCCTATGTGAAGCCACCTTCCACTAGGCCACAAGCCCATTTTGTGTCTTACAGTACAAATTATATCTTTTAAGTCCTAACCCTGCTGGCTCTCACCGAGTGCCCAACAACAAATTTTTGCTAAGGCCTCGACCCAACTCCGAGCCCATTCTGGACCCTTAAAACACTCTAACTAGCATATTGAGCACAACAACACATCACAGCACATCAAATGCAAAGCCCCACAAATGTAAGATATGACAGAAGGGCTTAAAGAGAGGAAAGGCCTAGTAGTCAAAAGTGGAGATGATAATGAAGACCTCATCTCTCCCCAAGTTTTACTCCAATAAGCGTCCAGATTCAACTAGATGCATATCCAAAAGTGGTACCTGTTACTATCAGACCCCAACAGCATCAGGTCACCTCAGGGTAAGAACCTAATCCAAGATTGAACTCAGAAAAATCTCAATTCTCGCCCATCCCAATCACGTATAAAGAGTTGTACCAAATTTTATTTGATGCACATATAGTATTCCCTTTTTACCTAAAACCTATACAACCTCTATACCCTAAATGGTACGACACTAACGCTCAATGCGAATACCATGCAGGAATCACAGGACACTCAATCGAGAACTGCACCGCTTTCAAAAAGATGATCGAAAGACTTGTCAAAATGGGTATTGTCAAATTCGATGATCCCTCTGGGGCAGAAAATCTATTACCCAACCATCTAGGTGAAAGTGTGAGATCTATGAGATTCAAGAATGCATCGAGTTCAGGGCTTTAGTACAAGACCTGATATTGGGAATCTGAACACTAATGACATATCCAAGAGGAATCGGGAATAAAGTTTCCAAGCCCTTGCATACTTGGGAGTGTTTTGAATAATGGGACTGTAGAAGAGATCCCTGTATTTTTAGAGCTGATATAGAGTAATATTCAAAATGTGCTTGTTGCCTTAAGCCTAGAGACAATAAGAATCCTTTTATAAAATAGGCTTATGTCCAAAATTTTTATTTCAATAAAATGCATTTTTTTAAGCAAATATTTTTTCATTCTTTACATTTCATATTGTACATTATTTTGTTTCTTTCAAGTATTCTTTCATTCTCTATTTATGACCATACAAATGATTATTCTTTCAATCAATTATTCTTTGAAATCTTCCTTCGAACCTACAATAGGTCTCCAGATATTAATGATGTGAGCAATGCTACTACCGACTCAGAGTCTCCTTTCGAGTAAGATATGTGTCTAGAGGGATCTCAGGATTTTGAAATGACAGAGATTGTAACCTATCTTTTGATTTGTTAAGGATGGTAGAACAAGATGAAAAATAGACCCTACTCTACAAAAGGTCAGTGGATATTTTGAGCCTAGAAAAGAGGTAAAGATTGTAACCTAGCTCATCACAGAACTAGGGCGAGATATCATTAAGTTATTTTCAAGAATTCAAAGATGTTTTCGTACGATCATATCAGGACATGCCTAGGCTAATAAGACGCGGGCTAAACATGAGGATCGGGCACTGTTGGTCTACTATGGAAGGGGATTGCATCAGTTATACCGCAAAATTAAAGGAGACGAGATTTATGTGACTTTTCATTTTCTTCACAAACTTTTCTATATGTGGAGCATGGATGTTATGAGGACGATATCGTCAAAATCTTCTAATTGACGTTAAATTATCTTGTGGTCATTGTTTACTTCACTAAAAGGGTGAATGTTGCTTTATATGCCAATATTGCAAAGTCGATAGTCATCAAAAAAAATTAGGCACCGACAAGGAATGCCGAAAAGGACAAAGTCAAAAGTTTGTAGTCTGTTCAAAGATCAGACTCCATATTATAGAGCAACAAAAGTAGCCAAAAAAAATAAAAAAAAAGGATTGTAGAAAAAATGACCGAGACTTGTAAAGATTGGCATAAAGAAGTTACTATTTATCTTCTATGATTATCGAACGTTGGCTAGAACCTTCGCTGGGGCAACACATTGGAATAAAACATTTTTTTCCAATTGAACCTAATCAAAGAAAAGGTCAAAAGTTATCCATCACGGTCAGATGATGGAAGCTTACAACAAAAAGATTTATCCTACAGGGGAACCTAATCCTTCTTTTACAATAGAAAAAGCAGATGCCAAACTGGGAAGGACATTATGTTGTAGAGAAGGCCTGCTCTAGAGGAGCATTGATATTGACTGAGATGGATGCCAAAGACTTGCCCAATTCGGTGAATTCAGGTTCATTCAAGAAATATTTTACCTGAAAGGGAAAAGGCCAAGGTGAAAACCCTCAAAGGGTGCCTTGAGTTCAAATTCAAAAAAAAAGCGAAAGAAAAAAATGAGAGGCCAAGGCGAAAACCCGCAAAAGGAGCTTTGAGACCAAAGGGGTTTTGAGCCAAAATTCGAAAAGAACGGCTCAAATTTTGATAAAAAATAAGGCATGTGGTAGTCTTGTTATGCCTAAATTAACAGTGACAAAGTATGCTACATCTTGGGGCATTGACAAAGTACTTCGGATCGTCTAAACACGTATTGAGCTCAAAGTGGTCCTCAAGAAGTTTGTACAGAGAAGCTCATGCTGCGATATCTGGGGCACCTAGCTTCTATCTTACCCATTTTTGAATTTGCTATTTTTGATTACTTTATTCTTTTCAAAGATACACCCCAATTAATTTTCTTTTATAGCCTTGGCTATCTTTGCTTACTTTATTCTTTTTAAGATACACCAATCAATTTTCTTTTATTTCCTTAATTATCTTTGATTAGCTTATTTGTTTCGAGCTATGCTCCTGATTAATTCATTTTAAGTCCATTGTTGTGATCTTTTTCAAGCATTTTATTGAAATAACGATTAATAGATTAATAATACTTTCATACAAGGAGTTTCGCATATTACTCTAGAAGCTTCTAAATAATATGAGAATCTAAAATAGGACTATTGTTTAGAACTCACCAATCCTAAGGGTTGGAAACATTGAAAGATGATTATCTCTTCAAATTTTTACTGGATAAGACATTTCGTCTGTGATACCATCTCGACAAATGATGAGCAGTGTCAACCCAAGTATAGAAGGGGATCATTCTCGGGAAAAAAAAGATACTCTGCATTCATCTGGTCATTACACCCAGGGAATGGTGTAACAGATCAAGTTGATTGAAGATAATACAAATTTACATACCTCTGAATGGTAATTGGATGGATGGAAAAAAACCAAATGTTATTCCCCTGAATTTTTAGTGGGAAGTACAAACCTTATGTCCCAAAAGGTACAGTGGAGAGGACTCTAAAATTACAGCGAGGCAAGCTTACTGAGTAGAATATGATCGTTTCTTTGGGTTTTCTGTCAAAGATATCAGCTGAACGAGAAAGCATGGTAATGCATCAGTGATAGAACCTTGATAAACTATGAGAAGTGACAACCCAAACAATAAAAAAGGATCATTCTTATGTAAATATCATTTATACACTTCCAATTAGGAGCATTTGATTCATTTCAGTCATTGTGTCCTAATTTTTGTACATAAAAAAAAAGAGAGAAAAGAAAAAGTAGGAGATCATTCTCATGACATTCTGCATTCATACAAATGTCATCCCTAATATCATTTAGTTAGGAGCATTAGATTCATTCCGATCATTGCATCCTAATCATTATACATTTAAAAAAAGGATCATTCTCATGATATTCTGCATTCATACAAATGTCGTCCATAATACATTCGAGTTTACAGGACATGTCCCCCAGAGGACGGTGTAGCAACATTGGTGAATTCACCAGTCCTATCTCCCTGACCAGCAGAGGAATAGGTCGAAGGTTGTAGATCTTGTCACCCTAAGCAGTAGTGGAATAAGATCGAAAGGTGAATTTTATCTCCATGAAGCAGCAGAGTAAATTTAAGCCATCAGTTTTATCTCTCTCGAGATGGTAGTGGAGCAGACTGAATATTGAAGTCTTCCGAGATAGTAAGGAAGCAAATTGGAAAGTTCAAATTTTGTTCCCTCGAGATGGTAGTGGAGCAGATTGAAGATTGAAATCTTCCTGAGATAGTAATGAAGTAAATTGGAAAGTTCAAATTTTGTTCCCTCGAGATGGTAGTGGAGCAGACTGAAGATTGAAGTCCTCTTGAGATAGTAAAGAAGCAATTTGGAAAGTTCAGATTTTGTTCCCTCGAGATGGTGGTGGAGCAGACTGAAGATTGAAGTCTTCCTGAGATTGTAAAGAAGTAACTTAGAAAGTTTAGATTTTGTTCCCTCGAGATGGTGGTGGAGCAGACTGCAGATTGAAGTCTTCCTAAGATAGTAAGGAAGCAAATTAAAAAGTTCAGATTTTGTTCCCTCGAGATAGTAGTGGAGCAGGCTGAAGATTGAGATCTTCCTGAGATAGTAATGAAGCAAACTGAAAAGTTCAGATTTTGTCCTCTCGAGATAGTAGTGGGGCAGACTGAAGATTGTAGATCTTGTCTCTCTGAGTTTACAGTAGAGCAGATTGAAGATGGCAGATTTGCCATCCCTGAGTTTGTAGTGGAGCATATTGAAAATAGCAGATCTGGCATTCCTGATATTGCAACGAAGTAGATCGAAGATATCAGTCTGGCATCCCTGAGTTTGTAGTGGAGCAGATTAAAAATAGCAGATCTAGCATTCCTGAGATTGCAGTGAAGTAGATCGAAGATATTAATCTGGCATCCCTGAATTTGCAGTGAAGCATATTGAAAATAGTAGATCTGGCATTCCTGAAGTTACAGTGAAGCAGATCAAAGACATCAGTCATTGTCTCCCTGAAGTTGTAGTGGAGTAGATTGAAGAGGACCGATCTTACCTTCCTAAATTTGTAGGAGGAATATAGAGGACATTAGTCTGGTCTCCCTGAGTTTGCAGTGGAGCAGATTGAAATAGCAGATCTGGCATTCCTGAAGTTGCAGTGAAGTAGATCAAAGATACTAGTCTGACCTCCCTGAAGTTGTAGTGGAGCAGATTAAAAGATAGTGGATACTGCCTTCCTGAAGTTGCAGTGAAACAGATTGAAGCCATCAGACTTATTGTAATCAAGATGAAGTTCCAATACCGTTGAAGTTGTAGTGGAATTGGAAGCAATTTGAAGAAGAAGTCAAGGCTCGATAAAGACTGGGCAAAATTGGACCTTTTAGAGTCTTTGCTCAATTCTTGTTACAAAACAATGAGCAAAGAGGGGCAGCTGTAATAGGCAAACTTAGCCCGGGCCCATACAAAAATAATAAACCTAAAAATAATAAAATAAATTCCAAGTCCAGTCCAAAATACATCATTTGGCCCGATAGGAATGACCCATTAAAAGATTGAAGGTCCATCTATAAGCTTGACGTATATGGGAACACAATCTTCAAGGATATACAAATCTTAGATATGATATGCAATCCTAGAAGATATGGTATGCAATCTTAGATATGATATGCAAATCTTAGATATGATATGCAATCTTAGAAGATATGGTATGCAATCTTAGAAGATATGATCTTGTAATCTTAGAGATTTAATTTGTAGATACCTTTTAATCTTAGCCATTGATGTAATTGATCTGTACCGTTGGATTTGGAGAGGCTCAACTATAAATAGAGGCCTCTTCTTTCATTGTAAAACACACTTGAGTTTTGAGTAATAAAAATTTTTGAGAGCATTCACTCAAATTTCTCTCTCTTTTGCGTTCTTATTTTTTATGGCTTGTTCTTATTTTGTTCTTCGCTCATCTTCGCTTTCTTTTGAGTTGCTTCCGCTCGAAGTTAGATTTTGGTGGAGGAATTTCGTTGAATCCTCATATTGGGGAGTTAGGTTGACTTATGCATTTTTTATTTTTTATTTTTTAAAATTGTTATAATATTCATTAATTGTTTTGAGTATATTATTTACCTTATATTATTATTATTTTTATACATGAATTTAATCTTGTGAATAAATTTTTTAAATTTTTTCATAGATTCTTTTAAAATTTCTATTATCTACTCTATATTTTTTTATTTTGATTGTTCATTTTTTAAAAAAATTCCATTATCTTTATTTACCTTAACATTATTATTATTGCTTGTCATTCTTTTACTTAATTGTTTATGTTAGTGCTAATTGTTAATATGACCTGTAACTTTAGTAAATTGTACTTTTGTAATAACTTAATGTTATTTTTAAATCTTTGTTTAAAAATATCTATCTCCTTTAATTACTTATCCAAAAGTTTTTTCTTAAATAAGGCAATGTTTTGTGTTTAGAAATTCAGGAAATAGTGCCCTAACGTACTGGGTTTCGATTTACCATTTGACTAAATAACTAAATATCCTTTTAATGAGTTTTGTAAATCATGAGATGATGTTGGCTATGAGGGTTTAAAACATCATGTCCTAACGTGCTGGATGTGATGTTTGTATTCTTTCGGAACAAAGGAATCTCAAGTTCTAATTCAAATTGTTCAAGTTTTTAAAGAAATCATGTTTTCAAATCTTTTCGAATTTTCGACATTAGGACAATAATTAATCAATTCGGTACCAATTTTGGGCGTTACGGGGGTGCTAATCCTTCCTCGTACGTAACCGACTCCGAAACCCATTTTCTTGAATTTCGTAGGCCAAAATCAATATTTTGAAATAAAATGTTTTATAAGGTGATCCAATCACACCTAAGCAAAAAGGGATTGGTGGCGACTCCATTTTCGTTTTTTAAAGTCGATCCCCATTTTTTAAAAAAAACTTAAAAATGGTTTTGACAAGAATATTTTCAAGAACGAAAATGTCATCGGAAATTTTGATCTCATCCAATGATCAGGGAGATAGTGGAAGCGATTCCAATGAAGATCGTATCACAAAGAAAGTTCCTTTCAAAGAGACGGCCGAAGATGTTGTTGAAAACATAGTGGTAGATCTAAGTCTGAAGGCCATGGCCTCTTAGTCTGGTATTATCAATGAAGAGGATTTGGTCTTTGTTGAGGGCGATATTTTAAGATCCAATAGCAATGGGATTTCGACTATTGATTTTTCTGATCGTATCAAGAAATGGCTTGTTAAAGACATGGAAACCACTGTTGTTGTCAAGTTGTTGGGACGAAACATAAGTTATAGGGTTTTACAAAACTAGATCTCCAATTTGTGGAGGCCCTCTCAACCTTTTCAACTTATGGATGTCAAAAATAGGTATTACTTGATTAGGTTTCAAAGTAAAGTTGACTACGATATGGTGTTGACTCGAGGGCCATGGGTTGTTTTTTTCCATTACCTTACTGTTCAACCATGGATGGTTGATTTCATCCCATCGAAGCCATTTCCAAACATGGTTTCTGACGTGGATGCATTTTTCGAGTGTGTCAGGCTTCCTTTACAAATGACAAGTTTTAGAAGAAATTGGTAGGTTGATAAGCAAAGTAGTTCACTAGGATATTAAAATGGACAGTGGCATAAAAGGACAGTTCACAAGGATGACTGTCTTCGTTGATTTGGAGAAGCCACTTGTCTCACAGATCTTTGCCAATGGAAAACTTCAAAGGGTTGAGTTTGAGTCTTTGTTAGCTATTTACTTCTCCTATGGTTGTTATGGTCACCTTAAGGACGTTTGCCTTTATAATGGTCCAGATCTGAACTCTTTCGCTGGTAAGGAATAGGTCTTTAGTCTAGTCATCGATGAATCTATTTTGGTGGGGATGAATGATCCTTTTGGCCCATAGATGATCGTGGAACGAAAATCGTGCTGAAATCAAAAAGAGATTTGAAATCAAAATTTGAAAATCTCGGATAAGGAATCAGGCAAATCTCATTTTAATGCTTTAAACACGCTGGATAATGTGGCTATCGATTTCAGTGATAAACATCAAGGGTTTGAAGAGATTGTTTTACATAAAGGAGAGTTTTTAAATAACCTAGGTGTTAAGACTGTAGAGCTAACTCTAGTTTGTCTAATGGAAAAAATAAAAGAGGCCGACAAATTGACCAATCAAGCGGCGTGGGGTCCAAAGGATTAAAGTCGCAATTGTCAGTAGGTAACATCAAGATTGCTATAGGATTCGATTTTCATGAGCAAATTAATTTAACGGAGCTTTCACAGGTTTTTACTAGGTCAAAAAAGGTTGTAAGTGATCGGGGTACACTTGACCTAGCACCTCTCTTAGAAGACAACAATTCGGAAGGAATAATGCTTTCAAAATAGGCTAATAACAGTAAGATTATTTCAAAAATCCATAATTAAAATTCTAGTAAGTCTTTAACTCATTTCAATCCTGTTTATGAAGGCCTAATTGAATTTGTGGTAGGTTTGAATTCGAAATCCCTTGACCCTAATAAGCATTCTGTCGTTACTTTTAGGGAAAATTCAAACCCTAATTCTTTTAATTTTTCAAAGGCAAAAGAGTTGTTGGTTTGTAAATTTCCTCTTTCAGGTACTAGAAGTAACGATCCGGGGGCAAGGAAAAAATGTTCAATGAGGGAAGACCCTTAGCAAAACCATTCGTGGATGAGAAGGACGTTTTAAAGTAGCAAGAAACTCTCATATTCCTCTCCCAAAAGCCATGTCTGCCTTAGCTACAATCATTAGCTCTCAAACTGTAGCTGAAGTTGATAAGTTTGATTAATGTCATGATGGCCATATTAGTGGTGTTAGGCTTGAAGAGATTTCCTAGGAGGTTTGTTTTCTTACCCTTATTATTTTATTTATGAATTTTACAATTTTCTATTAGAATTTTCAAGGGTGTGCTAGTTCGAAATCCCTCGCTTCTTCCATGAGTATAACAATGAACACGTTGAGGCAATTGATTTTTTTGGTGTCATCTAGATTGGATGGAGAGACTCACTTGGTGTAGAGGTTCTCAAAAGTCATCCCAATTCCTAATAGTCTGAAATGAAAACATCTTTGGAAAGCCCTTAAAAAGTTTAATCTAAGAGACGAGACCTCGTGGTTGGAAATTGGTGAGTTTAACGCCATTCTTTCTACCAATGAAAAAAAAAATAGGGGAATCGTTAGGGAGAAGGTGCCTTTTTTTTTGGAAAGTTCATGGATTCGTTTGAACTGCTTGATTTGGGTTTTCAAGGCTTGAAATTTACATGGCAAAGAGGTGAAGTGTTTGAGAGGTTGGATAAGGTCATTTGTAATATTCCTTGGTATTCAGCTTTCCCTCATGCCACAGTAACTCACTTACCTAAATTAAGATTTGATCACCGTCCTCTTCGAGTGGATCTTCTATCTAATTTTTATTCTACTAAGCGTCCTTTTAGATTTCTTACGGGATGGGTTGAGCATACGACCTTTTCAAACTTTTTTAAAGAAAATTAGAGTGTCTCTGGCAACATATCAACGATGCAATCTAATTTTATAAACAAAATGAAGATTTGGAATAAGGATGTGTCACATTACTTCTCATAAGAATCACTTAATTCACAAGCTTAATAACATTCAGTCTGCGCTTGATAGTTCTAATTCAGTATTTCTACATCAGTTGGAAATGGAAGTCAGAGAAGAGTTGGATAATGTCTTACATCATGATGAGCTTTTGTGGCGTCAAAAAGTAAGGTGTGATTGGTTACTTTTAGGGGATCGCAACACTAAATTTTTCCACATGCGCACATTGCAAAGAAGAAAGCATAATAGAATTGCGACCTTAGAAAATGATTTAGGGAAATGGATTTTGGATGAGGATAGGTTTAAGATGGAAATAGTTAATTTTTATGGAAATCTCTATGGGGAACATCTAGGGCCAATGCCTATTTTGCCACCTACTGCCTTCCCGCCTTAAGGATTATGATATTTCTTTTTTGAATAAATCTTTACCTGATAAGGAAATTAAGTCTGCGCTCTTTGATATAGCTCTTTTAAAGCCTCCAAACAGTTATGGGTATCACAATTTGCTCTATCAAAACCAATGAGATCATGTTGGAGCTTCTGTGTGTAATTGGGTTAGAAAAGTTTTCTCTGGGGATAGCATTAATCTTGTTCTTAATTATTCGCTTCTTGTGCTCATCTCCAAACAGCAGAGCCCAGAATGTTTCTCTCATTTTTGCCTAATCAACCTTTGCTTTGTTCTCTACAAGCTAATCATGAAGATCATCGCGAACCGGTTTAAAATTGTCTTTCCACGGATAATTGGCCCCAAATAGGTGTAGTTGGTAGAAACATCACGAATAATGTTATTATTGTGCAAAAAGTCATTTATTCCACGAGAAGCAAGTACAAGAATAGGAGATAGATGGCTATTAAAATTGACTTAGAGAAGGTATATGACAGAGTCCACTGGGATTTCATAGAAACATCTCTTCAGGCTACAGGTATTCCTCCATTTCTCCTTAATGTTATTATGTCAGCTATTACGACTTCTACCATGCAAGTTCTGTGGAATGGGGTTCCAACCCAGAAATTTTGTCCTGCTAGAAGAGTTCGCCAAGGATGTCTGTTGTCCTTGTATCTTTTCATCTTGTGCATGAAATGGCTAGGTCATAGCATTCACTCAGCCATAGATGCAGGCAATTGGTCCCCTATTCGATTGGCTCGTACTAGTCCACCTTTATCTCCTCTCTTTTTTGCGGATGATTTGATTCTTTTTGGGTAAGCCGATGAATATCAAACCAGAATCATCAAAGGTGTCTTCAAAAATTTTTGTAAGGTTTCGGGTCACAAAATCAATATGCGAAAAACCAACATCTTCTTCTTGAATGGGTTTGACGATGCAGCAAAGGATTGCATAAGTAGATTATTTGGTTTTCGAAAAGTGCACAATTTGGGTTCTTATCTAGGGGTTCCCCTTTTACATGAGAAGGTCACTAGTAATACTCTATGGTTTGTTGTGGATAAAGTTCGAAAAAATTTTCCAGTTGGGATGTAAAACAACTTTCTCTATCTGGAAGGGTGAATTTGGCTCAGTTGATTTTGCTTGCAATTCCAAATTATTTCATGCAATCAATGATGATTCCTAAAGGTTTTTGTGAAGAGATTGAGTAAATTGTCAGACAGTTTATCTGGGGTTCTTATAACGGGGCAAGAAAGATGGCTCTTGTTGGATGGGATTCGGTGTGCCAACCTAATGCTAATGAAGGTCTTGGGTTGAGGCATTAAAAGGATCAAAATACTTCTTTCATAATGAGGGTTGGTTTCAATATTGCGACCAACTCTAATACCCTTTGGGTTAGGGTCTTCAGATCGAAGTATGGGTTTCAAGGTAGTTTACCTGAGGCTTTAAGAAATAAGTGCTGCTATTATTTTATGGAGATCCCTCACAAAGGTATGACCTCTTATTTGGGAGAATTTAATTTCGTCAGTAGGTGACAGAAAACATATAAATTGTTGACGTGACCCTTGGATCCCAAATATTGGCCCCATGTACAAGTAGATTCCCTCTTGCTCTTGATTTGAATTGTCCTCTCAGTAACTTGGTTACAGATGAAGGTTCATGGAACTTAGACTTCTTCAGACTATGGGTTAATGAGGATATCATCAACAAAATTGTGGGAATCCTACCTCCTCATTCCTTATCTGGACCAATAGAATCATTTGGGGGATCTTTGATTGGGTATTTCTCTCTTAAAAGTGCATATAGTAAGCTTTGAGAAGGCACTTGGAATTTAAAAGAACCTATTTGGCAGTTACCATGAAAGTTTCAAGGCCCTCAACAAGTCCGATACTTTCTGTGGCTTTTTTGCAAAGAACGCTTATTAATGAACACAAAAAAGACGCTGAGAGGAATAGGAAATGATAGTGCTTGCAAAGTCTGTGGATTTGGTGCTGAAGATGTTTTACATGTCCTTAGAGATTGCCTTGCGGCTAGAGACATTTGGAACAAGCAGTTTACCTCTGCGTCCAAATCTTTTAAGCATGGTTCACAAAGCCTTGTTGCGAGACCGTATCCAACAAGGAATTGTGTACACATAACTATAGATGGTTCTGTCGAATTGAGGACGGGTTTGCTGCTATTGGAGGATTTGTATGTTATCACAATGGGGAGTGGATCTTCGGTTTTAGCATATACTTGGGCATGTGTACGGTTGTTGACGTTGAACCCTGGGGTATTCTAGATGGTTTGAAACTTACTCTACAACAGGGCTATGGTAACATGCTAATTCAAACTAACAATCTTGAAGTCATTATTGCTATTCAAGATATGTATCTTTGGGAGGTTCTAATTCGGCTCTTGTTAGGAGAATTCACTAGCTTTTAGACTCAATAAGACACTGAAAAATTCAACATCTCTCTCGCGAGGAGAATAGAATTACAGATAGACTTGTCAAAATGATTCGTAACAAGAGTTTTGGTCTCAGACTGTTTGAAGATTCTCTTTTAAAGAATTTAGCTTAACTATCTGTGTAATTAGTTTCTTCTTAAAAAAATATTTTCTGAAACCGAATTAATTTTCGTCCATTTGTTATACCTCTAGTAAAACATTAAATTTCATCTGATGAAAACGACATTATATATGTATATAGACAATGGGAAAATGCCAAACGATAAGATATTTAAATTCATAGATGGTGCTTTGTTAGTCAACTTTATGAACCAATAGGCTCAATCGGTTTTAATATATATATATATATATAGTAGCAGTTTTTATTGCCGACTGCTTAAACATGTTTTTGTCTGGGTCTGGAACAAAAGGTCCCCATTCTTTGGGGATGATGCCTCTGCTAGTGCTGCCAATTGATATGATTATTAACTAGTGATTACTAAATAATATGAGGGCCCGATCATGTAATTTTGACCTTCATTTGCTTAAACAACAATCAAATTACGACGTTATTTAAAACCCCTTTTTATGCACCTCTTTAGAATCTCTAAGCATAATGATATCCTTTATGAGACACTGTTCATCACTCATCACTCATCACTCATCACTCATCACTCAAACAGTAGGTACAATGATTAATTTTAGAATAATTTAAAAAATACCGGGTGTTTTTTATGGACCACTTACCACTTCTACTGGAGTGATCATCGGATTATATGAAAGTGGAATTACAGATTTCTTTAAAAAAAAAAAAAACTGGAATTCGGATGAGTAATTAATACAAATGCATATCTAGTATGAATACATTATTTTTAAAAAAAATTAATCTATTTGAAGTATCATCTTCCTAAATATGTGTATACATAAATGTCAAATTAGCTTCTGTACATAGTTGTTGCTTGTACGTAGCTAAGTTGTATTTATTGGATGGATGATATATATCTGCAAGCTCCACTACGAATGGCAGTGTCTAATCATTTAGAAAAGAAGAGAAAGAAAAGGTGTAAGTTAAGAAGGGAGATAAGGGTATTGCATCAGCTGAAGGTGAGTGGTGATGGTGGTGGTGGGCCTTTGGTTTGGTTGATAAAAATCCGATTGCTATTCTATTCAATCTACAGCTTGCACGTAATGTCGTGGAATCTAATTTCAAAGAATTAGGCCACCTTACACCGTTAATTTGCATGCAGTATGGGCATAACTTTTTTATGTGTTCATGTTATATATTATAAAAATAATATATTTATTCATAAAAATATTATAATTTTATCATAATTTATTTATAAAAATAACTTTAAAAATTTTGAAAAAAATTACATTATTTATGAAAAGTAAATCATTACTATAGGTGTATAATTGTTACCAAATCTATTGATCACCATCAACTCATCACTGTTTAAATGTTAAAAATTGACACCAAATTCTTTTTCTGGAGAAATGATATGATAGTGACAATATATCTAGTAGTCACTCCCATTAATCATTTTTGTGACGATAATTTTTTTGTCACTATAAAATTTACTTTTTGCAATGGTGTAATTGTAACTGTTTAAATTACATCACAAGTAAATAGTCACTTTTAAGTGTATAACAGTTATCGAATCCATTAGCCACTACTAACTACTCACTAATAAAATGCTAAAATTTGACGTCAGTTTCTTTATCTCCGAAAATAATGTAATAGTAACAACATATCATTATTATTAATTATTACTGTGACTATAAATTTTAACTTTTTAATGATATAATTGTCACAGTTTAAACCACATCTCAAGTAAATTGATACTATTAATGTATAACTATGACATTAAAAATGTTTATGTTGATTTTTTTCTTAAAAACATAATTTGAATTCGTCATAATAAAATATATTTTTTTGCTGGAATAGTATTTTTAAGAAAAATAGTGTCAACATTGTAATTGAAATAGTTAACAATATAGGAACCAAAATTGTAATTTGACCATTGTCTTATAATGTCAAAAAGACAAGACAAACTCAAAATATGTGTCAGTGTCTAATCAATCACGTAATATTTTAATCAATATGTTAACAATATTAATTATTTGAATTAAATAATAACATTATATAAATATAGAGACTAAATTATAAAAAAATTAAAGTATAAAGATTAAATCTCAATTTTTTTTGATAGAAAACGACCCAAGAGGTCACCTCATATTATAGCATCTTTCAAAATACAATTGTGAATCTCCAACGGATAATCAACGTTGAAGCTCTTAGTACAATGGTTGTCTATAGCCAATTTACATAGGATATCGGCAGCCTTATTACTAGACCTAGGAACCCAATTAAAAATGAAAAATAAGAAAGAATCAGCTAAGCAAAATAGGCGTCTCATACATTTTTTCTATAATGTAAAGAGAGGAAGAGAGGCGGAGAGAAAATCATATACATGTCAAGAGACAGAATGCCTGATAGCCTTCATTTTATATATAGTAGTACGGTTCCACCCACAGTTCGCATTGAGTTAATTTTTTTAGGCTAAATTATAAAGTAATGATTTTAATGTTATAATATGCTTTAAATTCTTGTACTGTTGTATATTGTATATTTGGAATATAATCTTCATATTTTTACTTTTAAGAGTTTAGCCCATTTACTATTCAATTTTAAAAATTCAGGCTTAATTGTTAACATCTTTCCCACTTTGTTTCAAGTGAACATATAATCAGTTATACCAATTAAATTAAATTAAATTAAAAAATCTTTTAAAAAAATCAAACATTTTGTTAAATCAAATTATCAACAATTGCGCTAAGCATAGATTGTTCTAGATCAAACTATAGTTACGTTTAAATTTCACGTCATCATTTTAATTGCAATAGTTAAGAATGTTAATTATTTAGACTAATTAATATCATTGTAAAAATAGAGGATCAATTATTTAGACTAATTAATATATGAAAATTAAATTCCAAATGTGAGCATAGTAGAGTTTGAAACTTCAATTTTCCCATTATCTTATAATGACTAAAAATTAGAAAAAGGAGTTGTGTCATTACTTAGTCCAAATAATTAGTATCCTTAATAGTTTCAGTAGAAGACAAGGATTCTAAAAAAAAAAAAAACACTTACTTAAACTCATCATGACAAAATAATATTTTTAAAATCCACATAAAAATTTTATACAGAGTAAATCAACAATATTTATTATTTTGACTAACTAATAACATTATAAATATAGGGACCAAATTATGTTAGAAATTAAAATATTAAAATTAAATCTTAAATTTAAACATAATAGAGGGCCAAAATTAAATTTGACCATTTTCTTATAATGTAAAAAAACAGTGTCGATATATCAAATTATAGAAATTAAATATCAAATTTCAACACAAACCAAAACTAAAATTAAACATTAGAAAACTACATAATTAAAATTAAAATCCAACCATTATAAGAGATAATGTAAAAGAAAATGAAAACAACCAATCGTAGCCGTCATTAGAGGTGCTCATAGGCCGGGCCAAGCCCAACTAAAATTTTAGGCCTGTTTGCTAGGGCCCGGCCCAAAAATGGGCTTAAAATTTTGCCCAAGCCTGACTCGGATAAAAATGTTAAAACCCAGGCCCGGTCCGCCCGTATTAATTTTTATATAATTTTTAAATTATATAATACATCAAAAATACTAAAAATATTAAAATAAATATTTCCCGACAAATTGAAAATAAATTTTAAAAAATATGTATACTTAATTAACACTAAGATAGAAAAGTCTGCTATCCTAACACGTCACTATCTGCTTTCTCTAGCACACGTTTAGGTTGTTTTTTTTTTGTCTTCGATTTCTTGGTGGTGTTTGCTACAGCGATTTCTTGGTGTCTAGGTTCTCTAAAAGGGTTTCGGTAAGTTGTTGGGGTGGTGTTGATTTTGATCATGGAAACCAAATTGGCTGATTTGACACTTGACGACGAAGAAGACGAGATCTTATAGGCACAGAGGGATCCGAATTTGGGAAATGATGAGGTTGAATTTTGTTTGGTGGGGTGTTTGTAACACCCCGAATGTTAGGGTTGGAAGTTTGAGTTTTGGGGTTAGGGTCAGTGAGTAGGTTGTGTTATTTTGTTTATTTTCGCATTCTAGTGTCAAAATGGGCCTATTGGTTTGGTAGTTAGAAGTGTGTTAATGTGCCTTTGGGTCTCGGGTTCGAGTCCTTAAGAGTGTTTTAAGGGACCATTTTTGTTTTGTTTTAAGGATTTAGATAATTATTTCATTTATTTAGTGCTTTTATTTTATTATTATTAGTTATTTTACTTAATGTTTATTTTATTTTTTGGTTTTTCTTTTCTTCTACACGTTCTCTATCGTTTTTTTTCTTCTCTGCTTTTCTTTTTCTTTTTGGCTTTCTTACGTCTTTTGAAAAGGAAAAGAAGAGAACGATTTTGTTTTGGTTTCAAAAAGCTTCGGGTTCGTATTGAGGTCGTCAACATGTGTCGATTGGTTTCTAGTGTCTTGATTGCGAACCAGGTGTGGGTTTCGAACCTTTGTTATTCTATTTTTGATTCGTTAATTCAATTTTGATTCGAAAAGCTTCCAGTGTGTTTTCTAAACTGTGTAATTTAGTACTGATTTGCTGTGGAATTCGATAGTGTTTTTTTTCATGCTTTGGTAATTGAGCAATTGGGGCTTGTGTCGTTCAATTATCTGTAATTTAGTGTGTTGTGGTTGGTTTCTGGGATACTTTGATTAGGGGTCGTTTTAATGACCGAGAAACGAGACTTTCAGTCAATTTTGGTGTAGTTTTGTGACCACATGGGTGGCCACGCTGGCGTGTGCTTGTTCACACGGCTATGTGGAATTGGGAATTAGTTTTCTAGGCAAGATTAGGTGCCACATGCCTGGCCACACGGTCGTGTGGCTGATTTGGGGAAATTAGTCGATTTCCACACAGTCATGTCCTTGAGTACACAGACGTGTGCGTTTGGGAATTTAGGGTTTTTGAATTTTTTTTGGTGTCACACGGCCTGTCCACAAAGGCATGTGTCCCACGCAGGCGTCTGAGATCTCCACACGGCCATGTCTCCTTTGTTCTTAATTTTTAGCATTTTTGGACAATGAATTATACGGGCTACTCACATGGGCGTGTGCCCCCTCTATACGGGCGTGTGTAGCCTTTACACGAGTGTATGTGGCCTTCACATGGGCGTGTAGACCCCCATACGGCCTGGGCATTTTCCATACGGCCGGGGCACACGGCCATGTGGTCCTACCTTGCCAAATTTTTGTACTATGTTTATTTATGACTTGTTTATGGTTCTGTATGTTCCAACCCTTGGCTAGGTCATAGCAAGGGTAGTCGGGACTTTGTTTTGACTCGGACATATCTGTTATATGCAATCGTTGTATTAGTTAAGTGACTTGTTAATGTGATATTGCCACACAACTGCGTAGTTGCTTTAGTGGTTAAGTGATGTGGGTGTGTGTGTGACTGTCTGAAAACTGTGTGTAACACCCCTAACCCATATCCGACGACAGATTAGGGTTAGGAGATCGTCACCCCACTATTCACAAAAATTTCTCAATCATATGGATCTTAATGTTTACGAAAATGATAATACAATTTAGAAATCATCCTAGAAATGTTATCGAAATCATCAATATGCAATAAAGTAATTAATCATGATCAAGATTGGTAAACGCTATTCATTTGGTCACTTTTACAAGAGCATGGCCGAATATGATATTATTTCAGAAGGACTTACAATGGCAAATCATCCATTACCAAATCATACATAAAGCATCTATTTGCAATTACTAATTTCTATAACAAACTAATAAACATTTAGTCATTTTTTATTAACTCTTTTATATGTTAAACTCATTCCATAATACCCAAAATGTGCATATCTAACTCGTTTCCTATTGTATAAAATAAAACATAATTGAATATCAAATCTATACTTAGCTTAAAATTCTATCAAGTTACCATATCAAAATTTGTGCTAACATAACATGAAACCGCCTACTATCCAAATTATATCATGACCTGACCAACCCAATTCATAGCATTTAGTGCACGAACAAATAAACTCAAACTTAAACATTCCACCATTTTTCAATTCATCAATCATGAACACGTACTATAACATTTCTCAATGTGCATTTGATAAGATAATCAAGTATATAAAACAAGTAATTAAGCGGTCTTCTCTTTCATGACATATGTTTATATATATATATATATATATATATATCAAACTACTTGCACATATAATATCACCAACTCAAGCACGATCAAGCCATATTTATGCATATAAGTATGCCATTTTCGCATGGCTTACATACATTATAGTTTGTTTTGATACAAAACTCAAATAAATAAAATACATTATACATGCCATAATTATCATATTAATCTATCAAAAGGGTACCAAGATAAATGATAGTATGATGAGCTTCCAAAATGACCCACGAGCTTAAGCTGAGCTTTCCAAAAGTGATCTACAAATTCAAGGAAATAACCAAGAGAAAGTAAGCTCTATAGCTTAGTAAGATTTCAACTCTTTACACTTATAAATATAACTAACTACTTCACATACATCGAAAAAACCGAATATTCATAACTCCAAGATTCGATTCACAAAGACCTTGTAAGATAATTAATGGACATGCCTCATACTAGTAAATTTCCATCTCACATTACAACTTCCATTCACCTTAAGTCAATATGAATGAAACATACCTTTAGTTTACTTACCACCCGAAACTTAATCATTCATGCATAACATAGGATAATATACTCAATCATTCCTGTATACTTAATTGCATTTATAAAGGAATCTCTTAAATGAGCCCTATACCTGCACATTGTTAATAAAGTTTAGTAACGTCTCACACACTTAGTGTTATTACTTAATACTTCTCGTAACGTATCGCTCACATAGAGCCGTTACTTAATACACCTCGTAACGTTTCGCTCACATAGAGCCATTACTTAATACACCTCATGACGTATCGCTCACATAGAGTCGTTACTTAATACACCTTGTAACATATCGCTCACATAGAGTCAAGCATCACCTCGTAACGTATCACTCACATAGAGTCGTTACTTAATACACCTCGTAACGTATCGCTCACATAGAGCCGTTACTTAACATTTCTACCCACATACATAAATTCAAGATCACATCCTTATCAATCATGTAATCGCACATACATATAAGCGTAAAAAAAATATTTTCTCATACTCAATATAACTCCCATATTCGGTCACTACACCAACATGTGGTAGTCTCACTTTGAACACATTCATGTCATCACTTAATACTTCATTTATTTGCTTGCATCAAGACATTTAAAAATATACGATCTTTACTACTCAATTTAACTACCGAATCAACCTCACTTTATGCAAATTTTTAATCAACTTCAATGACACATTCGGCATATCATTATTCAATAAACTTATTACTTTAAAACATTTCCATATTATAAAGAAATATTCTACTTAATTCAGTTTCTTGAAATTTTACCTCAAAAATCAACGGATTAGGGTTTCCCAGCTACTCGTTCAATTTCGCCTTTCCCCGATCCAACTCCTGTTCTTTCCGTCCTTGATCTAAGGTAAAATTCAAAGAGAGCCCATTCAAATACAATTTCATTCATTTTTAATTCGAAAATCATAGTTTCACCATTCTTCCAATCTATCAATCATAGTTTGGAATTTTCACAATTTAATACCATTTTCTAGTCATTCAAACGAGGAAAAATTTTCACATTATTGAGCTAAGGCCGAATACCCCTTAAGCTCTTTAAAGCCTTAAAATGCCATTCAATTTGATTATAACATATAGTTATGAAATCTACCCTTTTATCTCTAGAACTCACATCTTTGCCATTAAATCCCCCAAATCATAAAACACGAAATTCATGAAATTTGGACTCCTCTCTCAAGAGCCAAATTTTTCCCCATCTATATACAATATATACGAACCATCAATTTGCATTTTTAACCTTCAATCATTTACCATGCTTGCAATATGGTCCCTAAGGTTCCAAACAAAAATATCGAAAATCCAACAACATCAATTCAAGGCCGAATATTCATAGATAATATATTATTTCATTTCTTTCATTTTTTTCTAGCTACATAGTTTGTTCATGAATTTTCTTTTCATGAATTCTTTATCGACACAATTTCCATCAAGAATTTCAAAGAAGAAATTGATAATCTAATATACAGATAACATGCTCTAGCCTTAACCACACAAACACCGAACTTATGTCCATGGTAACACTCCAACCATGCAACCAATTCATAAATTCGTATATGGGTTAACTAGATTACCTTGCCATAGCCTAAAAATGTTAAAATTTTTTAAGAACTAGGTTTAAGCACTCACCCAATTTGAACATGCATATGTCGAACCCCCTTGAAGCTTTTCCCTTTTCCTTTTCTTCTTATTTTCGGTCAAGAATGGGGAAGAAGATGAGCATGCCAACCACTAATATGTTTCTTTTATTTTATTATAAGTTTGAAAATAATAATATAATAGTTAATATATTATACCATTAAAATAAAGTAAAACAAACATGCAAGTGCTTAAATAAAGCATAATGCCGTCCACTATCTTGCCAAAAAGGTCAATTTGCAACTTCAATTCCCATGCAAAAGAAGACCATTCAATTTGGCCACCACTTTTATAATTGACAACTTTTACCACTTATGCGATTTAACCATTTTACTTAAATTAAACACACAAACGGGCAAAATAATTCCCAAAATTTTAACACATGCTCAATCATAGATCATAGGCTCAGAATAAAATATTAAAATATTCTACTGATTCGGATTCATGGTCCTGAAACCACTATTCCGATTAGGGTCAAAATTGGGCTGTTACACTGTGTGCATCGATTTTGTAATTGATTGACTGATTATAAGCTTTTGCGTCTGTGTAATCGATAGTGTTTGGTGTGCATTCTTTCATTTGTATTATGATTTTGGGTTTGGGATATGAAGAGAAAGAAGGCCGATCTGATTTGGCAGTTTCAACTGCAATGTTTGTATAGCGGTTTACCACAAAGTACGATACTTCTAGCAGCTCAACTGCATAATGTTATTTACGTGGCTTTGTTCCCCATGCGTGGTATATAGGATTAGATGGGCCTTTCGAGGTCCTATGTGGTGTGCAGGGTTGGTTGAGCTTCTTATAGCTCATTTGTGGTGTGAATGGGGGACGAAGAGGTGTTTGGCTGGATTGGGGGTTTCATGTTGATGCATTTGTTCCGCATTTTTTTTTGTCTATCTGATTACAAGATTAACAGTATATAGATTGTCGTATTCAATACTGAAGTGTCGGTTTTGGTTGTGATGATTATTTGATATCAGATGCCATTGTGATATTTTTTTTATTTTGGCATTTAATTTTTGTTTTTCTGTCATTCTGATCTCACAATGAGCTCGTGTAACTCACCCCCCTCAGTTTCCCTTTGTCAAGTATTTTTGTATGTTGTTGTTGGACTCAGCACGTCGGAGGTCTCGGATAGCCACGTTTAGAATCAACTTTAAAAGTATTTTTATAAATTTTGCATTTATAAATAAATGGTTTGAACTATAAATTTTATTTAGAATACTGTGGTATGAATTTTGGGATTTATGCATGTGAGCATCTTTTGGACTGAAATTTTTGTAATATCAAGATTTTACAACAGAGAGTTTTACATAACTTAAAAATCACTTTTTTATAAATGTTTAAACTAATTTTTTTCCTATGATCACTTCGGTGATTAATGTAACCTCCAAGATTCGGTCTAAACTTCTAGGCCGGGTTTTGGAGCATTATAATATTTCTTGACGGCTAGTTTTATTCATTTTCCAATGATGAAGAGCACAATGACAAATCTATGGCCTCCAGTAAAAAAGGTTCAGATATCGAATCTGGGGGAGAAGAGGTTCTTGTTTCAGTTTTTTCACATTATAGATATGGAAAGGGTACTTAAGGGTTCACCATGGACTTTTAATAACCACTTACTGATGTTACACACGTTGAGGTCGGTGAGGATCCCTTAAAAGTACCATTAATTCTGGAAAAAATTTTGGTACAGTATGACATACCTCTGGGTTTTTTCTCAAAGTTTTGACGAAACAATTAGAGGGCTTTCTTGGGAAGTTTTTGGAGTATGATAGGGCAAACTTGGGGAAGGGTTTATGAAATTATTTACGGGTGAAGGTGTAATTGGATGTGCGATGCCCTTTGAAGAGAAAGAAGTAAATTATGTTTTAGGAAATTGTTCATATATCAGCTTCAAATATGAACGGTTAACATTGTTCTATTTCTGCTGTGGTCATCTGGGTGGCTTTCTTGGGAAGTTTTTGGAGTATGATAGGGAAAACTTGGGGAAGGGTTTATGAAATTATTTACGAGTGAAGGTGCAATTAGATGTGCGATGCCCTTTGAAGAGAAAGAAGCAGATTATGTTTTAAGGAAATTTTTCATATATCAGCTTCAAATATGAACGGTTAACATTGTTCTATTTCTACTGTGGTCGTCTGGGTCATAGTGATTCTTTTTGTTAGGAAAAAATGATGTTAGGAGTGGAGGTAGCTGAAATGGGATGGGATTTGTCATTGAGAGCTTAGTCTAGGTGAGCATTGGTGATGAATAGTGTCTGGTTGTGTGAGAGGGAGGGTGGAGAAAGGAAGTTTCCATGGTAATCGGGATCCAGGAAAAAAGATTTGGGATGAGAATGAAAGAACAGGTTTTGGGATCAATGTTGATCCTACGCTAAGTATTAATTTGGAAGGGAATTTGATTTTGTACCTAGGGTGGGAGGAGATACGTCAAAAGGCCAGGACCAGTTAGAAATGAACCATGACTCGGAGGAAGGTGTACTAGTAAGAGGAGATGGAAAAAAGAGGCCTAGAAGGGAGAGTGAGACTTTTACGACAGGAGAGGAGCTAGAAACTCTAGTAGTGAGGAATATGAGAGTGTTGGAAAGTAACCTTTAATTATCGGCAAATTTCAAAAGGCAAGTCGACCGGTTGTAATGAAAATATTAAGCTGGAACGTTAATGGTTTGGGGAATCCATAGGCTATGCGACGACTTTAGCACACACTGAAGACATACAATCCCTAGATGGTCTTTTTTATGGAGACTAAGATTGACAAGATATAGATGGAGAAAGTTCGTAGGAGATATTGTTTTACAAATGGTATTAATGTTGCTGTTAATGGGTTAGGAGAAGGGATGTGTTTGGCTTGGAAAGATGATGTTTTAGTTACACTTCGGAGTTTTTCTGTTAGGCATATTGATGTGTATATACTTGAAACTGATGAAAGGAAGCAGTAGAGATACATAAGGTTTTATGGAACCCCATACGTACAAAATAGGAATGAATCGTTGGGACTTTTGAAGAATTTCAGTTGCGATAATAGCCTCCCTTGGTTAGTTTGTGGTGATTTCAATGAAATTATGTACTCTTTTGAAAAGAAGGGAGAATTGCCCAAAGATGAAAGGAGAATGAAAGTGTTCAGAAATGTTTTAGAGGAATGTTGATTATTAGAAGTGGGATATTTCAGGACTTGGTTTACATTAGAAAAGGGAAATCAAGAAACAAACATTAGGGAAAGACTAGGCAAAAGAGTGGCCAATGAGGAATGGCTGACTATGTTTTCTGAAGCAACGATTCAACATCTTCCGCATTCTTTTTTGGATCATTGTCCGTGTAAAACCCCAAATTCGCCCAGGCCCGTCAGATTAAACCAAAATACAACAAACAGAATAAAACAAAAAGTTATTAACAGTCTATTAAAAATCCAATAACAACCCAATGTCCAATTCATTTTTTACAAGTATCAGGGCCCAAATTGAATAAGCCCAGACTACCTAAAATAACCCAGATACAAAATTAGCCCAAATCAGAATGGCCCAAATATCCCAACAGTGGGTTTCAATCTGGGAAACCCTAGAAGTTACGGGAGTCCCTTGCGTCGCAAACCCAGATTTGGGTTGTCTCGGTCCTCACATGAGCACGACACCACGTTCACTTGTACGGCCTCCGTACGGTGCCATATCCGCGGAACACCCTCCGTACCTATATCGAATAATGGACGAACAACACAGCAAACAAAAAAAATAGTTGTATTCTTATTTTATTTTATTTCGATTTCAGCCTTTAAAAGGATCGAAACCAACCACTGTAAGCTTCTTCACGATTTTCAAATACAAGAAAAAATACCAAAGCGGATGTATTTGTTAGTTTTTTAGTCTATTTTTACTTCGATATATCATACATACTTAAAAAGAGCATAAAAGATACAAACTTTACCTTGTTTCGCAATCGGAAAAGTCTCGAACACAAAGGGTCACCGCCTACGTTTGGGAGTTTCGGGTTGATTTTTGAGTATCGGGCATTTAGATTCGGGTTTAGAGGGTTTCAAAGGGTTAAAATAGCCTTCCTAGGTCTCTCCGACCGTCGTATGTAGTGGCAAAGCGGAGGAGCCCGGTGGATTGATGCTCGAGCCTGGCCGTGTTATGGCCGGAGCTCGAAGGGCTAGGGCTTGTTTTCAGAGGATTTTCTTTTGTTTTTTTTAAGGACAGGGTTAAAATGTTTTCTTTTTAACTGATTTTTGGTTTTTATAAGCCCATGATATGTCGTCATTTTGGTATGGTCTTTTAATGACCAAAACGGCGGCGTATGGGCTAACCCGTTTTGATTCGACCCAATATCCATGGGATCGACGTGTTTTCTCTAATAGTGGGTTATTTACGAGATTAATCCCTCTAATTTCTGATTCTTTTGCAATTTAGTCCAGTTTCAATGCAGCGTTTTGGCTAACTGAGATATTTTGCGATTTTAATCCCATTAATTTACGCGCATTGTATTTTAGTCCTGTTTTCGAATTTCATTTTAATTTATTATTTTTTAGCTCGTAATTTTGTTCTGATTTCAAGGCGCTTCTTTAATTATTTATTTAATTATTTTTTATTGATTTCTCTAATCATTTTTTACTAATATTAAATATTAAATATTAAATATTTTGAATTGTTTTAGATATTATTTATTTATATGTTATTTTCATTAATGTTATATTTTTTATATACATATAATTGTATTAAATTATTTTTACACATATATTATTAATTTCATATTATTTTATATATGTATTTTCTTTTAAATCTATTTATATGTATAGGTATATTTTAAATTTATCTATTAATATAATTTATTTCCTCTTAAGTCCATATTTCATTATATATGTTGTTTATTTCAAAATTATTATATATTATTATTTTCATATATAAATTATTAATATTAAGTTTTATTTCATATATTATAGATTAACATGTTATTTTGTACGTTATTTGTTTTGATTTTTTGTATATAATATTTATTTGCAAATTCATTTATATCGTTATTTCATATACTAATTACTTTCATCTTTGATGTTGTATTGTGGTTAAAACTTCAAACTTATTCATTCAAAGTTTTCATCTAGACAAGTTAAAATATATTTTGAGTTAACATTGAAAGTTTTTCAAAATAAGGTAATACTCGTGCATTTGGAAATTTGAAGAAATCGTGCCCAATCGTGCTGGGTGTGGTTTTTTGTTTGACCAAATAAACGAATATCCTTTCAATTTTATCCATATTTTCAAAATAAGGTAATATTTGTGCGTTTGGAAATTCGAAGAAATCGTGCCCAATCGTGCTGGGTGTGGTTTTTTGTTTGACCAAATAAACGAATATCCTTTCAAATTTTGTCCACATTTTCAAAATAAGGTAATATTTGTGCGTTTGGAAATTCGAAGAAATCGTGCCCAATCGTGCTGGGTGTGGTTTTTTGTTTGACCAAATAAATGAATATCCTTTCAAATTTTGTCCATATTTTCAAAATAAGGTAATATTTGTGCGTTTGGAAATTCGAAGAAATCGTGCCCAATTGTGCTGGGTTGTGGTTTTTTTTGTTTGTCCAAATAACCAAATACCCTTTCAAAATTTTTGTTTCATGTGCTTGGAGAATTTTGGGGATGATCTTGAATTCGAGGACTCAGATTGTCGTATCCAATCATGCTGGATGTGATACTCTATTCCTTCGGAACAAGGGAATCTCAATATTCAATCAAGTTATTTAAAATTATAGAATAAAAGAATAAAATTTCAAAATCATTTCAAACTTTTCAACATTAGGACATCAATTAATCAATTTGGTACCGATTTTGGGCGTTGCAAGGGTGTTAATCCTTCCTCACATGTAACCGACTCTGAACCTATTTTCTTCTTGAAATTTGTAGACCAAAATTTATTTTATAGGTGACCCAATCACACCTAAACAAAAAGGATTGGTGGCGACTCCATCTTAAAGTCTATTCCTGTTTTTTCAAAACCCCAAAAAAATGGTTTCAATAGCTTAGCGACTCCACTAGGGACGGTTGAGAGTCAGGCCATAGATTGATTAATTCTTGTCCTTTGATTGAAAATTTGGAAAATTGTTTTGAAAAATCATGTTTCTTTTAATGCATTTGCAATAATGTCGAGTCTCACAAAATACCTTGGCATTGCATTGCATGACCGTTGTGGTCACATCTTTAAGTGGGAGTGAGAAACTATGCCTTCGTGAGGTTTTCAACTCCGCATGGGCTAATGGACTACTTCCGGGATACATCTGTACCTATGTGCTTCGTGAGATTTTCATCTCTGAATGGCCATAGGGAAATGTATTCCCCTAAACCGAACTCGATCCATATGAGCCTATAATGGGTGAGGATTGAGGAATCTACTAGTTCAGGTACCCATTCTTTAGAACTAAGCCACATATAGTGAACTCTAAAAGCCTACCGTAAATAGTGCCGTAATAAACCATAGTGGTCATCCGAATAAATACTCTACTTGTTTCTCTTTGCTTATTTTTATCCTATACTAATGTGCTTCATTTTGTTTTAGTTATGATTGCATCGCATATCATTTCATATCTAAAAAGTTCAATTCATGTTCGATCACTAAATTAGAGAGTTTGTCGTGGAGAACGAATTTCTTGATAAAATGGAAGACAATACGGTTGTCCATATATTTGTAGTCCGTTTCATGCAACGAATTTTGTCCTCTAATAAAGTTTTCTAGTAGAAATTGAATTAGAATCGACACCCTTTTGCATCCATTGCATGCATTCACATGGAATTACATCATATGCATTAGATTTCATGAGAAGACCCTGATTAGTTGAAGTTATTTCAGCATTAACTTGGACACTGGCAAAACCAAAAGTCCCTACGATACCCGAACCAAAGTAATGGATAAAGGATTAGAGAAGTTGGAACAAATGTAGAAGGAGATGCAAAAATAGATGCAGGCACAAATACAGGAGCAGCTTGCTAAGATCCAGCAGGATATGATGGACAAAATGATGGAATCGCAGAGAAATATGATGACTCAGATGATGCACCTGTTGAAGGGGTTTATGGATAAAGGAAAAATCCCCATGGTTAATATTGAGGAGAATACTAAGTATCATTAATACCCCAGGATTTTACTCCACCACAAGTGCAAACACTACCTGAAGTGACTGTACAAAGGCCATCTATCACAATCAGGCCTCAACAATTCCATGCTGATGCTTCAGTAAACCTCCAAATTGGCCCAGGTTCAAGAAATAATCCAATCATTACTAATGTCACTGATATGGATGAAATAGCGGAAGAAGAGAGGACAAAATTAGAATTTCCAAAACAGCTAGAAGATAGATATAAATGGTTGGAGGAGAAGTTTAAAGCGATCGAAAATGTTGATAACTGTTACGAATTGACGCCAAATATTTAAGCTTAGTCCCAGACTTGGTGTTCCCATACAAGTTCAAAATGCCTAAATTTGATAAGTATAATGGGACAAGTTGCCCCGAGGCTCATATTACCATGTTTTGCAGAAGAATGATGGGGTACATTAATAATGACCAACTATTGATCCATTGCTTCCAGGATAGCCTGGTGGGAGCAGCAACCAAATGGTATAACCAATTGAGTCGTGCTAGAATTAGTTCATGGAGAGATTTAGCCCAAGCATTCACAAAACAGTACAGTCATGTGACAGACATGACTCCCGATAGAATTACTCTTCAAAACATGGAGAAAAGGGCGAATAAAAGTTTTAGACAATATGCGCAGCGGTGGAGAGAGGTCGCCATCCAAGTCCAGCCACCACTTCTGAAGAAAGAGACCACAATGCTCTTTATTAATACACTGAAGGCCCCGTTTATCACTCACATGCTAGGGAGCGCTACGAAGAGTTTCTCAGACGTCATAATGACTGGAGAAATGATTGAGAATGCCATAAAAAGTGGAAAGATAGAGGCAGGAGAAAGTGTCAAAAGATCAGCCCGAGAAATAGGGAAAATGAAGTGAACAGCTTAAGCAAACGTTTCAAATCAGTCACTGCAGGTCAACCGAGGGCTGTGACCACTAGTCATCAGGGCTCATCAAAACAAGAATCTAGTGCAAAGCAACTCCAGTTTACACCAATTCCAATGACATATAGCGAGTTGTATCAAAGCCTATTTGATGCACATGTGGTGGCTCCTCATTACATGGAACATATACAACCCCTATACCCCAAATGGTATGATTTGAATGCTCAATGTAAGTATCACGCAGGAATAACGGGTCACTCAATTGATAACTGCATTGCATTTAAGAAATTGGTAGAGAGGCTTATTAAAATAGGGGTTTTGAAGTTTGATGAGTCGACCAGATTAGTAAGTTGCGATAACTGAAGGAGGGGGCAAGAGAGTTGCGATTCCTTAAAGAAGTCATCAGAAGCCTAGAAATCGGGAAGTCAAAACACCAATGGCATATCCAAAGAGTGAAACAAGGAATAAAAGTTTTCCAAGCATCGGCTTTTATGTACTTGAGAGTGCTTTGAATAATAAGACTCTGGAAGAGACATGTATTTTTAAGGCTAATCTAGAGTAATATTCAAAACATGCTTATTACTTTCAGCCTAGAAGTAATAAGAGTTATTTTGTGAAATAGACTTGTGTTCAAAATCCTTATTTCAATAAAATGAATCTTTTTGAGCAAATATTTTTATTCTTTACATCTCATACTGTACATTCTTTGGTTTTTTAGAATATTCTTTCATTCTTTGTTCATTACCATACCATACAAATAATCATCCTTAGAATTATTTATTCTTTGCATTCTTTATAATCATCCTTAGAATTATTTATTCTTTGGATTCTTTGCCTTCGTGCATAGGTACCCAGATATGAACGACGTGAGCGACGTTGTTACTGACTCCCTTTTTGAATGAGATATGGGTCTAGGGATCTAAAGACTTTGAAGATGACAGAGATCGTAGCCTATCTTTTGATTTGTTAAAGATGGTAGAACAAGATGAAAATAGACTCCACCTTACAAAGGGTCAGTGGACATTGCAAGTTTATGAAAGGGGCAAAGATCAAAGCCTAATTCACAGCAGAAATAAGGCAAGACATCATCAAGCTATTTTCAAGAATTTAAGATGTTTTCGCACGATCATATCAAGGCACGCCAAACTACTGAAACATGGGGATGTTGCTATGGTTGGAACCCATGTTAATGGTTCCACAATGGCCAGGCTAATCAAGAGGATCGGGCTACTAGTTTACCAAGAAAGGGAAATTGCATTAGTTACGCCATAAATGCCAAATTGAGGAAAACAAGACTTATGTGCCTCCTACATTTTTTGGGCATAGATATTATGAGGCCGATCTCGTCCAAAGCATCTAGCCGACACAATTCATCTTTGTGGTTGTCAATTACTTCACTAAGAGGATGAAGGTCACTTCATATGCCAAAGTTGCAAAGTCAATAGTCATCAAATTCAAATTCAAATCCAAAATCTAAATCTAAATCCAAATTCGAATTCAAATTCAAATCCAAAAAAATGGCAATAAAGAATGTCAGAAAGAAACATAATTGCACAATGTCAAAGAATTACAGTCTGTTCAAAGAGCAGACACCATGTCAGTGCAGCAAAGGCAGCCAAAAACCATTCAAAAATTTTTAAAATGACTGAGACTTGTAAAGGTTGGCATAGAGAAGTTACCATTTACCCTCTATGTTTCTTGAACGTTGTCCAGGACCTTCACCGGGGCATGTTTCCTATTAGTTTATGAAAGAGAAGCAATTGTTGGAAGTTAAGGTTCCTTTTCTCCGAGCTTTGATTGATTTAAGAATTGGATAAAGCAGAATGTCTCTAGTAAGCTTGATTGAAAGTATTCATTATGGTCGAATGTATCAAAAATAGATGATACGAGCTTATGAAAAAAAAGGTTCGCTCAAGAGAACTTTAGGATGGGACCTAACATTAAGATGGATTCTTCTCATCCAAAAGGACTTCAGAGGCAAATGCCAAATATAGGAAAACCTTATGTAGAGAAGAAGGCTCATTTTGGAAGATCATTAACTTTGACCAAGATGGATGGCAAGGACATGCTCAAGCTAGAGTTCAGATTTCAGTCTAAAAGAAGAGGCTAAGGTGAAAACCCGCGAAAGGGCACTTTGAGACCATAAGAAAATCACAAAGAAGAAAGAAATGGAGAGGCCAATGCCAAAACCCGCAAAGGGCGCTTTGAGATCAAAGGGATTTGAGTTGAAAACCCGAAAAAGCTCAAATTTTGTTCGAAAATGGGGCATACAGTATTCTTGTTATACTTGAATTAACAGTGAAGAAGTATGCTGCGTCTTGGGGCATCGACAAAGTACTCCGGATCCCCAAATGCATATCAAGCTTAAAATGGTCCTCAAGAAGTTGGTACAGAGAAGCTCAGGCTGCGATATCTAGGGCACCTAGTTTCTATTTTACCCATTTTAAATTTGTTATTTGTGATTATATTATTCTTTTCAAAATATGTTCACAATAAATTTCCTTCTTGATTGCGATTGCTATCTTTGCTTAGCTTATTTGTTTCGAGCTATGCTCCTAATTAATTTTCTTCTTGTCCATGGTTATGATCTTTTTCAGGTATTTTGCATTGAAATAACGATTAGTGGACTAATAATATTTTCATAAAATGAGTTTCACATATTACTCTGGAAACTTTTGAATAATACAAGAACTCGAAATAGGACTATTGTTTTAAAACTCACCAAGTTTAAGGAAAAGTCTAAGTTGAGGCTATCTCATTGGATTTTCTGTTAAAAATAGTTGGTGATACAATCTTGACGAAAATGGGTAATCATGCATACACATCTGGTCGGGTCACCCGAGGAGTGATCAATAGATGGAAGCTAATACAGATCCTATACCTTTGAATAGTAATGAGATGGATTGAAGAAGAAACAAATCTTACATTTTAGAGTCACAGTTGGATGGATTTAGATCTTATACCCCTAAGTCACAATGAGATGAACCCTGAAGTTGCAGTGAGGCATATTTATTTTCTCGAGTTTTCTGTCAAGAATACCAGCCGAACAAGATGGCAGCATGATACGTTAGTGATAAAGCTCTGATAAGCAATGAGCGATGGCAACCTTAAACTTTTAAAAATGGATCATTCTCATGAAATTCTGCATTCATGCAAAACACATTTAGTTAGGAGCATTAGATTCATGTCGATCATTGCATCCTAATCATTGTAGGAAATCATTCTCATGACATTCTGCATTCATACAAATGTCATCCATAAGACACATCTATTTAGGGGCATTTGATTCATTTCGATCATTGCATCCTAATATTTGTAAAAAGACCATTTGTCATGACATTCTGCATTCATGCAAATATAATACATTTAGTTAGGAGCATTAGATTCATTCCGATCATTTCATCCTAATCATTATAAGAAATCATTCTCATGACATTCTGCATTCATACAAATGTCATCCATAAGACACATCTATTTAGGGGCATTTGATTCATTCCGATCATTACATCCTAATCTTTGTAAAGAGACCATTCTCATGACATTCTACATTCATGCAAATGTTATCCATAATACATCTAGTTAGGAGCATGAGATTCATTCTATTCATTACATCCTAACCATTTTTGTATAAGCATAAACAACAAAATTGATTTTACAGGACAGGTCCCCTAGAGGACGTTGTCGCAACGTCGATGAATTCGAAGATCTTGCCTTCCTGAGCGAAGTGGATCGAAGATAGCATATCGGCAATCCTAAAGTTGCAGGAGCAGATCGGAGACATCAGTCCTATCACCCTGACCAGCAGTGGAATAGGTCGAATATAGTAGATCTTGTCACCCTCAGCAGTAGGGAACCAAGATCGAACGGCAAATCTTGTCTCCCTAAGCAGTAGTGGAACAGATTTAAGCCACCAGCCCTATCTCCTTGACCAGTAGTGGAATAGGTCGAAGATTGTAGATCTTGTCACCCTAAGCAGTAGTGGACCAAGATCAAATGGAAAATCTTTCATTCCTGAGCGAAGCAAATCGAAGATACAAATCATATCACCTCGAAGTCCCAGTGGAGCAGGTTGAAACTACAAATTCCTCCTCCCTGAGATTACATTGAGGATCAACCAATATTTCTGAGAAGTTTCAGTGAGAAGATCAAAATTTCAAATCTCTTCCTTTGGATTCTTATCACCTCGAAGTCTCAGTGGAGCAGGTTGAAGCTACAAATCCCTCCTCCCTGATATTACATTGAGGACCAACCAATATTTTCAAGAAGTTTCAGTGAGAAGATCGAAATTACAAATCTCTTCCCTCTGGATTCTTATCACCTCGAAGTCCCAGTGGAACAAGTTGAAGCTACAAATCCCTCCTCCCTGAGATTACATTGATGATCCATCCTTATTTCCTTAAAGTTTCAGTAGAGAAGATTGAGGTTACAAATCTCTTCTCCTTGATATTCTGCTGGAGCAAGTTGAGACATCATTTTCCATACCCTGGAAGACGCAGTGCCAAGAAGTCAAGATCTTACAAGACCAGGCAAATTTGGCCCTCTTTAAAGTCTTTGCTTCATTCTCGTTACACGACAATGAGCAAGAGGGCGACTGTAAGAGCCCAAATTCACCCGGGCCTGTCAGATTAAACCAAAATACAACAAACAGAATAAAACAAAAAAGTCATTAACAGTCTATTAAAAATCCAATAACAACCCAATGTCCAATTCATTTTTTACAAGTACCAGGGCCCAAATTGAATAAACCCAGCCTACCTAAAATAACCCAGATTACCTAAAATAACCCAGATACAAAATTAACCCAAATCAGAATGGCCCAAATATCCCAACAGTGGGTTTCAATCTGGGAAACCCTAGAAGTTTCAGGAGTCCCTTGCGCCGCAACCCCAGCCAGACGTCTTGTAATGCCCCTTACCCGTAATCCCCATAGGAATCGGGCACGAGACGTTACCGAACAATTTACCTGATCACCACTTAGGCTCAATGTGACTACTCTTCTCGAATCACTTCAACTACTTCACACTCAACCTATGAGATCTCAGTTGTACCTACGAGAACTCTCGGGACCATATTGGAAGTTTTACGGTCCATAAAATTTCTTTTAATCTAAATAGGAAGTGTACACTCGTGTGTGGTCACACACACCCATGTGCTCACACCGTGCCCAAAAACCCCAACATTCTGCCAAAACTCACACAGCTAGGGCACGCCCATGTGAAATGGGGGCACGCCCATGTACCCTAACAACATGCCCGTGTCTTTCGCCCGTGGGAGGTTACTGACTAATTTAGCACAGCCTGGACACACCCGTGTCTTCTAACCATGGAGAGCTACTGACTTGATCCACACGGCCTGGGCACACGCCCATGTTACTACCGTGTGTCTTACACGGTTTAACCACGCGGCCGTGGACTTCACCCGTGGTCTATTCTAATTAGTAATAATAAGGTGCAGGGTTAGCACGGCCTAGACACACGCTTGTGTGTCTACCCGTGTGGCACATGAAGGCTATTTGCCAAGCTTCTAGCATCCCTATATCTTACTCTACATGGGTTTATTCAACAAACTAACAAACCTCTCTTAATCCACATGCACTCACATTGATAACATTGAAATTTCATAAATGATAAAATATGTCATCATTCTTGGAAATTTACAAAATTAATGTCTTAGCAAGAGCCAATACACATTTGGTCAAAATAACAAAATAATCTAACTAGTCTAGTCCTATACATGCCATATACAAAATCACTAATCTAATTATATCGAAGTAAGCAGATAGTGTGGGCGGCCTTCTAGTTATCAGCGTATCCCAGCTCGACTCTTAAGCCCTATAAGACAAGGGAAAGAGAGAGGAGTAAGCTTAAAGCTTAGTAAGTTCACATGTAAACAACATAACACTCTAAAATGAATGAACATTTTTATAGCATTATTTGCTAAGCTAAAAATCAATCTACATTCAGTATTAGGCTTACTTATTTCCTCCATTCACACATCCCAATCACATTACAAGCATAATGCATACATTCAATAACGGTTTCCCCTGCACTAAGCATCACAAGATCACTTAATGTAATACATCACCATCTCAAAATACATTACCCGGTGGTTTCGCACTTAGCCCACCATCAGTCTTCAATAGGGTGGTATCGCACATAGCCCACCAAGAAGGTTAATTACGATAATATCGCACACAGCCCACCAAAAGGTTAACAGACGATGGTATTGCACACAGCCCATCGTAATTAAACAACAAGGTGGTATCACGCTTAGCCCACCATCAAAATTTTATATAGCACACCTACCTATCTATTCCATCATTCATACAAGAATTATTCATTAACTACCACTTTCTATCTACTTGAATTATACATGTTCTCAATTATGCTATGCACTGATTAACAACAATAGTGTGCATGTAAAATACATCATTTACATGTAAACTTACCTCGATGCAAAATGTGTTAGCTAGCGATTTACTCGATCACCTTGCCTTTCCCACGGTCAAGGTTGATTCCGCGCTCTTCTTGATCTTTAACAATGAAATTCATTCGTTTAGATCATTCTATGATCATAATACATCAAACTCTACACTTGGGCAAAAATTACCATTTTGCCCTTATACATTGGCAAAATTACGATTTTGCCCCTAGGCTCGTAATTTATTTTTCATCACATTTTCTCAATAAACAAGTATAGATGAACATTTATTACTCTTAAAACTACTCACCATTTCAACTATTTCATGCATTTATGACACAAACTAAATCTTTGCATTCAAGTCCTATTTAGGTGTTTTCATGCTAACACCTTTAACAAAAGTTGTTTCTCACTTCCCTCACATTCATTTTCTTCCATGAAAACTCAACTAACAACATAAATACTCTCATGGCAAGTCCCTAAACTTTCACCCATATCTCAAATTAGTCCCCTCATTAGTTAGCTTAAGCTTTGGGGACTCCAAAAACACAAAAATCATCAATTAAAACCACCTAAATCACTTACTAGCAAAGAGATGGCTTGGCTAAAAGTTTTAACTCTAAAATGCCCTATTTCCTCTTCAATTTTTGATAGAAAGAGATGAATGAATAGTAAAAGATGATAGTTTTCTCTTCCCTTTATTTTATTCATCTTTTCTCACCTAACTCATCCAATTTTGACCAAAAAATTAAATGCTCTTGTCTCCCTTATGCACATGGTCGGCCATCACTAGGTAAATGGCCTAATTTCACTTTAAAATCCTCCAAATTACCTTCTATAGCTATTAGGTACCCCTACCTTATAAAATAGAACTTTCGCACTTTATGTGATTTAGTCCTTTTCGAAATTAAGCATGCTATCACTCAAATTGAAACACCAAAATTTTCATGCATCAATATAATTGTGCCTCAACACATAAAATAACATTAAAATAATTTTCTTCGACCTCGGTTCAGTGGTCTCGAACCCACTATTCCTACTAGCCCCAAAATCGAGTTCTTACACGTTTGGGCCCTCGATCCTCACATCGCCACGACGACACCACGTCGCAAGATACGGCCTCAGACGGTTGCCACATCCGCAACAAATTCCTCATCAAAGATCGAATAATGGATTTAACAACACAACAAATAAAAAAAATAGTTGTATTCTTATTTTATTTTATTTCAATTTCGGCCTTTAAAAGGATCGAAACCAACCACCATAAGCCTCTTCACGATTTTTAAATACAAGAAAAAATACCAAAGCAGAGGTATTTGTTAATTTTTTAGTCTATTTTTACTTTGATATATCATACATACATAAAAAGAGCATAAAATATACAAACTTTACCTTGTTTTGCAATCAAAAAAGTCTCAAACACGAAGGGTCACCGCCTACGTTTAGGAGTTTCGGGTTGATTTTTGAGTATCGGGCATTTAGATCCGGGTTTAGAGGGTTTCAAAGGGTTAAAATAGCCCTCCTAGGTCTCTTCGACCACTTGTATCTGATGGCGTAAGCGGAGAGCCGGTGGATCGATGCTCGGAGCCTGGCCGTGTTATGGCCGGAGCTCGAAGGGCTAGGGCTTGTTTCCACAGGATTTTTTTTTTTTTTTAAGGACAGGGTTAAAATGTTTTCTTTTTAACTGATTTTTGGTTTTTATAAGCCCATGATACGTCATCATTTTGGTATGGTCTTTTAATGACCAAAACGGCGTCATATGGGCTGACCCGTTTTGATTCGACCCGATATCCATGGGATCCGCGTGTTTTCTCTAATAGTGGGTTATTTACGAGATTAATCCCTCCGATTTTTTATTCTTTTACAATTTAGTCTAGTTTCAACGCAGTGTTTTGCCTAACTGAAATATTTGCAATTTTAATCCCATTAATTTATGCGCATTGTATTTTAGTCCTGTTTTCAAATTTCATTTTAATTTATTATTTTTTAGCTCTGTAATTTTGTTCTGATTTCAAGGCAGTCCTTTAATTATTTATTTAATTATTTGTTTATTGATTTCTCTAATCATTTTTTTACTAATATTAAATATTAAATATTTTGAATTGTTTTAGATATTATTTATTTATATGTTATTTTCATTAATGTTATATATATATATATATATATATATATATATATATATAATTGTATTAAATTATTTTTTTTTATGCATATATTATTAATTTCATACTATTTTATATATGCATTTTCTTTTAAATCTATTTATATGTATAGGTATATTTTAAATTTATCTATTAATATAATTTATTTCCTCTTAAGTCCATATTTCAATATATATGTTGTTTATTTCAAAATTATTATATATTATTATTTTCATATATAAATTATTAATATTAAGTTTTATTTCATATATTATAGATTAACATGTTATTTTGTACATTATTTGTTTTGATTTTTGTATATAATATTTATTTGCAAATTCATTTATATCGTTATTTCATATACTAATTATTTTCATCTTTGATGTTGTATTGTGGTTAACACTTCAAACTTATTCATTCAAAGTTTTCATCTAAACAAGTTAAAATATATTTTGAGTTATCATTGAAAGTTTTTCAAGATAAGGTAATACTCGTGCGTTTGGAAATTCGAAGAAATCGTGCCCAATCGTGTTGGGTGTGGTTTTTTGTTTGACCAAATAAACGAATATCCTTTCAAATTTTATCCATATTTTCAAAAGAAGGTATTATTTGTGCGTTTAAAAATTTGAAGAAATCGTGCCCAATCGTGCTGGATGTGATTTTTTGTTTGACCAAATAAACGAATATACTTTCAAATTTTATCCATATTTTCAAAATAATGTAATATTTGTGCGTTTGGAAATTCGAAAAAATCGTGCCCAATCATGCTGGGTGTGGTTTTTTATTTGACCAAATAAACGAATATCCTTTCAAATTTTGTCCATATTTTCAAAATAAAGTAATATTTATGTGATTGGAAATTCGAAGAAATTGTGCCCAATTGTGTTGGGTTGTGGTTTTTTTTTTGTCCAAATTGTCGAAACATTTTTAAATCGGGTTTTGAAAAATGAAAATCGACTTTAAAATATGGAGTCGCCAGTGATCCCTTTTTGTTTAGGTGTGATCAGGTCACCTATAAAAATGTTTTGGTCTGCAAAATTTGAGAAAACGGGTTCGGGAGTCGGTTACGTGCAAGGAAGGGTTAGCACCCTTGCAACGCCCAAAGTTGATGCCAAATTTATTAATGTTGTCCTAATGTCGAAAACTTGAAAACATTTTGGGTAAAAAATTTAAAAACAAATTCGTTAAATTGGGACTAAATCTCAAGATTAACTCGTTTCAAAGGAATAAAAAGTATCATACCCAGCACGTTAGGATATAATACCTTTATACTTTGACATTGAGATCATCTTTGATCTTCAAAACATATGGAAAGGGTATCTGGTTATTTAGTTGAACGAAAAAATCAACACCCAACACGTTAGGATGTAATTTTCTGTACTTCTAAACACACAAATATTGCCTTATTTTTAAATATGCAAGTTTAAATCGACTCAAAATGCATTTATTGAATTACTAGATAATGAGAGACAAAAATATAATACAGAATTATAATGCATGAATACGAATTTGCATAAATGAATAACAAAGATAACCGTAAGCACATACAATTTGAAATATACGACATCGATAATTTCACAACGCATCATATAAATAACATATGTACATAAAAATAATAATATAGGGAGGTGTTGGGAATAAATCATAATTTAAAATGGGATCTTTAAAATAACAATTGTATATACTTATATAGATTTAAAATGGAACATATATATAGATTTTAAAGGAAATACATACATAAAATTATATGACTAATAATATATACATAAAATGAGGCAATTTTAATATAAATTATATATGTACATATATATAAAGTAATAGTACATAAGAGTAATTAAGTTAAATCAAATATTTATATAATGAAAAAAGTGCAAATGAGCATAAACAAATTAAGATATCGTAAAATCTATTTTACCAATAATTTTATTAAAATAGCTTCTCAAAAGTATATAATAAATTTAATACCATAAAAGCGATAAAGGTTATAAACAAAAACTAAAAATGCTCAATTGGAATGAAAACAAAATTTAAAGGCTATTTTGTAAAATAAAAAAAACATTTAAACACATGCGAGGATCAAACTGAAAGATGCGTAAACTATCAAGGACTTAACTAGCAAATATTTTCGAAGTTTGAAATTGGACTGAATTGGAAAGGCACACAAATCATAGAGATAAAATTAAAAAAACTAAAGAAAATGTATAACAGATCTAATTAAATAACAACATAAAAAGAGAAGGACTACATGCGCAAATTAACCCTTTTAAACCAAAACACGCGGATCCTCCGGTTCTCGGGTCAGGTCGAATCGGGCAATAGATCAAGGCCTATACGACGTCATTTTAAGGCTATTAGAATGAGCCAAAACGGCGTCGTTTTACTTAACGCATAATAACCCCTAAAACAGGCTTAAAACACTTAACCCATTTCCCCCTTTTTTTTTAACAAAACCAAAATGAACCCTAGTCCCTTTCTTTTCTCGGTACCGCGAAGGAAGCGAAACCTTTGGCCACTCCAACGCCACGATGAACAACGAGGAGTAACCGATTTAGGCCCCGATGGTTTTTGTTCAAACCGGACCGAGTGTCTTCATATTCGAGACCTCAAAGGACCTCTTTGCTTCGATTGCAACGAAGAAAGTCGTCATCGCCTGTTCATCTTACAAAGGTAAATGTCTCCTTTTTCTTTACCCTTGAGCACTCCCAAATAAAGACCCCAAAAACCAAAGAAATGGTATATTGAAAGCCGAAAAAGAATCACCTTTTCAAACTGGATTCAAAATCTCTTTTCTTCTTTGTATTCGGTATGTGTGTAACAATGTCCCGAGAGCTTACATAGGTTGGTTTTTGGGCTTTTTAAAGCCAAAATCTAAAATAAAATAAAAATCAAAATCAAAATACAATTGTTTTCCTTTGTTTTTTATGTTTCTTTAGTCTTCTTGTTATTTGTCTTTTTGTAGGTGTGCGTGCGCACGCATCTGAAAATACGAGAGGCGCACGAAGTTCGTCTGATGGCGACGTGGCGTGGCACGTGTGGAGAGGGAGGCAGTCCAAACGCCTGGCTAGGAGCGCGTGGGGACATGCGCGATGGAAACTCAAACGCCGGTTGAGGGTCATGACCTTTGAGTATTCGGAAGGTCTCTGGGTTTCGCTTTGATTTGCTTTATGTTTTGGGCCGTTTGGGCCCCAAAATTTTGTGTCTAAATTTGGGCCTTGTAGAAAGAAACTATTAAAGGACTGCTTGGATTCTTGTAATTATTAGACCGGATACTATTGGATTTTATTATTTGGGTTGGCTTTTAAAATGCTTTTGGTTTTTTTTGTTTTTTATTTTTTGGTTGGTTAATGGTAGAAAATTAGGCATGCTACACCGCCCTCTTTACTTATTGTCGGTAACGGAATGGAGTAAAGACTTCAAAAAAGGCCAATTTTTTCCTGGTCATGTCTCTTTCGATGCTTTTCTCCTTGAGTAGCTTGTTCCATCCGTTGCATCTTGAGGGCCCGAACCGACGCTCGATCCACTCAAAGAAATTAGACTTGTAGCTTCAATCTGCTCCACTGCAAACTCAGGAAGACAAGATCTGATAATTTCGATCTGCTCCCACAACTTTGAGAATGCCGATCTGATGTCTTCGATCTACTCCTACAACTTCAGGATTGCCAGATTTGACATCTTCACTTGGCTCCACTGCAAACTCAAGGATGCCAGACTAATATCTTCAATCTGCTCCTGCAAACTCAGGATTGCCAGATTTGCTATCTTCAATCTGCTCCTGCAAACTCAGGATTGTCAAATTTGTTGTCTTCAATCTGCACCTATAACTTCAGGATTGCCAGATCCACCATCTTCGATCCACTTCGCTCAGAAAGGCAAGATCTTCAAATTCACCGATGTTGCGACAACATCCTCTAGGGGACTTGTTCTGTAAAATCAATTTTGTGTTTATGCTTATGCAAAATAGTTAGGATGCAATGATTAGAATGAATCTAATGCTCCTAACGAAATGTATTGTGGACGACAATTGTATGAATGCAGAATATCGCGAGAATGGTGTTTTTACAAAGATTGGGATGCAATGATCGGAATGAATCAAATGCCTCTAAATGGATGTCTCTTATGGATGACATTTGTATGAATACAGAATGTCATGAGAATGATTTCTTACAAAGATTAGAATGCAATGATCGGAATGAATCTAATGCTCCTAACTAAATGTGTTTTTGCATGAATGCAGAATTACATGAGAATGATCCCTGCTTAAGGTTGTCATTGCTTATTGTTAATCAGGGTAATATGCTACCCTCTTTGTTTGACTGGTATTCTCAATAGAAAACCACGAGAAAACAAATATTTTGTTCAACAGATTTGCCCCACTGTAACCTCAGGGTCCATCTCATTATGGCTTAGGGGTATAGGATATGAATCTTTTCCCATCTATCCCACTACGACTTTGAAATGTAGGATTTGCTTCTTCTTTAGTCCATCCCATTTCTATTCAAAGGTATAAGATCCATATCAGTTTCCCTCTATGCCACCACAACTCAAGGGTAGAGGACTGTAATTTGTTCAATCGACTGATCGCTCTCCAGGTAACCCAATTAGATGTGTATGCATGATGCTCGCGTGAATGCGGAATATCAATATTTCGAAAATGAACCCCCATTTTACACTTGGGTTAACGATGCCCACTGACGCAATATCTTGTCACCATTTTGACAAAAATCGGAAAGGTAGTCTCGGTCTAGACTTTTCCTTAAACTTGGTGAGTTTTAAACAATAGTCTCGTTTCAGATTCTTGCATTATTCAGAAGATTCTAGAGTAATATGCGAAACTCCTTTTATGAAAGTATGATTAGTCCATTAATTGTTATTTCAATGCAGAATGCCTGAAAAAGATTATAACCATGGACAAAAAGGAAATTAATTAGGAGCATAGCTTGAAACAAATAAGCTAAGCAAAGATAGCAATCGTAATTAAGAAGGAAATTTATTGTGAACATATTTTGAAAAGAACAATATAATCACAAAATAGAAACTAGGTGCCCCAGATATCCAGCCTGAACATCTCTATTCAAACTTCTTGAGGACCATTTTGAGCTCAATACGTGTTTAGGGATCTGGAGTACTCTGTCGATGCCCCAAGACGTAGCATACTTCTTCATTATTAATTCAGGTATAGCACGACTGCTGTATGCCCCACTTTTGATCAAAATTTGAGCCGCCCTTTTCGGGTTTTCAACTCAAATCCCTTTTGGTCTCAAAGTGCCCTTTGCGGGTTTTCACATTGGCCTCTCCTTTTGCTTCTTTTTCTTTTCCTATTTTTTAAATTCTTTTTATTGAATCTAAATTCTCCGGGTCCATTTTGGTCAATGTTTGCAGAACAGACTTTTTTCACTACATAAGGTCTTTTCTCGTTTGGCCTCTATTTTCTCTAAAATCCTTTTGTATATGAAGGATTTTCTTCAATATCTGGTCACCCTTTGAGAATTTTCTAGGATGAACCTCTTTGTCGCAAACCCACATCATCTGACTGTAATGGATAGCTATTAACTTTTCCTCACAAATTTGATTGATCACATCGGGATTGGATCCATTCTGCCTTATCCAACTTCAATTCTAATAAAACTCGAAAAAAGGGATTTTGACTTCAATGGGCAAAACAAATGAGAAATGTTGCCCCGATGACATTCCTGGCCAATGTTTGATAAGCATAGAGGATAAATAGTAACTTTTGTATACCAATCCTTACAAGTCTCGGTGTTTTTTTTTATCTTTTATTTTTTTTTGGCTGCCTTTACTGTGATGTGGCACCTGATCTTTGAACATACCGCAAACTTTTGACATTGTACGGTTAAATATGCTCTTTTCGATATTTCCCCCTTTTTTTTGCTGGTATTCTTTCTTTCCCTTTTTTTCTTTGTTTTTTGTTTTGATGACTATTGACTTTGTAATATTGGCATACGTAGCGACTTTTACCATCTTAGTGAAGTAATCAACATCCACGACAATGAATCGATGTTGGCCAGAAGCTTTTGATGAGACTGGATTGATAACAATCATGCCCCATATATAGAAAAATGGAGGAGGCACATAAGTCTTTTCTTTCTCAATTTGGCATTTGATGCAATTTCCCTTTCTGGGTAGACCGGTAGCCTAAACCTCATGATTAGCCTGACTATTGTAGAACCATTATCATGGGTTCATTAAACACCAATCTTAACAGCATATCCACGTTTCAGTAGTCTAGCGTGAGAAAACATCTTGAATTCTTAAAGATAGCTCAATGATTGTTTCGCCTTGTGATGAATTAGGCTTCGATATTTGCCCCTTCTTAATCTTGCAACATTCACTAACCTTTTGCAAGGTAGAGTCCATCTTGTTTTACCATTCTTAACAAATCAAAAGATATGCTACGATCTCTGTTATCTTCAAAGTCCTTAGATCCCTTAGGCCCATATCTCATTCAAAAAGGGAGCCAGTAACAACGTCACTCCTGTCATTGATATCTGGGTACCTAGTTACAAAGGTGATCCCAAAGAATAAATGATTCTAAGGATGATTATTTTTATGGTATGGTCATGAATAAAGAATGAAAGAATATTCCAAGAAGAAAGAATGTACTGTATGAAATGTAAATAATGAAAAAAATATTTACTTAAAAAGATGCATTTCATTGAAATAAAGATTCTGGATACAAGCCCATTTCACAAAAAGATTCTTGTTGCTCCTAGGCTTAAAGCAACAAGCATGTTTGAATATTGCTCTAAATTAGCTTTAAAATACAAGGATTTTTTCCACAATTTCATTGTTCAAAACATCCCAAGTAAAGGCAGAAGCTTGGAAAAGTCTACTCCCTGGCTCACTCTTTAGATACGTCATTAATGTTCAAGTTTGTCAGTATCATGTTTTGCACTAGAGCCCTGCACTTGATGTACTCCTAACCTCATGCCCCCATTTATCATGGTACTCACAATAGTTATCCCTTTAACAGCATGGTTAAGTAACGAATTTTCTGCACCCGAGGGGTCATCGATTCTTATAACTCCTATTTTGATGAATCTTTCAACCAGCTTCTTGAAAGCAAGGTAATCTTCTATTGAATGTCCTTTAATCCCGGCATGGTACTCACATTGGGCATTCGAATCATACCATTTGGGGTATGGGGATTGCATTGGTTTTAGGTAATGAGGAGCTACAGTGAAACACCCCAAACCCAGCCCACAAGCCTTGACCGGATCTGGCATGCTTCTAAAGAAAATCCATACAAATCTTGTTTGAAACTTTGCTAAAAACTTGTATATTTTTTTTGAATAGTCTTTGATTTAGGTTGGGCTCGAATTAAGAACCCGTGTTGATAACGTGTTAAAAACAATTTAATAATTATACTTAAGAAAAATTTAACTTTTAAACTTTAAATTCGATGATATTCATATCATACTAAATAATTTAAAAGCATGCATAAACGATTCAATACTTTGGCCTTATTACATCAAATAAAAACCCGAATAATTCAAAACTTAAACATGAATAAAAATAAATTAATCCTTGAGCTTTGCATAGCCACCCTTGAGCTCCTGCCGACCCGATCCATCACTGATCATCACCTGAAAAATAGTCCCACAAGGGGTAAGTCAAACAGACTCAATGTGTACAATCAACACTAAGTCTCAATCAGATTTAGGCATGTCAAATCATACATATTCATATAGCATTTAAATAAAATGATGCAATCCCGACCCAAGCCTAGTTATCCATCCGCTACACGTCACCGCACCAACCATCACACCGTGGGGACTACTAAGTCAACCCTCCATCCGCTACACACCATCGAAGGCGATCATTGCAATTGACGTGCTTATCGCCTTTATAAAATTCGTGGCATAGCCACCGGATACATACTTTGTGTCATGAGACATCATATTCGGATATCGTGGTCTTAGGTCACCACATTCGGATATCGTGGTCTTAGGTCACCACATTCACTTCCCCTTTTCATAATATCCCATATGCCCATGTCATACAAAATCATGCAACATAATGCCTTAGGCCCGATTTCACATTCTTATCATATTCATATAACAAGTCTTATCATACTTATAGTGGGAGTAGGAAAACGTGCCTTAGTAATCATTTACCATAGCATGGTACTTAGCCATATTTTCCACATTCAGTATAACATACATACATATTAAATAAAGCCTTAAACTTATTAAGAAATAGTGTAAATACACACCGATTAACTTAGCAATTCACTCCAAATCCCGAAAATCCAATTCTCGCTTTAGATTTTTAGTGCCTATATTCGGTCAATCCCATTCATATTAGTAAAGCCATTCGCTATAAAACCAAATCTCACTAGGATTATAACTCAAAACTTACCTTGGTGCCGATTTGCCTATCACTCAAATCCCGAAAACTTTGTAATGCTTTATCCTTGCAATCGGCTAGCACCCAAATCACCTTATAAGTTAGTTTTCGGCTTTTGAACATGTAAGAAATAGATATAGATATCACAATAGGCCTTGGCCGAGTGTACATATGGACTTACCTTGTGGATCTAAATCCCGAAAACACCACTTGACTATGGAGATGTCGAAATACCTATGGCCACATGTTAGATCCAATTTTCCAATCATTAAATCACAATAGAATGGCCTATGGCCGAACCTTATATTTACTTACTTTAGATCTTAAAATCCTGATAGATCCCTTCCTTGTAGTCGACAATAGGCAAACAATCCCCGAGAGGTCCCCCTAATGATGAAATCGGTTACACCTTCTTCCTGGCACCATAGAGATTCGGCTTAGAGACTTAATGAACAATCGGCTATGGTCTTGAAACTTATCTTCGGCTTTTGATTGGGGTTTGTAAAAGGAGAAGAAGAAGATTTACAATGGAGATTCGGCTTAAATGAAAGAGTATGGGACTTGAGAGAAATCGACAATGGTGATCTTTTTAGGGAGAAAAGATTTCGGCTAGGCAAGAGTTGAGAGAATTAAAAAGAGAAAGATGAATATTTTCTTTGATAATTTCGGCTATCCCCTTCTACTAGTTTAGCCGAAATTACTAAGCTTAGTGTCCCTTACTTGGCCATCACTTCTCCATATTTTCCTCCTTTATCATTTTGTTTAAAATTAATAAAATAATCCTTCAATTATCCATCATTTATCTCTTCAAAACTCATTCAAAATAATTTGAATTAAACAAATCTTTATCCCTTCCTTCCAAATTGAAAATTAAAATAAAAATAAGCTTTATCCTTATCTTTTGGAAGCCCATGCCGTCAACTCCTTCCAACTCTACCTTGACGCAAAAGCAAAATAAAACACTCCTTGCTACTCACAAGCCTCGAACTTGAGACATGTTGGAGCCTTTGGGCGCAAGTCGCAGTAACGCCTGTGCCACTTTGCCAAGGCCTTTTTGTAACAAACTCCCTGAATTTCTTTTAAAATCTCCTTAGCCCACTTCCCTTCTTGACGAAAGAGTAAAATAAAACACACTTATGTCAGCAAGACTCGAACCCACGCCCTTCTCCCCCGCTCATGGCGTCATTCACCAAGGCCCTAAGTGGTGCCTTGCGCCCACTTTACCAAGCCCTCTTTCATGTCCAAAAGCGCCCATAATTTTCCTTAAGGCCTCCGTAGCCCAATTCCCCTTTTTAACGCCAAAAATAAAAGCTTCCAAGTGTCATTTCTGCATCTCGAACCTCCTCCCCTTGGCACTCCATGTGACGCAACCTTCTATGCCCCCTAGAGTAGCGTCCCAAGCCACTTTACCACATGACTTCCTTGTGTTATAAATCCCACGCAAATATCCTTAAAGCCTCTTTGCCTAGTTTCCTCTTTTCACTTAAAATTCCAATATTTTTCCAATGCATTTTCCCTATCTCCTAAGGTTCTTCAAACCCTTAAACACACTCACCCACAGCCTATTAATTCATGGATTATGCGCCAAATGCATAACCCTAATCTGATATTACAGTTCTACCCCTTAAAAATTATTTCATCCTCGAAATTACTTACTAACCAATCTATTAATTCATGAATTATTTCCTATGCGCAATTCAAATGCATAACCCTAGCTCTATAATAAACAAGGCATATTACATAAGAAACTTACCCGTTGTCACATCCGGCACATCACTCTCTATATCAAATAAGCTCGTATAACCTTCAAAGACCTCCACTTGGTGCTCCACGACCTAGGAATAGGTGTGAACTAGAGTTTCTCTAAGTTCGGTCTTGAATTTGGTTTTTCTCCTTAGGTCTTTTGACCAGATAATCCCCTGCCTTCTTCCAACATTCGCCTTTCTTGGTCCCACATTTACTATAAACAACCTTGAATGGCCCTTGATATACCCACTTTGCTCATTCCTAGATGGCCTTGACGATCCAAATCCTCTTCATTTTGATCGAGTTCCCTCGCTCCTTCCTCTTTGGCCTTTTCCCATTAAAATCCACTCTCCAATAACCTTTCCTTTCCGTCTCTGTTGAGCCATGAACAATTGGATTAATTTGATCATCCTCTTGCTTCCTTCAACCCCTCGAGAAGCCTTCGATCAATATAATGAGGCATCACTTCGACATATGGGGTCTAATAATGATGGGTACCCCATGTGAGCACCATCCCGCACCGTGAGCCACCATTGATATGACTCATCGCGAGAAGCGACACCAACCCTTGAGTTGGGATACTTATTGAGCTCAGAATAATCGATGACTTCATCATCATCCACACCGGGTACCACCGGGTCACTCCTTTTCCAAGCCCTCCGACTAGTAATTGCCTTAATTGGCGCATCATATTCATTTGATCTTGCATATCCCATTGAATTTTGGCCAATTCCATCTTGCATCAAGATGGTTGCCTTTTCGCTTTAATCTAACGGGTTTAGACACCTTCATTCCATGTTTTCACGATCACGTGTTACGAATAATTTCACCTAATTAGGGACCTTATGTGAAAATGCAATGCAAATGATGTAATGCAATGCATGAAATGCAAATGCATGAAATGCAAATGCATGAAATGAATGCAAGGAGAAAGAGAGACATTGATTCTAAATTCAATTCCATTAGAAGAACTTCTCTAGAAAGCAGATTTCTTTACATAAAATGGATTACGTATACGACTTTGTCCTCATAGTCCAGGTGAAAACATCGATCTTCTCCTTCATATCCGGACGTTGCAGTCAAATCCTTCAAATCCTCTCAAAAGATATCTCTTTTATTTCCACTTGGCTTGATTCGGGTCGTGGTTCGCTGCTCACTTATCCCTTGCGATATTGATTAGCTTCTTTAAGAAAATTGAGGCATGACAGCTCTTTTCAATTTAAATCTTTCGGGCAAGGTTTTGCATTCTTCCACGGATTATCAACTTTCTTCTATTGTGTTTACTCAGACCATATCTGGACAACCGCATTATAATCCACTTTATCAAGAAATTTGTTTTCTTATGACAAACTCCTCTATTTAGCAATCGAATTACTAATCAACATCTCCTTTCTATGATGCAATGCAGAGCAATGTAATACAAACATAAACACAAAACACGGTTGCACGAGAAAAAATAAACAACCAAAATAGATTACCTAAATGAGTGATGGCTTTATCTATGGTTAGCTCTTAGGATTCGCTATATGCGGCTTGGTTCTAAAGAATGGGTACCTGAACCAGCAGATTCCTCAATCCTCACCCGTTATAGGCTCATATAGATCGAGTTCAGTTCAGGGGAATACATTTCTCTATGGCCATGCGGAGATGAAAATCTCACGAAACACATAGGTACAGATGTATCCCGAAAGTGGTCCACTAGCCCATGCGGAGGTGAAAACCTCACGAAAGCTTAGTTTCTCACTCCCACTTAAAGGTGTAACCACAACGGTTATGCAATGCAATGCCAGAGTATTCTACGAGATTTTAATCATAGCATCAATAAATGCATTAAAAGAAATGTGATTTTTCAAAACTATTTTCCAAGTTTTCAATCAAAAGGAAAAAATTAATCAATCTAATGGCCTGACCCTCAACCAGTCCCCAGCGAGTCGCCAAGTTGTCGAAACCATTTTTAAATCGGGTTTTGAAAAACAAAAATCGACTTTAAAATATGGAGTCGCCACTGATCCCTTTTTGTTTAGGTGTGATCAGGTCACCTATAAAAATGTTTTGGTCTGCGAAATTTGAGAAAACAGGTTCGAGAGTCGGTTACGTGCAAGGAAGGGTTAGCACCCTTTCAACGCCCAAAGTTGGTACCAAATTGATTAATGTTGTCCTAATGTCAAAAACTTGAAAATATTTAGGGTAAAAAATTTAAAAACAAATTTGTTAAATTGGGATTGAATCTCAAGATTAACTCGTTTCAAAGGAATTAAAAGTATCATACCCAGCACGTCAGGATATAATACCTTTATACTTTGACGTTGAGATCATCTTTGATCTTCAAAACATATGGAAAGGGTATCTGGTTATTTAGTTGAACGAAAAAATCAACACCCAACACGTTAGGATGTAATTTTCCGTATTTAAACACACAAATGTTGCCTTATTTTTAAATATGCAAGTTTAAATCGACTCAAAATGCATTTATTGAATTACTAGATAATGAGAGACAAAAATATAATATGTAATTATAATGCATGAATACAATTTGCATAAATGAATAACAAAGATAACTGTAAGCACAAACAATTTGAAATATACGACATCGATAATTTCACAACGCATCATATAAATAACATATGTACATAAAAATAATAATATAAGGAGGTGTTGGGAATAAAACATAATTTAAAATGGGATCTTTAAAATAACAATTGTATATACTTATATAGATTTAAAATGGAACATATATATAGATTTTAAAGGAAATACATACATAAAATTATATGACTAATAATATATACATAAAATGAGGCAATTTTAATATAAATTATATATGTACATATATATAAAGTAATAGTACATAAGAGTAATTAAGTTAAATCAAATATTTATATAATGAAAAAAATGCAAATGAGCATAAACAAATTAAGATATCGTAAAATCTATTTTACCAATAATTTTATTAAAATAGCTTCTCAAAAGTATATAATAAATTTAATACCATAAAAGCAAAGAAAGGTTATAAACAAAAACTAAAAAAATGCTCAATTGGAATGAAAACAAAATTTAAAGGCTATTTTGTAAAATAAAAAAAAAACATTTAAACACATGCAAGGATCAAACTGAAAGACGCATAAACTATCAAGGACTTAACTAGCAAATATTTTTGAAGTTCGAAATGCAGTGTTTAAATTGGACTGAATTGGAAAGGCGCACAAATTATAGAGATAAAATTAAAAAAAAAACTAAAGAAAATGCATAACAGATCTAATTAAATAACAACATAAAAAGGGAAGGACTACATGCGCAAATTAACCCTTTTAAACCAAAACACGCGGACCCTCCGGGTTCTCGGATCGGGTCAAATCGGGCAATAGATCAAGGCCTATACGACGTCATTTTAAGGCCATCAGAATGAGCCAGAACGGCACCGTTTTACTTAACGCATAATAATCCCTAAAACAGGCTTAAAACACTTAACCCATTTCCCCCCTTTTTTAACGATACCAAAATGAACCCTAGTCCCTTTCTTTTCACAGGCGCGCTGCAGAAGGAAGCAGAAACCTTCAGCCACTCCAACGCCATGATGAACGACGAGTAATCGATTTAGGCCCCCCGATGGTTTTTGTTCAAACCAGACCCGAGTGCCTTCATATTCGAGACCTCAAAGGACCTCTTTGCTTCGATTGCAACGAAGAAAGCTGTCCGACTGCCCGTTCATCTTACAAAGGTAAAGGTCTACCCTTTTTTCTTTACCCTTGAGCACTCCCAAAATAAAGACCCCAAAAAACCAAAGAAATGGTATATTGTAAGCCGAAAAAGAATCACGTTTTCAAACTGGATTCAAAATCTATTTTCTTCTTTGTATTCAGTATGTGCGTAACAATGTCTCGAGAGCTTACATAGGTTGGTTTTTGGGCTTTTAAAGCCGAAATCCGAAAATAAAATAAAAAATCGAAATCAAAATACAATTATTTTCCTTTATTTTTTTTTTTTGTTTGCTGGTGCTGCTGATTATTTGTCTTTTTCGCAGGTGTGTGTCGCGTAGGTACGAAGGTACGAGGGGGCGCATGAAGGTCGTACAGCGGCGAACATGGCGCGCGTAGACAAGGAGGCAGTCCAAACGCCTAGCTAGGCGCACGTGGGGACACGCGCGATGGAAACTCAAACATCGGTTGGGGGCCGTGGCACTGGAGTATTCTGGAAGGTCTCTAGAGTTTCTGTCTTTGATTTGCTTTATGTTTTGCGCCGTTTGGGCCCCGAAATTTTAGGTCTAAATTTGGGCCTTGTAGAAAGAAACTATTTAAGGACTTTTTGGATTTACTGTAAATGGACTGGACACTATTAGGTTTTATTATTTGGGTTGGCTTTTAAAATCTGTTTTGGTTTTTTTTGTTGTTTTTTTGTTTTTTTGGTTGGTTAATGGGCCGGGCAAATTGGGCCTCCTATACAAATAACCAAATACCCTTTCAAAATTTCTATTTGATGTGCTTGGAAAGTTTTGAAGATTATCTTGAATTCGAGGACTCAGATTATCGTATCCAATCATGCTGGATGTGATACTCTATTCTTTCAGAATAAGGGAATCTCAATATTCAATCAAGTTATTTAAAATTATAGAATAAAAGAATAAAATTTTAAAATCATTTCAAACTTTTCAACATTAGGACACCAATTAATCAATTTGGTACCGATTTTGAGCGTTGTGAGGGTGTTAATCCTTCCTCGCACTTAACCAACTACCGAACCTGTTTTCTTCTTGAAATTCACATACCAAAATTTATTTTATAGGTGACCCGATCACACCTAAACAAAAAGAATTGGTGGCGACTCCATCTTAAAGTCGATTCTTATTTTTTCAAAACCCCAAAAAATAGTTTTGGCAATCCGCTTTTCATTAAAACGAAAAGGGCGAGTAAACGATTGATTGGTAGAAAATTCTATTTTGAAGCTTGGTAGACTTTGAAGGATTCATTTGAATATGAGGTTCGATATATTTGGATGATATCGATAAGAGATTTGCTGAACAAGATGGAAAGCTTACAGAAAGGTTCAAGGAGATGGGCTATGTAAATTAAATGAGGAAAAGAAGGTAAAAAGTGGCTATATACTAATAGACTGAAAGACTTTATGGAAAAGGAGAAGGATGATAACAACTTGGCTAATATAATCGATATGATATTGGGAACAAAGGGCTCGTGTGAATTGGCTGAAGTTTGGAGATAGAAACACTGATTTTTTCCACAGTCAAGCATCACAACATAAGAGGGGAATCTTATAAGTAGGCTACAGTATGAGGATAGAAGGGAAACAGATGAGGAAGATGAGATGGAAAAAATAGCTTCATCTTATTTTTAGAAGTTGTTTTCGTCAAGAGGGGTGGAAAATTATGAACATCTTTTTTTGGTGTCACATCCCAAAAATCTCGAACCTTCTTTTTGCGACTTCTATGTGAATGTGTGCTTAATTTTTAGTCAGGAGTTTATTATGTGTTAATGGGTCCTTGGTTCGAATCCTAGCTTAGTATTTTTAGGAGTTTAATTTTGTTCTAAAAGGTTAAAAGTGGCGCGAAGATGGACTCTAAGTAGTGTGATCAAAAGAGAAAATATAGGAAGAGGATAGGAGAGCTTATCGTGGAAAAAATTAGGAGATGGGATGCGGATGAAGTGGAGCCAATGGGACTTTAGGGGTTCGACTTTGGGTATTTATAAAGGGTGTCGAATTCTTTTTAAAGAGTTTCCCTTGTTTTGCCAAACCGAATACTTCATTCTTCTCCTTCTTTCTAATTTTTTTCCTCTTTTGCAATTGTCGAATCTTCTTTTCCAAAATTCCCTTGCTCATCATCCTTTCTCTTCTCAAAAGAAATTCCTTTTTGGTTTACCTTTGGAATAACCGAATCTTCCTTTGGCCGATTACTCCTTTGGAGGGGTAAGTATTTCTTTTTCTTTGTTTTGGTTAATATTGATAATACCAATTACTATTTCCTTCACTTCTCCTAATCGATTTTGGGTAGGAAATTAGTATTGAATCTCTTGCTTCATAATTCTGCCGAGTTACTCCTCACATTTCAATTTAGGTAAATATTTTCTTGATTTTAGGCAGTTGGCCGAATGGATATTTATTTTATAAGGATGATTCGTGATGGGCACGAGTCCCCTACTTTTTTGGTTCTAATATTGAAAGATTAATGCAAATTTAGAAAAATTTCGCGATTAGTGGTCAAGGGAAAACTATTAAGGCGTGTCGCATACCGGCAAGGTTATGGTGAGGTTTCGATTTTAGATAAAGTATGAATTAAGCCCATGATTAATTGTTAAGCAATGTCGATTGTTGGTTCGTGATTAAGAGTATTGCAGCACGCATTATTACCAGGTGTGTACAAACACTACATACACGACATCGACAACGGCGAAAAGCTAAAAAGCCAAAAGTGGCTAAATGGGCCGGTGGGCCCTAGGGTTAATATATGTAAATTGTTGATTTATCTATATGGATTGAATTAGTCATGCAGGTTACATGACCTAGAATTAATTTGGGCCTAATGGGCCATATGAATGTGATTGGGCCTAATGGGCCATATGAATGTGATTTGGGCCGATGGGCAATATGAGCGAGTTGGGCTTAGTGGACTTTGTATATGGGGTTAGGCCTAGTATCTGATAACTGCCAAAACATACATAAAACTTAAACACATAATTACAACCATGGACAGTCATAAGGTTGAAGTGTGGTAATGGGTATATGCATGTCTAGGATTGGATCTAGGAAGAGCTTGGTACTTAAGCATTCTCAATGACCCACCTCCTCTTCTCTAGAATCTTACCTGATGCATAGTATCTGTTCACTTTGGCCAACAGGGACTTGTTAACGGACCCAAGTAAGTACTAAATCCATAATACTTAAAAATAACTGAAATGCCCTAATGGCGAAAATGACTAACATACCTCTATGAGTTAAACTTAGGATTTATGGGTATGACATGCTTCATTCATATGATATACTGCATGTGGGTGGAAATTAAGGTACGAAGGAAGAATTTGAAGGTTGCATGGTTACATGACGACCGTGGATCCACCGTTAGCTTTTAAAGCCGAATATATGACTAGCAATTTTACTGCAACGTTAGGTAGTACCGCAATTGGGCTACCATTGCTGTGTAATGGATGGATAGGTCGATTTAGAAATCCCCACAGGTGTATAAGGTTGGAAGGAAAATGTTGTGTAGCAGATGGATTATTGGGGAGGGTTTTTACGGCATTACATCTGTGATATGTTTAAGATGTTGACATTATGACAAGGGCTTTGGCCCAACTGATTGCTTGTATGATATTTGTTTGCTGAGGGTTGTACACAGAGTTTCGAAACTCACTCCCTCTTATATTTTTCTCAGGAAATCCTCAGTAGTCGGTTCGACGAATAGAGGGACTTAGAGGTGACCAGCTAGAAAGACATTTTCATTTTTCTTGATTTTCTTTATAGTTTTAAGTATTTTGATTATTTTAAGTTCAGATTGCAATAAGGCCTCTCTCTGCTTATCGTTACATTAATTACTTTACTTTCTATTGAATTTGTATCAAGTTTTCTGGAAACAATGGTTTTTATTCAAAATTAAGCTTCCGCTGGTAAAAAATTTTATTTTTAATACTTGTTAACTTATAATAAAAAAGACAGATATCCAAATACATACCATTTTGGAAGACAACTATAATATGGGTTCTTAATCAAAATTCTTTAAGAAGGATTTTTAATGAAAACAAAGTTTTCGTAAAAACACTTCAATGTGACACACTGGATTCGGCCATAACGTTGAAAACGGGTTTGAGGTGTTACATTTAGTGGTATCAGAGCCAGGTTGCAAAGCTCGAGCTGTGAAATGGGCCTTATTATTGATTTTAAATATTTTTAGTAGAATACTTAAAAAATTCTTGCTGAGTAGCACACCGAGTCTCCGACATCGAACCAAGTAAGTTCTCTTGATACTTAGTTATTTTGAACTGCTATACTGTAGATAGTGGGCTACTTTTAGAATATGCCTAGAGTAAAACTAAAGCCCATAGGGAACTAAAACTGTAGAGGATTTACGACTGTAAAAATAATGCTTTACTTAACACTCTCATAAGACATCGGCGTAAATATTAGAACTACCTAAAACTTTATAAAAATTTTAATACAGATAATGAGCGCTAGAAGAGATGCAAGGGCCACGGCCGAGGTCGCGAAGTGTTAGGGTTGAGTCATTGGCATCGAGCCATATGTTCAATGTTGAAGTAGAGAGGCTCCACCTCACATGTGGCTAAAACGGGCCGAATGATCGGGCCGCTAGAGAAGAAGCATTGTCACAAGCAATGCTGAGGATTTTGGAAAGGGTCGCTGAGCCCAATAATGGTACTAGAAATCGGGGGTAATTTCGGAGCGACTTGATCTAATGGGGCTGAGATCTTTAAGGGTATTGTTAGCGTAACTCCTAACGTGGTCGAATATTGGATGGAGGCCACAAAAAGATAATGGATGACTTGGACTACACACCGGAATAAAAATTGAAAGGGGCAATCTCACTACTTAGGAAAAAACCTATCAGTGGTGGTTGACGGTGAAGGAGGGCACCCAACCTGAGCAGATTACTTGGAAGTTTTTCAAAACTTCATTCCAAGGGAAGTACATGGTTGCAAGCTATGTTGATGCTAGGAGGAAGAAGTTCTTGAACTTAACCTAGAGAAACAAATCTGTAGCGGAATATGAGGCAAAATTTCTACGCCTTAGTAAGTATGCAAGGGCTATTATGGCAAAGGACTATGAGCGTTGTGTTAGGTTCGAGGATGGTCTTAGAGATAGCCTCAGAGTATTGATAGCTCCACAGAGGGAGTGAGTTTTCTCAGAGTCAGTGAGAAGGCAAAGATAGTAGAGGAGGTAAAATACACTGAGTGCCTAAACCGAGAAAGAGAGAAGGGTTGGAATAAAAAGGAGGCTGAGTCTTCTGGTGTTGGACAAAGGCTTAGGGCTAAGGTCAGAGTTAATGAGCCAATAAGAGCTTAGACTCATTTGGGAATACCACCTTGTACTGATTCGGGGATACCCTGCTGCTAATTCGGGAATACCACCTTGTACTGATTGTGGGAGAGGTCATACAAACGAGTGTTAGAGGAGAACAGGAGCTTGTTTGGGTTGTGGATCCATGACGCATAAGGTCAAAGATTGCCCTAAAAGGCCAGTTCAGGTGCAAGTCGTGGGCTAGGCTAATGTTCAACCACCGGGGTGGTCAACAACCGCCAAAGGGCTGAGGGCAAGCTAAGGGCGATAATGGCAATAAACGTGGACGTGGAGCACCGGGTGGAGGTGTAGACCATGCTGAGGCGAGGCAGCCAACATTTATTTATGCTACTCATCACCATGAGAACGAAAATGCCCCAGATGTGATAACGGGTATGTTTTTAATTCATGAGTTACCTTACACTGCACTAATTGATATTAAGACGCATTCGTATGTGGCATGCAATAAGACTGGGTCTTTGGGTGATATGTTTAAAATTACTGCAAATAGGATAACTATGTTAAGTCCTTTAGGCTAGTCGGTGGAAGTAAATAAATTGTGTAAGGATGCACCCTTAGTAGTTCAAAGGGTTACCTTTTTGCGACTTGATAGAATTACCTTTTAGTGAGTTCAATCTTATATTGGGGATGGATTGGTTGGTGAAACACCGAGCAACTTTAGATTACGCTGCAAAGCTAGTGGTGTTAAGAACGGAGAAGGATGAGGAAGTAGTAGTCATTGGTAAACGTCAAAATTATTTTTCGAATGTGATTTCAGCATTAAAGGCTGAAAAGTTGGTGCGTAAAGGTTGCGAGGCCTACTTGGCTTATATAAGTGATACGGAGGTTAATGGTCCTACTATTAAGGATTTAAGAACGGTTAGCGAATTTCCTAATGTCTTTCTTGATGAACTACATGGCTACCGTCCAATAGAGAAGTAGAGATTAGAATTGAGTTGTTACCTGGTGCGGCTCTGATGTCCATCGCCCCTTATCAGATGGCACCAAAAGAGTTGGTGAAACTTAAGGCATAGGTTCAGGAATTGTTGGATAGGGGGTTTATTTGACCAAGTGTATCTCCATGAGGAGCACCGATGTTATTCGTGAAAAAAAAGAATGGGTCTTTGCGAATGTGCATTAACTACCGACAATTAAATAAGTTAACCATTAAAAACAAGTACCCTCTACCAAGGATCGATGATCTTTTTTATCAATTTAATGGAGCTTCGATCTTCTCAAAGATTGACCTACGTTTGGGTTATCACCATTTGAAGGTCAAGGAGACAGATGTGTATAAAACAGCTTTTAGAACTCGTTATGAACACTATGAGTTCTTGGTGATGCCATTTGGGCTAACAAACGCACGTGTCGCTTTCATAGATCTCATGAACCGAGTTTTTCAACCCCATCTGGACCAGTTCATGGTAGTTTTTATAGATGATATCTTGGTATACTCAAGAGATCAGGAAGAGCATGATGCACGCTTAAGGATTATGTTACAGATTCTAAGGGAGAAGCAGTTATATGCCAAACTTAGTAAGTGCAAATTTTGGCTAAGGGAAGTTACTTTTCTTGGGCATGTGGTATCAGCTGAAGGGATTAGGGTGGACCCTCGAAAAGTTGAGGCAGTATTGGATTGAAAACACCTAAGTCGGTGACTAAAATTCGAAGTTTTCTGGACTTGGCAGGGTACTATAGGCGGTTTGTTGAAAGCTTTTAACTAATTACTGCACCTTTAACTAAGATTTTAAGGAAAGGGGTTCCGTTTATTTGGACGAACAAGCAGCAAGAGAGTTTTGAAAAGCTCAAGAAGGTTTTAACGAGGCTCTTATGTTGATTCAACTAGAGCCTGAAAAGAGTTTACGATTTATAGTGACGCGTCACATGTGGGCTTAGGCTGTGTGTTGATGCAGGAAGGAAAAGTGGTTGCATATGTGTCACGACAACTTAAGACTCATGAGGTGAATTACCCAACCCATGACTTAGAGTTAGCTGCGGTGGTTTTTGCGCTAAAGATATGGAGGCATTACTTGTATGGGGAGAAGTGCATAATTTATTCGGATCACAAGAGTTTGAAGTACCTCCTTACTCAAAAGGAGCTGAATCTTAGGCAACGTAAGTGGGTGATATTATTGAAGGACTATGATTGTACGATCGAATACCACCCTGGCAAAGTGAATGTGGTAGTCAACGCTTTAAGCTCGTAGGGTTATATCGGACTTGGGGACTATGTTAGCCTAGTTAAGTTTGTTTGATGATGGTAGTTTACTAGCTGAGCTTCAAGTAAAGCCGATGTGGGTTGAACAGATAAAGAGTAAGCAATTATTAGATGAGAAATTGGGTTCTCGTTCTAGGCAAGTGAAAAATAAGGAGACGTCAGATTTTGGGTTGAATAGTGAAGGAGTGTTGTGTTTTCGTGGAAGAATGGGTATACCAAAGGATGTTGAACTAAGGCAGACTATTTTGCAAGAGGCACACAGCAGTCCTTATGCTATGCACCCTGGCAGAACCAAGATATACCTGAATTTACGTGAGCTTTATTGGTGGCTTGGACTTAAGTGCGATGTTACGAAGTTCGTAAGTAGATGTTTGGTTTGTCAAAAGGTGAAGGTAAAACATCAATTACCCTCGAGACTACTTCAACCAATAAAAATCCCACTTTGGAAGTGAGAATGGGTTACGATGGACTTTGTTAGTGGGCTATCTTTGACGCCTGCTAAGAAAGATTCAATTTGGGTTATAGTGGATTGGTTGACTAAGACCACCCATTTTATACCAGTCCGCATCGATTACTAATTGCAGAAGCTGGCTAGGTTGTATATGGCGGAGATTGTAAGGTTGCATAGAGTGTCAGTTTCATAATATCAGATAAAGACCCACGTTTCACTTCATGGTTCTAGGGGAAGCTGCATGAGGCGTTGGGTACTAGGTTGAATTTTAGTACGGCGTTCCATCCTCAAACTGATGGACAGTCAGAAAGGGTAATCCAGGTTTTAAAGGATATGTTAAAGGGTTGTGTAATAGAGTTTCGAAATAGTTTGGAAGATTATTTGCCATTAGTTGAATTTGCGTACAATAATAGTTACCAAGCAAGTATTAGAATGGCACCATATGAAGCATCGTATATGGCGAAGGTGTCGTACCCTAACTTGTTGGACAGAGTTGGGCGAACGGCGAGTATTGAGCCCTGAATTGGTAGCAGATATTGAGGATAAAGTAAAGCTGATTCGAGATCGGTTGAAGAAAGCCTCAGACGGGCAGAAATCATATGATGATCTTAGGCGTCGAGAGATTGAGTATGCAGTAGGAGACTTAGTCTTTCTTAAGGTCTCACCATGAAAGAAGGTTTTAAGGTTTGGACGAAAAGGAAAGTTAAGCCATAGGTTTATTGGGTCTTACCGGGTTTTGAAGCGAGTTAGGCCAATCGCTTATCAGCTAAAATTACATTCTAAGCTAAGCCAAATTCACGCCGTGTTTCATGTGTCCATGCTGAGATGTTATCGTTCCGACCCCTCACATGTCGTATCGGTTGAGGAGATCGAGGTTAGGCCCGACCTAACTTTCGAGGAGGAGCCCATGCAAATAATTGGTCAAGATGTTAATGTGCTAAGAAGAAAATCTATCCCATTAGTCAAGGTACTTTGGTGAAATCATAATGCTGAGGAAGCTACATGGGCATCTGAAAAAATTATGCAACGTCAATACCCTCAACTATTTGGATCAAGTAAAATTTTGAGGACAAAATTTCTTTTAAGGGGTAGAGTTGTAACGTCCATAACGTCCGGGCGAGTTTAGAGTGTTACAATTGGGCATTGATCGGTGTGTTTCAATTTATGATAATCTGAGGTTAATAGCACGATATACGAAAAAAATGTGCGAGTGGCACTTAATAAGATGAGTCCTACTAAGGCTCCTAACGATAATGGGTTTCCGGCTTTGCTTTTTTAGAAGTATTGGCCCATCGTTAGAAGAGATGTCACATCTTTTTTGTTTGTGCATTTTAAATGAAGGTATGGATGTTGGCCTGATTAATGTCACAAATATTGTGTTAATTCCGAAGACTACTCATTCTTCGAATATTGGTAATTTTAGGCCCATAATCTTATGTAATGTGCTTTACAAATTGATAGCTAAGGTGATAGCGAATCGTTTTAAAAAGTATTAGAAGCTTGCACTATTAGTGCACAGAGTGCCTTTGTGGCTAGAAGGTTGATTTCAGATAATGTGTTGCTGGCTTTTGAAAGTCTACATACTCAGACAAAAAAGGGTGGGAAAAAAAAGTTTTATGGCAGTGAAACCCGACATAAGTAAAGTGTACGATAGGATCAGCTGGAATTTTGTAAAGGAAATGATGATATGGATGGGTTTTGACCCAGGTTGGGTCACGTTTATAATGAAGTGTGTTTCAACATTCGCATATTCGATGATCATTAATGGATAGGCTGGTGAAGTATTTCGACCTCCTAGAAGACTTAGACAAGGTAACCCTTTGAGTCCATTTTTATTTTTAATTTGCAATGAGATACTTTCTATCCTTATGCGTCTAGCTATGAAGGATGGTTTATTAAGAGGGGCAAAAGTTAGCATAAGTGACCCCCAAGTTTCACATTTATTATTTGTTGATGACTGCATCCTTTTTAGAGAGGCAACTGCCAGAGAAGCCTATACTTTGAAAATTATATTACAGGAGTATGAAAATTGCTCAGGTTAAGAGTATTAATTATGATCAATCTATTGTTTATTTTAGTTCTAACACACTGGGAGAAGAGAGGATGGTGGTTTTGGGTATTCTTGGCGTACGCAATTCTAGTGATACCAAAAGATATCTTGGTCTCCCAAAAATAGTGAAGAGAAGGGAAAAAATTGTCTTTTCAAGTTTTGAAAGATAGATTTAAAAAGAACATTGATAATTGGAGTGTTAGGCATTATCTCAGGGAGGAAATGAGGTGTTCATAAAAGTTGTTCTTGAAGCCATACTAACCTACACAATGACATGTTTTCTACTTCCCCAATCTTTATGTGCTGAATTGGAAAGTATAATTGCTATTTTTTTGTGGCAGAAGGGATGTGGTGAACGGGGTATACATTGGTGCATGTGGAAGCATTTGTGTGATCTTAAAGAGCATAAGGGTTTGGGATCTAGCACCTTGATAAACTTAATGCTGGTTTGTTAGCCAAACATGGTTGACAACTTATTAATTACCCTAATTACCTGGACGTGTGTGTGGGCAGCCAAGGGCCTCCTGAAAAATGAATGTGTTGGAGGGTTGGTTCGAGGGAATAGATCATTGTTTGGGGAGATTTGTGGATTTTAGGGTCAGTAGCAAATAGGTTATGCAACAACAACAACAACAATGATGACATTCGATCAGTGTCGGATTTAATCAATGAAACAGATAAAACTTGGCAGACAGATCTGATCAATAATACCTTTTATGCGGATGTCGCAAGAAAAATTCTGCAGATCCCATTGGCACAGGCAGTTCATGAAGATATTCAAATCTGGCAAGGTGAGTCTTCCGGAGAATTCACCGTCAGAAGCCCTATAAACTATTACAATAGGGTAATTTTGATCTTAGTGACAATTTATTAGACCAAGAATTCCATAGGAAATTATGGAATTTACAAATTCCCCTAAAAATCAAAATTACAGTGTGAATGACTTCCTGAAATTACATCCCTACACTAACAAATCTCAAGCAAAAGAGAGTGGTAGTGGCAATATCTTGCCCTAGATGCCGTGGATCAGAGGAGGATAGGAATCACATCTTTCGAAGTTGTCCTACAATAATAGAGGTATGGAACAATATGAATATGTCTTGGATTTTAAACAATGCAGTCTAGAATGCATGGGTATGGCTTACCTGGGTCTTCAAATTGGGGACTTACGAACAGTGTAGGTTGTTTTGCTGTAGTTTATGATCAATCTAGACATCAAGAAACCAATTAGTGCATAAGGGAAAAAACATGTTGGGATAGGATATTTCGAAATGGATTTTGAGTTATGTTAAAAATTGGATGGACTGGAGGAGGAGAAGAAACTTACCCATAAAGTTGTTGACGAACAATGGAAACCCCCGTTTGGTACGAGGGTGAAAATAAATTTCGATGCCTCCTTCGACAGTCATTCCTCTAGCTCCGCCTCGGGTTTTATTGTTAGGGATTCGGGGGTGGGATTTTGGTTTCGAAAACTGTCCTTCACCATGCAGTGCCCTCTCCATTTGCAGCAGAAGCACATACAGAGTTACAAGCCATTCAGTTAGGAGTTTTTATGGATATTAACTCAATAATAATAGAAGGAAATTCAAGAACGATAATCAAGAAGTGTAACTCTACAAATCCAGATAAATTAGTAATTGGGGCTATAATCAGAGATCTTCAAGGGAAAAATAACACTTTCAGGAGATCTTTTCCAGTTCATACCCGGATCGGCGATTAAGCAAGCTAGCCCACACATTAGCACACAAAGCTTTGAAAAGGGCAGAGGAACAATACCTAGTAGGAGGGGTGCCTAACTATGTTCACCGAGAAATGGAGAAGATAAGGCCTAAACATCCAGATTTATAATGGTTTCGGGAAGGTTCGCACAGAGGAAATGACAGTAGAAGCGATGAGATTTTTGGAAACTGCTATCTTTGTGGTTGTTGGAACGACAAAGGCAAAAATGTTTTGACGAAGAGTGGAATCCAGCTGTCACGTTTGACCAGATATCGTGTTAGGGTTTCCTTTTTCTTTTGTTTATTTTTTTAGTTTTTTTAAATGCTCATTGGGTTGTGTCTAATGCTTGTAGTTTGGACTTTGGACCAAGTTTTGTTTTTTAGTTCTTGTATGCTGCTTCTTCAGTTTTGCTGTGCCTAGTACTTATAGGGTCAGTCTTTTGTTTTTCTTTGGTTTCTCAATAAAATATCTCGTCTCTCTTTATTAAAAAAAATATTAAGATAGATACAATTTAACAAATAAATACTTTTAAAATAATAATAAAATTAATAATAAAATAAGTGTTATACAATATCTAAATAATAACAACAAAATAGTAATAACATAATAGTGAAATGATAGTAAAGTAAGGAGAAAGTAACAAGAAAATAATATTAAAACAACAAAAAATAGCGGATTTTTTTGTCATTTTGTGAATTCGAGTCAAGCTCGGGCCAAAAATGCTTTACTCAATGCTAGACCCATTTTTTAAATAGGCTTTATTTTTTCCCCAAACTCATTTTTTAAGCCTATATTTTTACTCAAACCCTCCTACTTTTCGAGCGAGCCCGACCCGACCAATGAGCAAGCCTAAGCGTGATATAAGCCAAAACCTGGTCAACTGGCCTTTCATTTTCATTGTTTTTGCATAATAACTTATTTGACTTTCAACTTTATAAAAAAAGTTATTTTAACTCATTTATTTAATTTTTTTTATCTCATTTAGCTCTTAAACTTCTGTTGGTGTCAAATCATCTCAAAATAGATGGAAAAGTTAACGTCTGTTAACTTTCCTGACGTGTGGCATACACGTAGATTTCTACGTCAACAATTATTTAATTTTAAAAATTCATAATTTTATAAAATTAAAAATTATTTAAAAAGTATAAAAATAATTTTTTTAGTATTAAAAAATCAATTAATTGTTAACGTGGCATACATATGGATTACTATGTGGCACGTGTATGCCACATCAACAAAGTTAACAGACGTTAACTTTTTTACGACTTTTTTATAAAATTAACCCAAAAAATTAATTAATTACGTAAATGACCTATTTTTTTGATAAAATATGTAAATAACATAAAATCTACAGTAAAAATTAGTAAAGCCAAAGTGTTTGGCGCCACTGACATACCACGTCAGCATTGGAGATAAAAAAAATCAATTTTTTGGTGGTACCATGCAGGGCTCGCCACGAGGCGAGGCGGTGGAGCCTCTTGAGGCCCAATGAAAAAAATTTTTAAGTTTCATTAAAAAAATTCAGTTCGAGGCTATTTTTTGAAGAAAAGAAGTGCATTATGGCTATTTTTTTAAAAAAAAAAATTAGTACGAAGTGCGTTAAGGGCCCATTTTTAAAAAAATATTCAGGGCCCAAAGAAGAAGTGCGTTAAGGGCCCATTTTTTTCAGTTTGCCCCGGACCAAAGAAAATTCAGGGATGGCTCTGGTACCATGTTGAATGATGCCATCTGTATAAATATTAAGGAAATACTGCAATTTTTGTTTATTATTTGTTTTATAATATTTTAAATGTTTTATAATATATGTTTATTCAAACATTTTTTTTGAATTTTTTTTGAATTTTTTATTATTTTTATAATATTTTAAATGTATATTTATAATATTTTATAATATTTTTTATTCAAATGTTTATTTAATTTGTTTATTATTTGTTTTATAATATTTTAAATGTTTTATAATATAATTTTTAAAAACATTTAAAATAAATATTATAAAATAAATAATAAACAAATAAAAAACGTTTGAATAAAAAATATTATAAAACATTTAAATTATTATAAAATAAATAATAAACAATTTAAAAAATAAATTTTCAAAAAAAGTTTGAATAAACTAGATTATAAAACATTTAAAATATAAATTTAAAATATTATAAAACAAATAATAAACAAATAAAAAACAAGAAAATAATAAAATGTAGCATAGGCCTGGAGCCAAATAATTTGTCGCCCCCATTTTTTTAAAAATTACAGTCCTTAATATTTATATAAGTTGTGTCATTATATATGGTTCTACCAAAAAATTGATTTATTTTATCCTCTAATTCTAACGTGGCATGTTGGTTGCACTAAACATTTTGGCTTCACTAACTTTTAAGGTAGATTTTATGTTATATACGTATTTTATCAAAAAATAAGTTATTTACGTAATTAATTAATTTTTAGGGTTAATTTTATTAAAAGCTCTTTTTATCCTTTAAAAGTGATTTGATAAATAATATAAGTTTAAGAGATAAAAGAGATGATGAATTAAATGAATAGTTAAAATTATTTTTTTATAAAGTTGAAGGAATCATTATGATTTTTTCTTTTAATGTTAAAAACACAATATAATAATATTTTATTTAGTGACGATGTCTACTTTTACTCGTAATCCTTAAAGAAAAACAAGAAAGCACAGCATAACAATAATACCAACAGGGATAAAGGCTGAAACGTGAATTATTTAATTTGTTATTTACACTCATTTAGTTGGTGGATGACCCTGATCTTTAAGTAACAGTTAAAATGGATTCCAGGTCCAACAACTGGAATAGTAGGGGTACATTTTACATTTCAATCTCTCCTTTGGGCTTCACAGCCCATTATCCTCTACTGCATTTTCATCCATCTATTTTAATTTCCGGTTAAACAGACAAACATAATGGAATTAATTTTATTTATACTCTTGTTTATGTATGATTGAGTTGGTACTTGGTACATCACATCAATTCAATATTTTTAAATTAGTCATCAATTTGTCAATTTGATTGATTTGATTAAAATATTATATTTAATCTTTTTTTATTAATTCAACCCATTTGTACTGATTTTTAGTCTAATCGATTAAATTAGTGGTGATTAATATGATGATATATTTGAATGGAAAAATGAAGATAATATTAAGGTATGAGAGATGTTGAGTTTTAGAGGAGAAGTGGGTGGCTTTGGGGTTTGGGACTTCACATGACAGGAATGCATGCTATTTATGAAAAATATACGTTTCACGTGCCTTTGCATGGGAAAAAGTTAAAAGATTTTTGGAACTGTTTGCCGATTATTTGGACTACCCACTAAATTTGGTATGGTTTTTAAAGTTATGTCCCCCCCTTTCCCTCCGTTCTTAACTGGACCCACCCCTGATTCCATTCCTGTTACTATTATTATATATCAAATATGATTTGAATGGAATGGAGTGTTACATTTCTAATTTCACATTTATCTTTTATTTCAAGTATTGCATTTAAAAGATACTTCTTCTTTTACTTACAAACTTATTCATCAAAAATATATTATTTGATACTGGCAGGGTATCTGCGAAATTTTGATTTTTGTCTGTCTACAATTTATAAAACTTTTAAGTTGGTATAGGTATATTTTCACTTTGATCCTCCAAAATGATAAAATTTTAATTTTATCTTTTTAAAAATATAAACATATAGACTATTAAAATAAAAAATTTTATTTTAACTCTCATAAATATATACAATTTAATTCTCACTTCACCCCTACATATATTGGTTTAGAATTTTTTAATTCAAATGGTGTTAAGAACAGTGTTTTTTTTTTTTAAGTTTATTGGTAAAATAAGTCCTTCAACTTTTTTCAAAACAATTGAGTCCTTTTGAATTTTTTGCACTCAAATGAGCCCTTAAACTGACAATTTTGATAAAAAGACCTTTTGACCAATGTTGACAGTTAGAAACTAACGGCAAAACAAATGTCCCATCAACGCCATTTACTGATGTGGGAGTGCTACAAAAATTAAAATTATTTTAAAAATAAGTACACCAATAAACTTGGACAATTGGTTGTCTAATTTCATTTGAATCTAAACATTCATTTGTTAAAATTCATTATGAAATTATAAAAAATATAAAAATCATAGACATTGTTAATATTTATTAAGTTTTATAAAAAATATTATGAATTAATTAAAAGCACAAAATTGTATAAAAGTTATTTATTATTAAAAATTATGAAAAATAATTTATAAAAATTATTAAAACTAAATAAAAATCATAAAATTTTATAAATATTAAATTATTTTATAAAAATATTTGCCTCATTTTGATTAAATTATTTCACTAATATAACTTGCACAAATTAAAAATGAGAGACAAAATATAACAAAAAATTGTTAATATTGATTTTATGATATATATTGTTAATGTTCGTTTATAATTTTTTATAAAATTTATAAAAATTTATTATTTTAAATAAATTTTAAAATTATAATTTAATGATTTCTTTTGTAATTTAGTTCCAAAATGTATTATTATCCATATACATTAAATTCAATTTTAAATTCTTTTAAGTGGTTAATAAAAATTATCCATAAAATTTAATTTGAATGTACATCATAAAGGAATAAATCGCAAATTTATAATTTTCCATCCTTTTAAATTTCCTAGTTTTTATTTGACTTGAAAATCAATTTATTGGTTGATTACATTTCTAAATTTATTTATGCTAAGAAAATATTATTCGACACATTGGCGGAGAAACTTTTTAATTCAATTGGCGTTAAAATTCACTATTTGAATTAAAATCCACTTCACCTTACTTCACATCATTTTAAAATTGATTTATCATTATTTTTAAAGAACACTTTTGGGACAAAAAGTACTTTTAAGATAAAAATATTGCTAAATAAAATATTTTTAAATTTTTCAAAAATGCTTTTGGGATTAAAAAATACTTTGTAAAAGCACTTTTAAACAAAATTACTTTTTGACCCAAAATTACTTTTAAAAGCAATGTTAAATTAAGTTTCAAGTGGATTTGTTTGAAATTTATTGGATGATTAAAGTTTTGTTACTTTTTAATTATAAGTTAAAAATAAGTCATATTTTCTTGATAATATTTGTAAAATTAAAAAAATTTAATGCTAATGAGTTAAATAATTACCATATATAAAAAGGTTAAAATATGCCATAAGTATTGGTACTCTTTGTAAATTTAAAATTTAAGTTTTGTATTTTAATCATATGATTTTAATCTCTCTATTTTTAAATTTTGAAATTTCAAAATTTAAAATTCTATGATTAAACATTTTATTTAAATTATGGCTAAACTACACAAATAGTGGTCTAACTGTTAAAAATTCATTTTAGACACCCAAATAAAAATTTATAATTTAAACACATATATTATATAATTTGATCATTTTCATCACTCTCATTAAAATGATAAACAGAAATTTGTCACGGGTTTTAAAAATTAAACCTAATATTTAAATTTTCATTTCAACTTTTGTTTTTAAACAAAAAAACCAATAAAATTGAAACGCGTAGCTTTAGCTTTGGTTTCTTTGTTTCACCATCATCACCATCCTTCATCATCTCCTCGACATCAATTGAATTGAAACCCCCATGCCCCTGTCGTCATCCTCTTCTCTGACACCAGCCCCCAAGACCTCTCTGACAACCACTCTTATATATGCTTCTCCAATCGCTCATCTGCCGTCAACTGCCACTCCTCCATCTGCCAAGCGATGGTTGGCTTCATCTTTTTAACTGGAGCAATGGTAGGCCTTGAAGTTATTGGTTTAGCTATGACTCTCCTCTCCACTTCTTAAACCTCCATTTCAGTGCTTAAATTGTAAATATTTTTTATTTAGATACTTAAAATGAAGATTTTGGTAGTTAATGATTATTAGTGTAGTTTACCCTAAAATTATTATGTTAATTTTAGGTTGATAAAATAAAAAATTTATTTCAAAAATATCACACTAACAATTTAATAAAATTAGCAATTAAGCATAAATTTTAAACTAAAAAATAGAGAAATTAAATTTAAAAAGATGAAAAAAGAAGACAATAAATTAAAATAATTAAAACTGGTAAGACATTTAGAGAGGGGGCTAAACAAAAAAGGCATAAATCTTGAATGTGTGGGATACAGGCAATGTGGAAGCTGTCGGGGATTGTTTTGGCAAAGTAAACTTTGGTTTTACACACAGTTAATAAATTGTGAATTCCCAGAAAGTAAATAAAAAGGGCGAGGACGTTTAGCAACCGCAATTATAGGGGTTTTGGAGTCAAAGTTAGGTGACGACGACACAAGTCCTTTCTGTACTATTCTATTATTCCATAAATTTAAGGAAATTGAAGTCTTTTTAAATTGTTACTTCCAATTAGAATGAGACAGGTAGGTCGGTTTAAGACTTGCTTTGGGCGACTTCCACAATTGTTGACAATTTCCAATTTAATTTTTTTAAGCACTTTTAATGGTCAGTCAACTCGTCCTCTTTTTCTTCTGGATTTAATTAGAGGATTAATTTTATATACAACCTTGGTTAAAGATTTATAAAGCAAGTTTCACTTTGCATTCATTAAGCATCTACAAAAGCTAAGATATATATATATATATATAAGCCATAAATTGGCATTACACACCAAAACCATGGAACCAGCCAGATGGAAAATGAATCATACCAAAGGAAAAGAAAAATCATAACAAAAGCATGTGCCAACATCACCTCTCAAAGGCACAATCAAGTTATACGAATATTTCGAGATCTATAAGCAGAGATATGGGCTTAGTTATATCAAAGACAGGTTTAATCATCCACAGCTTCAACATACGTTGATGACAAAGATGATGAAATGACCAACTATAGCCACTAACCGGGTTTTTTATCAAAAAAATACAAAAAATAAAAAAATTTCTAAAATGGTATAGAAAATCACTTATGTACCAAAATGTTACAAAAGGGTGGTGTCGCCTCAGCCACTAGTACATTTGGTGTCGCCTTTGTCACGGGCACATTTGGTGCTGCCTGTGGCACACCCTCAACCACCAATTTTTGTTTTTTTTTTCAACAGTTTTCTTGAGAGACCTATTATGTAATTTTTCCAGTTTTGAGAAAAGGAAGAGAAATGGTGCAGCTAGAGTTGTTCATGGGCCGGGCGGGCCCGGCTCGACCCGAAGGCCCAACCGAAATTTGGGAGGGTTTGGGCAAAAATATAAGCCCAAAAAATGGGCTTGGACAAAAAATAAAGCCCGTTTAAAAAATAGGTCGGGCCTCCGATAAGGTATTTTTGGCCCAGGCCTGGCCTAAATTCACTAAATGACAAAAAAAAAATCTACTTTTTTTTAATTTTTTGAATGTTATTTTCTTATTGTTTTCTCCCTATTTTGCTACCATATTACTATTATGTTGTTATTATTTTGTTATTATTGATTGAATATTGTATAAAACTTATTTTATTGTTAATTTTGTTATTATTTTAAAGGCATTTGTTAACTTTATTATTATTTTAGACGTATTTGCTTGTTAAGTTATATCTATCTTAGTGTTATTTAAGTCTACATATTTTTTTTAAATTTATTTTCAATTTGTTGGGAAATATTTATTTTGATTTTTTTTAGTACTTTTGATGTATTATATATATTTGAAAATTATATAAAATAATATAAAATTTTAATACGGGCGGGCCGGGCCCGGGTTTTAGCATTTTTATATGGGACAAGCTTGGGAAAAATTTTAGGCCCATTTTTTAGGCCCAGCCTGACCCGAGACCGATGAATGGGCCTAAATTTTTAGTTGAGCCCTGCCCGAACCCGACCCGACCCATGAACACCTCTAGGTGCGGCCGTCACACCCAACTTTAAATTTGAATAATTGCCTTCTAAGCCCTTCCTATTTATTATTTTCTTTTTATTCCCTTCAACTCACTATATTGTGTTTAAACAAACCATTGATCTGTTTTGTAGTTAAATAAGACATTTACTAATGATTTTTACTCATAAATTTTAAAAACTTGTTGATTAAATTAAATATATTTTTTTATTTAATAAACTATTCTCATCAAATTTACATCAACATAAGATGTGAATTAGTTTATATTTTTAAATAGCTTTACTTTAATGTTAAAATAGCTTTACTTTAGCTTTACTTTACACAATTAACAATACTTCACTTTTAGGGTACATGTTTGGAAATTGTAAACATTATGATATACATTTTGGACTCTTCAAATTTCATATATGCATAGATTTAATAGTTATTATTATATTATTAAGAGTAATTGATATTACATTATTAATAATATCTATTTATATATTTAAATTAAATATTACAAATAATTTAGATATTTAAAATTTATATGTCATATATCATTATATTAAATTATTTAAATTATTATTATTTTACTTTCCATCATTATGTCTATAATATATATTTTAACTTTCAACCGTAATTTTACGATAATAATATTAAACACTAAAATCAACATATTATACTTTTTATAACACTTTTTTCAAAATGATGAGTATCATTTCCTTTTTTTCTTTTATGATTTAAAGCTTTATTTGTTTTAACGTTGAATATCTTATACTACAACTATTATTATATTTTTTCTTGCGAGATAAAGTCGAAATTTTTATGTCGTGGGATTGAGATAAATTTATAAAATATAGGAAGGGTGCAAAGCTAAAATTTTATGATAAATTTCTTAAAATTATTTATTAAATTTTAGGAGGATTAAAACATTATTTTACTACAAAATTAAAAGGTTTCAATTGAATTATATTTAAAAATATAAACTAATTCACATCTTATGTTGATGTAAATTTGATGAGAATAATTTATTAAATAAAAAATATATGTTTAATTTAATCAACAAGTTTTTAAATTTTATGAGTAAAAACCATAAGTAAATGGTTTATTTAACTACAAAAACATATTAATGGTTTGTTTAAACATAATATAGTGAGTTGAAGGGGAATAAAAAGAAAATAATAAATAGGGAGGGCTTAGAAGGCAATTATTCAAATTTAAAGTTGGGTGTGACAGCCGCACCCTTTCCTTCCTTTTCTCAAAATTGAAAAAATTGCATAATAGGTCCCTCAAGAAAATTGCTGAAAAAAAAAACAGAAATTGGTGGTTGAGGGTATGCCAGAAGCGGCACTACCCTTTTGTACCATTTTGGTACATAATTGATTTCCTATACCATTTTAGAAAATTTTTTATTTTTTTGTATTCTTTTGGTAAAAAACCCCCAGTAACCTAAACCACCACAACAAAAAAAAAAAAAAAAAAAGCTAGAAAAATATGATAAAAGTATAATGAAGACTCCTGTATTATGAGTCAGATTGTATTTTGCCTTTTTCACTAAAAAATAATAAAATTAACCTCGGCAAATATCCCAAAATACCAAAAAATACAAAATTACCGAAAGGACAGTTTCAAAATATTGAATTTCCCAAGCGTCACGTCACTAAAGCGCGCCTCGTGGACGCCGCTTTTGGCGACGTGGCCTAAAGCGCTCCTCCGTGGACGCGCTTTAGGCCGCAAAGGTCAAAAAAAATTTGACCGTTGGACCCCAACGGTCAAAAAAGCAACGGGAAAAAAAAACTATAAATACCCCCCAACCCTTCATTTTTTCACACTTCAATCCTTTCTCATTTTTCTCTCAATTTTCTCTCAATTTGCTCTCAATTTTCTCTCAAGTTTCTCTCAAAGCCCTTGAAATTTACTCTTAAATTTCGAAATAGTCTTCTACCATTTACGAAAAAGCCCTTTATAATTTTTTAATATATTTATTTTTTGGAAAATTAAAAAAATCTTTATCGGAGTACAATGGCCGGAGATTTACATCGCCTAGACAGCAATCACATTGGCGTCCAGCAATTGAGAATGGTAAGTTTGAATTTTAATTTTTCAATATTATTAAATTTTTTTAATTATGCAATTTTTAATTAATTTTGAATTTTATTATTTTTTAAACAGTCTGTAGATCGGGTGTTGCAATGTTATATTCGCAACATGCCTGGTCCCCCATCACCATTGATCGAGAATTACTTGCGGGAAGCGGGTTTTTGGCACGTGGCCACGATAGTAGGGGTTCAAGTTGGACCCGGTTTTGATAAGCGCGTTGATAGAGAGGTGGAGACCCGAGACGCACACTTTCCATCTGCCATGCGGAGAGTGTAGCATCACCTTAGAAGATGTGCAGTTACAGTTGGGATTACCGGTGGACGGGTCGGTAGTCACCGGGACCGTAACATCTCTCGATTGATGGCCGATGCTACGAGCTCTCGGTGCCATTCCGGATAAATTGCAAGGAGGTCGGATCGATATGGTTTGGTTACGAGACACATTCCCGCAGCCAAATGAAGATTCGATCAAGATGAAAGAATACGGTATGCACAGCATACATACTTCGATAATTGGAGGCTATCGATGCCGGACGTCTCTAGAAACCTCGTCCACGAGATGGCTCAAAACTTGTTGATTTCAGAGCGTTGGTGAATTCGGTTGGGGTCTGCCGTATATCGAGGTTGTATCGGGAGATGTGCGGGGCAACGGTCTTGGATAAAGCAAAAATCGGAGGTTGCCTATCACTCACCGCAATCATGGGCATGGTTTCGATTTTCATTTTACGCCTCGACTTCGACCAAACCATATTCATTCCCATTGATAACGAGGTAAATTTAATATTATATTTTACAATTATGTCGAGATTTATAGTATAATTGCATGCTAAGAGTTTATTTAATTAGGTGGAACCATCCGAGAAGTCATGTTGGAATACCTGACTCGCTTGAGGATATACGGCTCCTATTGGAACAACGGTCGGAATCACAAGTAAGTGTCGAATTTCGTTATTATAATTTAGTATTTATGTATATAACTAATATTTTGGTAATGTTAATATAGTTTCAATGGACACCGTAACGAGGATCCCGAAATTGGGGCATAAATTCCGAGGAGTTCCTCCAAAATCCGAACAGTTGGCACGTTAAGGTCCCGCTAATCACCTACGCGACCGTGGAGATGCACCAGTCAGATCGGGTTCTGCGGCAATTTGGATGTCGACAACCGATTCCCGTGGCTCCTGAGGTGCTCGATGATGAGCACAGTGTGGACTTACGGCGGCAGCACACGGATTGGCCAATATTTTGGTCAGAACATATCGAGAAGTGGGAGAACCGGTATGACTTTTTACCTAACCGAGAACCGATCGTAGTTCCTGAGTTAGCGTGCGTGCCGGAGTACATGCCATGGTTTAGAATCCATGGCAAGCCGTATCTGTTGTCGGCTAAAGAGAGGCGGCGAAGGGAACGTCGGGCCCCTTTACATCCAAGGAGAAGGGGTGATGAGACGGGCCCAAGAATAAAGCCTTACATCATTCGGGCCCATCATCAGCGCTTATATAAATCATCGGCCCATCAACAGCGCTTATACAATCACCGGGCCCATCAACAATACTATACAATCACCGGCCCATCGGTTCACCGACAACACCGATAACACAGTCATTCACAGTTTATGCCAAAGCGCACCACGCCTTACATGTATCCTCCTAACCCATATATGTTTCCTTTTCTAGTCCCCAGGTGTTGGAATCCATGGCGGGTTCGAGTCCGCTTCGACAACTCCTTTAGCCACCGATCGTGAAGCCGACATCGGTGTGGGATTAGAGGAGGTGCCGTGGGAGCGCTTCTTTCTACTGCACTCCTTCACCGTGCACGGATGCGCCACCCCGCCGTGGTTTATGCAAACACCTCCGGTCATTATTTTATCAAGGTGGGTCATCATCGCAACACCTGAACTGCACCCATCACGGAGGATCGGATTCCCACCGAGGTTCCACAACCCGCCGGAAGCTAGAAGAAGGAGGAATCCAACAGCAAATCACGATCCCCTGTGGCACCGGTTCCCACCGACATCCGCACTAAACCCTAAACCCCATAATTTGAGTAGTTGTAAATTAATTTATAATTTGAGTTTAATTTTTTGTAATTAAGGTTTAATTTTTGTAATTAAGTTGTAATATATATTATAAAAATTGAGTTTGTTTTTTATTTAATTTTTTAATTTATTTAATTTTAATAACTTTGATAAAATATGTTTGGTTTATTTTTTTTTGTAATTAAGTTGTAATATATTTAATACAATTTGAGTTTTATTTTTGTAATATAATTTTTTTATTTATTTAATTTTAATAACTTAGACAAAATAGGTTTGGTTTATTTTTTTTTGTAATTAAGTTGTAATATATTTAATACAATTTGAGTTTGTTTTTTTTTGTAATTTAATTTTTTAATTTATTTAATTTTAATAACTTTGACAAAATATGTTTGATTTATTTTTTTGTAATTAAGTTGTAATATATTTAATACAATTTGAGTTTGTTTTTTTTGTAATATAATTTTTTAATTTATTTAATTTTAATAACTTTGACAAAATATGTTTGGTTTATTTTTTTTGTAATTAAGTTGTATTATTTTAATACAATTTGAGTTTGTTTTTTTGTAATTTAATTTTTTAATTTATTTAATTTTAATAACTTTGACAAAATATGTTTGATTTATTTTTTTTGTAATTAAGTTGTAATATATTTAATACAATTTGAGTTTGTTTTTTTTAATTTAATTTTTTAATTTATTTTATTTTAATAACTTTGACAAAATATGTTTGGTTTATTTTTTTTTGTAATTAAGTTGTATTATTTTTAATACAATTTGAGTTTTTTTTAATTTAATTTTTTAATTTAATTTTTTTGTAATTTAATTTTTTTGTATTGATCTCGTACCCCCCAATATACGTTGTTTTATTATTTGTGTTTGTAATTTAATATTAATTATCTTATATTTAATAAATTTGAGTTATTGTACAAAAGTTCACCGCTTTCCTCCAAAAAAACAGACATTACATAGCCAGCAAGAGACAAACAAGCTAAGAACACGGTCAACTAGTCCGATTTGGACACGAGCGAGATGTATGGCCCGGGTTCCTACACCACCCGCACCGCCGACTTTGGTTGGTCGGTTCTCGGATATCCATATTGTTGCGTATTCTAGTCGAGGAAGGTCGACCTTTTGGTTTATGTCTCAATTCTCTATCCCAAGCAGCACTTATACGGTGCAAGCGATACCGATGGCCACTTACGCTCATCTGGATCGGTGGGAATACGTGTCTCCACACGTTGTACATGTTTTCTAATTTGTAGACTTCACGACATAGCTCATGGGGTCAAGACGAAGATTATGACAAGCCGCAAGTACATGAGCACATGGGTAACGGCGCATCAAATATCCCACATCGCATGTCCTATTTGTCAAGTGTACACGATAATGCCCGCCAACAATACCTTGGCTCGATTCATCAAAACTCCGTGACACGAAACCATAGTCGTCGCGATCGTGACAAACTGTGCATAGTGTTCGCCGTGCCTTCCCGGTTAATTTCTTGCAAGACCTTCGGCTCCATACATGGCCTCCTTGCATCGCCTCGATAACTCGCCGCTCTCTTCGAAATAGTGCCGCTAAACAAAATATGTCTCCCGCGAAACCGTCAGAATCGGCAGATGGCGGGTTCCTTTAGCACGTAATTTATGCATTCGGCCAGTTTGTGGTCATATGACCATATCGTAGCCGTCATTCATATGCTTGTGTCCACTGCTCAAAAGGAATATTGCACAGTAGTCTGCGCCTTGGCGTTATCTTCCGCAAATTGGCCAACATCTCGTGAAAACGGTCTTTATTGATCTCGTACCCTGCCAATATACGTTGATATCGAATATTACATACCACTATTCAAATTGCGAATAAATCGAAAATTTTAAAAGAAATTATATTAATAGAAATTTCATACCCATATCGGTCACTTGCCATTTCGCTTTTAGATCGGTGTTGCCCATAGTAGTTGGATGCCACATGCCTCGTGCAATATCGATGGTGTGTGCGATGCCACATGCTTCCCTGTCGCTCTATTGCCGCAAGTATTCCAGGCCCGATCGATATAACGATATGTCGTTGAGGGCGGATATGCCTCCTTAACCTAGATAGGAAGAAGTCCCGCATCACCGACTCACGGTGTTATTGCGAACGCAATCGGAAGGATTCTCCACAATCCGTCTTGTGCCACAGACTAGCAATAGCCGTCGCGATATCTACCATACATGAAGGTACCGTCAATTTGTACCAATGGCTTGCGGATGTAAAAGCATCTCGGCATTGCTTAAATGTCCGAATCAGGGCTTGAACACTGCGCATCCACAGAAAGGGACGATCATTGTAGTACGCCGGTCCGCTTTCAATTTCATTGTCGCCGGGACATATCTCTCCAAAGACTTACACCACCGCCACACTTCATTATATGAAGCGTCCCAATCGACCGTGCAACTTTTCCAACGCTTCGCTTGCTATCCAAGCCTTTCAGAAGAGGGCGTGTACCCCATTTGGCTACGAATATTGCCAATTAAGGCGCAGATCTGTAGTTTTGGGATCGACCTTTACCGTCGGGATTATTAAATCACCAACATGTCCGAATCCATCCTCGAATGATCTTGTGTTACACCACAACGAAGCACGTTAAATAATGCAACATTACATAATATTAGTGTTATTCAAATCATTGAACACATAGTGGTACTGCATCTGTAAGACATGTACGGACCTTTGTACTTCTTCACCTCCCACATCCCCGCCCTTTTCCTCAACGACGCCATGATTTTCCATGCACATGTGCCGCCTTGCACAAAGACACTTCGCCTCATACCTATCGAGCTTTGATTTAACCATGGTGTAGTTAACCCTGTTCTCGATCTTGTATTGTTTCAATGCACCAAGAAAAGTGTTCTTGTTGGAAAACTGGTTACCAACTTCTAATTGGTCCGAATCCAACGAAGAATTTGTACGGTCACGCGTCCGGTGTGGTAGTTCAAGAAACTCCAATGCATCATCTTGAGATAGATCGACATTATGCATGTGCTACCGAGGCGTAGTATGCCCCTAATAGCGGATCTTCTTCTTCTTCGTCTGAACCGCCTCAACATCTTCAGTACAATTGAACCGGCTCCGGTCGTAAAATAGTCCAACTTCGCACCGTCAGCCTCGGCTCCCGAGGAGGATCCACATCGGATTCATCGTCCGATCCTCCATAACTCGCAACAAACGAGGCCCTCACTGGTGGATGCCGTCGGTAATACATCATCCCTCCTTAAACATCTTTCGTAAAGATTCCAATCGTATGTGGATTGCCATCCACTAGAAGTTAATGACGCCCCCAATGCGTATTTCGTCATCCGACGTCGATTGATTTAATATGCATGTCCCATCCACTAACCGAGTGTTGTGCAGGGGTTATGTTTTCCAAACTACCACCGCACACGGGCACTTCGTGTTTTGCCTCCCACTTACGTAGTGTCGCACTGGGTCGTATTCCCCTCGAACGATACTAGATGTTGAGGTCGCAGCCAGATCACTTGGAGATGAAAATTCTACATATAACTCGAGATAGGGCGATCCACTGACAAAATGAGTCTCCACCATTGCCTCAAGGCTCCGAGGACCTTTGATGTCGAATGCGTCATATCTCACAGGATCGACCGAAGCGCAAAATCTATACTTAATAGACTGAACTTTCATTGGCGTTGTTCCGAATATTTTACGCCTAATTCTTTTGCGAAGTTCCACCAAATCGATGTTTCGATTAAAACTCAATCGCGCTGTGTTCTCTGATAAGAAAACAACACCATTTTCGGTGTCACGCACTTCACCATCGTAGTAAATAACACTATTAATACGTTCACTCATTTTTGGTTTTTTTTTTCTTTTTGCTTGAATGCTTTCTGCCAACTGAGAATGCAATTTGGCTGATTTATAGCCTAATTTTGCCGCGAACGCTGTAGCAAAGTGCGCCCACGTGGAGCGCTTTTCACCGCTCCCGTAATAGTGCACCTCGCTGAAGCGTTTTTACGGTTTGTTCAGAACGCTCCTCAAAATAATTTTACCGAGACCACCGTAGCAAAAGCGCGTCCACGTGAGCGCCGCCACGGCTTGTTCTCAAACGTCTCCTCAAAATTATTTTGCGGACCATCGTCCAAAAATTAATTCATTTTCACATTGCAAGTGGAAGATTGCTGAAAGCGGTCCATGGGGAAGGCCAACTTCATTGGGCGCTTTTCTTTGAAGTTAACCTAAAGCTCCCCATGGCTTTTCAGCCGATTTCTCAAAAAACGCTACGCGCTTTAGCGATTTCAAAAAACGCTACCGACGGACGCGCTTTTGGGAAATTACCCTTCCTATCAATATTTTGAAACCCGTCCTTCCCAGTAATTTTTGTATTTTTTGGTATTTTTGGGATATTTGCCCATTAATCTCTATATATTAGATAAAAAAACAAACTAGTATTCCTGTAAAAAAATCAATCTATTTCTTCTTCTTTTTTAAGTAAATGGGTTAAAGCCCTAAATTCTATACATTTTATTGTTAAAAATTGGTCATTGTATTTCAGCATGAGGTACATGTAGCAGGCTGTGGGAGTTCAATTTTGCTCGGGCTTTTAGCAAACAAAAGCCAGAAATAAATAATAAAAATAAATACCAAATGTCCATTAATACAGTCCATTTACAAAACCATTACCGAAGCCCAAAGCAAACTAACCTAAGACCCGATCCTAAACAGACTACCCATCAGACTCAAACCAAACCCGATTAGCCCGATACACCTTGACCCAACAGACTTTAAAATCTATGCGGCCCAAAAGGCCCAATAACTAAACCAGCTTCAGTAGCCTAGGGTTTTTGAAACCTTAGGTGCCGCAAGTGACCAACATGCGCCTGCTCAGCGCCCAGATCCACTGAAATCCTCGCCGCAATCCTCCCAAGCAACGCCCCATCAACGCCGAGATCCCCGCTTCTCCTGCACAAAAGGAAAGAGAATCGACAGCAAACATGGCAATATTTTTTTCCTTTTATTTTGTTTAGTTCGAAGGCTATAAAAGTCTTACAAAGATTTGTAACAAGGGGGATGAATACAGAGAGATGCACACGGAGTCAAATACGAGAATATACACACAAAAAATACACTGAAAAAAATAGAGAAAAGCCAAATCAGCAAGGTTTTGTGTTATTTTTTTATTTCGAATATTATTATTTCATTTTTTTATTTTTTGTTTTTTTAAACAATATATATAATATATATAAAATACATTTAAAAAATAAGGAAAAAAATTTACTTTTTTTAAAATTCCGGCCACCGTGACGGCGATGGATGGCGGTCGGAGCCTCGCCGGAGTTTGCTGGAAATCGCCCTGGGGGAGAGCATTCAGAGGCTCTCAAATTTTTTTTCTCCTGGAGAAGGAAAATGAAATTTTCAAAAAAAAAATCGTTTATATAGGGGGATGAAACGGCGTCGTTTCACCCTCGGGCATTTAATACCAAAACGACGTCGTTTTAAGATGGGTCGAACTGACCCGACCCGGTCCGCATGTTTTGTTTAAAAATGGGCTAATTATAGCCTTGGTCCTTTCGCTTTTTTATTGATTTATAATCACGTTTTGTTTATTTTTAATTTGGCCCTATATTTCATTTTTATTCCAATTAGGCCCTTATTCGAACAACGCCGTTTTGGAGGGCAGGGATATTTTCCTTTTAATCCCTCCTGGTTACTTGTGTGTTCTAATCAGTCCCTCCTTTTAATTCTATTTTCGATTTTGCCCCAGATTCCTGTTTTTAAGTTCAATTTTACCCTTTTCTTTATTTCCTTTATTATTTTCAATATTTTATTATTAATTTCATTATTAATATTGGTATTTTTTTTACTATAACAATTATTAACAATTAATTATTTTTTACTATAACATTATTATTATCATTATTATTATTATAGTTGTTATTATTAGTGTTATTTTAATATTTATTTTATATGTATTATTACTACTATTATTATATTAACTAATATCACTATTCCTATAATTATTTTTATTATTATTATATTTATTATCATTATAATTATTTTTATTGTCAACCTTATTATTATTATTATTATTATTATTATTAATAATAATAATAATAATATTATTATTATTATTATTATAAATTTACTATTGTAATTATTATTTTAATAGTAATGCCATTTTTATTTTCTAATTATTTTTATAATTATTATTATATTTATTAGTATTATTTTATTATCGCTACTTTTATATATATATTATTATTGTTATTATTATTTCTATTTATCAACATTATTATTATTTTACTTTTATTATTACTAATATTTTTTATCAATATCTTTTATTATCATTATTATTGTGTTCGTGTTATTATTATCTTTATTTTATTATTATTATTTTTTATTATGTTATATAGTATTTTTTATTAGTCCACCATTAGCTTCCATTTTGCTATTATTTTCTGATATTTTCTTGTAATTTACTTTACATTTTTTCATAAAATCATATCACTTTTTTTTACCCGATTTTTAAAATAAGTAAATTCTTCGCGTTCTAAGGGTTCGAAAGAATTCGTACACTAACTTACTGAGTTTCGATTTTCTTCTTTGAATTCAAAGAACTTATTACTTTCCTTTTAAAAGTTAAATAAAAACTTATTCTCGGGAATTCAAAATGTCGTGTCCTAACGTACTGGATGTGACATTATGTTATCTCGAGGTAAGGCTTTTGAAAACAAGGCAATGTTTAGTGTTTGGAAGTTCGAGAAATTGTGCCCTAACGTGCTGAGTTTCAGTTTTTCGTTCGTACAAATAACTAAATATCCTTTCAAATTCTGATTTTTGGAAGTTAATGGATGATCTTAGTTTCAGGGGTTAAAATGTCGCACCCTAACGTACTGGATGTGATATTTTATCCTTTTGGAATAAAGGAGTCTTAATATTCAAAATAGGTTATACAAATACTCTTTAAAAGGAATTGTATTTTAAAATATTTTCAAATTCTCGACATAAGGACATTAATTAATCGATTAGGTACCAATTTTTGGGCGTTACGAGGGTGCTAATCCTTCTTCATTCGTAACCGAATCCCGAACCCGTTTTCTTGTACTTTGTGGACCAAAATCAACATTTTAAAATAAAGTATTTTATAAGGTGATCCAATCACACCTAAGTAAAAAGGATTAGTAACGACTCCATTTTCGTTCTTTAAAGTCGATCTCCGTTTTTCATAAACCTTTAAAAATGGTTTCGACACAGGTCAGGTATAATTGTTTGGTTATTTCATCAATCACACCAGTTTTTACCAATAGAAATGGAAGAATTTTTTGTAACACAAATGACCAATTTACTATTTGATTGAATGTATAGGGACTAATTTGTCCATTTTTAATAGAATGAGACAAAATACAATCTAACTCTTACTATAATACCTTGATGGTACTTTTATCGCGAAAACACATAAAGATTCAAACAACCAAGAAAACAATATGGCTATCGAGTCCAACCAAAAATAAATTCCTAGTTAAAAATAATTTTTTTATATAGTAGTGAATAGAGTCAAATCGGGTAAATTACCAAATAATACATTTTTTTTCAAAATTTACGGAAAATAACATTATTTTCTAATTATTTACCGGAATGAGCCATTTTCCCCGAAAATGCGTCCATGTCAGCGCGATGTCAGGGGATGCAGTAGGAAAACGCGTCCCTGAGAGAGTGTTTTCTGCCATATCAGCAAAAATCGCGTCCTTGAGGGCGCACTTTGCTGATGTGGCAGAAAACGCTCCCCTAGGGGTACGTTTTGCCCGTCTCTTCTGTTAGGGTTTTCAGCTATTTTTAGGGTTAGTGTTGGAGTTTTTATGGTTTTAGGGCTAAGGTTTAGGGTTTTTATGGTTTTAAGGTCTTAAAGTTTAGGGGTTTTAAGGAAAAATTAATAAATTAGACTTTAGGGTTAATTAATTAAAATAATTTTAGGTTTAGGGTTTTGGAAAAAATATATCAGCAATATAAAAATTCTTTGTTTTTTTTATAGTAGTATCTAGTAAAATAATTTTGAAAAGACGTTTCTGAACAAATAGTGACCAAAATACTTCAAGCAAGATGCACTGTCAGCAAGAGTACTGAAAAAGCTCCCACGTGAACGCTCTTTTGCTATAGTAGTTCCTGAAAAGATAATTTTGAGAAGACATTTCTGAATAAATAGTGACCAAAACACTTCAACTAGGATGCACTGTCAGCAAGAGTACTGAAAAAAGCTCCCACGTGGACGCTCTTTTACTACAGTAGTTCCTGAAAAGATAATTTTGAGAAAATGTTTCTGAACAAATAGTAACCAAAACGCTTCAAGTAGAATGGACTGCCAGCAAGAGTACTAAAAAAAGCTCCCACGAGGACGCTCTTTTGCTACAGTAGTTCCTATTTGTCCTTAGACTATAAATGAGCCAAATTTCATTCTCAGGTTGCATAATAGAAATTGAGGAAAAAGTATAATAGAAACTGAAGATGAGTGAACGTATTAGTGTTGTTATTTACTATAATGGTGAGGTTCGTGACACCGAAAATGATGTTATTTTTTATCAGAGAATACAACGCAACTGGTTTGTAACCAGAACATAGATTTGACAGATCGCAAAAGAATTAGGCGTAAAATCTTCGAAACAATGCCAATGAAAGTTCAGTCTATTAAGTATAGATTTTATGCTTCGGTTGGTCCCGTGATATATGACTCATTTGACATCAAATGTCCTCGGAGCTTGGAGGCAATGGTGGAGACTCATCTTGCCAGTGGATCATCCTATCTTGAGGTATATGTACAATTTTCATTGCCAAGTAATATTCCTTCAACTTTAACATCTACTGCTGTTCGAGGGGAATACATGACCCCAAGCCGACACTCTGTTAGTGGGAGGCAGAATACGAAAGTGCCTGTGTTTGGTAGTAGTATGGAAAACACAACCCATGTATGACACTTAGTTGGTAGATGGGACATGCATATCGGTGGGTCAACGTTCGATGCTAGAAATACGTACTGGAGAACATCATTAACTTCTAGTGGTTGGCAATCTACATATGATTGGGGACGTTACGAAAGTTATTTAAGAAGGGATAATGTACTCCCCACAACATTCACCGATGAGGGGACCTCATTCGTTGCAGATGATGATGGGTCAGATGATGAGTCCGATGTGGATCTACCTCGAGAGCCGGCCCCGATGATGCAGAAGTTGCATTATATTCTGAACTAGAGCCTGTTCTAACCATACCTGAAGATGTTGAAGGGGGTTCAGATAAAGAAGAGGATTCGCGATTCAGGACGTACTCGCCTCCAACCCACATGCATAATGTTAATCTATCTCAAGACGATGCATTAGAGTTTTCTGAACTACCACACAGAAGGCGTGATCGTACAAGTTCATCGTTAGATTCAGGTGAATTAGAAGTTGGTAAAGAGTTTTCTAACAATGATAGTTTTTTAGTGCATTGAAACAATATAGCATTAAGAACGGGATTAACTACAACGTGGTTAAATCCAAACTCGAAAATACGAGGCCAAGTGTGCAGTGTAAGATGGTACATGTTTATGGAAAATCATGGCCTCGTTAAGGAAAAGGATAGGCTTGTAAGAGATTAAAAAGTACAAAGGTCCATATACATGTCTTATCGGTAAAGTATCACTAGGTGTTTATGGTTTTTGAATAATACTGATATACGTAATGTTACATTATTTAACGTACTTCGTTGACAGGTGTTTCACAAGATCATCCCAAGATGAATTCAAATATGTTGGCTAGCTTAGTAATACCGACGATGAAGGCGGATCCCAAGACTTCTGGTTGTGGTTGCTCGGCAGAATTCTGGTTCCTCCGACAGGGGGTCTAGTTGTGGGTGTTAAGAGGATGACCCATCTTGATAAAATAATTACTGCGGAGGTGTTTGCATCACCCATGGCGAGATGTCTGAATCCTATAAGGCGAAGGAGATTAGTAAAAAGAAGAGCTCCCGACGGTGCCTCGTGCGATCCCTCATGCAACGGTGGCCTGCAGATCGGTTGGCCAGTCGGAGTAGTCGGGATCGGACTCGAATCAGGTCATGCATTCCAACCTGCCATTGGACTGGAAAAAGGAAACATATAAGGGTTAGAATACATATAAGGGCTAGGATACGCAGCTGACATAATCTGAAAAGGCTGTGATGTGGGTGTTGTCGACTGAAGTGTTGGGCTCGGTGACTGTGTGGGCACTGTTGATGGGCTCGGTGATTGTATCGGCGTTGTTGATGGTCCCGTCCCATCATCCTTTCTCCTTAGATTTAAAGGGTCCCGTCGTTCCCTTTGTACACGAATTTGTTGTCGCCTCTCATCTTCTGATAATAAATACGGCTTGCCATGGATCCTAAACCATGAGATATATTATGCCACACATGCTAATTCAGGAACGATGATTGATTCCCGAGCAGATATATAATCATACCGATTTTCCCACAATTCGATATATGCTAACCAAAATCTCGACCAATCCATATGCAACAGCCATAAGTCGACTTTGTACTCATCATCGAGCACCTCAGGTGCGACGGGAATTGGTTGTCAGAATCCAAATTATCACAGAACCCGATCTGACTGGTGCATCTCCACGTGGCATAGTTGACCAATGGGACCTTGACATGCCAAATGTTCAGATTTTAAAAGAATTCATCTGGAATTATTGCCCGAATTGTCGGATCCTCGTATGGTATCCATTGAAACTATATTAACATGATAAAAATATTAGTTATATACTAAATACTAAATATTAAATACGAAATTACTAATTTATTACGAAAATATATATATTTAATACTTACTTGTGCTTCCGACCGTTGGTCTAATAGAAGCCGTATATCTTCAAGCGATATAGGTATTCCAACATAATTCGTCGAATGGTTCCACCTAATTAAATAAATTTTTAGCATACAATTATATTTTAAATCTACGTAATAATTGTAAAATCTAATATTAAATTTACCTCGTTATGAGTGAGAATGTATATGGGTGCTCCACTCGAGGACGTAAAAATGAAAAGCGAAACCGTGCTCATGATTGCAATAGTGATAGCCAACTTTCGATTTTGGCTTTGTTCAGTCGCGTCGCCCCGTACGTCTCTCGATACAATTTTGCTAACACGGCAGACTCCCAACTCAATTCACCAGCTACTCTAAAATCAATGAGTTTCAGCAGTCATCTCAGATGTACGAGGTTTCGTGACAAGTCCGGCATCAAATAGCCTTCAATCATCTCAAGAATGTATGCCTGAACATACCGTATTCTTTCTAATTCAGTCGAATCATTATCCGGCTCCGGGAATGTGTCTCATAACCAGCCCATCTCGATCCGACCTCCGTTGATGTTATCCGAAATAACACCTAAAAGCTCGTAGCATACGACTCCCCAATCACTAGAAGTTGCGGACCCGGTGACTACATACCCATCCACCGGTAATCTCAATTGCAACTGCACGTCTTCCAGAGGGATAGTACACTCTCAGCATGGAAGATGGAAAGTGTGCATCTCGGGTCTTCACCTCTCTATTAACGCACTGATTAGCTTCGGTCCAACTTGCACCCTCGGCCTATCTTGGCTACGTGCCAAAAACCCGCTTCCCGCAGGTAATTCTCGATCAATGGCGATGGCGGACCAGACATATTGCGAATATAGCATTACAACACCCAATCTATAGACTGTTTAAAAAATTATAAAATAAAAATTAATTAAAATTGCATAAACCTAAAAAATATTAAATAGTATTGAAAAATTAAAATTATAACTTACCATTGTCATTTGATCGACGGAGATATGTTTATTGTCGAGACGAATTAATTCGCCGGCCATTGCTAATACGATCAAATATTTTTAAATTTAAAAAAAACTAATTCAAAAACCTTTTAAACAGGATTTTTTTGTAAAAATTAAAGGACTTTTGTGAAATTTAAGAGGAACTTTAGAGGAATTTGAGAGAACTTTGAGAGAAAATTGAGTAAGGACCTTTATGTGAAAAAATGAAAGGGAGGATTTTATAGTTTTTTTTTTTTTTACCGTTGGAGGCCCAACGGTAAAAAAATATGGCCGTTGAGGAAGGGCAAAAAGGGGTCCTGGAGAGTGTTTTTACCACATCAAAGAAAGCGCCTTAAGGACGCTTTTCTCGTAGATCCCCGACATCGCTACGACGTGGACACGCTTTAGAAGAAAATGACCCATTTCGGTAAATAATTGAAAAAAAATGTCATTTTCCGTAAATTGAAAAAAAAAAGTATTTTTGATAATTTACCCAACCAAATTCACAAGGAATATTCTATCTCTTTAATAAAACAAATAATTAAAATAATAAGATTTTAAAAGTATTTTAAAATAAATATTACAAATAAAAATATAAAAAGTTAATATTATAAGAATATAGTCAAGAGATATCTCAATGGATTTAAAAATTTTAATTAATAAGATAAATATTCGACCCTAAAAAACACATGTTAAAAACAAAATATATTGTATGCAACAAAGTCTAATTTTAACCCGAAAATATCTTTTTATAGGTTAAAATTTGCACAAGGATAGAAAATTAGATAAAATTGGTTTTAGTGAATTAAAATATTCTTTTTCAGGTTTATGATAGTTGTGTGCCTCTAACAACCATTTGTGGGCATCTTTTCCACATTTTTAGGGGTTTTTATTAAAAGAATATAAAAAAATAAAAAAAATTCTAAAATGATATACGAAATCTATTATGTATCAAAATAGTATAAATGGGATAGTGCCACCTCAGCCACTGGCACCTTTGGTGTCGCCTCACATCGGCAATTTGTGGTGCTACTTTGTGCACACCCTTAATCACCATTTTCTATTTTTTTCAGCAATTTTTTTGAGGGACCTATTATGCAATTTTTCTAGTTTTGAGAAAAGGAAGGGAAAGGGTGCCGCCTATTGCACCTAACTTTAAATTTGAATAATTACCTTCTAGGCCCTCCCTATTTATTATTATTTTTATTCCACTTCAACTCACTATATTGTGTTTAAACAAACCATTAATCTATTTTTGTAGTTAAATAAGCCCTTTACTTATGGTTTTTACTCATAAAATTTAAAAACTTGTTGATTAAATTAAATATCTATATTTTATTTAATAAATTATTCTCATCAAATTTACATCAACATAATATGTGAATTAATTTATATTTTTAAATAGCTTTACTTTAATGTTAAAATAGCTTTACTTTAGTTTTACTTTACACAATTAACAATACTTCACTCTTAGGGTACATGTTTAGAAATTGTAAACATTATGATATACATTTTAGACTCTTCAAATTTCATATATGCATAGATTTAATAGTTATTATTATATTATTAAGAGTAATTGATATTATATTATTAATAATATATATTTATATATTTAAATTAAATATTACAAATAATTTAGATATTTAAAATTTATATGTCATATATCATTATATTAAATTATTTAAATTATTATTATTTTACTTTCCATCATTATGTCTATAATACATATTTTAACTTTCAACCGTAATTTTACGATAATAATATTAAATACTTGAAATCAACATATTACACTTTTTATAACACTTTTTTCAAAATGATAAGTATCATTTCCTTTTGTTTCTTTTATGATTTAAAGCTTTATTTGTTTTTAACTTTGAATATCTTATACTATAACTATTATTATACTTTTTTCTTGCAGAGATGAAGTCGAAAATTTTATGTCGTGGGATTGAGATAAATTTATAAAATATAGGAAGGGTGCAAAGCTAAAATTTTATGATAAATTTCTTAAAATTATTTATTAAATTTTAGGAGGATTAAAATATTATTTTACTACAAAATTAAAAAGGTTTCAATTGAATTATATTTAAAAATATAAACTAATTCACATCTTATGTTGATGTAAATTTGATGAAACTAATTTATTAAATAAAAATATATATTTAATTTAATCAACAAGTTTTTAAATTTTATGAGTAAAAACCATAAGTAAATGGCTTATTTAACTACAAAAACAGATTAATGGTTTGTTTAAACACAATATAGTGAGTTGAAGGGGAATAAAAAGAAAATAATAAATAGGGAGGGCTTAGAATGCAATTATTCAAGTTTAAAGTTTGGTGTGACGGGCGACACCCTTTCTCTTCCTTTTCTCAAAATTGGAAAAATGCATAATAGATCCCTCAAAAAAACTGCTGAAAAAAAACAGAAAAGGGTGGTTGAGGGTGTGCCACAGACGACACCAAAGGTGCCAGTGGCAGAGGCGGCACCACCATTTTATACCATTTTAGTACATAATTTTTTGACTGTACCATTAATTTAAAATTATATTTAAATTTGTTAATATTACGATATATGAAATCTAAATTTTAAATGCTCAATAAGCAATTAAGTAATTAATATAAATTATTTGTAAATTGAGTAAACTACACTATGGATCACTCAATTATGGGCCATTTTCTTTTTTTACTCACTTAATTTTAAATTTTTTTTTAATAGATCATCCAACTAATCGAGATTTTTTTTTTGTCCACTTCCGTTAATTGCACTAATAAGAGAGTGATATGACAATTGAAAAATTAGTATAATAATAAATTTAACCTTCAACTTTTACATATTCAATTTAGTCATAATTTTAAAAGTTAACCTCAAAATTTATAAATAATCTCAATTTAATCCTAATTCTAAAAAAATAAAAGAAATATATAAAAAGTACATAAATATTTTCGAAAATATATAATAAATTCAAATTTTATTTTAATATTTATATTGATATTAAATAATAGAAAGAAAAAAAACCCTCTCCTCCCCCACCGTCCCTTTCCCTCTTTCTCCCCCCGTCTATTGTTGCTGTTGCTGTAGACGTTTCAAAAAAAGGGTTCTATGAAAACTAAAATGGGAAAGGAATATTCTGGCTTTCATGCATCATCTAAAGACTAAGCTTGAAAAGTATTCATGTATTTTTATATATTTCAAAAAATGGGGTGGAGGGTTTTTATTTAATATTAATATTAACTTTAATATAATATTTAAATTTATTATTATATTTTTTGAAATTATTTATGTATTTTATATTATATTTTGTCAATAATCAAATTTATTTTTATTTTTAAATTTATTATATATTTTGAAAATATTTATGTATTTTATATATTTCTTAAAAGTAATTTAAAATTAAGATCAAATTGAGGGCAAAATTTAATTTTTATTATATTGACTTTTCAATTGCTATGTCACCTCCCGTTAGTGCAATAAATAGAAATGAATAAAAAATAATCTTGATTAATCGGGTGACAAAAAAAATTTCATAGTTAAATAACCAAAAAAAATAGCTCATAAATTAGTTAGGTTACTCGTGGTGTAACTTACTCTTGTAAACTTTAATTTGAACATATAAATCATATTTTAGATATTAAAATAATCCTTGCAAATTCAAATATATAAAATGTTATATAGGCACTTGAGTTGTTAGTTACGAGTCAATTCAACACTGATTTAATAAAAATAATACTAAAATTTTAAATTTTAAACAATTAAAAATATTATTTAGGTGTTTTATCTTTTTCTTACATTTATATAAAATTTATAAAAATAAATTAAATAAAAATAAATATAGAAATGGCAGAATTTTACCATTTCAACTAAAATTTTATTGTTTTGCATAAAATTTATTTTTCACACATACCACGAATATGCCATACTCTAATATTTATAATAAACCAAAAATAAATAATTATATAATCAATATAAATATTACAAAAATACATATATATTTAATATTTAAAATTCAAAGTAAATTCTTTAAGCATTTTTAAAAAGTAAATTTAAAACTCTACCACAAAATTAGCTTCTTCTTTTTTAGTATATTTCATATCCGTTTATGGTTCATATTTAGGGTATGTTATTGTCCCTCCTAAAATATTCTTTTCTAAATTCAAATGTGAATTACAACTTCATCCCACGATTAGTTCAAACTAGTTTTTATAAAAAACAATTTAAGTTTTTATTTGTCCATAAAATTAATTTAAGTTGAAGATAGAATTTAATGGTAAAAACTAATTATTTAATATTAATTAGGTCTAATGATTTATTTGATCCTTTTATCTTTATAAATTTAAATTTTTGTATTTTTTATTTTAAATTCGTATTATTTATCAAATTATCTAAAATACTGAAAAGATTAATATTCATTAATTTTATTAACGTAACAGTCCACAGGTATGTCACACGTTTATAATTAATAAACTTGAAAAACTGGGTTTTGTATGAAAATACTTTTATTGTCACGCTTCATATCTACATTCTTCCCAAATCCTAAACAAAAACGTAAGGGTAGGACGGCATTGTTTGGCTTAGGCTTAGCTATTTGCACTTTTTAACTACGTAGATACAAATAAATAAGCAAACTGGGAATTTGACTGTCAATGCTCCATACCGGGACCACTGAAATCAATATCTCCCTTTTTCCTTCCTAACTGTTGTCTGCCGCACTCTCATTTTCAACTATTTTCTTCGCTTCTCTATTTCACATTTGCTCTTCTCTTTCCTATAAAATCCAAATCTACCCGTTTCTTCCCTACTAGCTTTTACTTCCTCAGGTAAACTCACTTTCTCTCTCCTCTTCCCTCTTCACTCTCTCATTCTCTCTGTGTTTCTTGTTTGGTTTTGCAGATAGAGAAAGTTGCTTGCAATGGCGGTCAGTTCTTCTAGAGGTACAACTACAGAGTTTGGGGTTGTTTCAAGGAAATGGAAAGAGAGAGATATAAGCCCTGAAAGGCACAAAATCTGGATTGAACCCAAGTCTCACCCCACCACCACCAACAGCTCTGAAAAGAAAGTTTCTGTTGTTTACTATTTGTCTAGAAATGGTCAGCTTGAACACCCACATTTCATGGAAGTTCCTCTCTCTTCTCATCATGGCCTTTATCTCAAAGGTAAATGCATTTGGTTTCCTTTCTGGGTTCAAAATTTGCACAACTTCCTTTCGTTTTCAAGAATTCTCTGTTTGGTTTTTAAGAAAGTTCAAAATTTTAAATTTACTTTCACGTCCCAAGAAATGCTTTCTGCCAAGTGGTCGTGCCCAGTTCCATAGTTGACAAAAGACCCTACTTTCTGTTTTCTCGTAAAGAATAAATTTGTTAAAAGAAGTGATCTTTTTTTCTGGTTCCTTGTTTTTCTAATCAAAACCTTTTCTTCTCTTTGTTTGGATGCCGAGAAAAAGCACCCGATTTTATTCTAAATTTCGGGCAAATTGAATCTAAAATTATCTCGTTTTCTTTTCATCTTTCAGATGTAATCAACCGCCTAAACCTCCTTCGAGGCAAAGGCATGGCTAGCCTATACTCCTGGTCCAGCAAACGGTAACACTCTCATTCATTCCTAACCGTCTGATCACATCCCCTCACCCTCCGATATTTAATATTATTCAGTGTTGGTTTTCCTAAACTCAGGAGTTACAAAAACGGCTTCGTTTGGCACGACTTAGCGGAGAACGATTTTATTTACCCATCTCACGGCCAAGAATACGTTCTCAAAGGATCGGAGGTTCTGGACCATTCGATAAACACTCAATCTTTGGAAGTAAAGTCGTCTTCTTTTCGGCTAACAAAACCGTTGGAGAGTCAAAAATCCGAGAACGGTCATGATTTTCCGTCAATCAGACGGCGGAGGAATCAGTCTTGGACTTCCATTGATCTCAACGAATACAGAGTTTATAAGGCCGAGTCTAGTTCCGATTCAGCACGGAGACTCGCTGCTGATGCGTCGACTCAGACTGATGATAAGAGGAGAAGGAGAAAGGCGATGGTTAAGCAAACGGAGATTGAAGAAGTGCAAAGTAAAAGTCAAGAGTTGGAGCAGAATCAAACTTCGGAGCTGAACAGGGAAGAGATTTCACCTCCGCCGTTGGATTCGAGTCCTGAGACGCTCGAAACCTTGATGAAAGCTGATGGACGGCTGAGATTGTGCAATGGGGGTAACGAAGATAACTTGAATAAGACTGTTGAGGGTTGCCAAAGTGGTAGAATAAAGGCGCCGTCTGTTTTGATGCAGTTGATATCCTGCGGTTCCATCTCGTTCAAGAATTGTGGACCAAGTTCGGAGAGGGATCAAGGGTTCTCGTTGATTGGGCACTATAAATCAAGATTACCCCGTGGAGCAGGTGGGGATTGTAACCAGGTGGGAAAAGATACAGGGATTGAAAGGGATATTGGGAGCTTCTCAAGGGTAAGATTGGAAGATAAAGAGTACTTCAGTGGGAGCTTGATTGAGACCAAGAAAGTTGAAGTTCCTGCCTTCAAGAGATCTTCTTCATACAATGCTGATAGGTAACTTTGTTAAAGCATTTCATTTCAGATTAATACTTAATAGCTTTGTATTCCCAGTTAGTATGATTCAAGGTTTTGTTATATAGAAAGGAAATAGCAGGCATAAACCAAATTCTATATCTTGATATGACTCGAAGTGGGGGATGACTCAATAAATTAGCTTTGAATTTTAAGTTGAAAATGAACTGTTGTTTACCTGCAAAACAAGTAAAGTTTGTTCTCACATTTCCTGGGAATTTATGTCTGAATGAGATCCTGGTTGGCCTTTTCTTTGTTTTGCTTGTAAGATTCGTACTTGTCTTTAGCAATAAGCCAGCTAGAGCTATTCATTTTTGTTGCAGAGGTACAATCTATTGTTCATCTACTGGAAACATTAGATGAATATCTCTGTTCATTTAATGATGGATCATATAAATTCTGGCCGTCCACATTCATAATACACATATGCAAGACCAATGGTCCTATAATTGGGGTAAAACAAACAAATTCTGTCAAGATTTTAAGCTTATAATCAATTGGTGTAAAACAGATAGACTAGCATTTATTCTAGTTAGATTGTTTTTTTTTTTTGGTTGCTTGTTCATTTGATTAATTTGGGAACTTTGGAATCATCAGGAGTTCGCAGTTGCAGTTGGAAGAAAAGGAGATGGATGGCGTGCGTGCTAAGTGCATACCAAGGAAGTCGAAAACTGTGGCAACGAAGAAAGAGGGCAATATGAATGGAGATATATGTGGCGAAAATGGAAGCAAAAGGCATGAAGTGTAGGGTCAGCATTGTGCATTGGTGATTGGATTTGGTATGTGAATTGTAGTAGTTTGGCAACGAGAAAGAGAGAGAAAGAAGTGAATGAGAATGGAGAAATATTACAAGGCAAAGTAAGCTAACCTTGCAATGTATTGCAAGGCACGGCACGGCACGGTGAAAGCCCCCACAATGAGAGGGACAATAGGGTTGGGAATCTTGTAAAGGCTCCTTTTTGTTGAAAGGGTGTAAAAATTTTGTCCATTTCAGTTTGGAAAGTTTGAGCTAAGGTCAAATTTTGGTGCCTTGATTTTTGTGGGAGCTTTTAGCTGACTGGGTTAAGCTTGTGTTAATTTCAATGTATTGGCACTAACCTCTAGTAATTTTAGGGTCGTATGACTATAAGTTGGTTTGACTTTTGAAAACATGGGAAATGGAATTTCATTCTAGATATTATCACCTGCTTTGTTATTTGGATCCCATTGTAGGAAAGTTGTGTTTTTTAATGGAGATTGGAGCTTTGAGACTTGAAACATGTACACTAAGAAAGTTTCAACATTTTGTTATAATATGTAACAGAAAGTCTACTTTTTCTTCAATACATGACTACAAATCGCCTATTAAAGTATAGTTCTAATTGGTCCTCAGCTTATTGCATTTTCATAAAACGCATCACCATAACCATTTGATTTACAAGGCTTTTGTCGACAATATTGATAAGTGGAATTATAACAAGACTCAACGTTGGGATAGAAAGCAACCATGAAAATGACGAGCGACAACAAATAAAAGGAAGAAAAATGTTGCAGCACCCCCATATGCCTTGCATTGCATTATTCGAAGCAAGAGCGTTGAAGTGACCCATAGGCTGCCAGCAGTTCAAGCCCGACAATGTCTACTTTTAGAGGGTTTCCAGATTTTGATGATTCCTGTTTCCTGCCTTTGACAACGCTTTCATATGTAGGGTTATTTTAAGACTATTTCTTTAAGCACACTAAAACTGAAATTATTTTTCCATAAAAAAAAGAGCCCCTAGATTTTATTGGGAAAAACGGTCAACAATATTTCAGAAGGGTCGGTGAATTTGAAAGCTTAACTATATTAGTTTTCTTTGATTTTCTTGTCAATTGTTTTGTATTTTCAATGACAAGCATGAACTATATTTACTTAAATATTTTTGTAATCTTTTATTTCATTTTTGACGGGTTTATTAATTATTAAACTAATCAAATCACTAATTTTCGATTCAGTTAATTTAATCTATCCAATCCTTGTCTTTTTAAAATTTCATCTTTTTTATTTTTATTTTCTATGTTTTACAGTTAATGTTTGAGGTTCATGACTACTCTTTTCATTCATATTGTCTCTAAAATCTATATATATGTCCTTTTAAAAATACAACGTACTTTACTAATGCACCAACACTTGTTGGTTACATCCTTTTTCTTGATTGATTACTAAGACTATACCTACCAAAAATACACTCACAATTTCTCTTAAGTTTCTAGCCATTTGTGTAATTTATCAATCCCCCCATTCTTTGTTTGATACCGACAATGGGGATTGCTATTTGTTTTCTTTTTGGGGCTGGGGTAAATAATGTTTGGGCGGGTTTTAACATTGAGCTTTTGTTATTAGGCTATTTAATTTTTTTTTCTCCTAGGTTAATTTAGTCTAAATATCCGGTTTTTCTGAGTTTTTAGTAGTCGGTTAGTAATTCAAATAAGTTTTTAGGGTTGTTTGAGAACACTATTGTACCAGCTGATCCGGTTCGATTTCTACATCATTATTTTTTAGTCTGTTGAATTTTTTGTTTGATTTAAATATAGTTGATTCTTGAAAAAGATAATATGAGATTAGATAAGAATTAAACAACATCTGATCAAGATTAGAGTCTATTTACAAATCAGCTTTCAAATATTAATTTCCAGGGGTTGCAACGATAGTTTTATATGTTATTCAGATTTATGCATAAATTACATTAAAACTTTAAATGGACTTTTCCGCACATTGAAAGAAAAATAAAGCATTACTAGATTACTGCAAAGTGTGAGATAAAATTATGATACTAGATTTTTATCATATAAAAAACATAAACATTGTCTCTCTTTTTTTAATATTAATTTCCAGTTTACCAATTAATGGATTTAGTTTAAAATTGTAGAATTAGTTTTCATTATTGGATAAAATTTAGTGTGCGAATTTAGTAAAATTTGGGTACTAATCCTTATAACGACAATACTTCACTTATCACTTTGTTGCGAGTTTCGAGACGTATACTTGTGATAAAAAAAAAAAAAAAACACAGCTTCAGCATGGAATTGATAGTCTTTTTCATATAACCATAGCGTCACCTTTCCAACAAGGATGCCATCCTGTCCTTTTCCCACCAAAAGGCTCATACGTCTCTAGTCTTGCATGGAACTAAGGTCTCATTAGTTCATACACTGCAATTAATAACGTACAAAAACATTTACAAAACTATATATAGTAAAAACAAAGTGGAATATATGTTAATTACTTGTCTATGTAAATCATTATTGTTGAACTTTCTCATAAAATTAACATAATATATCGAATGCGGAGGAGTCCAACGTCTTGATGGACACCTGGTTGCAGCTTTTTGACAACATGCATAAACAAATTGGTCTAACCCTCGACAACAGCAAATATGTTTTGGCTTTCATCTACTGCAATAACATCATTGTTTGCTTGTATTATTAATACAATGGGTTTACAATATAGAAACACTTGAAAGTCTAAAACACCCCTCGCCTATTTGGTCTGCTTTGTAGGCAGGAAGTGTTTCCAATTCCAGCATGGTACTAGCAAAAATTGTTGCTTAATTAAGACATATCGTTTTAAGATTTATTGCAATTGCTTTACAGTCAAGGCGTGAGCTTCTATTTTGCCTGGTAATTTTTTGTATCAGATTCAGGATTAAGACCAATATCGTCGGATTTGCTTGTACCAATGACATTAGCAGCTACATATTATGATGATCTTCTATTTTTGTCAAGTAATGCATGTATATAAGGATCACTATCTTTTAGGATTTCCTACTAACTTGATCCTCTAATTGCACCCTTCGCCAAACTTTACCCACTTGCCAACATATTTGGTCAGCATAAATGTGTCTACTTTGTAATCTGCAACTCTGATGATAACATGGAAAATGCCTTTGTGAGAAGTGATTTCAAATTCAACTTACGCCATGTTCATAATCTACAAATTTATCACTATACTTTACAGAGAAATTGAAATTTGCCACTATGATTTAGTTTTGCCATCATACTTTTTAAAGTAATGGTAAATTTACCACTCTACTTCAACGCTATATTGAATTTTTCACTTAACTTTTATTTGAATAAATTTTGAAACTAAAGTTTGAATTTTGATGAAATTAACTTAACTTAAATTTAATAAAATAATTGAAATATTGTATTTAAATGATTAAAATAACTAATTGATTAACATAATATTAATTATTAATAAAACGGTTATTTATAAATTAATAAAAAACAAAGTATTGTTCAAGTCTTCCTTCCATTAAATAAAATTGGAAGTTTATTTATAATTTTTTATAAAGTAACCTAATGTTCACTATTAAAATAAAAATATTTGAAATAATATTTTTCATTAAATTTTGTTTTAAATCATTAAAATCAATATTTAATAGTAAAATTTAGTTAAAAAGTGCCAAAATTAATTATAATTTAAAGTTTAGTGAATAAATTCAATCACATAAAATTTTAGTGAATTTATCCATGCATATTCTTGAAGTATAATCGCTAACATCAATCAAAATAAAATATAATGACAAATTTTAATACCCACTTATAATATAGTGACAAAATTACGCCATAACCCATATATTTTGATAAAATAAATTTATGCAAAGAATGATATATATATATATATATATATATATATATATATATAAAAAGCACCAACTCTAAAATTGCAAATAGTCAACAACATATTTACCCTGAAAATTTTTAAAATTAATTATTTAAATGGTATTTTCACTTTTTTTTCAATTTTCAACTAATAAATATTAATTTAATACTTTTTATATTGAAATTTTAATTAAAATTAATATAATATAATATGTTGTAATGTGAAAATTATATTAAATATCATAAAAGGGCTTCTCTTTCAACTTTTAAATATTAACTTTTGTTTCTTCAAAAAAAAAAATAAATAACTTTTGTTTTGTTTTCAGATTTGAACTAACGCTTTTTATTTTATTTTATGTTTTCAACTATTAAATATTTAAGTAAATATTTTAAAATTAAGCTCTAAGCTTCCGTTTCATGTTTTCTTTTCTATTTTTAAAATACTAAATTATTTTGTGTTTTATCTTTTTACAAATTTACTATTGTTTTTATCATGTTTTAAAGTTTATAGATTAATTTTATTTATAGTTGTTAACTTTTTATTTTTAATATATTCTTGTAACATCCTAAATTTTTGGGTTTAAATGACAAATATGTGGAATGAGTTAATTTAAGTGTTAGGGGCTCAAATTTTAAGTTTTAAGGAACCCAAATCTTCTAATTTAAGTTAGTTAAATTTAGCATTAGAGATTAGAGAAGTGGACGGCACAAGACTATTTTTTTGGGAATTTTATTATATTTATTCTATGTGGATAATAAGCAGATAAATGCTATTATTTAGGGATTTAGTCTTTAAGGATAATAAGCAGATAAAGACTATTTTTTAGGAGATAATAGATTAAGATGAGGGAAAAGGGATAGGAGCTATCATGTGTGGCAGTGTTGACTGAAAATCAATCTCTGCTAAAGGGAGGAATCGGTTTTCTATATAAAGAGGGGGTGTGCCGAAATTTTGGAAGCCTTTCTTTTCTTTTCTCATCTTCTTCCTCTCAAAAGCCGAAAACCACCATTTTCTTCACCCTTTCTTCCTCTCTAAAATTTCCTGGTTGGCCGAATCTTTTAACCTCTATTGTTATTTTTCTTCTAATCCCTAAAAGCCAAAATCACATCTCTATTATTCTATTCTTCTCCTTAATATTCATGTAACATCCTGAATAGGGCCTATGCATTTCCAGTTTAATTGTATGAAATGACAAGTTTCAAGTACTATGAATAAATTTTTGATACTTTTGGAAACCTAGAAATGCATGAAAATGGAAATGAAAATGGAGATGGAAATGAAAATGGAAATGGAAATGGAAATGGACATTTTGGAAACTTAGACATTTTGGAAACTTAGACATTTTGGAAACTTAGACATTTTGGAAACCTAAACATTTTGGAAACCCGAACATTTTGGAAACCCGAAGATGTAAGGAAAATGGCAAGTTACTGAGAGTCATGAAAATTTTAGGAAACCTAGAAATAAGGTAGGAATGACAAATTTTAAAGCCCAAAATAGGAAATAAGAAGAGGGCCTTAAAAGAAAAAGTTGGTAAATTTTGACACACAATCGGGCTTGGAAAAGTGGTGAAGGTGTCACTTAAGGTTTATGGAAATGGCTGAGTTCGAGTCACTTGGAAAGCAATTATTGAAGGTTTAATTTTGCTTCCCAAGGCTAGGGGTGGACTGCACCTATTTGCTAAAAAGGGAGAGTTTTATTTTATTAAAACTTGTCAAATTAAAGTGATAAATAAAGGATTTTCTACTAAGATAAATGAGGAATTAAAGGATGGATTAAAGACTTTTAATTTAATTAGGTGATAATTAATGGAGATTAAATTATCACTTGGGAGAGTAGTGGCCAAGTTTTGGACTCTTGGTCTAGCAATTTCGAGTTAAAGAGGAAAATTGAGACTTTTCTCTCATTCATTCTACCTTCTTAAAATTTTGCTCTCTCTTCCCTCTCTTGCCGAAATTTCCCTAAGTAAGGACTCCATCTTTTCTTTTCCTCCCTTTGTCATTGTTAAGTCAAAACTCTTCTCTTTCAATCTCGGTTAACTCTCCATAGCCGGATCTCAAGAACTCAAGACAAGGAAGCAAGTGATTAAAGGCTTCAAGGTAAGGTTAAGCCATTCAATTCCTCTCTTTTCTAGTTGTTGAAAGTAAAAGGCCTAATCCCCATTTTTTTTTTGATCATGGCCGAATATGCAAGGGATCTCAGGTTTCCACAATCGTTGAACATAAAGATCAAGGATCTAAGGTAAGAACAATTGATTCTTGTTCTTTTAAATAGTTTAATCAAGATTTAGGGAAATAACCTCTCTTATGTCTTTTGGCCGAATGTCAAAGGAGGAGTTTCGGATTTTAGATTCGAGGAAATTAAGGTGAGACATATTCTACCAAAGGCCAATTACAACTTATTAAAGTGAGATCGGATCTAACATATGAATTTTAGGATTTGACGGATATTCAAGACAAAAGGAACTTTCGGGATTTGGAATCTATAAGGTAAGCATCTAAAATATTCTACCAATGGTTGTGAGATTATCTAGATCAATTCCTTAATTTTGAAAAGCCAAAAACTAACCCATATTGAAATACAAGGTTGGCGAATATCGTGTAGAGGAAAAACCAAACTTTCGGATTTGTATAAACACCAAATCGGCAAAGGTGAGTCTTTTACAAATCCTACTAGGATTTGGTTTTGTTTTAAAGCCAAATAGGTTTATTAATGTGACTTATATGATGGCCGAATATAGGAGATAATGATCTAAAATTAGATCGGATTCTCGAGATCTCGTGGAAACTATTAAGCGAAACAGTGTGTACCCTTACTAACCTTCGATATTTTATGGCTAAATATTTTAATATATGATTATGAATAAGAATGTGAATGTGGCTATGTACCACAAATGTGGCAAAAGTACCAGTGCACGTTTCCTACTTCGATAGGATTGTGAAATATGTTATTTAATAACATGCGAATATATATATATGAACATGAAATTAAGTTATGCACAATATATATTTTCGGGCATTCGGGATTTATGTGAAAGGGGAGAATAGGTGTTGACTTGGTCTCACCAACGAAGGTGTTGACTTGGTCTCACCAACGAAATATGTTGACTACTATCACATTGCGAAATTTTGGTAACTTTACATACAATATTTGAATATAGTGTCTAATGACACAACGTTTAAATTTGACTATAGTGTCTAAAGACACAACGTGGTGTGTAGCGGATGGAAGGTTGACTTATTAGTCCCACGGTGTGAATGGCGTGTACGGGTGGTGTGTAGCGGATGGACCATTAGGATTGGGTTTGGGTTGCATCATAATTTCATTTTATATGGACACGATGATTTGAACATGAATGCCCGATTTATTGAATGTTAGTATTGTGTGCACATTGAGTCTGTTGACTCACCCCATTGTGGGAATTATTTTCGGTGATGAAGCAAGTGATTGACCGGCCTAGGTGGACCATGAGGTGGCCATGCTACATGCGAAAATTTCATTTAGTTTGGACTTAATTTTATTTTTAGTTACTTTTATTCTATTTTGGGTTTTACTTGATGTAATAAGGCCTTAAGGCCCAAGGATTATTCTTTATGTTTGCTTCTTGTTAAGTTTCATACTAAGAACTATATTGGATGTATTTAATTAAATGGGATTACAAGATTAAATAAATGGGTTCCCAATCTAAGCCCAACTCAAAATAATAGTTTTTCTAAAATTTACAATTTTCTAAGTATCAAAAATGTTTTGAAATCGGTTTACTTTAGGAACATACCAGATCCTGGTTCAGCTCGTGGTAGGGTGTGGGGTGTTTCATTTAGTATCGAGCTGTGTTTAAACTCTCTCACAGGCTAAGGCCCAAACCGTTTTGAATTGAGCCCAAATGATTTTCTTTGAAAATAAGCGAAGCTTCTGCATGGCCCCTAAGTCTCCGACCATGATCCACCGGGTAAGTACCCCTAACTATATGTGTGATTATGTGATTTATATAAGGGTAGAAAAGGCATGGAACGAGAATAGAATGATAGGAACTTGAACCCTAGGATTAGACTACTCAAACACAAACACATAAGACTTAATGTACTAAACCAACCTATGGCTAAGTCATTTGAGCTAGTGGTGTGGTAACCCTTGTACGCATGTCTAGGATTGGATCCCAAGAGCTTGGTATTTAAGCAGTCCTATTGACTCACCTCCTCTTCGCAGGAATCCTACCTGGTGCGTAGCTTCAGTTCACCCTAACTCAGAGGGCTCAGTGGTGTGGCAACCTCTGTGCGCATGTCTAGGAATGGTTTCGGTGGGAGCTTGGTATTTAAGCAGTCCACGTGACTCACCTCCTCTCCACATGAATCCTGCCTGGTGCGTAGCTGTGGTTCACCCTGACCAAGAGGGCTCGGTCATAGGCTAAACATAATGACTAAAACCCGAAAGGGAACTAGCCATGTTTTTAAAAAAAAAAAAAGAGAGAAAGAAAGAACAAAACAACAAACCCTAGTTTTTTCAAACTTCTAGAACTTTCCTTTAAATCTGAGAAAATTATTTTTACAACATTTTCTGAAAAACTCTTGATTTACGAAAATTACAAAAATGCCCTTAGCAGTAAAATTACCAAAATGCCCCTGGTTTGTAAAATGTTCAACTACTCAACAACTTTATCAAAATTTCATGATTTCATAAACATTCAAAAACCCTAATTTGTAAAATACCAAAATACCTTGATTTTGGAAAAATTACAAAATTACCCCTAAACTTACAAAATTACCAAAATGACCCTGATTTCCAAAATTTTTGCAACATCTCCATTTTTGAAGGAACAATTTTCGAAAAGAACCCTCAAAGTTTTACAACTTTTGAAATACCCTAAATCTATAAAATTCTACAAATTTACTCCGATTTGTGAAAAATTACCAAAATACCCCTGAGGTCAAAAAGAATTTACCAAAATACCCCCGGATTTCAAAATTTTTCAAATCACCCCTAGACTTCAAAATTTTCAAAAATAACTTTTGACAAAAACCCCAAGAAATGTTTTTGTTTTTCTCTGAGAAATTACGAAAATACCCTGTAGGACAAAATTACGAAAATACCCCCGGGTAGTGGAAAACAACATCAAACAACAAAAACTACAACATTTCTCTGAATGAACGAAAGTTCATATTTGTTTGATGGATGGATGAATGAATGAAAAAGACGTGTGTTTGTATGATACGAAAGAACCACTCTAAAATCCTTCTCATAAAACTTCTTCACGATAAATAAGTGGAACATTGACTAATCCATAAAGTTTCTTAATCGATCTCGACGTTAGAAAATGAGCTCTAGAGGGCGTGGTCGCCGTGGTCGAGGAAGAGGAAGGATGACCGTGTCGGAACCCGTTAGGTCGGGTCAAGGTCCGAAACAATGAAATGCCACCACCACCACCACCCCCGGCTAATGTTGAAAGCAGCAGAGCTCGGGACGGGAAGAGAGGCGTGTCGCAGTCGGCTGCGAGTTTTGGAATTGGTGGCCGCAGTGGAAATGGAGGAAATCGAAAGTCGGTACTGAACGGCTCAGAGCTAATGGAGCGAAAATGTTTCGAGGAGTATCCATGTGGTACCCAGTCACCGTGAAGTCTTGGTTGGAAGCAACGAGCGTATCATGGATGAGCTTGATTTGACTCAGGAGGAAAAGTTGAAAGGGATGGTGGCGTTATTACGCGATGAAGCGTATCAATGGTGGTTATTTGTTCGTGTTGGTACCATGCTAAAAATTTGACACGGGAATATGTTAAAGAGGCCTTCGGAAGAAGTATGTGGGAACCGGTATATAGATGAGCAGAGGAAGGCTTTTCTAGGGTTAGTACAAGGGAGTAAGTCCATCGAGAATATGAGGCGAATTTCGAGGTTGAGCCGCTATGCTCGAGGGTAGTGGCAATCGAGCATGAACGCCGTGTCCATTTTGAGGACAGTGAGAGATGATTTAAGATCATAATAGCACCGCATCGAGCGCGGAATTCTCTTTTTGGTAGAAAAGGCCAAGGTGGCCGAGGGATTAAGGATGCTACTAAGCGCATCGTGGATAAGAATAAGGCCAAAGAGGGTTTGGGTCATCGTGAAAGGGTTACAAGAGGCCTAGGGTTGACGGGCCACGAAATCAACAAACCTGCACGGTTTGCAGATTCGCCTTGTGAGCATTGTGGGAAGAGGCACACAGTGAGTGTTGGAGAAAGATAGGAGCATGTCTTAAGTGTGGGTCCAAGGACCATATGTTTAAGGATTGTCCCAAACAATCGACGAGAGCCGACCGTAGTTCGAATGCTAGCTTGACCGGTAGAAATGCATGCAGACCTCAGCGGGTCGTGGTTCGAGTAACCGTGGTAGTAGTGCAGAGGCCGTGGAACACAGGTCGAGGTAATACTAATGCTGATGCAAGATAACCGGTTTGGTTTATGTGATTCGCGAAGGAAGATGGAGATGCTTGGGGACGTAATAACCAGACGTTCTTTATTTTGACAAACCCTACTTTACTTTGATTGATGTGGGCTCGACCCATTCCTATGTTGCAAGTAGTGTAGTGAAAACACTAGGCCTAGACTCTGAACTCTCTGATAGGCAGATGACTGTAGTAAGCCCATTAGGCCAAACTATAGTGGTAGACAAGATCTTTCGGAATGTACCCCTAGAGATTCAGGGAGTAAACTTTCGAGCGGACTTAATGGAGTTACCCTTCGGAGAGTTTGAGCTTATACTCGGAATGGATTGGTTAGTAGAACACCGAGCCATGTTGGATTGTGCGGCTAAACGTATGGAACTAAGAACCCCGGAGGAGGAAGTGGTAGTAATGATCGGAGAAAGGAGGAACTACTTGTCTAATGTAGTTTGATCAAGGTGAGAAAATGGTTAAGAAAGGTTACAAAGCGTTCTTAGCTTTCGTAAGTGCGATAGGTGGAAAAGAGGAAGGTATTAATGGAGTTAGAATGGTAAGGGACTTTGTGGATGTGTTTCCAGAGGAGCTACCGGGAATACCCCCAGACAGGGAGGTGGAATTTGGGATTGATTTGCTACCGGGGACAGCTCCTGTGTCAATCGCTCCATACCGAATGGCACCAAAGGAGTTAGTGGAGCTCAAGGCTCTAGATACAAGAACCTGTTGGACCGTGGGTTCATCCGACCCAGTGTCTCCGTGGAGCACCGGTCTTATTTAGAAAGAAGAAGGACGGAACTATGCGTATGTGCATAGACTACCGTCAGTTAAATAAGCTGACCATAAAGAACAAGTATCCCTTGCCAAGGATCGATGACTTGTTCGATCAGCTAAAGGGAGCCGCAGTGTTCTCAAAGATTGACTTGAGGTCAGGTTATCATCAGTTGAAAGTGAGGGAGGCTGACATTCATAAGACCGCTTTTAGGACAAGATATGGTCACTTCGAGTTTGTGGTGATGCCGTTTAGGTTGACAAACGCTCCAGCCGCGTTCATGGACATGATGAATCGGGTTTTTCAACCCTACTTGGATAGATTTGTCGTGGTGTTCATCGATGACATTTTAGTGTATTCGAAGTCGGAGGAGGAGCATGATGAGCATCTCCGAGTCGTGTTGGAAGTGTTAAGGGAAAAGAAGCTCTATGCCAAATTCAGCAAGTGCGAATTTTGGCTTAAGGAGGTGGCATTCCTAGGACATGTGGTATCCGGAAGGAATAAGAGTGGATCCTAGGAAGATCGAGAGCGTGTTGGATTGGAAACCACCTAGGTCCGTGGCTGAAATCAAGCTTCTTGGCTTGGCAGCTATTACGAAAGGTTCGTGGAAGGATTCTCGTCAATAGCCGCCTTTAACCAAGTTACTAAGGAAGGAAGTACCCTTGAATGGACTACTAAGCGGCGGAGAGCTTTGAAAAGCTTAAGAAGGTCTTGACGGAGGCTCAGTGTTAATTCAAATAGGAGGCGTGAAAGGAATTTGTGGTGTCTTGTGATGCTTCGCATACGGGGTTAGGTCGTGTGTTAATGCAAGATGGCAAAGTGGTTGCTTATGGGTCTCGGCAGACTAAGGCCTCATGAGCTTAACTACCCAACTCATGACTTAGAGCTAGCGGCAGTGGTGTTCGCCTTAAGGTTTGGAGGCACTACCTTTATGGAGAAAGGTCGATTATCTACACGCACCACAAGAGCCTTAAGTATTTATTGACTCGAAGGAGTTGAACTTGAGGCAACGAAGGTGGGTGGAATTCTTTGAAAGACTACGACTGCTCAATAGAATATCATCCGGCAAGGCGAATGTAGTAACCGATGCCCTAAGTCGAAGGTTGTATCGGATCTCTGGCGTTGTTCGCTCATCTAAGTCTATATGACGATGGAAGTCTATTGGCGGAATTACAAGTCGAGCCCACATGGTGAAGGAGGTGAAAGAAGGACAGGTTAGGCGATAACGACTTAAGTACTAAAGTGCAAGTAAATGCAAGAAGGGGATTAAAGGACTATGGCATCAATGATAAAGGAGTATTGTGCTACAAGGAAAGGTCGTATGCCAAAAGATAAGGAGTCGAGACAAAGGATTCTTCGGGAAGCGCATGGCGATCCTTATGCTATGCATCCCGGAGGTATTAAGTCATATAGAGATCTGAGAGAACAGTTTTGGTGGTCTAACACAAACGAGAGGTGATGAATTTGTGGGAAATGTTTGGCGTGTCGACAAGTTAAGGTGAACACCAAGTCCCATCAGATTGCTCCAACCAATCGAGATTCCCCAATGGAAGTGGGAAAGAATTACCATGGACTTCGTTAGTGGGCTTCCCCTTATGCCTACTAAGAAGGATTCGGTATGGGTGATAGTGGACCGTTTGACCAAGTCCGCACACTTTATCCCAGTCGAATGGGTTATTCTCTCCGGTTGGCTAAGTTGTATATGGCGAAATTGTGAGATTACATGGAGTACCAATGTCGATCATCTCCGATAGAGACCCAAGGTTTACGCCTCGATTTTGGAAAGCACTTCATCAAGCTTTAGGCACTAAGCTAGACTTCACTACTGACTTTTCATCCACAATCGACAGGCGATCGAACGGGTTATACAAGTGTTGGAGGATATGTTGAGAGGTCGTGTAATGGATTTTCGAGGAAGTTGGGAAGATTACTTGCCTTTAGATGAATTCGCCTACAACAATAGCTATCAAGCCAAGATTCGGATGGCACCATCTGAAGCATTGTATGGAAGGAGGTGTAGAACACTTACTTGTTGGACCGAGTTAGGAGAACGCCGAGTCTTGGGTCCGAGTTGGTGGCGGCGAAGAAAAGGTTGAGTTAATTAGACACGGTTGAAGGAAGCCTCTGATAGGCAAAAGTCGTCGCAGACCTTAAGCGGAAGGAAATAGAGTTTGAAGTGGGAGATCAAGTGTTCTGAAAGTCTCACCTTGGAAGAAGGTAATGAGGTTTGGCCGCAGGGAAGCTAAGCCCAAGATTTATAGGGCCTTATCAAATCTTGAAGCGTTGGGCGGTGGCATACCAATTGAGTTGCCACGAATTGAAGCGATGCAGACGTGTTCCATGTGTCCATGCTACGTCGCTATCGATCAAATCCATCTCATGTGGTACCGGTTGAAGAGGTGGAACTAAGGCCAGACTTATCCTATGAGGAAGAACCAATTCGAATTTTGGAACATAATGTGAAAGTATTGCGAAGAAAGACAGTGCCTCTAGTCAAAGTACTATGGCGCAATCATGGAACGGAAGAAGCTTCGTGGGAGCCAGAAGAGACCATGAGACAGCAATACCCTCAACTATTTTAGTTAGGAAATTTCGGGGACGAAATTTTGTTTAAGGGGGGTAGAATCGTAACATCCCGAATAGGGCCTATGCATTTCAGGTTTAATTGTATGAAATGACAAGTTTCAAGTACTATGAATAAATTTTGATACTTTTGAAACCTAGAAATGCATGAAAATGGAAATGAAAATGGAGATGGAAATGAAAATGGAAATGGAAATGGAAATGGACATTTTGGAAACTTAGACATTTTGGAAACTTAGGCATTTTGGAAACCTAAACATTTTGGAAACACGAACATTTTGGAAACACGAAGATGTAAGGAAAATGGCAAGTTACTGAGTCACGAAAATTTTAGGAAACCTAGAAATAAGGTGGAATGACAAATTTTAAAGCCCAAAATAGGAAATAAGGGCAAGAGGGCCTTAAAAGAAAAAGTTGGTAAATTTTGACACACAATCGGGCTTGGAAAAGTGGCTGAAGGTGTCACTTAAGGTTTATGGAAATGGCCTGAGTTCGAATCACTTGGAAAGCAATTATTGAAGGTTTAATTTTGCTTCCCAAGGCTAGGGGTGGACGGCACCTATTTGCTAAAAAGGGGAGAGTTTTATTTTTATTAAAACTTGTCAAATTAAAGTGATAAATAAAGGATTTTCTCTACTAAGATAAATGAGGAATTAAAGGATGGATTAAAGACTTTTAATTTAATTAGGTGATAATTAATGGAGATTAAATTATCACTTGGGAGAGTAGTGGCCAAGTTTTGGACTCTTGGTCTAGCAATTTCAGTTAAAAGAGGAAAATTGAGACTTTTCTCTCATTCATTCTACCTTGCCGAAATTTTGCTCTCTCTTCCCCCTCTCTTTGCCGAAATTTCCCCTAAGCAAGGACTCCATCTTTTCTTTTCCTCCCCTTTGTCATTGTTAAGTCAAAACTCTTCTCTTTCAATCTCGGTTAACTCTCCATAGCCGGATCTCAGTAACTCAAGACAAGGAAGCAAGTGATTAAAGGCTTCAAGGTAAGGTTAAGCCATTCAATTCCCTCTCTTTTCTAGTTGTTGAAAGTAAAAGCCTAATCCCCATTTTTTTTTATCATGGCCGAATATGCAAGGGATCTCGGTTTCCACAATCGTTGAACATAAAGATCAATGATCTAAGGTAAGAACAATTGATTCTTGTTCTTTTAAATCGTTTAATCAAGATTTAGGAAATAACCTCTTATGTCTTTTGGCCGAATGTCAAAGGAGGAGTTTGGGATTTGATTCGAGGAAATTAAGGTGAGACATATTCGCCAAAGGCCAATTACAACTTATTAAAGTGAGATCAGATCTAACATATGAATTTTAGGATTTCACAGATATTCAAGACAAAAGGAACTTTGGATTTGGAATCTATAAGGTAAGCATCTAAAATATTCGGCCAATGGTTGTGAGATTATCTAGATCAATTCCTTAATTTTGAAAAGCCAAAAACTAACCCATATTGAAATACAAGGTTGGCGAATATCGGTAGAGGAAAAACCAAACTTTCGGATTTGTATAAACACCAAATCAAAAAGGTGAGTCTTTTACAAATCCTACTAGGATTTGGTTTTGTTTTAAAGCCAAATAGGTTTATTAATGTGACTTATATGATGGTAGAATATAGGAGATAATGATCTAAAAATTAGATCGGGATTCTCGAGATCTCAAGGAAACTATTAAGCGAAAGCAGTGTGTACCCTTACTAACCTTCAATATTTTATGGCTAAATATTTTAATATATGATTATGAATAAGAATGTGAATGTGGCTATGTACCACAAATGTGGCAAAAGTACCTGTGCGTTTCCTACTTGATAGGATTGTGAAATATGTTATTTAATAACATGCGAATATATGTATATGAACATGAAATTAAGTTATGCACAATATATATTTTCGGGCATTCGGATTTATGTGAAAGGGGGAGAATAGGTGTTGACTTCGGTCTCACCAACGAAGGTGTTGACTTCGGTCTCACCAACGAAATATGTTGACTACGGTCACATTGCGAAATTTTGGTAACTTCGATTACAATATTTGAATATAGTGTCTAATGACACAACGTTTAAATTTGACTATAGTGTCTAAAGACACAACGTGGTGTGTAGCGGATGGAGGGTTGACTTATTAGTCCCACGGTGTGAATGGCGTGTACGGGTGGTGTGTAGCGGATGGACCATTAGGATTGGGTTTGGTTTGCATCATAATTTCATTTTATATGGACACGATGATTTGAACATGAATGCGATTTATTGAATGTTAGTATTGTGTGCACATTGAGTCTGTTGACTCACCCCATTGTGGGAATTATTTTCGGTGATGCGGTGGTGGATCGGTAGGTGGACCATGAGGTGGCCATGCTACATGCGAAAATTTCATTTAGTTTGGACTTAATTTTATTTTTAGTTACTTTTATTCTATTTTGGGTTTTACTTGATGTAATAAGGCCTTAAGGCCCAGTGGATTATTCTTTATGTTTGCTTACTGTTAAGTTTCATACTAAGAACTATATTGGATGTATTTAATTAAATGGGCTTACAAGATTAAATAAATGGGTTCCCAATCTAAGCCCAACTCAAAATAATAGTTTTTCTAAAAATTTACAATTTTCTCTAAGTATCGAAAATGTTTTGAAATCGGTTTACTTTAGGAACATACCAGATCCGGTTCAGGCTCGTGGGCCGGGTGTGGGGTGTTTCATATTCATTGGCCAAATCTCTCTTAGCCATTTCTTCAATTCTTAAATCTTCTAAAAACTGAAATTCTTAGATCTCACCTCCTGAAGTTGCCGAATTTTCTTCAATAAAGTCTGCTTGTGCCGAATCTGAAGAAAACAATAGGTATGTGTCGATTTTGAGTTTCCAATATTTCTCCGACTTTTCAAAGTCCCTAGCCGAATGGCTATTTAGTGACTAATCAAGGGTTTTTCTTATTTTCGGCATTTCGGGATCTGAAGAGGAGTCCAACGCTTAGATCTCTAAGTCAAAGATCAAGAACACTCAAGTCGTGTTATTTTCGGATTTCAAGGTAAGGAGATTGGTTTATTTATAAATATATGAAATCGGGTAGAACACTAACCATGGTAGAATATAGGAGAAGCCCTATTTTCACATCTTCCGACTTTTGAGCAAAGTTGTAGATCGGGATAACAATGATATCGACTAAGAATATTGGATTTCGCGATATCGTGTGTAACACTTTCTCACCATCTAGATCTATTTGATTAATATATGATTATAAGTCTTATATGTTTTGATAAATGCCGTAATCCGCATAATAGAGAAACCCAAAGAGGGTAAAACAAATCATCGGTTAGTGAATGTTACGATTAAATGATATAAGTATATTAATTTTATGTGATTGCATGGGTTGTGTTTGATGAAAGGAGGAAGTTATATGTTGTAGCGGTTTTCACCGTGATCTGTTGTAGCGGTTTTCTTGTGATCTTGTAGCAATTTTACCGTGATCTATTGTAGCGGCTTTTGCCGTGATCTGTTGTAATGGCTACGGCCATGATCGATGATGAGCGACACGACCGCCATCAAGGCGCAGTGTGCGGTATGGGTTGATTGTAGAAATCCCCAATGGTGTGAATGGTCGGTGCGAGGCGTGTAGCGGATGGAAACCTAGGATTTGGGTTGGGCTTGCATATTATTTTTATTATGTATATTAATTCGATTATTTTAGTTTTATGGGGCTAAGGCCCAAATCTAATGGTGCATGAGGGTTGCACACCGAGTCTCATGACTCAACCAATTAATTAACATTTCGTAGCATTTAGTGCATCGGACCGGCCGAGAGAGCGCAAGGTGGCCATGCAAAAGAACATTTGGATCCAAAAAAGACTCTAATTATTATTTTATATTCTTATTTAATGGATTTTAAATCTGTTGAAATAAGGCCATGGGCCACCAGTTTATATTTTGTTTTATTACGGGCTTTTATTACTTTTAGTTATTTAAATTTTTATTTTAATTGAACTAAGGCATGTATTTAAATTTGGGTTTTAATTCATAAAGGCATATTTTATTTAAAACTATAAATTATAAATTTTTCCGAATAAAAGGTTAAACTTTACCAAAAATGTTTTTTCGAAAATGCGACATGTTTTACAAAATTTCCTTAGTGACATACCGGATCCGGTTGTAGTGTTTGGGTAGGGTTTGGGGTGTTACTGATTGATATCGAGCCAGTTCAAAACTCGACTTTGGGGATTTTGGCTCAAAACGCTTTCAAAAGGTGGGCTTTTGAAACTTGCATGTTGTTTTTTTTGAAATGATAACAGTTTGTTAGCTCGGCATAGCACTGCGTCTCCTACCAAGTCCGCTGTAAGTACTCTAAACCATTGTGTGATATATATATGTGAGCTTGATGGGCTTTATGGGACGAGGCTAGTTTAATTAGACTTTGATGGACTATAGGCTTAGCTTAAACAACTTTTAAATTCCATAAAACTTAATTTATCAAACAAATCCTATGAACTAGTCGTCGAGTGAGGGTGTGGCAACAGCATACGCATGTCTAGGAGTGGATACAGGGAGAGCTTGGTATTTAAGCGCCCTAGTGACTCACCTCCTCTTCACCGGAATCCTACCAGTGCGTAGTATGCTCACCCTAACCATGAGGACGTGTTGATAGGCCAAAACTTATAGTTAAAACCGAAAGGGACCAAACACTGTTTTTCTCACAAAATTGCTAAAATATCCTTATTTTGAAAAAAATCCCCATGATTTGCAAATATACCCCGATTTACAAAGTCAATGAATTTTTCCATAGAAAACAAAAACAACAACAACAACAACATCAAAATATCCCTGATTTGTAAAATTACCAAATTACCCTTGATTTGTAAATGACCAAAATACCTTGATTGGAAAAATTACTGAAATATCCCCGATTTTAAAATTATCGAAATACCCCGGATTTATAAATTACCAAAATACTCCGAATTTGTGAAATTACCAAAATACCTCCGAGTTAGAAAATTACCAAAAATACCCTTATTTCACCAAATCACTCGGAACCTTATTTTGGAAAATTACAAAAATACCCTCAGAGGTAAAATTACGAAAATACCTGGGTAGTGAAACACGAAAATACCCCTAGGTGGTGAATGTAAGTTTATAAGGCTATTTTTATGATTGATGTGTGCTGAATGTTGACTGAAGGTGAACTCTAGGACTAGGAAGTATCGACTTGAGAACTAAACTCGTAGATAGAATTCGAATTCAAAAGAACTACAATCGAAATGATTTTACATAAGATTGTTCGCGGTTAATAAGTAGGAAGAATTAATTATTCATAAAATTTTTAATCAGATAAACGTCGATCGAAAGAATGAGTACAAGGGGACGAAGACGCTTCAGATGCGAATAATGGTGCTTACCCTACCATAGTATACTAAGTGTTTATTTTGGCTTTAGAATTAGAGTGCGCAGGGAAAGCATAGTGGTGAGACTTAGGTAGTATGATTTCTAGTTAGTTGGAAATTTCGAGGACGAAATTTCTTTAAGGAGGGTAGAACTGTAACATTCTAAATTTTTGGGCCTATGCGTTTAATGGGTGAATATGTGGAATGAGTTAATTTAAGTGTTAGGGGCCCAAATTTTAAGTTTTAAGGAGCCCAAATCTTCTAATTTAAGTTAGTTAAATTTGGCATTAGGGATTAGGGAAGTGGATGACACAAGGCTATTTTTTTTGGGGAATTTTATTATATTTATTCTATGTGGATAATAAGAAGATAAAGGCTATTATTTAGGGATTTAGTCTTTAAGGATAATAAGCAAATAAAGACTATTTTTGAGGAGATAATAGATTAAGATAAAGGAAAAGGGATAGGAGCTATCATGTGTGGCAGTGTTGGCTGAAAATCAATCTCTGCTAAAGGGAGGAATCGGTTTTCTATATAAAAAGGGGGTGTGCCAAAATTTTGGAAGCCTTTATTTTCTTTTCTCATCTTCTTCCTCTCAAAAGCCGAAAACCACCATTTTCTTCACCCTTTCTTCCTCTCTAAAATTTCCTGGTTGGCCGAATCTTTTAACCTCTATTGTTATTTTTCTTCTAATCCCTAAAAGCCGAAATCACATCTCTATTATTCTATTCTTCTCCTTAATATTCATTGGCCAAATCTCTCTTAGCCATCTCTTCAATTCTTAAATCTTCTAAAAATCAAAATTCTTAGATCTCACCTCCTGAAGTTGCCGAATTTTCTTCAGTAAAGTCTGCTTGTGCCGAATCTGAAGAAAACAATAGGTATGTGTCGATTTTGAGTTTCCAATATTTCTCCGGCTTTTCAAAGTCCCTAGCCGAATGGCTATTTAGTGACTAATCAAGGGTTTTTCTTATTTTCAGCATTTCGGGATCTGAAGAGGAGTCCAACGCTTAGATCTCTAAGTCAAAGATCAGTAACACTCAAGTCGTGTTATTTTCGGGATTTCAAGGTAAGGAGATTGGTTTATTTATAAATATATGAAATCGAATAGAACACTAACCATGGCCGAATATAGGAGAGGCCCTATTTTCACATCTTTCCGACTTTTTGAGCAAAGTTGTAGATCGAGATAACAAGGATATCGACTAAGAATATTGGATTTCGCGATATCAGGTGTGTAACACTTTCCCACCATCTAGATCTGTTTGATTAATATATGATTATAAGTCTTATATGTTTTGATAAATGTCAAATCCGCATAATAGAGAAACCCAAAGAGGGTAAAACAAATCATCGTGTTAGTGAATGTTCTAATTAAACGATATAAGTATATTGATTTTATGTGATTGCATGGGTTGGGTTTGATGAAAGGAGGAAGTTATATGTTGTAGCGATTTTCACCATGATCTGTTGTAGCGGTTTTTACAGCAATCTGTTGTAGCGATTTTTACCGTGATCTGTTGTAGCGGCTTTTGCCGTGATCTGTTGTAGTGGCTACGGCCATGATCTGATGATGAGCATCACGACTGCCATCAAGGCATGTAGCGGTGTAGGTTGATTGTAGAAATCCTCAATGGTGTGAATGGTCGATGCAGGGGCGTGTAGCGGATGGAAACCTAGGATTTGGGTTGGGCTTGCATATTATTTTTATTATGTATATTAATTCTAATTATTTTAGTTTTATGGGGCTAAGGCCCAAATCTAATGGTGCATGAGGGTTGCACACTGAGTCTCGCGACTCAACCAATTAATTAACATTTCAGGTAGCATTTAGTGCATCGGACCGGGCTGGAGAGAAGCGCAAGGTGGCCATGTAAAAGAACATTTGGATCCAGCAAAAAGACTCTAGTTATTATTTTATATTCTTATTTAATGGATTTTAAATCTCGTTGTGATAAGGCCATGGGCCACCAGTTTATATTTTGTTTTATTACGGGCTTTTATTACTTTTAGTTATTTAAATTTTTATTTTTAATTGAACTAAGGCATGTATTTAAATTTGGGTTTTAATTCATAAAGACATATTTTATTTAAAACTATAAATTATAAATTTTCTCGAATAAAAGGTTAAACTTTACCAAAAATATTTTTCTGAAAATGCGACATGTTTTACAAAATTTTCTTAGTGACATACCATATCCGGTTGTAGTGTTTGGGCCGGGTTTGGGGTGTTACAATTCTAGTTATGAAGTCGAAAACAATTGATTCGTTTTTTAAAAAGAAAAGTACAGAAACAATACAATCACATTCAGAAGCGTCACAAATTGAGATACTACCTTCATCGTTTACTCATTTAAACTCTGATGCTCATCCTTCTAAAATTTCTAGAGTTGAAGATTAGGCACTTGATTTATCTAACTTAGAACATGAACTTGGGTTACGTAAGCAAATATATGAGTATCTGGTTAATATGTGTGATGAAATTCAAAGAGCTTATATTAAGTTTGGACCATGTTAGCCTATTCTTTCAGAATATCCTTCTTCTAATTCAAAAAAGCATCATCGTTGTTTTTAACATCATGGTTTAAACAAATTTCCTGATTAGAATATTCACCTTCTAAAGATGCAACATTTTGTTTGCTTTGTTTTCTTTTTAATAGCAATTCAAGTAATTGTTTTGGATCAACTGCATTTACTCATGGTGGCTTTAGTAATTGGAAAAAAGTACATGATGGATGCAATTTTGCTTTTTAACACATAGGAAAAGATCCAAATTCACTGCATAACAATGCATAACGAGCTTATGTAGATTTAATGAATCAAGCTTGACATATTGAAGTATCACTTGATAGACAAATAACACAACAAATTGCAACTAATCATCTACGTATGAAAACTATTAAAGATGTTCGATGATTGATGTTTCAAAGGTGTGCTTTTAGAGGTCATGATGATAGCTCGGGATTAAAAAATCATGGGAACTTTCTTGAATTGTTATCATTATTAGCATTTTATGATGAGAAAGTTGAAAGTGTTTTGAAAAGTGCCCCACAAAATGCTAGTTATACTTTTTCAACAATACAAAAAAGAGATACTGCAAATTTATGCCAGTAGAATTCGTAATGTGATTCGTGAAGAAATTGGTGACAGAAAGTTCAGCATTATTGTGGATGAAGCGAGCGACGAGTCAAAAAAAGAGTAAATGACAATTGTTTTGAGATTTGCTAATAAGCGAGAATTGGTAAAAGAACGATTTTTTGGTATAGTCCATGTTAAAGATACTGCAGCATTGACTGTGAAGAATGAGATTTTGAATGTTCTCTTGCAACATAGTTTTGACATACAAAATATCTGAGGTCAAGGTTATGATGGAACAAGCAATATGCATGGGGAAATTAACGGCTTGTAAGCTTTGATGTTGAATGATTGTCAAGTTGCTTATTATGTTCACTGTTTAGCAATATTGGTTGCAACAACTAAAGAAGTGGTTGAAGTGCATTAATTTTTAAAAACTTGTCTAATATTGTTAGTATTGCTTTTGCATCTTCCAAACAATACAATGAATTACAAAAAGCCCAAACAACTGAAATAATCAATAAGTTAGCAATTGGAACAAGAATGAATCAGATTGACACTTTTCAACGTCCTAGTGAGACTGGATAGAGTTCTAATTTAAATTCAGTTACTAGTTTACTGACGATGTACAATGCTACTAGTACAGTTCTTGAAAATCTAAAAAATACCGCTCTTAACTATTCTCAACGAGGAGATGCTCATAACGCATAAAATAGATTGAGATCTTTTGAGTTTATTTTTATTTTGCATATGATGAAGGAAGTTTTAGGAATTATTTATAATCTTTGCCAAGCTTTGCAACGTCGTTCTCAAGATATATTAAATGCCATGAGTTTAATTTTGACAATAAAAGATTCAATCCAAAAGTTGAGAGATGATGGATGAGATAAGTGGAGACATGATGGATTATGAGATGAATTGTTGAAAAATGTCACATATTTTTGTGAAACTTGGGAGTTGGATTTTTCAGATATGAATGTTCAATGCATTTTGGGTCGTAGTCGTAACAAGAAGGAAGATGTTATAGTGAAACATCATTATCGAGTAGATATATTTTTGCTACAATAGATACTCAGTTGCAAGAATTGAAAAGCATATTGAAGGAAAATGTTGTCGAGCTTCTCACTCTTACTACAGTTTTAGATCCCAAAAAGTTTTTCAAGTTATTTGATATTGATAAAATTTGCATTCTTGTAAACAAGTTCTATCCAAAAGATTTTTCTCAACAAAAGAAAGAACGTCTCCCATATGAGTTGAAGCATTATGAACTTGATGTTTGTAAGCATCCTGGTTTGAGAAAATATTAACACTTTCTGAACTTTGTTGAATCTTAATTAAGAGTGGAAAGTTAGTCATGTATCCACTTGTTGATAGATTGATTTGTCTTATATTGACTCTTCTAAATTCAACTGCATCTACAGAACGTGCTTTTTTTGCTATGAAGATTGTGAAGACTTTCGATTGATTTTTGAGAAATTCTTTAGTTGTGAGCAAGGTGGAAGGTGATTTTTGAGAAATTTCTTTTTTTAGTTGTGAACATTAAGACAAAAATTGAATAAAAGATAATCACATATATCTTGAGTTATAGAACTCGAAATGAAAAACTGTTAATTTTTCCTGAAACTAGACTCACATATATTTATACCATAAAATTTCCAGAATTTTTAGCCTAGCCAATTAGTACAGTTTATTCATCAAATTCACCCCTATTCTGTTGTCTGGCGGTGCTGACCCTTCTTCACTAAAAATTAGTTATCTCTTCATACAAGATTTAGATGATGTTCTTGTTTATTTATATTGAAAATATACTCATTCAGGATTCTAAACATATAAATTTAAGCCCCTAATTATTTTTATTCAATTTTTGATGACTTTCTAAAGATAGAACAGGGGATCTCGAAATCACTCTGAACCAGTCTTACAAAAATATAAATATCTCAGAACACAGAATTCCTTTGCTTTCCATGTTTCTTTCATATGAAAATAGACTCAATAATCTTTAATTCTATATCTCACTCAACTTCTAATTCAATTTCTACAGTTTTTGGTGATTTTCAAAGTTATACTACTACTACTGTCCAAAACTGTTTTAATGCAAAATGTTAATTATCAAGTTTATAACACCTTTATTTCCTTTCTCTACAACATTTCCCATTACTTTCTCTTATTTTCCTTCTCTAACATATCAAGAACATAAAACTTTATATAAGAAAACTCTACATTAACATCATTTCCATGCTTTTTCCACAATATCAAACTTAAATATATTGAAAACATGACGTTCTTACCTTGTTTTATAGATTTCAATCTTTAATTTGATTTTCTCTCCTCCAGCTTCTATTTCTTGAATCAAACTTGATATTCTTGCTCCCCATAGTCTCCTTGTCATCTTTCTCTCTTGATGGCTATGTAAATTCTTTTGAATTCTAAGTGAAAATGGTGGATTTTTGGTGGAAGGACTAATTTGTAAAGAAAGCAAAACTTTCTTTTCTTTCTCTTCTTCTCACGTTGGTTAGCATGGGAAAGAGATGATGATAATTCATCATCTTTCCTTCCTTATATACTACATAAATACTTTCTAATGTAAACAAAATAATTGATAATATTAGTGAGATCAAGGATCAAAGAGTGCAATTGGAATAAATCTTAAAAAACTTTCTAACTTATTTTTATTTATTTATTATTTTAATATTAGTGAGATCTTTAATTAATTTTATTTTAAAAATATTATTATTGTTCATTATCTCGACTCATTCTTGAAATTATATGGCTTCACCCTAAATGGTACTTTAATTATTTTTTCAAATAATTTACAATTCAGTTGAAATTGTAATTAATTTAAATTAAAATATCAATTAGTTTTATTGGTTTTATTATTTCATTAATATTCTTATTAATGTTAAAATCATATATATATATATATATTTAGTCATGCATTATTTCTGTCTAAACCATTTTTTTTAAGCTTTGGAAAAACGGGGTCGACTTTGAAGACGAAAATAGAGTCGCCACCGACCCTTTTTTGGAAGTGTGATTAGATTACCTTGAAATTGAAAACTTTAATAAAACTTTGATTTATTAAAACATATTTTGGTCTACAAAAACTCGAGAAAATGGGTTCGGGAGTCGGTTACGTACGAGGAAGGATTAGCACCCACGTAGCGCCCAAAATTGATACCTAATTGATTATTTAATGTCTTAATGTCGAAAATTTGAAAAGATTTTAGATTACGATCCGTTTGCTTAAGATACATTTGGATAGAATCATATTGGATGCCAAAACTTCTTACTCCGAAGAGATAAAATGTCGTACTCAATAAGTTAGGGTACAACATCTTATATTCTCAAAATTAAATTTATCTTTTTATTTTTAAAACCCAAGTAATACAGTTTGAGAAGGGTATTCGATTATTTGGGCCTTATGAAAAATTGGAACCCAGTAAGTTAGGGCACAATTTCTCAAAATTCCCGAATACGGAATATTGCCTTTGTTTTTTTTGAAATTCTTACCTCAAGATGATAAAACGTCACATCCAATGAGTTAGGACGCAACGTCTCAAATTCCCGAGAATAAGTTTTTTATTTAAAAACTTATGCATTTTGATTTAAAAAAGAAAAGAGTACTCGATTGCCAGGATTTAACGAGAAAAATCGGAACCCAATAAGTTAGGGCACGATTTTCTCGAAGTGTCCAAACGCAAGCATTGCCTTGTTTAAAAACTTTGAGTAAAATGATTTTAAAATTTAAATGGTGTTAAAACATGACGCTTTTAAATGAATAATATGCGATAGCATAACAACATACAATGCGGAGCAATTATTTACAAGTGAAATACAACACTATTGAACCACAAATGACAAATAAATATAAAATGAGAATTAACACATATAATAGCAATAATCACCGAACATGGAATTAATGATAGGCAAAATAATTTAAAAATAAAATACATACAAGTATAATATATGTAAAACATATTTGAAATAAACAAAAGTGATTTTAAACATGTTTTAATACAAAAAGATTTTAAAGGATTAAAAGGAAATATAAAAATATGAATGGATTTAAAAACATATATACATGAAATAATGAGGAATTAACAATGTATTAAAAAATATCATATAAATCTGGAATCAAAAGATGTATATATGTAAAAAACTAAATGAATCAATTAACAAATATTTTTACAAATGAAAATATAAAAGAGATGAAATAGTTTAAAATAATATATTAAAACGACTTTAAGAAGAAATAAACTAAAAATAAATTAATAATAAAAAATTACAAGTTAAAAATATGATAGGTTCAATTGAAACAAAATCAAAATCCAACAACTAATTTAAAAACTAGTCAGTAAATTAAAAAAAAGGACCAGAATAAAAGACTCCCGATATATAGGGACTAAAAGCACAAATATACCCTCGGAGACAAAACGCGCAGATCTCAGCCGCATATGGGTCAGGTCATCGGGTGGTCACAGGTCATGGCCTATACGGCACCGTTTTAGAGCCACTGAAACAGGCCCTAAGCGGTGCCGTTTCATATGTCTTAATAAACTAAAAAAACTTAATCACTTAGCAATTTAAAACGAAAACCTAAGTACCCCTCATCTTTTCTCTGTTCGGCCGCCTCAAAATCGAAAACCGAGGATGTTTGATTTCCCTTGGGAGCGATTTGTGAAGGAGACGAAGTTCAACGACGCGCCTAAAAACAGTACTCTCCTTCTTTTCTTTTTATTTCTCACATGCATAAAAGAAAAAAAGGAAAACGAATCGATGACTAGCCGAAATTGGATTTGAGATTCGAAAAGAATCGAGATCGAGAATCACCTTTAAAATTGTTTTCTGATTTCTTTCTATTTCTTTGTATTCAGTGTGCGTAAAAACAATGTCCGTAAAAAAAAAGAAACGATACATAATATTGATGGCTTTCTTATAGCCATCAAAATACAAATTTTTATCGTATATTTGTTGTATATTTTGCTGTTTCTCTGCTATTGGAGGCCTTGTTTGCAGGTACGGATGGCGTGGACGTGGCGTACGGAGGCGCGTGGGCATGCGGAGGCACGAGCAGTGTGTGCGTGGAGGCATGCGCGGGGGAGGCTGCTGCGACGCTGGAACATTCTGGAGGCTTTGCTGGGGTTTTCTGATTGCTAAAATTATTGGGCTATTCGGGCTCTTTAGATTTGGGCTGCTGTAATTGGGTTTAGTAATTTTGGCTCGAGTTAAATATAATTTGGGCTGTTATAAATTAAAACCTGATGGACTGTTTATTGGGCCTATTTCATGTTTTTATTATTTTTTAATTTTGGTTTAATTTTTGACGGGCCCGGACGAAATGGGCCTTGTACAATTTCATAGTAATATATCTACTTAACGTTTCTTTTTTTTTTTTTCTCAAGTTTTAATTAAAATTAACTTCACATTTTTTTTGTTTTATTTCTATTTAATGTTTCACAGCCTTCTTTGTTTGTTTTTCAAGATTAAATTAAAATTAATATAATCATTATCGTGATTTCAAATTTTAAATATTAAATTATTTGAAATTAATATATAATTTTCACTGTTTTTTGCTTTTCAATTTTAATTAAAACTAATATAACTATTTTTATTTCTATTTAATGTTTCACATTTTTTTCAATTTTCAATTAAAATTAATATAATCTTCATGTAATTTTATTTTTGTTTTTCAAGTTTTATTTCTCAATTTTTCTATAGACAAACCTTGAAGAAATTAGTTGATACAAACTTCTATATAACAAAATATAATTTACAATCGACTTATTAACCCTCTTTATAATTATACTTAAATTTCAAATATAAATTTATATATTTTATTTGACTTTTTATATATAAACATAATATTCAACTCGCATGAAGACATGATAAATAGTACAAATAATAAATAAGACGCTACAAACCGATATCAAAATGGCATATCTGTAAAATAAACCCTAAAAAGTTTATAATTTGAAATGAACAACACATTATTCTAAATAAATATCAAAAATTAAAATTTTAAAAAATATATCGCATGCTCATAATAACACAAGAAGTTTACTTATTGTATGTCGTAACCATTTTTTTGAAAACGGAATCGATTTTGGTTTTGAAAACGAAAAAAAAAGACAGGGAGTCGCCACCAATCCTTTTTGATGAGGTGTGATCGGGTCACCTCGTAAAACGATTGTTTTTAATAAACATTTTGATTTATCAAAACAACAATTTTGATCTACAAAACTCAAAAAATGGGTTCGGGAGTCGGTTACGTACGAGGAAGGGTTAACACTCTCGTTACGCCCAAAATTGGTACCAAATTGATTAATTAGTGTCTTGAAAAGATTTTAAACTATGGGTCCTTTAGAAAATGTTTGGATAATTTGGGCTGAAATTTGAGATTTCTTTGTTCCGAGAGGATACAAACATCACATCCAGCATGTTAGGACATGATATTTCAAATCTTCGTGATCAAAGTTATCTCATGATTTATGAAGTTCGTTGAAAAGGATGTTAGGTTATTTAGTCAAACGGAAAATTGCTACTACTACTACTACTACTACTACTTCTACTACTACTACTACTATTTTAAAAACTTTACTATGAAATATGATAATTTTACAAAAAATGTATTTTGTTTAATCGCTATAGTACAAAACTAAGAAAACAAATATGGATGTAAATATAGTAAATATAAAATACTACTACTACTACTACTACTACTACTACTACTACTAATCGCTATAATAATAATAATAATAATATAATAATATGAATAATAATAATAGAATAATCGCTATGATAATGAAATCGCATCAATCGCATTAATAATAATACATCGCATACATCGCTATCATAATGAAAAATATCAAAATGAAAGATCACAGATGATGATCGCCATCGCAATCGCCATGGTAATAGTAATTATCGAAACAAATATCGCTTATATAAAAGAATAAATAATCGCCATACATATATATCGTAAAAATATAATATAACAATAGTAACAATAAAAAGATACTACTACTACTACTACTACTACTACTACTAATAATAATATAATAATAATAATGATAGCATAATAGCAATAATAAATAAAATTACAAAATAATATAACAAACGGGCCAAATTGAATTTAAAATAGAAATAAAAGGGTCAAATTATGTAATATAAATAATAAAGGACTAAATTGCAATGCGCATTGAAAAGCTAGGGGACGAGGAGCAAAATTTTCCTTCAAGTGGTTAAGCGCAGCGTTTTAAAGGACCAAATTACTTACTGCGCAAAATTTTTGGGCCAAAATTGAAATAACAGAAAACTTAATTTTAAAAGCTGAAAATGAGGAAGGACCGAAAGCGCAATAAATCCCTCGGCTAAAAAACACGCGGATCCTGAGGCGGGTCGGGCCAACACGCGGATCGTGAGGCAAAACGATGTCGTTTTGGGCGTTTAAGGCCAGCCCAAAACGACGTCGTTTTGAGAGGCTATTTAAGGCCAAAACTTTTCAAAAAAAATCATTCCTCACTTGTTTTTCAAAAAAAACTCTTCTAACTCTTTTTTTTCTCTGCAGGAGCCTTGGTCTGGAGGATTTTCGGCGTCACCCCCCACCGTGCCTCCTCCGCCAGCACCGCCGCCGACCATCGTGCATGGTGGCCGAAAAGGTAAAGTCTTGTACTTTTTCCTTTTTTTAATATTTTGATATTATATATATAAACTGTTTTTAGAAGAAAATAAAGAAAATAGGTTTATAAATCTAGTTTTGAAAAAAAAGAAAAATAGAATAAAACCTTAAAACTTTGTTTCTTTTTCTCTTCGATTGCCTGTTGTATGCTTGTATTAATATCTGTTTGTAGGTATTTGTAACTGAAATTTCTATTTTCGTATTGATAACCTTTGTTTTTTCTGAATTTCTTTGTTTCTTTTCGTATTGAATCCAAAAAAAGGGTCCCCCTTTTACATTGTTGTTTTCGGGCTTAAATAGCCGAAAGAAATTACATGCTTGCTTGTTGCTTTCTCTATTGCGTATTCGCCTCTATTTGCGGTGGTATGGGCTTGTGCACAAGTGCAAAGGGCAATGTGCTGATGGCGTGCTTTGGCAAAGAAGTGATGGGGCAAGTGGAGGGGTTAGACAGGACTAGGGGCGGCTAGCTAGGGTTTCTTTGTTTTTATTCTGTTTTGGGTTTGTAGTGGGTTAAAGTTTAAGGTTTGGGCTGATAGTTTGTGGGCCATTCGGGTTTGTAATTGAGCTGGGCAAAATGGGCTTGTAAGCCTGGGCAAAATTGGGCTATGACATTGTATAATATACAAAGAGTAACAAAATAAATTGAAAACATTTGATATAATATAATTGAATTATAATAAAAGGAGGATAAATTATGGAATGGTTATTTGAGAGACAACTAGCAAGTCCTACTATATTGCTCTTTATAAATAATTTGTCATCAAAGATCCATCAAAGATGACTCAAGAATGTTTTCCAAATATATGGTAAAAATTTTAAATATTCATACAAAACAAGTTGATTTTTAAAGGGCACAAATTTGATAGTCAAAATCCTCAGCATTGAAGAGGCAAGATCCATTGCAAACAAGTTCAAACAAGACATGAAACCAACGTGAACATTCCTCAGCATTGAAGAGGCAAGATCTATTGCAAACAAGTTCAAACAAGACATGAAACCAACGTGAACATGGTGATTTCAAAATCCAATCAACACTAAACCTCTATTTTTGTATGATAGAGAAAACATGATGCACAAATCTACAATCATGGAATGTGCTAGATGTATTAAAGATAATTCATTGTTAGAATCAAAGAAATTTATCGATGTTTTTGTTAATTGAAAAATTGTGCATTGGCTGAAAAAAAAGAAGTTTATTTGCCATTTCAAGAATTTTTAAAAAATTAGCAGGTTAAGTAATAATTATAAAAATGAGAAATTGGAATGCATCATTTTAAAGAGAATCTCAATAAAACAATTTTTTCTTGAGTTTTGAGTGAATGGAATAAAAGAAAGGTTGCTTAAGTGAATATGGGATTGGATATTGAGATAGTTTGAATAGGTGAAGCCAGGGACACATTTAGACTATACGGTACCAAGGTAAAACTGACGAGACTCTTTCTTCACCTTGGACTATGACAACTTTTCAAAACATTGTTAATCCATCTTGAAAGGTGGTATTGGATAAAGAATCACTCATGGAATATTACATTTATATTAAAATGACTACAAATATTTTAACTAATCAATTAAGTTGTGTCAAGGAGGTTTTCATCCTCAATTGCCATGGTGTTTAATTGATAATTAGAGTTTTAGAATGTGAAGATGTATGGGCATCATTTGATTATTTTTGTTTGTTTGAAAAGTTATTCTAACCAATCCATATCTCTAGTGCCATCAAACACTAATTAAGTGGTTCTATTTATTTGAGAAAAAAGCTAAGAAAGACAAAAACAATGTTTTCATGCTAGTGGTGTAGACAAGAAAATATGAGACACATTTAATGAACTAGCTTTAGGGATTTAAATGGCGAACATAACAATTAATCAAGTTAGTATAGTATCGAGTGTGATCAAATATGCATTGATAAAGGAGAAAATGCATAGGATTTACTTGATGGCAGTTTTCAAGAAACGATGGAGATAAAAGAGAGCTTAGTACACTAGTATTCAACCATGAAAATTCATGGGCTTCTTAATTAACATCTACCCAAATTCTTTAAGGGCCAATGCAATGAATGAGGTTTTAACCGAACACTTGGAGAATGGGAATAAATATAATGGCCCTAGAATAAATAGAGCAAATAATTATGGGATGACTTAAAGTAGAATTAAAAAGGATAACTATTCATAATAATAATAATAATAATAAAAGAATGAAAGTTAAGACTCTTGAAGAGACCAATGGTGCAATTTGGATGATATTAGAAACTTGAAAAAAAAAAGAAGAAAAAAAAAGAGTAAACGAAAGAGAGAGGTGCAATCACTAGTTAGCAGAAGTTTGGAATACATGTGTAACAGCCAGGTTTAGACCCTAGTCAGAACAGTGGTTTCAAGACCAAAAATTTGAGGTTGGAAAATTATTTTAATATTATTTATATGTGATTGAGCATGTATGAAAATTCTGTGTGAAAATTTTATCGATTGTGTGTTTAATTTGCGATAAGGACTTAATCGCATAAAATGTAAAAGCTGTGTGTTGATTGTTAAAGTGCTTAAATGTTACGTCTTATTAAAGGAGAGGTCCTTATTTTGATATTACACCATTTTATAGTTAATGGATGATAATGTTATGGCAATTGGTGTAATATTATTAATATTTATTAAGGTTAAAGTTGGTATTTAGCTAATAAATGATATAATAAATAAAACCAACATGAAAATTATGTTATATTATCATCATCCTTTGCCGAAATTATGAAGAAAATAAAATAAGAAGAACAAGTTAGGGTTCGACACATTTTTGGGTTGGATTGAGGTATGTTTTGACTCAGTTTTTGATAATTTCTATGTTTTTGTAATCGTTGCTTAGTGTATTATCAAACCCATGCTTTAATTTTAGAAATTGATGGTGATTTTGAGATATTCCATTGATGAATATGTGAGCTTTGTGTTGTTAGTTGGTGGAATATGAAAGCTTAGTGTTGGGTTAACATAATTTGTATTTGAATTTTTGATGAAATTGAGTAATTTAGACTAAATTGTGAAAATATTATTTTGAGGGACTAAAATGTGAAATAAATGAAATATATGGGCTTGTATGAGTATAGGGAGAATTCAACCTAAGCATGGTATAATGAAATTATGTGTATTTTTGTGATTTTATGAAATAGGGACTAAAGTGTCAAATGTGAAAATATGAGGGCTATTTTGTAAAATGCCCTAAATATGTGTGTTTGGACTAAATTTAGTGAATTGGTGATTGAATGAGTTAAATTTGAATATGTATAGATCAAGAAAGGAGAGATTCGGATCGAGATCGAGGCAAAGACAAAATACTCGATTGATTAGCTAGTTTTGGTATTTCGACGTCCGAGGTAAGTTCAGATATAATTCAAGTTGTTAAATTTATATTATGTGATAAAAATTGAATGAATGTATAGTTAATGAAATATAAATGTATTACATATGAAATTGAGCAACGAGGTACTAGTGTGCGATATTAGAAACGAGATAGATATGATTAGCACTGTGTGCGCGGAATAACATAAGCTTTGGCTTATTAATTTGGCACTGTGTGTGCGATACCGAGATAAGTTCAGTTTAAAATATAGGCACTAAGTGTGTGATGACAATTATGCTTCATCTACGAATTTGGCACTAAGTGTGCGATTAAACCAAATGAATAACAAAGGTTTATAAAAATGCAATATCGAGCATAAATTAGCATGGATGGTGGATAACTATGTGTTGGCTAAGGTATGTATTGAACCTTTGTGGTTGTGAAATTGTATATGGATTTATGAATGGTTATGTGAGTATATTAGCTATGAATGATATGGTGTGAACATTTGAGAGTTGATCTATGTGATGGATTCACTTTGTATATTGTATTGGAGCTATTGAATTGAATGTATTATGTTACGAACTTACTAAGATCTTAAGCTTACTGTGTGAAGTTTTCTCTGTTTTATAGTGTCAGTAAAGATAGCTAGGATCCGGGATCGTTAGTTACTCAATCACACTATTGGCTATTTATTTCGGTACTTTTGAAAGATGTACATAGTTTGTATATGGCATGTATAAGCTAGTTAATATGGCAAATTTTGAAATGTTTGAACCTTGCCATGTGATATGGTTTGAAAGTTGAATGGTGTTGGAATGTATGTGTGGATTATATGAATGATGAATATAGTATGAGGTAGTGAAAATGGAAATGGTATGATCATGCTTAAATGATTGATGGGTTTTGTGGTTTGAATGTGATCTTGTGGTATACATAACATGATGCTTGTATTATATGTTTTGGTACATGAAATTAGTATTTTTGGAATGAACTTATTTGAGTGGAACTTCAGCATAGATATTAATGATATGGTTATTGATTAGTTGGTGTGTGAATTGGCATGTTTTGGTTGCCATTTGATGTATAAATGCATGTGATTTGAGGTATGTAGGTGATCCTAAGTGTGGTAGGCAAGTTTGGCCTTGAAAATGACCTATAATTACCTATACAGTTGAGCACATGGGCGTGTGGCTCGATCATGTCTTTTGAGATTGTAATTTGATTCAAGTCAGACTCGACCATGGGCTAGACACACGGGCGTGTGGTTGGCCGTGTGGTGCAAGTCAGTGTCGACCATGGGTGAGGCACACGGGCGTGTCTCAGGCCGTGTGGACAAGTTAGTATGTATGCCTTGTTTTGCCATGGCTTGGACACACGGGCGTGTCCGAGGCACATGGCCTACCCACACAGGCGTGTGACCTCTGTAATTTAAAAAAATGTTTGAATTTCAAAAATTTTTGTATGTGTTCGGTTTAGTCCCGGCCCTATTCTAAAGCATGTTTAAGGTCTTGTTGACCTATTTAAGGGACTCATTGAATGAGATTGTTATGTTTGAATGCGGAAGGATTTGTAATGTTTAGAAATTATTAGTAATACCTCTTAACCCTAGTCCGGTGACAGTTACGAGTTAGGAGTGTTACATTTTATTGGTATCAGAGCTACGGTTTAGTTGATTCTAGGACTAACGTAGCGCGTGTGGGTCTAGCTATACATGCCATATATAAAATTTTGATAGTGTGATGAATCCTGACAGTTGAAAATGTGTTTTTGTATAGTAAATAGATCCCGATCGAGCAGTTGCTAACGATGTTGAGAGTAATGCGCCTACTCCCGCTCAAGGGATTGCGCCGGCCACATCTAGGCCAAATGATAGTAGCCAAGAGGGAGAGGCTAAGCAAGCCGGATGATGAGTGAGTGGTTTTCAGAGTTCGTTCGAACGAATCCGGCTGCTCAACAAGCTCCACCCCCACAAGTACCTGTTGTGCCACAAGTGACAGATCCAATCCGATTAAATAAGCCTCTTGTGGATAAGATCAAAAAGTATGGAGCCGAAGAGTTTAGGGCCATAGCTGATGATGATGCTGAGCGAGCTGAGTTTTGGCTCGAGAATACCATCCGAGTGTTTGATGAGATGTCATTGACTCCTGATGAATTCATTAAATTTGTTGTTTCCTTGTTGAGAGATACGACATATAATTGGTAGAAGACATTGATATCAGTGGTTCTGAAAGAGAGAATCATCTGAGATTTCTTTCAAGCTGAATTCCTAAAGAAGTATATTAGTCAACATTCATAGATCAGAAACCTAAAGAGTTTCTAGAGCTAAAATAAGGCCGCATGTCCGTTACTGAGTACGAACGAGAGTTTGTGAGGTTGAGTCAATATATACGTGAATGTGTTTTGAGTGAAGCTACTATGTGCAAATGTTTCATTGAAGGGTTGAATGAAGACATTAAATTGTTGGTTGAAATACTTTATATAAATGAATTGGTTGTACTAGTTGAAAGAGCCTGCAAAGCAAAGGAGCTGAGCAAAGAAAAGAAGAAAGCATATTCAGAGGCTAGAGACGAAAGAAAAAGATTGATGAGTAAGTTGTCTCAACCTTCGACGAAGATATTTAGAGATGCAAGCATTCGTTCGAATGCTTCGTCTAGACGTTCGAGTAGAGATCGTCTAAGACAGAGTGTTAGTCCAAGAATTCAAATTCTGACTGAATCAAGTGTTGGATGTGTCAAAAGCAACAAGCCTGGGTGTAGGCAATATGGAAGAAGACACGTCGGAGAATGCTGGGGCAAGTACAATAATAGAACTTGTTATAAGTGTAGATCCCGAGATCATTTCATTTGAGATTGCCTAGAGTTAGCTGGGAAAGATAATATTCTGAGTGCAAGACCAAGTAATACGACAGCTAGGGGTAGACCACCCAGAAATACGGAAATGTGAGTGGAAGTCAGAGAGGGACGACGGATACAACTATGAGATCCGAGGCGAGAGCACCTGCCCGAGCCTATGCTATTCACGCTCGTGAGGAAGAATCATCTCTTGACGTCATTACTGGTACTTTTACTCTATTTGATACTGATGTGATTGCATTGATAGATCCAGGTTCTACACATTCGTATGTGTGTGTGAATCTAGTATCAAGTAAGACTCTATCTATTGAGTCTACTGAATTCGTAATTAGAGTATCGAACCCTTTAGGCAATTGTGTCTTGGTTGATAAAGTGCACAAGAACTGTTTGTTGATGTTTCGGGATATTTGCTTTTTGGCTAATTTGATGTTGCTACCTTTTGATGAATTTGACATTATTCTGGGTATGGATTGGCTCACTTTGCATAATGCTATTGTGAATTGTAAACGGAAGAGTATTAATTTGAGAAGTCAGAATGGTAAGATAGTTCGAATTGAACCCAGTAATTTGAATGGGTTTCCGGCTGTTACATCTTCGATGAAAGTTTTGAACTATGTGAAAAAGGGTTGCGAAGCTTATCCTGCATATGTGATTGATACAAAAGTGACAGAAAAGAAAGTTGAATCTATGTCTGTGGTTTGTGAGTTCCCAGATGTGTTTCCTGAAGAACTACCGGGATTACCTCCGGTACAAGAAGTTGAATTTGGTATTGACTTAGTATCGGGGACAACTCTTATCTCAATAGCTCCGTATAAAATGGCACTGACAGAATTGAAAGAGTTGAAGTCTCAGTTGCAAGAATTGACAAATAGAGTATTTGCACGATCGAGTTTCTCGCCCTGGGGTGCTCCTGTGTTGCTTGTGAAAAAGAAAGACGACACTATGAGGATGTGTATTGATTATCGACAACTAAACAAAGTGATGATAAAGAATAAATATCCATTGCCGCGAATTAATTATTTGTTTGATCAGCTGAAAGGAGCTACAGTGTTTTCAAAAATAGATTTGAGATCGGGTTATTACTAGTTGAGAGGTAAAGAATTAGATGTATCGAAGACTGCTTTCAAAACAAGGTACATACATTATGAATTCTTAGTTATGTCTTTTGGACTAATGAATGCTCTTGCAATATTTATGGATTTGATGAACCAGATATTCAGACCGTATTTGGATCGTTTTGTTGTGGTGTTCATTAATGACATTCTGATTTACTCGTGTGATGAGATGCAACATACCGAGCATTTGAGAATCGTATTACAGACTCTGCGTGAGAAGCAATTGTATGCAAAGTTCAGCAAATGTGAGTTTTGGTTGCGTGAGGTCGGTTTTCTCAAGCATATTGTATCAGCTGTGGGAATACGAGTTGATTTGAGTAAGATCTCAGCTATTTTAGAATAGAAGCCTCCAAGAAATATGTTTGAAGTTCGTAGTTTTCTGGGACTAGCAGGATATTAAAGGCGGTTTGTAAAAGGTTTCTCGATGATTGCGACTCTGTTGATGAAGTTGCTACAGAAAGATGTTAAATTTGAGTGGTCAGAAATGTAACACCCTTACCGGTATTCTACTCCGAAATCGGATACGAAGCATTATCGTACTTAACTCATATAGTCATACAACCTTGGATTATCAAATCTCATTACAAATTAAAACTTTTCCATTCACGAGTCTAACACCCATATAATGGGCCTACGAGGCCCTATACGTACTTCCGGAAGATTTCAAAATAATCAAAAACTTTTATGCACTTAGAAAAATTTTACCTAAACAAGGGCTACACGCCCATGTGGGTAGACCGTGTGGTCACACACGCCCATGTCCCTCACCTGTGGCCGACACTAACTATTTCACACAGCCGGACACACGCCCGTGTCCCTGACCCGTGTCCCTTACACTGCCTCGACACGCCCGTGTCTTAGCCCGTGTGCCAAAACCTTGGCATTCTTTTTATGACGTCATCCTCTCGCTAAGGTCACACGGCCAGGCACAGGCCCATGTTCGTGGTCATGCCTTCCACATGGCTGAGACACACGGCTGTGTCTCTGCCCGTGTGTTTATTATAAAGCTTACTAACTTGTAAAACTAACATGCAAGGGACACACGGCTGGTCACACACCCATGGGACTGATCGTATGTCGCACACGGCCTAGACACACGCCCGTGTGCCTACCTGTGTGGACAAGAACAAGGCTATTTGCCAATCTCTTTCTTCACCCTAACTCACTCAAGCATAATCACCCTCCATCATCAATCCATTCATGCATATTTATACCCAAACAACCTAACCATTTACACTACACACTTATGAATAATGTTTCAATTCCATTGATTGATAGAAAAGAGCCATATACTATGGCAATATACAAAAGATCTCATCTAAGGAGCCAACACATTTGGCCAAAATAACAAAACAATTCACCTAGGCTAGCCCCTATACATGCCATACTCAAATATGCTAAATCTAGTTATACCGAGATGAGTTGATAGTGTGGGTAATCTTCCAATTATCTTAGTATCCCGATCCGACTCTTTGACTCTATAAAACAAGGGAAAAAGACAGGGGAGTAAGCTTTAAAGCTTAGTAAGTTTACATGTAAACAATAAACATCATAACATGTGCTAAACAATAAATAGCATTTCACAATCCAAGATCATGTTTACTCATTCATCTCTTACCACAATCCAACCATATCACAACCAAATGCTCTTATTATTTAAAATATATCCCTGCTCTTGATCACCACTTGATCACATGAAACAACACATTACAATTACACAATAAATCATTCTTAGTAATATCAAACACTCGGTGGTCTCGCACATAGCCCACCATTTATTGTTAACAAGGTGGTATCGCACATAGCTCACCCACAAGAATATTTACTGTGGTATCGCACTTAGCCCACCAAATAACACTAACAATGGTATCGTACACAGTCCATCGTGAAAAATGATATAGTGGTATCGCACATAGCCCATCAACAAAAATAATTAAGGTGGTATCGCACATAGCCCCCCCATTATTTACTACGGATAATATTCCGCATCTACATATCTATTTCAACATTCATACGGAATTTATTCATTGTCTACCCAATCCAATCCATTTGAATCATAAGTGCTCCCAAACATACAATGCACCAATAAACAATACATATGAATTTAAGATGCATCATTTACACATAAACTTACCTCGGTGCAAAATGTGTTAATGTGCGGTTTAATCCGAAACCTTGCCTTTTCCCTGGTCAAGGTTAATTTCGCGCTCTTCTTGATTTATAACAACAAAATTCACTCATTTAATACATTTTATGATCATAATGCATCATAATCTCTACTTAGGCAAAAATGACTATTTTGTCCTTGTACTATGGCAAAATTACGATTTTTCCCCTAGGCTCGTAAGTCATTTTTGAACACATTTTCTCATTAAACAAGCCTAGCTGAACATTTATTCCTCTTACAACAACCCACAAATCTAATTAAACAAGCCTAGCTGAACATTTATTCCTCTTACAACAACCCACCAATCTAATTAAACAAGCCTAGCTGAACATTTATTCCTCTTACAACAACCCACCAATCTAACTATTTCATGCATTTATTACCAATTTACAACATTTACAACTTAGTCCCATTTAGGTGTTTTCATGACAGCACCTTTCACAAAAGTTGTTTCTCATCTCCCCAACATTCAGTTTCTTCCATAAAAATTCAGCTAACAACATAAACCCTCTAATGGCAAGTCCCTAAACTTTTAACCATTTCACAAATTAGTCTCCTCATTAGCTGGCTTAAGCTTTAGGGACTCCAAAAGTACAAAAATTATTAAATAAAATCACCAAAAATCACTTACTTGTAAGGTTATAGCTTAGCTGAAAGTTTGAACCCCAAAAACTCTATTTTTCTCTTTAATTTTCAGTGGAAGAAGGAGGGTGAATAGTGAAAGATGATAACATCTTTTATTCATCTTATTTTATTCATTTTTATCACCTAATTTCCACCAAATTTGACCAACATTTAATATTTTGTCTCCCTAGCCTCTATATGGCCAACCATCACTCATCCAATGGCCTAATTCACTTTAAGGGCCTCCAATTTGATATTATTTGGCTATTAGACACCCCTCCCACTTATAATGGAACTTTCACACTTTATGTGATTTAGTCTTTTTTCGCAATTTCATATACAATTATTAAAATCAAAGCACCAAAATTTTTATGCATCCTTATAAACATGCTTTAATTCATAAAATATTATGAAAATAATTTTCTTCAACCTCGAATTAGTGGTCTCAAAACCACTGTTCCAATTAGCCCTAAAAATGGGTTGTTACAACTCTCCCCTTCTTCAGAGATTTTCGTCCCCGAAAATCTTACCAGTAAAAAGGTTTGGAAATTTTTCTCTCATGGCTTCTTCCTGGTTCCCATGTAGCTTCTTCCACACCGTGCTTTTGCCGTAACACTTTTACTAAAGCTATGCTCTTATTCCAACTGTTTAACCTCCCGAGCCATTATCTTAATTGGCCCTCTTTATAAGTCATGTCCAATTGTATCTCAATTTTCGATGGAGGAATCACATGCTGAGGATCAGAACAGTACCATCGCAGCATCGATACATGAAACACATTGTGTGTTTTCTCTAAATCTACTGGCAAAGCCAACCGATATACCACTGGCCTAATTCTTTCGGTAACCTCACACGGCCCTATGAATCGTGGACTCAGTTTGCCCTTTCGACCAAATCTCACTATTTTCTTCCTCGGGAATACCTTCAGAAATACTTTGTCACCCACTTGAAACTCGATTTCTTTTCTTTTCAAATCCGTGTATGACTTTTGTCGATTCGAAGTAGCTTTCAGACTATCTTGGATCACTTTCACTTTCTCCTCGGTCTCTTTAACTAGATTGACCCCATGAATTTTTTTCTCACTAAGCTCGGTTCAATACAAGGGAGTCTGACACTTACGACCATACAAGGCTTCATACGGTACCATCTGTATACTCGACTAATAGTTGTTGTTGTAGGCAAACTCAACCAAAGGTAGATATCTTTCCCAACTACCTCTAAACTCTAACACACAAAGATCGCAAAGATATCCTTAAGAACTCGAATCACTCTTTCAGATCATTTGTCGCTTGAGGATTGAAAGCAGTACTAAAATTCAACCTTGTACCCAAGGCCTCCTGTAACTTTTTTCCAAAACCTCGAAGTAAATCTCGGATCTCTATCCGTGATAATAGATACAGGCACTACATGTAATCTCACCACCTCAGCAATATACAACTCGACCAACTTATCAAGTGCATAATCTACACACACCGGTATAAAGTGATTTGAATTCGTTAGTCTATCAACAATAACCCACATAGTATATTTTTTTTCCGGGTCATAGGCAATCCCGTCACAAAATCTATAGTGATTCGATCCCAACCGACTGAAGCAATCCCGAAGGTATTTGGTGCTCGGCTTTCACTTGTTGACAGATCAAGCATATTGCCATGAACTCAAAGATGTCCTTTTTCATACCCGGCCACCAATAAAATTTCTTCAAATCATTATACATTTCAATACTATCGGATGTATAGACAAGTAACCACTTTGTGCTTCATTTAATATCTTCTGAAACAACACATCATCCTTAGGCATACAAATTCTATCATGGAACATCAAACAATCATCCGGACTTACCCGAAAATTTGAATTATTTAGCAATTCACACTGAGCTCTCTTACCTCGCATCTCACTATCATTCTTTTGAGCTTCATAAATTTGTTGAATAAATAGCGGTCTAACCCTCAACTCGGCCAATATGGCACCATCATCAGACAACGCTAAGCTCGTATTCATAGCTCCCAAAGCATACAAAGGTTTTCTGCTCAAGGCGTCCGCAACTACATTCACTTTCCCCGGATGGTAATCAATCAGTAACTCATAGTCCTTCAATAATTTGAGCCACCGTCATTGTCGCAAATTCAAATCCTTTTGATCCATTAAGTACTTCAAACTCTTATGATCTATGAAGATTCGGCACTTTTCACTATATAAATAATGCGCCAAATCTTTAAGGCGAAAATAATTGCAGCCAACTCCAAATCATGAGTCGGATAATATTTCTCATGCGATTTTAGCTGTCTTGAGGCATAAGCGATTACCTTACCCTCTTACATCAGCACACAGCCAAGACCGTTAAATGAAGCATCACTGTAGACCGCAAATTCTTTTCTCGACTCAGGTTGTATTAAAATCGGCGCCTCAATCAACAATGTTTTAAATCTCTTGAAACTTTGTTGACATTTTTCAATCCATTCAAACTTAACATCTTTATGCAATAGTTTCGTCATTGGGGTAGCAATCATGGAGAATCCCTTAACGAACCGTCTGTAGTACCCCGTTAAACCCAAAAAGCTTATGACTTCTGACACATTTCTTGGCGGTTTCCACTCCACTATAGCCGAGTTCTTACTCGAACCAACTCTAATACCATCACCCGACACCATATGCTCTAAGAATCCGACCTCTCGGAGCCAAAATTCGCTCTTGCTAAATTTAGCATATAACTGCTTATCTCTTAAAGTCTGCAAAATAATTCTCAAGTGCTCTGCATGTTCGCTCTCATCCCGAGAATAGACTAATATGTCGTCGATAAAAATAACTACAAACTTGTCCAAGTACGGTCGAAAGATGCGATTCATCAAGTCCATGAAAATCGCAAAAGCATTCATTAGACCAAATAGCATGACAAGAAACTCATAATGGCCATACCTCATCCGAAATGTAGTTTTCGACACATCTTGCCCCTTAACCCTCAACTAATAATAACCAGACTTTAGGTCTATCTTGGAGAACACTGTAACTCCCTTAAATTGATCAAATAAATCATATATCCTTGGTAAAGGATACTTATTCTTTATTGTCACTTTGTTGAGTTTCCTGTAGTCTATGCACAATCTCATCGATCCATCTTTCTTCTTCACGAAAAGTACCGGAGCACCCCAAGACGAAAAGCTCGATCTTGCAAAACCTTTATCTGTTAACTCTTGCAACTGAACCTTCAATTCTTTCAAATCCAATGGTGCTATCCTATACAAAGCAACCGAGATAGGTGTCGTTCCTAGAACTAACTCAATCCCAAACTCGACCTCTCTGACTGAAGGTAATCTAGGTAACTCTTCCGGAAACACATCCAGATATTCGCATACCACCGGCACTGATTCAGTCTTTACCTCTAACTCTTGAGTATTCAGTACAAAGGCAAGATAGGACTCGTATCCTTTCCTCAAGTATTTCTCGGCTACCATAGTTAAAATTAGCACTGGCAGATTATCCGATCTACTTGATTCAACTCGAATGATATCCCTATTCTCACATTTCAATTCAATAAACTTGCTACCATAGTTCACTAAAACATCATGAGCCGTCAATCAGTCCATGCCAAGAATCAAATCAAATTCATCAAACGGCAACAACATAAGATTTGCCAAAAAACTATGACCTCTAATTTTTAAAGGACAATTCCTACACACCTTATCAACTAACATATGTTTGCCTAATGGGTTTGACACTTTTATTACAAATTTCGTAGACTCAACAATCATGCTCATACTAGATGTCAATTTCATGTAAATGTATGAATGGTTAGACCCCGGATCAATCAAAGCAATAATAGAGGTGTCATGAAGAGAAAAAGTACCCGTTATTACATCTAGAGATGATGCCTCCTTGCGTAGCGAATGACATAAGTCCTTGCGAGTGCTCGATTCTCCGGTCTCATAGTAGAATCTCGAGGCACACCTCTATTACTAGTCCCACCTCTCAAGTTCTTTTGTGGTTTACCCCTTGAAGATACATTGCCAAATCTTACCTCTTGCTTCCTTTCCTTTTCATCCCTCTTAGGACAATTTTGGATAAAATGATCAGAGGAACCACACTTATAACAATTTTGGTTTTTTCCCCAACACTCCCCAGTGTGCTGCCTACCACAATTTGGATACTCTGGTTTGGACTTTGGATTGCCCACACTTACCATCGAAGTGGTTTGAACTCTTGAGTCAGAGTAGGTACTACCTCGATCTTTATGTGAATACCCAACTAATGCAGTTGTTTGAGGGTTTACTTCCTTGGACCTCTTTGATTGAGATTGGTATGATTTACTTATCGGCCTTTTTCTCGCATCTCGGGCCTCATTCATAGCATTCATCTTTTCCTTGTTCAGTTCTTCGGCCTTACATGCTCTATCAACCAACACTACAAACTCTTTTAATTCTAAAATCCCAACTAAAATTCTGACATCCTTATTCAGTCCATATTCAAATATTTTGCACAAAATAGCTTTTGTAGACACGCACTCTTGTGCATACTTGCTGAGCTTAACAAACTCACGCTCATATTTTGCCACAGTTATTTTTCATTGCTTCAGTTCAAGGAATTCTTTCCGTTTCTGGTCCACAAACCTCTGACTTATATATTTCTTTCGAAACTTTTCCAAGAAAAAGTCCCACGTCACTCTCTCCCTTGAGACCACCGAAGTTAACGTTTTCCACCAATGGAATGCCAAGTCGCTCAGCAAGGACACGTGCATTTTAAGCTCTCTTCAGGTGTGTAGGAGAGTTTGTCAAACACTCTCATCGAGTTCCCAAGCCAGAACTCTTCCCTCTCAGGGTCATCGTCTATATTAGCTCTAAACTTCTCAGCCCCTTGCTTTCTAATCTTTTCTTCCGGGGGCTTGGTTATCCTCACTACATCTACACCTTAAGGAGCCACAGGAACTGGCTGAGGTATAGGGGTGGAGGAGGTTGAGCATTAGGGTTTGTTCGTACGTACTTCGTGTACCAATTGCTCATCATTTAGAGAAAGGCTTCTCAGGCCTCTTCTCCTTGACCCCTAATCTCAGGTCCACTTTTTACAGGCGTGGCCCCTTGCGTGGGAGCTGGCACGTTACTAGCTGCATCATTAGTAGCCGCTCAATCGGGATCCATTTACTATATAAAATCAAAGTTTAGAATTGTCCGAAGTCACCACACTATCAATATAAGCTTATGGCATGCATAGCTAGACTCTTACACATGCTACGGTAGTCCGAGAATCGACTAAACCATAACCTTGATATCACTAAATGTAACACCCCTTACCCGTATTCTATGTCAGAATCGGGTACGAAGTATTTTCGTACTTAACTCACATGGTCATACAACCTTGGGTTATCAAATCTCATTACAAATTAAAACTTTTCCATTCACGAGTCTAAGACCCATATAATGGGCCTATGAGGCCCTATACGTATTCCTGAAGATTTCAAAATAATCAAAAACTTTTATGCACTTAGAAAAATTTTACCTAAACAGGGGCCACACACCCATGTGAAATGGGACACGCCTGTGTGGGCAGACTGTGTGGTCACACACACCCATGTCCCTTACTCGTGGTCGACACTGACTATTTCACACGACCGGACACATGCCTGTGTCCCTGACCCATGTCCTTACACGGCCTCGACATGCCCGTGTCTTAGCCCATGTGCCAAAACCTTGGCATTCTGTTTATGATGTCATCCTCTCGCTAAGGTTACACGGCCAAGGCACATGCCCATGTCCTTAGACTGTGTGTCGAATTAAATTCCAATTTCAAGGTGCAGACTTCACACGGCCTGGGCACACGCCCATGTTCGTGGTCGTGCCTTCCACATGGATGAGACACACGATTGAGACATACGGCCGTGTCTTTGCCCGTGTGTTTATTAGAAAGCTTACTGACTTGTAAAACTAACATGCAAGGGACACACGACCTGGTCACACACCCATGGGACAGACCGTGTGTCGCACACAGCCTAGACACACGCCCGTGTGCCTACCCGTGTGGACAAGAACAAAGCTATTTGCCAAGCTTTTTCCTCACCCTAACTCACTCAAGCATAATCCACCCTCCATCATCAATCCATTCATGCATATTTATACCCAAACAACCCAACCATTTACTCTACACACTTATGAATAACATTTCAATTCCATTGATTGATAGAAAAGAGCTATATACTATGGCAATATACAAAAGATCTCATCTAAGGAGCCAACACATTTGGCCAAAATAACAAAACAATTCACCTAGGCTAGCCCTATACATGCCATACTCAAAATGCTAAGTCTAGTTATACCGAGATGAGCTGATAGTGTGGATGATCTTTCAATTATCTTCGTATTCCGATCCGACTCTTTGACTCTATAAAACAAGGGAAAAAGAAAGGGGAGTAATCTTTAAAGCTTAGTAAGTTTACATGTAAACAATAAACATCATAACATGTGCTAAACAATAAATAGCATTTCACAATCCAAGATCATGTTTACTCATTCATCTCTTACCACAATCCAACCATATCACAACCAAATGCTCTTATTATTTAACATACATCCCTGCACTTGATCACCACATGATCACATGAAACAACACATTACAATTACACAATAAATCATTCTTAGTAATATCAAACACTCGGTGGTATCACACTTAGCCTGCCATTTATTGTTAACAAGGTGGTATCGCACATAGCCCACCCACAAGAATATTTACGGTGGTATCGCACTTAGCCACCAAATAACACAAACTATGGTATCACACATAGCCCATCGTGAATAAGTGATAAGGTGGAATCGCACATAGCCCACCATGATTTACTACGGATAATATTCCGTATCTACATATCTATTTCAACATTCATACAGAATTTATTCATTGTCTACCCAATCCAATCCATTTGAATCATAAGTTCTCCCAAACATACAATGCACCAATAAACAACACATATGAATTTAAGATGCTTCATTTTCACATAAACTTACCTCGGTGCAAAATGTGTTAATGTGCGGTTTAATCCGAAACTTTGCCTTTTCCCCGGTCAAGGTTAATTTCACATTCTTCTTGATCTATAACAACAAAATTCACTCATTTAATACATTTTATGATCATAATGCATCATAATCTCTACTTAGGTAAAAATGACCGTTTTGCCCTTATACTATGCAAAATTACGATTTTGCCCCTAAGCTCGTAAGTTATTTTTCAACATATTTTCTCATTAAACAAGCTTATCTGAACATTTATTCCTCTTACAACAACCCACCAATCTAACTATTTCATGTATTTATTACCAATTTACAACATTTACAACTTAGTCCCATTTAGGTGTTTTCATGACAACACCTTTCACAAAAGTTGTTTCTCATCTCCCCAACATTCATTTTCTTCTATAAAAATTTAGCTAAAAACATAAGCCCTATCATGGCAAGTCCCTAAACTTTTAACCATTTCACAAATTAGTCCCTTTATTAGCTAGCTTAAGCTTTGGGGACTCTAAAAGTACAAAAATTATCAAATAAAATCACCAAAAATCACTTACTTGCAAGGATATAGCTTAGTTGAAAGTTTGAACCTCAAAACTCTATTTTTCTTTTCAATTTTCGGTGGAAGAAGGAGGGTGAATAGTAAAAGATGATAACATCTTTTATTCATCTTATTTTATTCATTTTTATCACCTAATTTCCACCAAATTTGACCAACATTTAATATTTTGTCTCCCCAGCCTCTATATGGCCGGCCATCACTCATCTAATGGCCTAATTTCACTTTAAGGGCCTCTAATTTGATATTCTTTGGCTATTAGACACCCTTCCCATTTATAATGGAACTTTCGTACTTTATGCGATTTAGTCCTTTTTCACAATTTCACATACAATTGCTAAAATTGAAGCACCAAAATTTTTATGCATCCTTATAAACTTACTTTAATTCATAAAATATTATGAAAATAATTTTCTTCAATCTCAGATTAGTGGTCTCGAAACCACTATTCGACTAGCCCCAAAATCGGGCTATTATAAGAAAAGTGCCAACAGAGTTTTGAGCAGTTGAAAGCATTGTTAATTAAGGCACCTGTGTTAGTCCAACTTGAATCAGGTAAAGAATTCATAGTTTACATTGATGCATCGTTGAATAGTTTGGGCTGTGTGTTGATGCAAGAAGGCAAAGTCATCGCTTATACTTCGAGGCAGTTAAAATCGCATGAAAAAATTATTCGACACATGATCTCGAATTAGCCGTGATTGTATTTGCATTGAATATTTGGCACCACTACCTATTTGGTAAGAAATGTCATATTTATACAAATCACAAGAGTTTGAAGTATTTGATGACTTAGAAAGAATTAAATTTGAGACAGAGAAGATGGTTAGAACTTTTAAAAGACTATGAATTTGTAATTGATTATCATCTGGGCAAAGCTAATGTTGTTGCTGATGCTTTGAGTCAAAAGTCTTTATGTGCTTTATGAGCTATGAGTACTCAAATAGATCTATGGATGATGGTTCAATTTTGGCTGAGTTAAAAGTGAGGCCGATGTTTGTACGTCAGATTTGTGATACACAAAAAAGTGATGATGAGATGATGGTTAAACGAGATCAGTGTGGATTGAAGGCTGATTTAGAATTACGAGTTAATAATGATGATTGCTTGAGATTCAGAGATCGAATTTGTGTTCGAGAAATTTAGAGTTGATTCAGTTAATCTTGAATGAAGCTTACAATAGTAGTTTGGCTATTCACCCGGGGAGTACAAAACTGTATAATGATCTGAAACAGTTTTATTGGTGGCATGGCATGAAACGGGACATCTCAGAGTTTATTTTAAGATGCTTGATTTGTCAGCAAGTTAAAGTTCAACATCAGGTTCCGTCCGATTTGTTACAATCGATTATGATTCCTGAATGGAAATAGGAGAGAATTACGATGGACTTTGTATCGGGATTGCTTTTATCTCCGGGTAAGAAAGATGCGATCTGGGTGATAGTTGGTAGATTGACAAAATCAGCTCATTTTGTTCCGGTGAAAACAAATTATTCAATTGATAAGTTAGCTGAATTATATATTGCCAAGATTGTAAGATTGCACGGAGTGCCACTATCTATTGTATCTGACAGAGATCCGAGATTTACCTCGCTATTTTGGAAGAAATTGCAAAAGGCTTTAGGAACAAATCTGCATTTCAGTACTGCATTTCATCTGCAAACGGATGGTCAGTCTAAGTGGATCATTCAGGTTCTCGAAGATATGTTGAGATGTTGTATTCTTAAATTTGAGAATACGTGGGAAAAACATTTATTGTTGATTGAGTTTGTGTACAACAACAGTTTTCAATCTAGTATTAAAATGGCACCGTATGAGGCTCTTTACGATAAAAAATGTTGAACTCCATTGTATTGGACTGAGCTGAGTGAGAGTAAGATTCATGGGATTGATTTAATAAAAGAGACCAAGCAGAAAGTAAAAGTGATTCGTGACAGCTTGAAAGTAGCATCAGATCGTCAGAAGTCTTATGTAGATCTAAAACGAAAACATATCAAATTTGAGGTCGGTGACAAAGTATTTTTGAAAGTGTCTCCGTGGAAGAAAATATTTCGATTTGGCCGAAAAGGCAAGCTGAGTCCGAGGTTCATCGGGCCGTATGAGATTATTGAATGAATTGGACCGGTTGCTTATAGATTGTTGTTGCCACCGGAACTAGAAAAGATTCATAATATATTTCACGTATCGATGCTTCGATGATACAAATCTAATCCATCGCATGTGATTGCTCCAACTGAGGTTGAGATTCAGTTAGATTTATCATATAATGAAGAACCGATTTTAATCTTGGCACGAGAGATTAAAGAATTGAGAAACAAGAAAATTTCTTTAGTGAAAGTGTTGTGGCACAAACACAGAGTTGAAGAGGCTACGTGGGAGCCAGAAGATGTTATGAGAGATTAATATCTGAACCTATTCACTAGTAAGATTTTTGGGGACGAAAATCCCTAAGGGGAGGAGAGTTGTAACAGCCCGATTTAGACCCTAGTCGAACAGTGGTTTCGAGACCACAAATTTGATGTCAAAAAAATATTTTAATATCATTTTTGGTGTTTATAATATGTGATTGAGCATGTGTGAAAATTCTGTGTGAAAATTTTATCGATTGTGTGTTTAATTTGCGAAAAAGACTTAATCGCATAAAATGTAAAAGCTGTGTGCTAATTTTTAAAGTGCTTAAATTTCATGTCTTATTAAAGGAGAGGTCTTTATGTTGATATTACACCATTTGATAGTTAATGGATGATAATGGTATGGCAATTGGTGTTATTATTAATATTCATTAAGGTTAAAGTTGGTATTTAGCTAATAAATGATACAATAAATAAAACCAACATAAAAATTATGTTATATTATCATCATCCTTTTGCCGAAATTATCAAGAAGAGAAAAGAATAACAAGTTAGGGTTCGGTACATTTTAGGTTGGATTGAGGTATGTTTTGACTCGGTTTTTGATAATTTCTACGTTTTTGTAATCGTTGCTTAATGTACTATCAAACCCATGCTTTAATTTTAGAAATTGATGGTGACTTTGAGATATGCCATTGATGAATATGTGAGCTTTGTGTTGTTAGTTGGTGGAATATGAAAGCTTAGTATTGGGTTAACATAGTTTGTATTTGAATTTTTGATGAAATTGAGTAATTTGGACTAAATTATGAAAATATTATTTTGAGAGACTAAATTGTGAAATAAATGAAATATATGGGCTTGTATGAGTATAGGGATAATTCGACCTAAGCATGATATAATAAAATTATGTGTATTTTGTGATTTTATGAAATAGGGACTAAAGTGTCAAAATGTGAAAATGTGAGGGCCATTTTGTAAAATGCCCTAAATATGTGTGTATGGACTAAATTGAATGAACTGGTGATTGAATGAGTTAAATTTGAATATGTATAGATCAAGAAAGGAGTGATTTGGATCGAGATTGAGGCAAAGACAAAGTACTCGATTGATCGACTAGTTTTGGTATTTCGACGTCCGAGGTAAGTTCGGATATAATACAAGTTGTTAAATTTATATATATGTGATGAGAATTTAATGAATGTCTATTTAATGAAATAGAAATGTATTACATATGAAATTGAGCAATGAGGCACTAAGTGTGCGATATTAGAAACGAGACAGATATGATTAGCACTGTATGTGCAGAATAACATAAGCTTCGGCTTATTAATTTGGCACTGTGTGTGCGATACCGAGATAAGTTCGGTTTAATGTATAGGCACTAAGTGCGCGATGACAATTATGCTTCGGCTACGAATTTGACACTAAGTGTGCGATTAAACCAAATGAATAACAAAGGTTTATAAAAATGCAATATCGAGCATAAATTAGCATGGATGGTGGATAACTATGGGTTGGCTAAGGTATGTATTGAACATTTGTGGTTGATGAAATTGTATATGGATTAATGAATGGTTATGTGAGTATATTAGCTATGAATGATATGGTGTGAACATTTGAGAGTTGATCTATGTGATGGATTCACTTTGTATATTGTATTGGAGCTATTGAATTGAATGTATTATGTTACGAACTTGCAAAGCTCTTAAGCTTACTGTAAAGTTTTCTCTATTTTATAGTGTCAGTAAAGCTAGCTTGGATTCGAGGATCGTCAGCGACTCAATCACACTATCGGCTATCTATTTTAGTACTTTTGAAAGATGTACATAGTTGGTATATGGCATGTATAGGCTAGTTAATATGGCATGTTTCGAAATGTTTGAACCTTGCCATGTGATATGGTTTGAAAGTTGAATGGTGTTTGTAACACCCCTTACCCGAGACCGTTGCCGGAGTCGAGCACGAGGCATTACTAAACTTAACTTACTGATTCGTGACATAAAAATTGAAACTGTCCATCTGCATCATGTTAAGTAAATCAATTATAACTTGAGTTACGAAACTTGAAATCTAGATCCGTAAATTTTTCCTGAAACTAGACTCATATATATTCTTACTATAATTTTTCCAGAATTTTTGGTGTGGCCAATTAGTACAGTTTATTAGTTAAAGTCTCCCCTGTTACACAGACTGATAGTTCTGACCCCTCTGTACTAAAAATCAATTATCTCATAATATACAATTCTTTTTCCTACATTGCTTTTTTTTTATAAAAATAGACTCAATAAGATTTAATTCTATATCTCATGGCCAACATAATTCCATTTCTACTAGTTTTGGTGATTTTTCAAAATCACATCACTGCTGCTGTCCAAACTGTTCCCCTGCATATAATTACATAATTTCTTTAAAATAACTATCAACTAGGCATTTCATAGCATCCAAAACATGTTCTTAATTAACCATTTTAATGGCTAATTATTACCAAACATTTACAAGCCAATCTTAAGCCATATCATAAGGACATACACAAAATGGCTAAGTCTCTATACATGCCATAACTTAAAACGCTCGAGTCACAAAATACCAATATAATCCTTTGATAGTGCGTAACGATCTCCAACGCCTTTGTGATTCCCGAGTTGGCTTGTAATACTATAAAAAATTAAAGAATGGGAGTAAGTATAAAGCTTATAAAGTTTACATGTAAATAAATAACAACATTCTTAATCAATTATCTTATTCTTTTCTTATCAAGATCACTTAAGTTTTTAACTCAATATACTTAAACTTGTATTCTTTCCTGTACCTTTAAACATGAATTTGCCTTACCTTACCTTTTTAGCTTGAACTTGTCTTACCTTTACTTTGGTATACTCTTTGAATTTTCCCGTTGAACCACTTGGAATACTAAGGATACGCTGGTACCTTTCCTTATGAAACTTAACCATTGCCATGTCTTGACATGGTCTTACGTGGTATCCTTGCCTTATGAACTCACCAATGCCATACCTTGGCATGGTCTTACATGGGACCTTTGCCTTATAGTAACATATCAATGCCATGTCTTGACATGGTCTTACATGATTTCCTTAAACCCTAATGTCATGACATTTGTATCCTACACATTCCTAAGGTTCAACCTAACTTTCGAGATAACTTTCTGAGATAACTTTTCCGTCAATTCATACTTGAGTTTTTAAATAATAAATTTAAAGAATAAATATGTAAATACTGGAATTTAATAGTATTAAATATAAAATAATAGAATATTGCATTTATTTACCGCAAACTTACCTCGAAACAAAATACGATCAACTATATCGATTTAGTCCTCTATCTTTTTCTTTCCTTGATCTAACTCTGGATTTCGTTCTTCTTGATCTATAATAGCAACTTTAGCTTATTTAATACTCACATTATTAAAACAGTCCTTAACTCTTAACTTTGGCAATATTACAATTTTGCCCCTAAACTTTCACATATTTACACATTTGCTCCAAAGCTCAGAAATTAAACTTTATCCCTTATTATTATGTTTTATGACATGCTGATCATTTTTACCTTCTATGGCAACATCAAATTCTCACTCTAACTTGTACTTATGAACATTAGGTATTTTTACCAATTAAGCCGTTTTACTCGTTTTCACTTAAAATCACTTAGCAAAAGTTGTTTAACATAATTTAAGACTTCATATTCTATCATAAAACATCAAAATAAACACATTTCACCTATGGGTATTTTTCCAAATATGAACCCTAGCATGAATTATTGATAGAATAAGCTAAATTGAGCTACCGGGGCTTCAAAAATGTAAAGAACATTAAAAACGGGGCTTGGAATCACTTACTATGGAGCTTGGAAGCTTGAAACAAACCCTAGCTATGATGACCACTTGAAAATTTGGCCTAATGAAGAAGATGAGCATATTTTGTCATCTTTTTCCCTTTTAATTCCTTTTTATTACCAAATGACTAAATTACCCTTCATTAAAAACTTTGGTTCTTTCCACCTATATATGTCCATTTTGTCCATGAAAGTATAATGGTCTAATTACCATTTAAGGACTCCTACTTCAAACCCCATTTCAATCAAGTACTCTATAAATTAGAACCCTATTTAGCAACTTTTGCAAACAAGTCCTAATAGGCAATTTAAGCATGAAATTAATAAAATTTCTTATCAATACTCTAACACATGTATTTAATCACTCGATAAATCATAATAATTAATCATAATAAACTTTTATAGCTTGGATTCATGGTTTCACAACCACTATTCCATTTAGGCCCTATTTCGGATGTTACATTTCTCCCTTTAGGGATTTTCGTCCCAAAATCTTACCAGAAAGAGGTTTGGGTACTGTTTTAGATAATCTCTTCGGCTCCCATGTAGCCTCTTCTATCCCATGCCTATTCCATAATACTTTCACAAGTGCAATACTTTTGTTCCTTAATTACTTAACCTCCGAGCTAGAATTTTTACCTTCCTCACCGTAAGTCATATCTCGTTGAATCTCAACCTCTCGTCGTGAAATTACATGCGATGGATCCGAATGATAACGACGTAGCATAGAAACATGAAACACATTATGAATCTTCTCTAACTCGGTCGGCAAAGCTAACCGATATGCCAATGGCCCAACTCTCTCGATCACCTCAAACGGTCCAATAAAACGGGGACTTAATTTACCTTTCTTGCCAAATCTGAGAACTTTCTTCCAAGGGATACTTTCAAAATATCCTGTCACCAACTTGAAATTCAATTTCTTTTCTTTTCAAATCAGATAGGATTTCGCTATCTGAAATCGCTTTCAAGCAATCTCCGATGACTTTTACTTTCTTTCTTTCTTTGACTAGATCGACCTCAGAATTTGATTTTCCTTAAGCTCTATCCAATACAAAGGCGCATGCGACATTTACGTCCATACAAAGCTTCATAAGGTGCCATCTTTAAACTCGATTGATAACTATTATTGTAGCAAACTCTATTAACGGCAAATATTTCTCCCAACTACCTTGAAATTCCAATACACAACATCTAAGCATATCTTCAAGTACCTGAATAACTCTTTCTGATTGACCATCAATCTGAGGATGGAAAGCTGTACTAAAACTCAACTTTGTACCTAAAGCTTCCTACAATTTCTTCTAAAATCGTGAAGTAAATCTTGGATCTCTATCTAAGATAATCGATAACGGTACTCCATGTAGTCTCATAATCTTTGAAATATACAACTCGGCCAACTTGTCAAGTGAATAATCCATACGAACTCGAATAAAATGAGCTAACTTCATTAACTTATCAATCACAACCCATACTGCATCTTTCTTTCTCGGTGTCGAAGGCAATCCTGTCACAAAATCTATAGTAACTCGATCCCATTTCCACTCAGGAACTAATACAGGCTGCAATAAACCTGAAGGTACCTGATGTTCGGCCTTTACCTGCTGACAAATCAAACATCTAGAAACAAACTCTGATATATCTCTTTTCATTCCTCTCCACCAATATATTTTTTTCAAATCATTATACATCTTTGTACTACCTGGGTGAATAGACCAAGAACTGCTATGTGCTTCCTATAAAACCTTCCGAATAAGATCATCATTCTTTGGTACACATACCCTGTCTCTAAACATCAAACAACCACCAGATCTGATCTGAAAATCAGACTCTACACCTGACTCGCACTGAACCCTTTTGGCTTGCAACTCACTGCCATCCTTCTGAGCTTCACAAATTTCTTCAAGAAATATCGGTTTAGCTCTCAACTCAGCTAAAATAGAACCATCATCTGACAAGGCCAAACTAGTGTGCAAAGCTCTCAATGCAAATAATAATTTTCTACTCAAAGCATCAGCAACAATGTTTGCCTTACCCGGGTGATAATCGATCACTAGTTCATAATCTTTAATCAACTCTAGCCATCTTCTTTGCCTCAAGTTTAGATCTTTCTGAGTCATCAAGTATTTCAAACTTTTATGATCAGTGAATATTCGGCATTTCTCACCATACAAATGATGTCTCCAGATTTTCAATGCAAATACAATAGCAGCTAACTCTAAATCATGTGTCGGATAATTTTTCTCATGTGGTTTTAACTGTCTAGAGGCATAAGCAATTACCCTTCCTTCCTGCATAAGTACACAGCCTAGTCCATGTAAGGATGCATCACTATAAATCACAAACTCTTTACTCGGTTCTGGTTGTACTAAGACAGGAGCTTTAGTCAAAAATACCTTTAACTTGTCGAAACTCTGCTAACACTTCTCACCATTTAAACTTGACATCTTTCAGTAGTAATCTTGTCAATTGAGTAGCTATCATGGAAAATCCTCTACAAATCGTTTATAATAATCGACAAGACCAAGAAAACTTCGACCTCGATACATTCTTGGGAGGCTTCCAATCGACAATGGTGAAATCTTATTCGGATCAACTTTAATACCTTCACCAAATAATGTGTCCAAGAAAACAAACTTCCGTAACGAACTCACTTTTACTAAACTTGGCATAAAGTCGATTATCTCTTAAAATCAGAAATCGTTCTCAAATGCTCGCATGCTCGGTCTCATCACGAGAATAAATCAAGATGTCATCAATAAACAAAACTACAAACTTGTCCAAGTAAGGTCTAAAAATTCGGTTCATTAAATCCATGAAGATGGCAGGAGCATTGGTTAAACCTAATGGCATCACAAGAAACTCATAGTGACCATATCTAGTTCGAAAAGTAGTTTTCGGAATATCTGACTCTTTAACTCAGAATCGATAGTATCCAGATCTCAAATCTATCTTAGAAAACACAAGGGCTCCTTTCAATTGATCAAACAAATCATCTATTCTAGGCAATGGATATTTATTCTTGATGGTTACCTTGTTAAGCGGTGATAGTCTATGCACAATCTCATGGAACCGTCCTTCTTTTCACAAATAACACTGGTGCACCCATGGTGAATAACTAGGTCTTACAAAGCCTTTATCGCTTAATTCACAGAATGAGCTTTCAATTCTTTTAATTCTATTGAAGCCATTCTATAAGGAGCAATAGAAATAGGTGTGGTACCTGGAATCAATTCAATACCAAACTCAACTTCTCTGATAGGAGGCAAACCTGGTAGTTCTTCCGGAAACACATCAGGAAACTCATTTACCACATGCATTGATTCAATTTTCAACTCTGGGTCTTTAGTATTCAACACAAAAGCAAGGTAAGCTTCACATCCTTTCCTTAAACATTTCTGAGTAGACATAATAGAAATCATGGAAATTGAACTACCTGACTCATCTGAATTAACCCGAAGGATCTCACCATTTTCACATTTCAACTCAATAAATTTCTTTCCACAATTCACTATCACATCATGTGCAGTTAACCAATCCATACCAAGAATCACATCAAACTCATCAAATGGCAATAGCATGAGATCACCGGAAACAAGAACCTCTAATCATCAAAGGGCATTTTTACATACTTTGTTTACTAACACATGTTGACCAAATGGATTCGATACTTTAATCACAAATTTCAGTAAACTCTATGGGCATGTTCATACTAGGCACTAATTTCATGCAAAATGGGTTGAACCGGATCAATCAAAGCAATAACATTAACATCATGAAGAGAAATGTACCGTAATTACATCGGGAGGATGCCTCTTCACGAGTACAGATAGAATAAGTCCTTGCAGTGATCTAACATCGATCTTGTTGTCAGATCTCTAAATGTACCTCTACCCGCCTTACTCCCGATTTCTCCGAGGTCCGCCTCTAACGGGGCATTACCGATCTTGCACTCGGTATTACTTTTTTTTACCATCTTAGGACACTCGAATGAAATGATCCGGCACCACATCGAAACAACCAACCTCGCCGCTTGACATTGACTTGGATGACATCGACCACATTGAGGACACTTAGGTCTATTGTGAATACTACCAACACTCGCAATCGAAGTGGTTTGAGCTTTTGAATCCATAAATCTTCCACCTGCTTTGGTTAGAATACCCAAATGAAAAATTAGATCTCGTAGAGAACTCTCTAGGCCTCTTGGATGTGATCAAATGACTTGCTCATCTGTCTTTTCTTCGTATCTTGCATCTCAATTTCAGCTTTACCCTTTCTTTTCAACAACTCCTCGCGCTTTACAAGCTCATCAACTAAAACAACAAACTCTTTTATCTCTAAAATACCAACCGATAGTCGATATCATCATTGAGCCCATCCTCAAATCTTTTGCACATGATAGCCTCTGAGACACACAATCTCGAGCATAATTATCGAGTCGGACAAATTCATGTTCAATGTCGGTCACGACCATCTTACCCTATTTTAATTCAAGGAACTCTTTTCTTTTCGGTCAATAAACCTCGATCGATGTACTTCTTACGAAACTCCTCCCGGAAAAAATTTCTGTAACTCTTTCTTTCGATACTATCGATACAAGTGTCTTCCACCACCGGTAGGTGAATCTCTAAGAAGTGACACTACACATTTAATACACTCTTCCGGTATGTGATAACTCGTCAAAACTCGATAGTATTTTCGAGCCAAAATTCAAATTTCTCTCAGATCATCATCTTTAGCACCAAAACTCTTCAAATTTATTTTCGATTTTGTCAATGGGTGGCTTCTCTCTTCGATCAGTATTTGTGACTAGGGAAGCTGCATGGGTGGTATTTGGATCATGAGGGGTGGAGGTCTAACGGTCGGGTTCGTCTTTAACGAACTCAAAGAAACCATTCATTCATAGCTTGGAAGAAGGCTTCTCGAGCCCTCCTCCCCGACTAACTGTAATGGCCTTTCATGACTATCTTGTGGCACCATCCCCTCAGCGAGAGTGGGTGCACTACTCTCACATCATTTGCACCACTGTTCGGGATCCATAACTATAAAAGAAAAATATTTTTAAATCGTCAAGAGTCGTCACACTATCAAAATATAAGTATGGCATGTATAGATAGACTCTTACTCATACTAAATATTTCAAGAATCGACTAAACCTTGCTCTGATACCAATAAATGTAACACCCCTTACCCGAGACCGTTGCCAGAGTCGAGCACGAGGCATTACTAAACTTAACTTACTGATTCGGGGCATAAAAATTGAAACTGTCCATCTGCGTCATGTTAAGTAAATCAATTATAACTTGAGTTACGAAATTAGAAATCTAGATCCATAAATTTTTCCTGAAACTAGACTCATATATATTCTTACTATAATTTTTCCAGAATTTTGGTGTGGCCAATTAGTATAGTTTATTAGTTAAAGTCTCCCTGTTACACGTAATCGATAGTTCGACCCCTCTGTACTAAAAATCAATTATCTCATAATATACAATTCTTTTCCTACACCGCTTTTTTTTTATAAAATAGACTCAATAAGATTTAATTCTGTATCTCATGGCCAACATAATTCCATTTTTACTAGTTTTGGTGATTTTTCAAAATTACGTCACTGCTGCTGTCCAAACTATTCCCCTGCATATAATTACATAATTTCTTTAAAATAACTATCAACTAGGCATTTCATAGCATCCAAAGCATGTTCTTAATTAACCATTTTAATAGCTAATCATTACCAAACATTTACAAGCCAATATTAAGCCATATCATAAGGACATACACACAAAATGGCTAAGTCCCTATACATGCCATAACTTAAAACGTTCGAGTCACAAAATACCAATATAATCCTTTGATAGTGCGTAACGATCTCCGACGCCTTTGTGATTCCCGAGTTGGCTTGTAATACTATAAAAAAATTAAAGAATGGGAGTAAGCATAAAGCTTAGTAAGTTTACATGTAAATAAATAACAACATTCTTAATCAATTATCTTATTCTTTTCTTATCAAGATCACTTAAGCTTTTAACTCAATATACTTAAACTTGTATTCTTACCTGCACTTTTAAACATGAATTTGCCTTACCTTACCTTTTTAGCTTGAAATTGTCTTACCTTTACTTTGGTATACTCTTTGAATTTTCCTATTGAACCACTTGAAATACTAAGGATACGCTGGTACCTTTCCTTATGAAACTTAACCATTGCCATGTTTTGACATGGTCTTACGTGGTATCCTTGCCTTATGAACTCACCAATGCCATACCTTGGCATGGTCTTACATGGACCTTTGCCTTATAGTAACATATCAATGCCATGTCTTGACATGGTCTTACATGATTTCCTTAAACCCTAATGTCATGACATTTGTATCCTACACATTCCTAAGGTTCAACCTAACTTTCTCGAGATAACTTTCGAGATAACTTTTCCATCAATTCATACTTGAGTTTTTAAATAATAAATTTAAAGAATAAATATGTAAATACTGGAATTTAACAGTATTAAATATAAAATAATAGAATATTGCATTTATTTACTGCAAACTTACCTCGAAATAAAATACGATCAAATATATCGATTTAGTCCTCTATCTTTTTCTTTCCTTGATCTAACTCTGGATTTCGTTCTTCTTGATCTATAATAGCAAATTTACCTTATTTAATACTCACATTATTAAAACAGTCCTTAACTCTTAACTTTGGAAATATTACAATTTTGCCCTAAACTTTTACATATTTACACATTTGCCCCAAAGCTCGGAAATTAAACTTTATCCCTTATTATTATGTTTTATGACATTCTGATCATTTTTTCCCTTCTATGGCAACATCAAATTCTCACTCTAACTTGTACTTATGAACATTAGGTATTTTTACCGATTAAGCCGTTTTACTCGTTTTCACTTAAAATCACTTAGCAAAATTGTTTAACATAATTTCAGACTTCATATTCTATCATAAAACATCAAAATAAACACATTTCACCTATGGATATTTTTCCAAATATGAACCCTAGCATGAATTATTGATAGAATAAGCTAAATCGAGCTACTGTGGCTTCAAAATGTAAAGAACATTAAAACGGGCTTGGAATCACTTACTATGGAGCTTGGAAGCTTGAAAAAACCCTAGTTATGGTGATCACTTGAAAATTCGGCTAATGAAGAAGATGAGCATATTTTGCCATCTTTTTCCTTTTAATTCCTTTTATTACCAAATGACTAAATTACCCTTCATTAAAAACTTTGGTTCTTTCCACCTATATATGTCCATTTTGTCCATGAAAATATAATGGTCTAATTACCATTTAAGGACTCCTACTTCAAACCCCATTTCAATTAAGTACTCTATAAATTAGAACCCCTATTTAGCAACTTTTGCAAACAAGTCCTAATAGGCAATTTAAGCATGAAATTAATAAAATTTCTTATCAATACTCTAACACAAGTATTTAATCACTCGATAAATCATAATAATTAATCATAATAAACTTTTATAGCTTGGATTCATGGTTTCGCAACCACTATTCTGTTTAGGCCCTATTTCGGGATGTTACAGTGTTGGAATGTATGTGTGGATTATATGAATGATGAATATGGCATGAGGTACTAAAAATGGAAATGGTATGATCATGCTTAAATGGTTGATGAGTTTTGTGGTGTGAATGTGATCTTGTGGTATACATAACATGATGCTTGTATTATATGTTTCGGTACATGAAATTAGTATTTTTGGAATGAACTTATTTGAGTGGAACTTGAGTATAGATATTAATGATATGGTTATTGATTAGTTGGTGTATGAATTGGCATGTTTTGGTTGCCATTTGATGTATAAATACATGTGATTTGAGGTATGTAGGTGATCCTAAGTGTGGTAGGCAAGTTTGGCCTTGAAAATGGCATATAATTGCCCACACGGTTGAGCACACGAACGTGTTGCTCGACCGTGTCTTTCGAGATTGTAATCGATTCAAGTCAAACTCGACCATGGGCTGGACACACCGGCGTGTGGTTGGCCGTGTGGTGCAAGTCAGTGTAGACCACGGGTGAGGCATACGGGCGTGTCTCAGGCCATGTGGACAAGTCAGTATATATGCCCTGTTTTGCCATGGCTTGGACGCCTCACACGGCCTACCCACACGAGCGTGTGACCTCTGTAACTTAGGACAATGTTTGAATTTTAGAAATTTTCGTATGTGTTCGGCTTAGTCCCGGCCCTATTCTAAAGCATGTTTAAGGTATTGTTGACCTATTTAAGGGACTCCTTGAATGGGATTGTTATGTTTGAATGCGAAAGGATTTGTAATGTTCAAAATGATTAGTAATACCTCTTAACCCTAGTCCGGCGATGGTTACGGGTTAGGGGTGTTAATGAATGAGTCTTTTATTTATTTTAACATTCAAACCCTTAATAAAATTCTATACAAAACCATAGAGGAGGAATAGAGGATTGGTAAACTCATCTGATCATTGGCAAAAAAAATATTTATCTTGAAACCTCTGCTTAGGATTTAAGGTTTGAGGTTTAGAGTATATGCACAATTTTTTTTCAAAACTAATGTTTTATTAGTATCAAATCCTGCAACTAAGTTTTAGAGGCTTAATTAAAATTTCAATAAAATTAAGGGTTTAATTACATTTTTTAGAACATCCAAAAAATTTGGACGGTCTAATTAAAGTTTTCAAAAATTTTAAGAGGCTAATGAGAATTTTAAAAATTTGAGGGCTAATTAAAAATTTTAAAAGGCTTAATGGTAATTTCTCAAAATTTTAGGGGGCCAAGGTCTCCTAGCTCTTATAAGGATCCTCTTCTGGTTTTAGTGTTGGATGGCAAAAACATGAGATTTTTTCTTTAAACATTATAGGCATAAATAATGAACTTAAGTTGAATGCTTGATTATTTGTTCTCTAGATCTTTGCTTGACAAGGATTTCCTTGACAAGGATTGAAGAAATATACAAAATTTAGAATTTATAAAGATTTAGAGTTTTTTTTTTTTGTGACAGGTAGAGCTAAGTGGTTAATCATTAGTTGAGGTAAACACATTATTATAATAAATTTGAATATTGTTAAACATGACCGGTTGTTATTAAAAAAAGGAGGTGTGGAAATTTTTCAAATTTATGATGGTCTATATGTATACATTGTGTAAGAAAGTTGAGCAAAAAAGATTGTCATATGATATATTAGAGTTTAAAAATCTTGTTGAATGGCAATGATGATGGCCAATGTGTATATTGACAAGCATAAAACTATGTGATGGGAGATTAAAGACTTTAATTATTGTTTGAATTAAGCGGGAAGGAAAAACTTGTAATGAAAGTTTTACATTCAATAAATTCATTTGTGAATTTATTAATTAAGGAAAGAATATTGTTTCTTGAGGCTATAATCTTTACATTTCACTATGAATGTTGTGAGATATATTTGAAGGAAAAGATATGTTAGCCATGTATCTTCCATTATCTATCTGCTCCAAAATTTTACCTATTTTTTACTTTTGTATTTATCCTTTTATTTTACTTTTATATATAATTTATATCACATAAAATTATATATATGATAATATATATATATGTAAACATTAAAATTTTGCAAAGTTCTATGTTTAAAATTTCAACAAAAAATATAAAATCTGTCGAAACCAATTTTTTTTGAAAAACGGGGTCAACTTTGTGGTGTGAAAATAAAAATGAAAAACGGGAGTCGCCACCAATCTTTTTTGTTGAGGTGTGATCGGGTCACCTCGAAAAGTGGTTTTAAATAGTTTGATTTATCAAAACAACGATTTTGGTCTACGAAAATCAGAAAGATAGGTTCGGGTGTCGGTTACGCAGGAGGAAGGGTTAGCACCCTCGATACGCCCAAAATTGGTACCTAGTTGATTAATTAGTGTCTTAGCGTCAAAAATTTAAAAACTTAAAAGAATTTATAACACGATCCCTCTTTTTGTTTAAAAAACACTTGAATGAATTGAAACGAATGTTGAGGACCCTCTCGTCTCGAAGTAATAAAATGTCACATCTAGTAAGTTATGACAAAACATCTTGAACCTTTGAGAACGAGCTTGCCTTTTATTTTATTAAAATTCATGTATTTAAATTTCAAAAGATATTCGGTTACTTAGAGTAAACGAGAAAAATCGAAACCCAATACGTTAGGGCACGATTTATTGAATTTCTAAATACAGAATATTGCCTTGATTTAGAAAATCTTATCTCGAGTTAACGAAACGTCACATCCAATACGTTACGACACAACATCTCGAATTCTCGAGAATAAGCTTTTATTTCAAAACTCGTATTGCAATTTTAAAAGGATATCCCGTTATTCGGGTTAAATGAGAAAATCAAAACCCAGTAAGTTAGGGCACGATTTCCTCAAATTTCTAAATACAAAATATCAATTTTTGAAACAACGTCTTTATTGTATCGAGTAAAATGTAATACGAATTGGTAATGAAAAATAAATTATGGTGTTAATATACATAACCGAAATGAATGCAATAATAAAATAAAAGTGAACTATAAGTGAACGAGAAATGTACGCTTGAATAAAAAATGAGCAAATAAATAAAACAATAGAGATATTAGACAAATAAAATAATAATAATAATAATAATAATAATAATAATAATAATAATAATAATAATAATAAGGAAGTTAGTTAAATTAATAATAAAATAGTGAAAATAACAACAAGGGACTAAATTGAATTAAAAACAAGATATCCGGGAAAATTTGAAATAAAAAGAAAGCGAAAGGACCAAATTGTAACGCATGAAAGAAGTGGAGGGACTAAAATGGACAATAACCCCTTTCTTCAAAATGCGTAGCATCAAGGAGGACCCAATTGAAATCCAAACAAAAGTTCGGGGTAAAATTGAAAGAATGAAAACTTGATTGCAAAATCATAAAGTACGAAGCGGCTAAAAGTAAAATGAGCCCCTCCGCTAAAAAACACGCGGATCCTAAGAGCGGGTCGGGTCCGTGCGCGGGTTGGACCAAAACGAGGTCGTTTTGGTGTGTAAAGTTTAAGCCCAAAACGACGTCGTTTTGAAGGGCTATATAAGTAAAAAATTTGAGAAAAAAAATTCATTTGTAGCTCTATTCTAAAAAAAAAAAAACCAAATTTCCTCTCAAAAACCCTCTCCCCTTTCCAAGTCCGACCTAGTTCCTATCATCGATCGATCACAAACCACCACGAGCGCTTGAGCCATCGTCTGCAAAATGAAGGACCAAAAAGGTAAAATTTTAAATTTTTTTCTAACAATATATATATATATATGTATATATGTATATGTGTATGTTTATACGTAGAAAAGTAAAAAAAAAAAAAAAGGAGGAAGAGATTCGAAAACTAAAAAAATAAAAGGATGCAATCACCTCCTTGTTGATCTGATTTTGTTGTTCTTTTTGGTTTTAGATGTCTATTACTCTTGATTTGGTAATGTTTAAAAATTTGAATGCTGGTATTTTGAAAAAAAAAAAATTTATTTCTTGTATTGATAAAAAAAAATGGCCGAATGTTACAATAGTTTTTTGGCTTTTATAGCCATTTTACAAGTTTTTATATTATTTTCCTTGTTGCAGGCCACTTGAGGGCGGTGTTGCAGGCGTGGCAGTGGCGGTGGGTCAGAATGGCAACAACTAGAGCGGCACCACTTGGGTTAGGGGAAAAACTAGGGTTTTTCTCTTTGTTTTGGGTTTAGTCTTTAGGTGTTGGTTTATGGGATATTGGGCTTCTGAATTGGGTTTGTAATGGATGTGGGCTAGGGTAGCTCAATTTGGTTTATGGGTTGTTGGTTAAATGGGTTTGGGTTTATTCATTCGGGCCATATTGGGCCCTTTGTAATTTGGACTGTTTTTTATTTGGGCTCCGGGCAGAATTGGCCCAGAATAAAATTATTTAAATATTATATTAAAAATAATATAGTTTAAAAATAAAAAATATATAGATGGTCTTGAGATGAGTTTGAGTTAACTATTTATAAATTTAGGTGAATTTAAGCAAAATTTGTGGTTCGTATTTCTTGTTAGGTCCTGTTTGAAAATATCTTTATTTAAAATATTTTTGTTATTTATTTAAAATTAACTTAACGGTTTTTTAATAAAATTGTCTATTTTATGTTATTTATTAGGAAGTATATATATTATAACTAAGCAACTTTCACACATTATTATTTATAATTAATATTTTTGTTGATTAATAAATTATGGATGAATCTTATTTATCATAGACATCAATTAAATTATTATATTTTTATGTATCATTTTTTTTTTGTATAATTGTAATTCAAACCCAAGTTAATCTTAAGAAAATGAACGCTCAATCATTTGGCTATAACTTGAGGTTCGCGTTAAAATTTTTATTTAAATTTTAGTCAATTAATTATTTGAAGATAAAATATTTTTCTTTTTTTATTGATAGCATATTTTTATTTTTTGAAATAAAGATATAATTATTTTAATATGGAGTGATTCAAAATTTATAAATTATTTTATTTTATTAAATATTATGAATATTAATTATAAATATATCTTAATATATTTGTTGTTGTATTTAGATCATATATTCTTCACGTGCAACCCACGTGAGCTAAAACTAGTATATTAAAAAACAGTGGAAAGAGGAGAAAGACATGAAGAAAAGAAAAAAGAAGTTGTAATGTTCAAAATTCGACATAAAGGAAAGTCCATGGCCTGGCCGCATAGGTGAAATCCAAAAGGGCAGCGGCGTCGGCCCTTAGATAACGTGAGTTTATTTCAATTTTAGCCTCTCATTCTGTTTTGTATACAATTTAATCCTTTTAGCATATCAAACTTTTAAATTTGACCTCAGTAATTTATATTTTTATCTTGCCCCCAATCAAAATTTCCTAACTTCATCTTGGTCGGACAATCGTGATATAATGATTTTTATAACTTTTGAGGGTCAGTTTAACCTTATCTTTCAAAAATACTTTTGAATTAAGAAATACTTTTGATCCTGCTTTTAGCCACGAAAATATTTTTACAAAGTATTTTTTTTATTTTTAAAGTACTTTTAAAAACTCAAAATATCTTATTTAGTAATATTTTAGCTCAAAAATATTTTTTGAGAAACAATGTTATAGATATCATCACCTCATGTAATGTAGGGACAAGGAGGAAAGTATATGAGCTAAAGGCTTACTATTTACACGATGAAAGGAAAGATAATGATAAAAAGATGGCATCACCTTCCTTATTGCAAAGTTATGTTTTTATCTTCTTCTTTTTTCTCTTTTCCTTTTATAATAAATGTATTTATCAATTCAAAGTAATCACTTCTAGGAAGTAGTATTGGAAAGGTTTTAACATTATTTTTTCAATTTTGTACTTCTTTATATAAAAGAAAATAAAATGCAATACCCTGGGTTGTGATTCTTAAGTAGCATGGTAAACATAATTTAAAAAATTAGGATAAATTATATCTTTAGTCGCTAAATTATGAGTAAGTTTTCATTTTAATTGTTTAACTAAAAAAAGTTACAATTCAGTCATTCAACTATTCGAAAGTTTTCATTTAAGCTACTGAACTGTTCAAAAGTTTTTATTTAAGTCATTGGACTGTTAAGTTTTTTTTTTTTTTTAGAAAAATCACTAACAAGCTCCAAGTAACAATTCAATCGGTACGATGGATCAGGCCCCATCAATGAATAGAAAAACATACCTTAGATCCAAGTCGATCAGACGGTCAGTGTTGGAGATTGGAGAAAAAAGCTATTTCAATTTTGATTCACAGATTTATGGTGTCCAAAGTTGTTTCATAAAAAAAAAAATTGAATTGTAGAAGAGAAGGGAAAAGAACTTTTGATTGATGCAAGTCGTATGAATAGAGAAAGCCATATAGCATCGATTTTAACAACCTAGTACCTTAAATGAAAACTTTTGAATAGGTCAATGACCAAATTGTAGGTTTTTAGTGAAGTGACCAAAATGAAAATTTATTCATAGTTTAGTGACTAATGATGTAGTTTACCCTAAAAGTAAATAACCCTAAGCACCAAAATATATGCTTAAACTATTACTTGATATATGCTGATTGAGTCTTAACTCAATTTATATCAATATTCTTTTCGATGGAAGATGAGATGAATTCAAACACGTTAAAATATATTTATCCAAAAAGTATTAGTTGATTCATTAGTTTAAAACTTTTTTGAACCTCACAAACTCATTTATATCATTTATTTATATATTCAAACATGGGTAGGTCTTTTTAAAGGTAAAATTTCACTATCAATGTCCATGATACTTATGTGGAGCATTTGGTATTTTCATTTAATTTGAACATGGAACTAAAATAACTAAAATAATTAAAAAACAACCTAATTTGTCATCCCTTTGCATTTATTTTTGGAAAATGATTGGTAGTAAAATAGTAAGCAAACACACTTTTTTCCATAGGTCCCTAAATCCTTGTATTGCTAATCAAGTTCAACCAGATGACATTTAATTACAGATCCAACTCTCCCCATTCGTCTATATTTTATATATATGCTTTGTATTTATGTAAATAGTCAAGGCATGTAACATAATTTTCTCTCGATATTGAGGGAACTCTTTACAAAGACTTGCCACAAAAAAACTCTCTTTTCTTCCTACGACAAATCTAGGCAATGTTTTAGCAGTTAATATATATATATATATATATATAAAGGCCAAAATTTGTATCCCAGTGTTTCAAACAAACACTTCTAGAGTTCTTTACTTTCCTGTAGATTTCTCATCAGGTAAGCACTAAAAAACTAAATAAGCTTCTTCTTTTCTTTTCTTTTCCCTTCCTATTTCATCAAACTTTCTCCTTTTCTGCATGCTAAACCTTAGAAAGCTAATGTATTCCTTTCATATATAGTTATTGCATGTTAATTGTCATTTATCCTTTGTCTTGTTGTTTATGATAAATATAATGGTTTATGACTAATGGGTTTTGGTCAGTTTGTTGAATTGTAAACTAATATAGTTATTACAATTTTTGTTTTGTTGGAGTTACTTAGAGGGTTTTGTTCTTGGATTCAATTGGGTGTCTTTTTTTGGGGGGAGGTGATGGGTCCTGTAAGAGGGTTAAAGAAAAGAAGGAAGATAGAGAAGAAACCTGAAGAAAATGCTTCTGCTTCTTCAGAGAAGGAACGATCTATTGATTGGTGGGATGAACTTTCCAGGAAGATGAATGGTATATATAACTCTTGACTTTTGTTCTCTTTTTCTTTATTCTTCTTTATTTCGAACTCCTCTTTTTGCTATGGTGTATTGATATTTGCTTTAGCTGGATCATTCATGGCATTAGCTGTTTATGGGTTGAGTTCAATTTTACAAAATTTGGCCGGCTTCACCATTTACAATTTTACATCATATTCCAGTTATATATATGTTGAAACATAGAAAAGGCATTTGAGAACTTATAATCCCTAATCTGAATCCATCCTTAGCTCTGCTGGAATATGAAAATCATTTGCATCTAATAATGCTTGAATGTTTTCAAATAGGTAATGCTGTCCAAAATCTTATTCTTATCTTACATTTGAAGGATTTAAGGGGAAAACTAATAGGGATTACGCCGCTGCGAGGGGGGGCAGTCATTGTAAATGGAATAACTTCTTTTGTTGGATGTATGTCATTGTAGATAACTCAAGTATATACTTTAAAATTGGTAGTATCAGCCAAGATAGGTGGGACAAAAGATCGATTCGTGTTCGTTTTCTTCATCCTTTAGATTTATTTATCTATTTCCTGTTCATAGACATAGAAATAGAGTTGGTTCTTGTTTTTTCCTTCAGTTGGAACTTATAGGATTATTAGCATTGATTTTATTTCTGTTCACTCTGATATAATTAATGGAACTATGCAGGAATGGAATGTGTGTAATCAATTTAAGAATGCTTTCTTTTTCTTTGCTCTTTCTCTATGCAGGTCTTCAATCACCATCTAAAGGTCTCGATAAGTTCAAATCTGTTTTCAAAATCTCTAGAAAAACCTTCAACTACATATGTTCACTTGTGAAGGAAGATATGATGGCTAAGCAAGCAAATTTTACATTTTCAAATGGTAAACCTGTGCCTTTTGAAGATCAAGTAGCAGTAGCTTTGAGAAGGCTAAGCTCCGGTCAATCACTAGTGATGGTTGGTGATTCGTTTGGGCTCCACCACTCAACTGTCTCTCAGTTGACCTGGCGCTTTGTGGAGGCTATGGAAGAAAGGGGTCTTCACCACCTGCAATGGCCTACCACTGAAGCTGAAATGACAGGAATAAAGTCGAAATTCGAAAGGATTCTAGGTCTTCCTAATTGCTGTGGTGTGATCGACACTACTCATGTTATGATGTGTTTGCCTTCATCAGATCCTGCTAGTAAAGTGTGGCTTGACCACGAGAAGAATCACAGCATGGTTTTGCAGGCAATCGTGGACCCTGAAATGAGGTTCAGGGACATAGTAACCGGGTGGCCAGGTAACATCGAAGACTGGTTGGTGTTTCAGAGTTCAAATTTCTACAAACTGTGTGATAAAGGAGACAGGTTGAATGGGGAAAAGCTAGAGCTCCCGGAAGGATCGGAAATAAGAGAATACATAATAGGGGATTTAGGCTATCCTTTATTACCCTATCTTGTTATACCTTACGAGGGGAAGGAACTACCGGAATTAAGAGTAGAGTTCAATAAAAGGCATTCCGCAACTCGGCTGGTGGCACACAGAGCATTGTCAAGGCTCAAAGAAATGTGGAAGATCATCCAAGGCGTGATGTGGAGACCCGACAAACATAAGTTGCCAAGGATCATCCTGGTTTGCTGTTTGCTTCATAACATTGTTATTGACTTGGAAGATGATGTGCAAGATGAAATGCTATTGTCTCATGATCACGACTCCGGCTACCACCAACAGACTTGCGGATCTGTTGACATCAATGGTGTTCACCTGAGAGATAAACTCTCTCTCTACTTATCTGGGAAATTGCCACCTTAATTGTATTCCATACACACATGCATTTTATTCAAGTTGGCTTACTTTCGTTTGAATTAAATTTGTAAAAGTTAACATAACCATTGCATTTGTTTCAGTCTCGTCATCACAAGGGCTTATTACCCAATCAAATGGAATCAAAGTCATTGTCTAAAATGGCCCTGTTGTACGAAGAGAGAAAGACCAGATAGTCCAAAACAGGATGACATGTCAGAATTCAATACAAAATTCCAAATGTCTGCTAATTGCTGGAATTTCCCCTCGTTATATAATTATAATAAAACTAGGAAAAGTTGAAAGGAAAAGGACCTATAAAGTTAATGCTTCAAAGCATATGCTTGGAAGATACTCTCCCCACAAACCACAGCATTTTCTTTTAAAGCACATTGCCCTTTCTTCCACTCCTTTTTCTCTTCGAAAAACCATCCATGGCCTCATTCTAGATTTCAAATGCTATTATCACATGATGGTATCGAGTACGTATGGCAGCTGCAACGACAACAGTGATGATGATGAGGATGGTGATGAACATGCAAATGAACCATGATGGTTAAACTTGTAGCAGGTGTTTCATCACTTGGGCAACTAAAGACCCTTTGGCAGTTCATCTAGAATGGGGGAACATTATGCCTCAAGCATAGTAGTAAACAAGCTTTACCAGTTAAGTTATTTCTCTCTACATTCAAAGGGAACATTCATCTGTTTTCTTTCTACTTGTATGCTTGAGCTTTTTGTTTTTCCCATTTTGTAGTTCTTTTTTAAAATATGTTTTGGCCTCAAAAAACATCAAAATGAGGCCGTGACTACTGAGAGTTTTTCTATATGTTTGGCAATATGTTGTACTTCTTTTGTTCTCCATTCATTAAAATGGATTGAACCCTTAATTATATATTTATGGGCTGAAAGCATGAAAAAATGTGCAGAGTCACTTGATCATTAATTCATTGCTAGCAAAATGAGATAGTTTATGAGCTTCGAGTCTCATGATTTTGCTCTCTATGTTGCTATGTATTGCTTCAAATTCAGACACCCCAATTTTCATATATTTGGAAGATTAAAATAGGAGGTTAGTTCCTCCAAAAAAGTTTTTGAAATGTTATGATGCTGATTTGATCCCTCAACAATAAAAGATAAAGGTTTTACCTCCTCTCCCATTAGAGAGTCGTGTATGGTTCATAAAAGTGAGTGTCTTGACACTACATGGACATACAGTTCCCACTAAGAGGCAACATGAGTTGTCACATAAAGTGGTGTCATATACACCACTAGGTGACCTATATACAATAGATCAGAGGTTCTAATCCCACTAAAAATAAAACGTTCCTATCATCTCTTGATAGTTAGTCGGGTCGAAGCATCATTTATGTTCCATATCCCAACATGAATATGTCTAGTTTTATTTTAGATTTTTTTTTCATACATTTGGACCATTAAAACCCAACTCCATTCATGTCCATATATGAACAGATATAGATACCAAGCAATAATTTTTTATAAAAATAAATATTTGTAGCATAGATTTAAACTTTCCTCCTCCTTAGAATATTTTGAAGCTTTCTAAATTTAGTGAAATTATGCCTATTTTCTTTCATAAAGATATTCAGCCATGTAATCGGTCGGGTTATGATAAGGTTAAAATAGGCTCCAATCCTTGTGCTTTTTATAAATTTCAAAGTTAATCCATCTTACATTTCAGATTTTTCAAGACTTTAACAATGCTAACAATTAAACTTATATTTTTTAAACCTAAAACTGACTAAATTCCTTAAAAGTAGTATTCAAAAACTAGAATTTTAAAATTTAGATTTAGATTTCAAAATAGTATAAATTGATGTAGCATTCATAATGCTTTCTTAAACCCTTGGAGACTTGGTTAGTAATGATTTTGAAATCCTTAAAAGATTTGACAAATCCATGTTTTTATACATTTTTAACATATATTAGAACTAATATATGCATTTCATTTTCACCATTTCCATATTAAAGAAAATCTGAATGCAGATTTTCAAGTTACCAAACAAAACAGAAAATAGAAGTGGAGGAACTAAATTCCGGAGATGTTAACCTTAATCATAAGAAGGATTTTGATTCCCAATAGTTCTCCAGTATACCATTACGCCTTGAGATATTGAGATATAATAATCATCAACCAAATCATGAGAAAAAGAAAAAGGATAATATGCAAAGTTATATAATTGTGAAAAAACAGGATACAGAAATTTTAATGAGCCAACTTCAAACTATCAGATAACAAAAAGGCAAATGAACCAAAACCTCGTAATCCCCTAAATATGAATTGAAATCGTACCAACCGAGGTTCTAGATGAAGAGAAACTTCAAACAAAAATGAAAACTCTAAGAAATTTGCCTCAATAGAAGAAACCAAGCACTTTTCCACCAACATTCTTTCTTCTAGCTTCTTCATGGTCCATGATGCCAGCAGATGTGGTAAGCACAATATATCCAAACTGCAATAAGAAGACACATAGATCCCATAATATTCTATCTCATTTGAACTGATTGAACCTTCCATTAACTTATGTCACCCATAAAATCTTATCTAGTGGACTATGAGAATAAACGCAAGACATGTCACTCGACCAAATCAAAGTGTGCTTCCACCCAAATATGATAGCATAAATCAAAAGTGTCCAAGCTAACCTGTCTGGAAGGAAGTAGCCTAGCGGTCCAACCCTCGATCTCTTTGACACCGACATCGAAACGAGGACTAATCACCCCACACTTGTTGAGTCTCCCATTGAGTTCAACCACAATCTTGCCAGCTCTGTGATCATCAACATACTCAAACTCTCCAATGTAACCTAAAAAATGGGAATCAAAAGGTTAAATGTATCAGCATTTTCGTATTAATTATAGATTTTTTTAAAAAAAAAAAGGAAATGGCGGAGAGCAAACCATGCTTTTGCATGACCAAAAGGAATTTGATGATGACTTTTGAGGAAGGCCTGATCATAACCTGTCGTTTGCCCCTCTTTTCTGCATTATACATGCTCTTGAGTGCATCGTTCAAAACGCTGACTCTCACCATTCTTCCAAATCCAAGTTGCTGCAAAATCAGATTTAAAAAACCAAGCAGCTCATTATTGTAACTTGTAAACATTAATTTCTCACAATCACACCTCTTCCTATTCTCTTACATCATTCAAACCAAAACCCAATTTTGTTTTGCTGATATTAAAATTATTCTAACCACAAGAACATGTAGAAACAACTGATTCTTTATCAGAAGACAACAAAAAAAATCTTATCAGTTTGGCTTTTGGATAGAGAAAATCAAATAAAAGCAATAAAGAGATGATGATCTAAAGTTGGAAAGGAAAACGAAAGTTTACCTGGAACCAAAAATGGCGGCCGCGTCTCCTTGTAGTTTGAAAGGGGTTAAAGAGAATGTATGTTTCTAGGGCTGAAAGTTGGCAGTTGAGTTTAAAGTGGAGCATGAATTCTAAACTCTATCTAGGCCCATTCAGAGGTTTCAAAATTTAATAGTTGAGTTTAGATGGGTGTTACGTTTATTTATAATTAATGTAAAAATAACGGTGATGGTGAATCGTGATATTGTAACATAACATAAAAAGTAAGCTAAACGCATCTGCATCGAACTCAATCGCCCATCTAAACTCACTCTAAGTCCGATTATACTCCACCTCACCTACTCTTCCATCTATCGATATAATCCAGCATTTCTAATCAACTAATATATATTTTTATAATTCTTTTATATAATCAAAAAAATCTCTCTCATTTTCCATCTTTATTAGTAAACTCATCTCTCTCAGAAAAATCAAATTATCCTACGTGGTGAAGGAAATTTTATATTATTAATAAAATATCAATGTATTCGTAATTTAAATTTTAATAACTAGTTTTCATGTAAGAAAAACTAAAACAAATTAGGATTTTACTATGCATTTAGGCTTCAACTTCATATTTTTTTAAAAAAATTTAAACACTAAATTAATGTTTCTTAATAACATCTTAACCCTAATTAAAAATTTTAACAAGTAATAGGTTATGGGTTTGTTTTGTTTTCAACTAGATTTATGATTTACGATGTGTTGCGATTAAAACTTAAAATTTTAAGATTTATGATTTTATGAAAAGGGTAATATTAGGATTCGTGGTTTAAAGGAGTCAAAGATATTAAGATTTAAGGTTTAGAGTTTTAAAATTTTATTTAAAAATAGATCAATTTATTAACTTTAGAATTAAAATAGTCGTAAGAGTTAATTTAATGTTTCTTGATGTATGATATTATTCATGTAGTGTAAAAAATATGATGTTGCATGATATTATTGTATGCTTTTAATATTTGTTCCATTGTCTTTCTTCTTATTCTTTTGTTTTATATCTAAAATTTCTCTCACCACAACCACAATAGGCAACTTCTCCATTCAATTTCATTTTAAAACAATCTTCTTCTTTTTTCTTCCTTTATTTTCTCAACAATAAGTTAAGAAAAAAAAGGAGGGAAATATGGTATGTTATCAATGTGAGGATTGCGGTGACAACTTGAAGAAACCCAAGCCACCAAACCACTTTAAGAATTTGCTCTGCTTCAAAGATTTTATTTACCGTTCTATTTCTTGTTTTTTTTTTTTTTTTTTCTATGATTAATCTTGACTAATCCATCTTCTTATTTGAGCAAAAAACTATTTAGGGTCATACACAATGTTTTGGGACTGTGTTTGAATGAAAAGAGGTTCCTTTCATGGTGGTGAAACCAAAGTCAAAACTAAAAGTAATTTAAGATCTAAAAGAATGGAAGGAAGAAGAAGAGAATAACTCATGTTTAGGAAAATTATTTTTCTTTTTTTTGTTTAATATATCATTTGGTACTCGAGTTTGATATTTTCAATGGGTTACTTGTATTTTTTTGGTCCAATTTGGTATACTTAAAGGTAACTGTGTTAACTTTTTAGTGTTCAATTCGGATTTTAAGGAAAGTTAATTGTAACACCTTTAACTTGTCTCCGCCGCCAAAATAGGGTCACGAGATTTTACAACGATTTACAAATCTGATAGCAACTAAAAACCATTCAAAAATCAATTTTAAATATCATAAATCAATATTCAATCATTAGTCGTATCATTCGTATAAAACGGGCCTTAAATCGAGCTTATGGGACCTTAAAAATCAATTGGAAACAAACAGGGACTAGTTTGAAATAAAATAGAAAAATATGAAGAAAAAAATTAAAAACAGGGGTCACACGGCCATGTAAGCAAATCGTGTAACTCACTGTGCCCGTGTGCACCAAATTCACTAAAATTTTTCAAACCACACAAACGTGCCACTAGCCCGTGTGTGACACACGATAATGTGTCAAGTCGTGTGTACCTGAAAATAGGCCTTTCAAATCATGCAAATTATCTAAAAACACATACACCACAAGCTACCATTGAACCAAATTTTAACATTTTCAAAAAGCACTCAAATCAACTCCAAAACATCAATTAAAACCATCATCCTAAATGTCTAACTTATATGCCACAAATAGGCTCATTAATCAACAATTCAAGACTAGCCAATTTACCAAATTCATTCATGCCAATATACCTTCATTGTTACCTCAAATTTTCACACCATACATGTACATATCTAATCCTTCAACACAACATGTTTAAGTACCAACTTACCAAACATTTTCTAATATAATCTAATCATATCCTTCACCAACCAAAACCAAGCATTAACCAAAACACAATGCCTAACATGCTATTTTCTTAACCAAGGAAACACTAAACACATAACCAAAGCAACTCATCAAATTATCAACCACATGACCATTGTCATCACAATTATACATATTTACACAAATCTCAAAAGGCTGAGTAAATACAAAATGACCATTTTAAACCTTAAATATCCTAGGTACATGCCAAGACCAAAAAGAAACATTCACACAATTGAGTTCGGGATTGCTAATGTTGAATTGAAAATCGTATTGATAAGTACTTGACTTGAGCACGAGAAAAATAAATCGTACGCTAAGTATAACTCAAGGGTGGTTCTATTATCCGAATAACTAATATAATTCAAAACATTCATTTACAAGATTAAAATGTAATAAGAGAAATGCAAAGAAGCATATAGCTCTTCATTCTCCTTTTATAACTTCATTAATCCATTCAAACGTGAGTATTTCATAATCCATCACACATTCATTTCATACATTCATTATATAAACATCCCAAGTTCACAACCATTTCTATTTCCATCATTTCACATACCATAATTCTGATTTCTATTTTTATTTTCAATTCCACATTTCTTTTTTATTTTCCCCTTTAAAATGACTCGGACTCGGATCCAACCAACACACCAATGTTTGGCACCCAGTGCCTGACAGTTAAATCCATAGAAAAGAATTGTACCTTGCACTAGCTGGTAAAACCGACAAATAGATGTGCCCAACACTGGTCGGTATAACCGACCAATAGGATGCCCAGCACTCCCTAACACGTAGTCGTAAAACTCTGAACTCTTCATGTCCTATGGCATGCCAATTATAACCGACCCTGCTCGAATAGTTAATAAGGTAACATATTTCTCGACTCAATTCATAAACCAATTCCTCAATTCCATCACACAATTTCATCAATCCAATAATTCAATCACACACGCACACATATATATACATATGCACATAGCAACATATTTTATTTCCATATCAAAAATAATTTCACATTTCAAATAATATTCAATTCGATACCTAGCACAAATATTCAGTTCAACCACTTCAATATATCACACTAAATAAACTTGTAGCTTACCATGCAATGCAATGTACAAATACAACAATTGAAATAGTTTGGATTATAGAAACACAAACTGTATACTCTGAGCTACTCATCGACAATCTTGTCTTTCCCTTTCTTTCTCACGAATTTCAAGTCGACGTTAGCAATTTGAGCTTGAAATCTAAGAACCCTGGCCGTGCGTTTCTTCTTCTCCATGTTCTTTCTTGTTTTGAAAGAAGAAGAAAAATTGAAAAGAGAATAGTCACATTCTCTTTCAATCCACTAACCCATTTGTTTTTAATTTATTTTAATAATAACTTAAGTTTTAACATATATGTAACATGTACTATAAATCTCAGTCTGCCACCATTATGACTATACATAATGGTTTGTTTAGTTAATAAGTCTTGTAAATTCAATTATAATTATATTTCCTCTTGACCCTTTTTTTATTTAGTCCATATACTTTAATTAAACACTATTTCATCGAAATTACTTATCCGAAATTCAATTCACTTCCAGCATAGTTTCTTAAATATTAAATAAAAATATTTATGAGTTTGATTTACGAAAATGGATCCCTGAAAATGCATTTTTTGACACCACTAACTTTCGGACGTTACATTAATTACCAATATCATTAGGTTTGAATTTTTCATAGTCTTGTTAATAGAATGAATTTAGTGTTAATTATGAATTTTTTTAATTTTTTGTTTAATTTATCAAACACAATTCAATGAAGGTGATTTAATTTGGGTTTTAATGTTTATTTGATGAATGTTAATGGCTAATATTGTAACACCCTCGCCTGACCCGATCGTCAAATTTGGGCTTCAAGATGCTACAATCTTTACCGGAGTAACTTCAAACAATTTGATAACATCTGACCAATCACATATGCAAACAAGTATCATTCACATTTTAAACATATATTATAATCATTTTTGAGTTCCACATAAGCTTATGAAAGCTCTTTTGTTAGACCGTAGACGAATTAGGACCAATTTGTAAAAATTTGAAAATTTAAGACTGACGTCGCGACTTCACTATTTCTACATCGTGACGTCATCAACTCATTAAGTCTCGTTGCGTCTTCATGCATTTCAACATCGTGACATCACTTACTGTCGACCAACATTGCGACAAGGGATGTTGATCGTTGAGACGTGACCTTGTTTTGGCCAAAAATACCATTTGCTTTCAATCCAATATATGCAAAGCTACCTTGATTGATTCTCAACACCTTATACCATTAAAACAAATCAAAAATCATACCATTTCATGTCAACAAGTCACCCAACCAATTCCAACTAAATTCAACTCAAACATGATCTCAATCTATTTAGAACCAATTCATAACATTACATGCATTCAAATACCAATTTTTACCTATGACATACCCCATTGAAACATGTCATTCCACTTAAAAAAATACAGTTATGCACATTATACACATCAATGACTTATAGGTCTTCAACATGAACTTTAAAAACTAAGTATAAGTCACACATTTCAAAAATATTTCTAGGTATTAATTACAAATATACATCCAACACAATCATTCATTATCCAAGCTACCCTTTTCTACCCTAATCTACATCATTCCACATACCAAACATATGTTTTGATTATATATCATCACTTATTCTAATAATATATATATATCCAACACCATATATGTATAAAATCACAAAGGCAACACAATATAAAATGGTTATGTCATAATGGTCAATAGTAAACACTTTTATATACTAAGGCACACACCAAGACACTTATCTATATGCCACAACACTAGATTCAAAATGATCGCATAACTATCGATTCGGTGATAGTGTGAGCTTCAAGAAGATCCAACTTGACGAGTTCCACAAGGTGACGATCTATAGGGGAAATGAAACAAAAAAGGTAAGCATATAAGATGCTTAGTAAGTTCATAAGTATAATACAATACTTACCTTACTTTTTTACCTAATCATTATAAGCTACCTTAGCTTAGCATAACTTTAGATAAACATGGCAATCAAAACACCAACAAGGTGAGCATAAACTTACAATCAAGATTGAAACACCCCACACCCGGCCCACGAGCCTGGTCCGGATCTGGTATGTTCCTTAAGTAAACCAGTTTCAAATTCTTTTGTTCCTTGGAAAAAAAAACTTGTGCGATTATTAAGAAAATGTTGTTTTGGGTTGGGCTTGTGTGGAAAAAAATTCAGTTTTATCTTATATTGAAATCCAATTAATTAAGGTGACAAAATAATTAGGGTTTATTTTACAAAAAATAAATTTACTCAAACTTTAATTGATAATAATTCGTGAACATAATAATTGAAAATGAAAATAAAGAAAAAAAACTATGGCTTTTTTACATCAAGTAAAAACCCAAAATAAAATTATTAAATACTTAAATAAAATAAAGAGTCCATATTGAATAAGACTTCAATCTGAGCATGGCCACCACAAGTTCTCGCCGTCCGGTTCATCACCGCTCATTACCGAAAAATGTTCCCACAACGGGTGAGTCAATGACTCAATGTGCGCATAACACTAAAATTTAATAGATCGCATACCATAACATATCACATGCACATTCATATACGTATAAAATAATGATGCAACCCAAACCCAAACCTAGATGCCATCCGCTACACATCCCCGCATCAACTCGCACACAGTGGGGACTAATAAGTCAACCCTCCATCCGCTACACACCATCGAAGGCGTCATTGCAATGACGTGCTCATCGCCTATATAAAAGTTGTGGCATAGCCACCGATTAAATAATTGTGTCATGTGACACCACATTCGATAATGTAACCGGTTACCACATTCGGATAATGTGACCAAGTCACCACATTCGGATAATGGGACCAAGTCACCACATACACTTCCCTTTCTCATATATCCCGAATGCCCCACATTACTTATATCATGCATATTATACTTAATTTCACATTCATGTCACTTTTCACATGTTAATATAACATATTTCGTAATCCTAGTAGGAGTAGGAAACGTACATGCTGAGTACTTTGTACCACATTAGGGTACTTTAGCCACATTCACATTCTTATACATTCATATATTAATTATTTTCCATATAACATATTAAAAGTTAGTGTGGTACACACCGATTCGCTTAGCAATTCCTTGAGATTCAAAAGCTTGATCTAATGTTTAGATCCTTAATCCCTACATTTGATTTACCACTTATTACTTAGCATAAATCCTATTCGGTTATAATACCAAATCCTAGTAGGATTTGTATTCTAAAAAAACTTACCTTTGATGCCGATTTGATGATTATTCAAATCCGAAATAGATCCTTGCTTCTCATCACGCCGAAAATCCTATGAGCACATGTTAGATTGATTTCTAACACTTAATCATCTTTAAATGGCCTATGGCCGAATATTCATATGACTTATCTTGAGTCTTAGAAATCCCAAAACTTCGTTGTACTTCTCCTTGTAGTCGACAACTATTAGATCCCGAAGAAAACCTTTCAAATTTCGGCCATGGAATTCTAAAGGAGTTAGATTCCTATATTTCGGCTAAAGAGAGATTGAAAATCAAATAATAGTTGATTTTACCTTTTTGGATGAAATCGGCAACACCTTTCTCATCACAACAAAGATTCACTTTGGCGAATTTCGCTTTTGGTGCTATGAAGAATTGGCTAGGTTGGATTGTGTTTTGGTTTTGAATAAAAGAGAGAGGAGGCTATGGAATTGCCAGACAAAAGAAAAGAGAAGAGAAGAGAACCCTAAGAATTTCAGAGAGAGAAGAGAAGGAAGAAAATTAATGAGTAGCCCTCCTTCTTTCCTTTTATAGACTAAATTATCATCTAAGGAATCCTTACTTGGCCACCACTCTTCTATTTGATAGCTTTATCCTTTAATTATCATAAAATAAAAGAGTTTAATCCAACCTTTATCTCATGGGAATAATGATAAATAAATCCTTTATTTATCTCTTTAAAAATACTTAAGATACATCATCATTTATCCTATTTAGCGAATTTTAAAGAGAATAAAACTCTCTTTTAAGAGCCTTGTTGTCATCCACCTTCAGGCTTCGGAAGCAAAAATAAAACTTCTTTTATTTGCTTCCCATGTGACTCGAACTCGTGCTCAACACCCTTGCATGTGGCGCCATTTTCAGAGGCCCTAATTGGCATCTTCAGCCACTTTTCCAAGCCTTGTTTGTGTGTCAAATTTCACATACTTTTTTCTTAAGGCCACCTTGCCTTAATTTCCTCTTTAACTTTAAAACTCGACATTTCTAAGTCATTTCTAAGTTTTCAAAAATTTTCGTTCGCTTTTAAACATGACATTTCCTTACATTTCCAAGTTTCGAAATGTTCACTTTCCTATTTTACTTAGGTTTCCAAAATGTTCACTTTCCTATTTCACATAGGTTTCCAAAATGTTCACTTTCCTATTTTACTTAGGTTTCCAAAATGTTCACTTTCCTATTTTGCTTAGGTTTCCAAAATATCAACTTTCCTCTTTTAACGTAACATTCCCATACATTCTCGTGTTTCCAAAATATTCAAAATTTATTCATAACGCATAAGACATGTCATTATGTACAATTAAACCGAAAATGCATAGGCCCTTTTCAGGATGTTACAATTCTACCCCTTAAAATAATTTCGTCCTCGAAATTTTCTAGCTAAAATAATTGAGGGTATTATCGTCGATTGCCTCCTCCGGTTCCCACGAAGCTTCCTCCGATCCATGATTGCGCCATAACACCTTGACTAGAGGAACCGATTCCTCCGTAGCACTTTCACATCACGCCCAATATCCGAATCGGCTCTTCCTCGTAGGATAAGTCTGGCTTTAGCTCCACTTCTTCAACCGGTACCACATGAGACAGATCCGAATGGTAACGACTTAGCATGGATACATGAAATACGTCGTGCATCTCGCTACAACTCGTGGCAACTCTAATCGATAGGCCATCGGTCCAACTCGCTTCAACACTCGATAGGGCCCTATAAACCTTGGGCTTAACTTCCTTTGCGCCAAACCTCATCACCTTCTTCCAAGGCGAAACCTTCGAAACACTTGGTCTCCTACTTCAAACTCTATTTCTTTCCTCTTAAGATTTACGACGGCTTACGCCTATCGAGGCTTCCTTTAACTGCGTGCTCGATTATCTCAACCTTTTCTTCGCCGCCACTAACTCGACCCAAAACTCGACGTTCTCCTAACTCACCCAACCAAGAGGAGTTCGACACTTTCGACCATACAATGCTTCATATGGTGCCATCCGAATGCTAGCCGATAGTGTTTGTTATAAGCGAACTCACTAAAGGCAAGTAATCTTCCCAACTTCCTGAAATCCATTACACAGCCTCTTAACATATCCTCCAACACTTGTATAACCCGTTAATACTGCTCGTCTGATTATGAATGAAAAGCCGTAGTGAAGTCCAACTTGGTGCCTAAAGCTTGATGAAGTGCCCTCCAAAACTGAGACGTGAACCTTAGGTCTCTATCCGAAATAATTGACACCGACACTCCGTGTAGTCTCACGATTTCTGCCACATATAGCTTGGCTAACTTCTGAAGGGAATAATCCGCTCTTTCCGGGATGAAATGTGCGGACTTAGTCAAACGGTCCACTATTACCCATACCGAGTCCTTCTTAGTAGGCGTAAGGGGAAGCCCACTAACGAAGTCCATGGTAATTCTTTCCCACTTCCACTGCGAAATCTCATTTGGCTGAAGTAATCCCGATGGAACCTGGTGTTCAGCCTTAACTTGTCGACACGCCAAACATTTTCCCACAATTTACTAACTTCCGCTTAAGATCGTGCCACCAAAATTGTTCTCTTAGATCTCAGACAACTTAGTACCTCCGGATGCATAGCATAAGGGCTACTATGCGCTTCCCCAAGAATCCTCTGTCTTAACTCCTCGTCCTTCTAAGATACGAGACTTTTTCTTTGTAGCACAATACTCCTTCATCATTAACGTCATAATCCTCTAACTCTCCGCTCAGCACTTGTTGTAACTTAGCACTTAGGTCCTTATCACCAATCGTCCCCTTTTCACCTCATTCACCATGTGGTTTGACTTGCAACTCACCAACAAAGCTTTCATCCTCATACAAACTTAAATGGGCGAACATTGCCTAAGATCCGACACCACCTTCCGACTTAGGGCATCGCCTACCACATTCGCCTTGCCCGGTGGTACTCTATTGAGCAATCATAATCCTTCAATAACTCCACCCACCTTCACGCCTCAAGTTCAACTCCTTCGAGTCAACAAATACTTAAGGCTCTTGTGGTCATGTAGATCACCGACCTTTCTCCATAGAGATAGTGCCTCCACACCTTAAGGGTGAAAACCACCACGCCAATTCCAAGTCATGGGTTGGGTAGTTAACCTCATGTGGCCTTAACTGTCGGGACGCGTAAGCTACTACCTTTCCGTCTTGTATCAACACGCAACCCAAACCTGTATGGGAAGTGTCACAATACACCGTAAACTCTTTTCTTACCTCTAGCTGAATCAATACTAGAGCTTCCGTTAAAACCTTCTTAAGTTTCTCAAAGCTCTCCTGCTGCTTATCCAACCTTACAAAGGGTACTTCTTTCCTCAACAACTTTGTCAAAGGCGTGGCTATAGACGAGAAACCTTCCACAAACCTTCTGTAATAGCCTGCCAAACCTAAGAAACTTCAGATCTCAGCCACGGACCTAGGTGGGTTCCAATCCAATACCACTTTGGTCTTCCTAGGATCCACTCTTATTCCCTCTACGGATACCACATGCCCTAAGAACGCAACTTCCCTAAGCTAAAATTCACACTTGCTGAATTTGGCATAGAGCTTCTTCTCCCTTAACACTTGCAGCACAACTCGGAGATGCTCATCATACTCCTTTTCAGTCTTAGAGTATACGAGGATGTCGTCAATAAACACTACGACGAACCTATCCAAGTAAGGTTAAAACACCCGGTTCATCATATCCATGAATGTGGCTGGGGCGTTTGTCAACCCGAACGGTATTACCACAAACTCATAGTGGCCATATCTTGTCCTAAAGGCTGTCTTATGGATATCCGCCTCCTTCACCTTCAGCTGATGATATCCCAACCTTAAGTCGATCTTTGAAAATACTGCCGCCTCCTTAAGCTGATCGAACAAGTCATCAATCCTAGGCAAAGGATACTTGTTCTTGATGGTCAGCTTATTTAACTAACGGCAATCTATGCACATACGCATAGTTCCGTCCTTCTTCTTCACAAACAGGACCGGTGCTCCTCACGGAGACACACTGGGCTGGATAAACCCACGGCCAAGCAATTCCTGGATTTGAGCCTTGAGCTCAACCAACTCTTTTGGCGCCATGCGGTATGGAGTGATCGACACAGGTGCTATTCCCGGTAGCAAATCTATTCCAAATTCTACCTCCCTATCTGGGGGTATTCCTAGTAATTCTTCTGGAAACACATCCTCAAAGTCCCTTACCGTTCTAACTCTATTGGCACCTTCCTCCTTTCCATCCAACGCACTTACAAAGGCTAAAAGCGCCTCGCACCCTTTTTGAACCATTTTTTCAGCCTTAAGTGCCGAAACTACATTAGACAAGTAGTTTCTTCTTTCTCTGATCATTACTACTACTTCATCTTCCGGGATTCTTAATTCTATTCGTTTAGCCGTACAATCCAACACGGCTCGATGCTCTACTAGTCAATCCATTCCAAGTATGAGTTTAAACTCCCCAAAGGCTAGTTTCATTAAGTCAGCCCGAAAGTTTACTCCCTGAATCTGTAGGGGTACATTCCGAAAGATCTTATCCACCACTACAGTTTGGCCTAACGAGCTTACTACCGTTATCTCCCTATCAGAAAATTCAGAGTCTAGACCTAGTGTTTCAACTACACTACAGACAACATAAGAATGGGTCGAGCCCACATCAATTAAGGCATAATAAGGCTTGTTATAGATAAAGAACGTACTGGTTATGACATCCAGTGCGTCTCTATCCTTCCTCTGGTGAACTGCGTAAACTAAATCCCGCTACCTTGCCTCAGTATTAGCAGCACCTCTGCCTTGTGTTCCACGTCCTCTGCCGGCACCATTATCTCTGTTATTCGAATCACGACCTCGTTGAGGCTGCTGTCCTCCTCTACCAGCCTGATTAATATTCTGATCTACTGATCGACTTTCATCTGGTTTCTTAGGATAATCTTTGAGCATATGGTCCTTAGACCCACACCTGAAACATCCTCCCATCTTTTTCCAGCACTCTCCTAAGTGCTTCTTTCCACAATGCTCACAAGGACGACATCGCCTCCAAGACCAACTTATCGACCCTCTACCCATCGCCGGGCCTTTTTCGATATTTCTCGACGATCCGGATGACCCATAACCCCTCTTGGGTCTATTCCTATTAGAGTTCTGCTTAACCGAGTCATTAATTCCCTTGGCTACCTTAGCCTTTTCAACCAACGCGAAAAACTCCCGTTCCTGATGTGGAGCTATCAATAACCTGAGGCCATCTCTCAAACCGTCTTCAAAATGGACACAATGCTCATGCTCAGTTGCTACTACTCCTCGAGCATATCTGCTCAACCTCAAAAATTTAGCTTCATATGCTACTACCGACTTGTTCCCTTGAACCAGCCCCAGAAAAGCTATGCTGCTACCAACTTGTTCCCTTGAACCAGCCCCAGAAAAGCTTTCCTCTGCTCATCAATATACCATGTGCCGACATACTTTTTCTGATATGCCTCCTTAGTATACTCCCAGGTCAGATCCTTAGCCGTGGCACCATCCTGGATAGTTAACCACCATTGGTACGCTTAATCACGTAACAGTGCCACCATTCCTTTCAACTTCTCCTCCGGGGTCAGATCGAGCTCATCCATAATACGCCGGTTACTTCCAACCAAGATTCAATCAGATCTGGGTGCCACACCGATACTCCACGGAACACCTCATTCATGTTGGCTCGAGTCGCCGCATGCAGCTTTAGAGCTCCGAATTTTCTCCTGCACCACCACCAACTTAAGAACTCGCAGCCTGACTGCGACAAAGATCTTTCCCGTCGAGCTTGCTCTCCATACCAACAATTTGGGAGTGGTGGGGCGGTGGTACCTCATTATTAGACCTCGACCCGATCCAACGGGTTCTGACCTAGTTATTCTTCCTCTACGCATCCACGATGACCGCGTCCTCTAGAATTCATATCTAACTGTGCGCTTTAATCTGATTTGAGGAAGTTTTATGAATTAGTACTTTTGTTTCAGTTGATTACCCGCGAAGAAATTTTATGAAAGGGAATTTAGGAGTGGTTCTTTCGTATGCACACATTCTTTTCATTCATTCATGCATCTATCAAACAATTATGAACCTTCGTTCATTCAGAGAAACATTGCAATTTTCATTGTTGTTGTTTTTCCACTACCTAGAGGTGTTTTCATAATTTATCCTACAGGGGTATTTTCGTAATTTGTCAAAATAAGGTTCCTTGGTGATTTTGTCACAAAGTATTTTGGTATTTTTAAATTCTCAGGGTATTTTGGAAAATTTTTAAAATCTGAGGGTATTTCAGAAATTTTGGACCTCGGGGGTATTTTGGGTAATTTTCCCACAAACCGGGATAAATTGTAAAATTTTAATAAATCAGGGATATCTCAGAAGTTGTAAAACTTTGAGGGTTCTTTTTGAAAAATTTATTTTCCAAAACGACGAAGTTGCAAAAATTTTGGAAATCAGGGTCATTTTGGAGATTTTGGTAAGTTAGGGGCAATTTTGTAATTTTCCAAAAATCTAGGTATTTTTGATAATTTGCAAATAAGGGTTTTTGGACTTGTTATAAAGTAATGAAATTTTGATAAGAACTGTGGGTATTTTGGAAATTTCATAAACCAAGGGCATTTTTTTTAAAAATTTTACGACTAGGGGTATTTTTGTAGTTTCATAATTTGAAAATTTTTTGGAAAATTTCGTAAAGATAGTTCTCACAAATTAAAAAGGGTAATTTTAAGAGTTTCAAAACTAGGGTTTTTATAAAACATGGCTAATTCCCTTTTGGGTTTTAGTTATTGGGTTTAGCCTATGACCGAGTCTTCTTAGTCAGGGTGAACCAAAACTACGCACCAGGCAGGATTCGAGTGGAGAGGAGGTGAGTCACACGGACTGCTTAAATACCAAGCTCCCACTAAAACTATTCCTAGACATGCGCATGAGGTTGCCACACCCACTAAGTCTTCAGGTTAGGGTGAACCGAAGCTACGCACTGTGGATTCTGCAAGAGGAGGTGAGTCACTAGGACTGCTTAAATACTGTGCTTTTCTCGATCCAATCCTGACATGCGTACCATGGTTGCCACACCCTAACTCGATTGACTTAGCCATAGGTTTGTTTAGTGCATCAAGTCTTATGTATTTGTGTTTGAGTAGACTAATCCTGGGTTCAAGTTCCTATCATGCTATTCTACGTTCCATTCCTTTTCTACCCTTCTATGATTCACATAATTACACGATAGTTCGGTACTTACGGTGGATCATGGTCGGAGACTTAGGTGCCATGCCAGAAAAACCTGCTTATTTCATAATATACTTTATAAAATTTATTTGGGCTTGGTTTGAAACGTTTTGGGCCTTAGCCCACAGGCCGAGAGTTTAAAACTGGGCTCTGATACCAAACTGAAACACCCCACACCCGGTCCACGAGCTTGGTCCAGATCTGGTATGTTCCTTAAGTAAACCGGTTTCAAATTCTTTTGTTCCTTGAAAAAAAAACTTGTGCGATTATTAAGAAAATGTTGTTTTGGGTTGGGCTTGTGTGAAAAAAAATCAGCTTTATCTTATATTGAAATCCAATTAATTAAGGTGACAAAACAATTAGGGTTTATTTTACAAAAAATAAATTTACTCAAACTTTAATTGATAATAATTCGTGAACATAATAATTGAAAATGAAAATAAAGAAAAAACTATGGCCTTATTACATCAAGTAAAAACCCAAAATAAAATTATTAAATACTTAAATAAAATAAAGAGTCCATATTGAATAAGACTTCAACTGAGCATGGCCACCATAAGTTCTCGCCATCCCGTCCATCACTTGCTCATTACGAAAAATGTGCCCTACAACGGGGTGAGTCAAGACTCAATGTGCGAACAACACTAAAATTTAATAGATCGGGCATACCATAACATATCACATGCACATTCATATATAGATAAAATAATGATGCAACCCAAACCCATACCTAGATGCCATCCGCTACACATCCCCGTACCAACCTGCACACCGTGGGGACTAATAAGTCAACCCTCCATCCGCTACACACCATCGAAGGCAGTTGCTGTAGTCGACGTGCTCATCGCCCATATAAAAGTTGTGGCATAGCCACCAGATTAAATAATTGTGTCATGTGACACCACATTCGAGATAATGTAACCGGTTACCACATTCGGATAATGTGACCAAGTCACAACATTCGGATAGTGGGACCAAGTCACCACATACACTTCCCTTTCTCATATATCCCGAATGCCCCACATTATTTATATCATGCATATTATACTTAATTTCACATTCATGTCACTTTTACATGTTAATATAACATATTTCGTAATCCTAGTAGGAGTAGGAAGCGCACTGAGTACTTTGTACCACATTAGGTACTTTAGCCACATTCACATTCTTATACATTCTTATATTAAATATTTGCCATATAACATATTAAAAGTTAGTGTGGGTACACACCGATTCGCTTAGCAATTCCTTGAGATTCAAAAGCTTGATCTAATGTTTAGATCCTTAATCCTACATTTGATTTACCACTTATTACTTCGCATAAATCCTATTCTATTATAATACCAAATCCTAGTAGGATTTGTATTCTAAAAAACTTACCTTTGATGCCGATTTGATGATTATTCAAATCTCAAATAGATCCTTGCTTCCTTCATCGTCGAAAATCCTATAAGCACATGTTGGATTGATTTCTAACACTTAATCATCTTTAAATGGCCTATGGTGAATATTTATATGACTTACCTTGAGTCTTAGAAATCTCGAAACTTCGTTGTACTTCTCCTTGTAGTCGACAACTACTAGATCCCGAAGAAAACCTTCCAAATTTCGGCCATGGAATTTTAAAGGAGTTAGATTCCTATATTTCGGCTAAAGAGAGATTGAAAATCAAATAATAGTTGATCTTACCTTTTTGGATGAAATCGGAAACACCCTTCCGTCACAACAAAGATTCGGCTTTGGCAGAATTTCGGCTTTTGGTGCTATGAAGAATTCGGCTAGGTTGGATTGTGTTTTTGGTTTTGAATAAAAGAGAGAGGAGGCTAGGGAATTGCTAGACAAAAGAAAAGAAGAGAAGAGAACCCTAATAATTTCTAAGAGAGAGAAGAGAAGGAAGAAAATTAATGAGTAGCCCTCCTTCCTTCCTTTTATAGACGAAATTATCATCTAAGAATCCCTTACTTGGCCACCACTCTTCTATTTGATAGCTTTATCCTTTAATTATCATAAAATAAAGAGTTTAATCCAACCTTTATCTCATGGGAATAATGATAAATAAATCCTTTATTTATCTCTTTAAAATGCTTAAGATAAATCATCATTTATCCTATTTAGCAATTTTAAAGAGAATAAAACTCCCTTTTAAGAGCTTTGTTGCCGTCCACCTTCAGGCTTCGGAAGCAAAATTAAAACTTCTTTTATTTGCTTCCCATGTGACTCGAACTCAAGCCCAATACCCTTGCATGTGGCGCCATTTCCAGAGGCCCTAAGTGGCATCTTTAGGCCACTTTTCCAAGCCTGTTTGTGTGTCAAATTTCACATACTTTTTCTCTTAAGGCCACCTTGCCTTAATTTCCTCTTTTAACTTTAAAACTCGACATTTCTAAGTCATTTCTAAGTTTCCAAAAATTTTCGTTCGGCTCTTTAAACATGACATTTCCTTACATTTCCAAGTTTCCAGAAATGTTCACTTTCCTATTTTACTTAGGTTTCCAAAATGTTCACTTTCCTATTTCACTTAGGTTTCCAAAATGTTCACTTTCCTATTTTGCTTAGGTTTCCAAAATATCAACTTTCCTCTTTTTAACGTAACATTCCCATACATTCTCAGGTTTCCAAAAATATTCAAAATTTATTCATAACGCATAAGACATGTCATTATGTACAATTAAACCGAAAATGCATAGGCCCTTTTCAGGATGTTACAAAGATCATTTAATCCTACAATCACTTAACATGCCAATTCATGTCACTTTAATGTAACTTGTCTCATAAACTCATTTAATCAATAAATAGTACAATTACATACATGCCAAATGCATCATCACTTCAATCAATTTTTCATGATCAATTCATTCAATGACTTTCAATTTGGATATCAAGTTCATTTTATACCATTTCAAATTCTCAATTTCATCTAAACCATTTCGCCTGTGAACCCTAGTAAATAGACTTGGATACACAGGTTGTAATAACCCATTTTTCAGTGGTGTCAAAAATGGTGGTTTTGGAACCCCATTTTCGATGAGTAAGTCCATAAGTATAATTATTTAATATTTACAAGGTTAGTATAAAGTTTAAATGAAGTTTTGTCATCTAATTTTATTAATTGGATAGTTAATCTAGGTATAATGACTAAATTATAAAATGATAAAAGTTAATCACTGTAGGTTTTCAATTGCTAAAGGAATAAAATAGCAATTAATTAGACAATACTGGATGGTTTGGTATGGTTTTAGTTAAAACAATTTTAAAACTATAATTAAATTATTATATGTACAGTAGATAAAATAAAAGAAAACAAAAAGCATCTTTTCAATTTTCCTTCATCTTCCTCGCGAATTAAAATGAATAAAATAGGGTTTATGCTTCAAAACATTTGGCCCTTGCATGGTAAGCTTAAATTAGTCCTTTTCGTGTAATTTTTATATTTTTGAAGTCTAAGGAGCTTGATTTAGCTAGCCCGAGTACTATTTTGTAAAAGCGTTAAAGTTTCTAAAAGTTGCCATTGATGAATGCTTGATGAAATTTATATTAATTTGTTAGATTTTAAGCTTAGGAATGAAAAATAATTAGTTTGTAAAGTTTAATTGATAGTTTTTTAACATAAAGACTAAAGTGTAAATATTTCGGAATTGATGTTAAACTTTTATAATTATGGATATTAGAGGGCTATATAATGATGAAATTGAGATTGGTTTGAATCGAAGCTTAAATTTGAAAGTTATAACAATTTCGATTTTAGGGACTAAATTAAATAAAGTACAAAACTTTAGGAACATTCAAAAATAAAATTGTACTATCATATGCATAAAATAGAATGTTATGAATTATTGATAATTGATAATTGAAACGAACTATTATTATAGATCGAGATTTGAATTCCCCGAATAATCGAGGAAAATGAAAAATTATAGATTAGTCCCCGACATATTATTATTGCAGCTTCAGCCAAGTAAGTTCATATGGTGTAATTATATGTAACATAAATGTAAATATGTTTGAATTATGAATTTGTTTGTTTTGAATTTGTTACGATTTGGCACAAAAATGTGAAACATAAACTTACTTGTAAAGAAATGGTAATATATGCTATATGTGTTGAATGGATGCAAAATGTTTTATGATGGGATGATACATATGTGATGACATTACAACGATTTAAATGTTACAAATACAATATTAATGCCCGCATGAACTTAGTAAACGATAAAGATACGATTGGCATGTCAAAAGAGTTATTTGCACGCTTGTATGGGTTTAGCACTTAGGCGCTCTCTGCTTAGCACTTAGATGCTCTTTGTTTAGCATTCGATGCTCTTTGGTGCGGTGTAATTACTTGTGTATCCGGGTTTATTTACTAGATAGAGTTCATTAGGCTAAATGATTAATGCAAAAGAGAAATGTCAAGGAAATGTTACAAGTTTGATGTTCAAAGAAGAGATTTTATGTTTTGGTATCAGAAATGGAATTGAATTGTGAATCATGTTGAAAAATCAGGTTTGAAAAATATAGCGAAAAATATGTTTTAGGGAGAATAAGAGTTTCAAAAATTCTCTAAAGCAATAATTTCGTTGTGTTATCTAAAGTAATAAACACTTAACCAAAATCATACCTTTTGATTCGTATAGGATGAATGCTTCAACCGAGTAGTCTTCTTTGCTATCCTCAAACTCACATTTGTTGAGTGTGGTCTCACTTTGAATCAGAAAATTTTCTACAAAATTACTAGTGCGAGTAATTTCGTAATTTCTCTAAACTTCTGGGGCAAGTTGTAAATAAGGAAAAATATCTCTAGAAATTTTCTAAAATAATTTCTTTAGAGAATTTTCTCTCTACAACTTTCTCTTGAATTCAAGTGCATAAAAAATAATGACCCAAGACTCTTTTTATATAGGGAGAGTTTAGAGAGTTCAATATAATATTAAATTAATAAATACTATCAAGATAAGTATTAAATTAAATTTAATATCAAACTATTAAAATAATATTAATTTTAGAATAATTAATTTGAAATCAAATTATCCGATAGAATCCCAATAGGAGTATGATTCCTCCATTGTGAAATCAAATATATCAAAAATTAAGATAATTATAATTAAAATTTAATTTATAAGTATTGGTTAAATAATTTTGTGGTAAAAAAGTTGTGTTATTTTTTTTTAAATTTGTGTTAATTTTATTGATGAAAAGTAGAGTAATTACTTGAATAAAATTCTAATCATCTTAATTATCACTTAATTAATACTAAAAGTTATATACTAATTAAAATATAAGTTAGCTTTATAAATATCATTGAGTAGATAAGCATATTTAATCAACTAGCATCTAAGAAAAATTACCGGTAAAAAATAGAGAGTTTTATCATTAATAAGTTAAAATTGTATAAAATGAATGAATAATTAAAATAATGGTTATTTGAAGAGGCAATATTGAATCATATTTAAACAGCAATGACACCACAAAGTTTCATTGATGATGATGTAATATAGTATTATAATATTGTTTTTTTAAATATTTCTATAAATTTATATGGTGTGAAGCAAACACTTTTAGAACCAATTATCTTTTAATTATTATTAATAAATGTGTTTATTGATTTAGTTTAAATATATATAATCTTTATCTTGAACTATAATTAAAATTGTTACATTTATTTTGCCTATTTTTATTATTTTTAAATTAACATTATAATTCACTTTATTATATATTTTCAAAATCTTATATTATTTAAAAATTAAGAGAAATTATCAATGATAGGTGACAATAATTAAAAATGTATTATTTAAAAATTAACTAAAATTAAACGGGTAAAATTACATTATGTAACATTAAAAATAGTTTAAATAAATATACTGAAAAAATTGTAAAATAATAATTAGATATTGTTTCATTTTGAAACATAATATTGGTTTTTATTCAAATATACGAAAAATTAATAATTGCAAAAATAGATTGAGAAAAATAATCATGAAAATAAGTTATTTTGAACAATAAAAGTAGTGTCGCCAATATATTAAATGAAAACACCTATAAAATAGTATTTCAATAAAATAATAAATAAATAATAGTTACAATCACCTTTTAATTTTTTATAATATTATATTTTATAGGTTTCATAATTTAATTTTATTTCACAAAAAACAGTGTTGTTTTATTTTTATAATTTTAATCTTTAAAATATTTTTATAATTATAATTTTTGAATATTTAGAATAATGACTTAGTTGATAATGTATAAGTGTTGAGGCAAAATGTATGGAATTTTTAGAAATAGAATCAATACGATTGAATGTGTAAAATATTAAAGGTTAAATTTATTATTATACTAATTAAAAGAGTGCCACATCAACATTCTATTTGGTGACCTAATACATTTTAATGGTGGAAAAAAATAATAGAGTCATATTATTTTCATAATTTTATAATATTTTATAATTATAAAATTTTGAATATTTAGAATAATGACTAACTTGATACATTTTGGGTAAAGTTAACATAAAAGTATAAGGGTAAATTATTTAAATAGTTATTCAAGTTTTTAATGAGATTTTGTTTTAGTCACCAATTTTTTATTAATTTTGTCATTCTCGTTAAATGAATTTTTAATTCTAGTCACTTTGCTATTAAAATATATTCAATCACAAAAGAATGATGATGTGACTTTTTTATTATTATAATAATAAATTTAGCTCATAATATTTTATATATTCTATTAAGTTAATTTTATTTCTAAAATATTTAATATATTTTGCCCTTAGTGTTTACTCATGATCAATTCGGCCATTATTCTAATTATTAAATATTTAAAATTATAAAATCTTTAAAAATAAAATTTTAAAAATAAAATAACTCAATATTTTTATGAAAATTAAATTAAATTATAACACACAAAAATTAAAAAATTTTAAAAAAGTGAAAGGATGATTTTAAAGGGGTGCCGCGACGTTTGGGGACCCCCCTTTTACATTAAATATGAAATTATTAAAATATTATTTTTTATATGTGGTGTCATCTAAAATGTTGATGGCATTGTTTTTTACTCTTTAATTTATGTTTTTTAAATTGAGTTGATAGTCAAACCGCTTAGATTATTAATTAAATCGGTCTAATAGGTTTGATTAAAATAATAAAAACAATAAAGTCGAGTTCAATTAGTTCTTAAAATAATTGATTCAATTTTTTTTTCAAATTGATACTCCAATTGATTATTGATATAATAAATTTGATTAATCAATTCGATTCAAACAACATAGACCAGATTTGTAATTATCTTTCCGCACCACTTTTCGTAATTTATTTTTTTATTATTTTAATAAAAATCCTACAATATTCACTCTTCTTCTTGGCTAAAATAAATAAATGGAGGGAATAATAAATTTTCAGTTACTTTGGGCTAGAGGTGTGCATGGGCCAGGTGGCTCGGCTCGTCCAAAATGTTGGAGAGTTTGGGCAAAAATAAAAACCCGAAAAATGAGCTTGGGCAAAAAATAAAGCCAGTTTAAAAAATAAGCCGGGCTCGGGTAAGGCATTTTTGGCCCGGGCCCAACTCGACCCGGCCCTAATTCATTAAATGAAAAAAAACTATTTTTTAATAATATATTCTTATTGTTTTTCTCCTTATTTTATTACAATTTTACTATTATGTTTCTATTATTTTGTTGTTATTGTTTTGATATTATATAAAACTTATTTTATTGTTAATTTTGTTATTATTTTAAAGACATTTGTTAATTTTATTATTATTTTAGAAGCATTTGCTTGTTAAGTTGTATCTATTTTAGTGTTATTTAAGTCTACATATTTTTAAAATTTATTTTAATTTGTTGAAAATATTTATTTTAATTTTTTAGTATTATATATATTTAAAATTATATAAAATATTATAAAAACTAATACGGACCAACCGAAAGCTAAATTTTAGCATTTTTATATAAGCCGAAATTAAAAAAATTTTAAATTTATTTTTAAACCCGCCCAACCCGAACCTAATAAACAAACCTAAATTTTTAATTGAACCTAGCTCGGCTCATGCACGCCTCTACTTTGGACGGTGCAACCAAAAAATTCTGAAAATAAATCTGTCCCTGCTCAATCCTAGCTCATCAATCCATACCACCTAATTGTTTCCAATAAAATTTCGACACGTCTTTCTCGTGAAAACTCCTTATGGTTCTTTTGGGACCGTCGATTGGAATTCCTAATCCAATCGTTATTAAAACTCCACACCAGCAATCCGCGTGTCTCTGAATTATCCAATCAAACTCCTCGTTTTCATACTATAAATATTAAACCCCTATTTCCACCACCAATTAACTTCTAAGACCATTCACTCATCGAACTTCCGATTTGCTTTTTGAAACGCAAGAAAGAAAAGAAATCTCAATGGCGCCGAAAGCCGAGAAGAAGCCAGCTGAGAAGAAGCCTGCCGAGAAGCCAACGGAGGAGAAAAAGTCCACCGTCGGCGAGAAAGCCCCAGTGGAGAAGAAGCCAAAGGCCGGCAAGAAGCTTCCCAAGGAAGGTCCAGGTGCCGGAGATAAGAAGAAGAAGAAAGCCAAGAAGAGTGTTGAGACCTACAAGATCTACATCTTCAAGGTCCTGAAGCAAGTCCATCCAGATATCGGTATCTCAAGCAAAGCTATGGGAATCATGAACAGTTTCATCAACGACATCTTCGAGAAGCTGGCTCAAGAATCTTCAAGACTGGCAAGGTACAACAAGAAGCCCACCATCACTTCCAGGGAAATCCAGACCGCTGTTAGACTTGTTCTTCCTGGAGAACTTGCCAAACACGCCGTTTCTGAAGGCACGAAAGCCGTGACCAAATTTACTAGTTCTTGAATTTGATGGAATTTGGGAATTTAGGGTTAGTGTTTTCCCCTCCATTTTGTCAGTGTAGTTTTGATGACTGTAAGTACTTGTGTCACTTATGGATTTGAAAAGGAGGACCTTTTTTCTTTTTGGATATATAAAATTGCTCATGTTTGCCTATATTTCGACTGTCCTTATCAAGGATATGTTGATAAATAACCACAGCACCACAAATATAATTAAATGAGACTGCAAAGGAATTAAAGATTATTACAGTTGCTTAAAAGTGGGCTGCCTTGTATTTGGTTTTAAACCACAAATATGCCAGTCAGTGCTGGGTTATGATGAAAAACCAGACTTCAGTGGCACCACTCCTAATTTCTCAGCAATTTCTCACTGCTTTAAAAAACTTAATATTTATTGTTAAAGTTGCATTTATTTATTTTTGTTATGGGGAGTTTGGCATCGTGCCTAAACCGGTAATCCGAAAGTCTGAGTCAGTCAGTCAGCGCCCTCCCCCCTGGGGGCAAACCGAAGTCTTACGACGCCGTATTGACATTGGGTGACAACAAATTTGTTGATACATTGCTATGATGCCTCCCTTAATTTCGTCTTAAAAACTGCAACAGCAAAAATAATTCCTCCATCATTGACCAAAAAAAAGGGGAGTTTTAACTTCTCTTACATTCATAACAACATTTGTGTGGGAAAAAGTGATGAGCCGGTGGCCTCAATTACTCCGTGCTCTAACCTGGACGGTTGTGTTGACTTTAATGGTAAGCATAGCATCGTTCGTACCAGAGATGGCCTTCGTATCTGCAGTATCACCATCATCATCCTTCTCGCGCTCCTGCAACAGTGAAGGATTTGTTAGGATTCCTTTGGACTTCCCCAGGGAGAAACTGTGTTTGCCTGCTCATACGGTGAAGAGGTCTAAGATCGATTTCTTTGTGCCCACCATCTTTGCAGCTCTTGTTGTTGCTGCTTCTGCTTGTGTTGTTCGATCTCTGGGCTTATGGGGGACTGAAACTGGTTAAGTTATGTCTCTGTATGTATGTATTTGATGATTGTTTTACAGTTTTCTTTCTTTTTAAATCATGAGTCCTGAAGAAATATCCAAATTCATATAGTTAATAAAAGATCAGTCCATGATTTCTGTTCGCTGGCTCATGTTTGCTTTCATCTACTGCATCTTTGTCAAAGCTTAATCACCTTCATTATCGGTCTGAATACGTACGAACTTAATCGACTTCAAATTCAAATAACTTAACTACATACCAAATTGAGCTCAAATTTAAAATTAAATATTTAGTTTTCACCAAAAAAAAAAGATGTTTAGTCAAACTCGAATTTATCAATATTTGGATTCGGCACTACTTGCCTACTCATAATATAAAGGTTATAGATATCTCTGCAGTGGCTCGCATCTTCCGCCAAAACATTGTTTGTTACCCATGGTCTTTATGTTTTTTTCTTTAATAAAGCTGGATGCTGCTTCAACTTGGTAATTTACCAATAAATTTATATTACTTGAACAAGTTATATTTTTCTCTAACACCATTATTAAGATTTGTTTGTTTAATTACAAGACTTTTTAAAAGCAAATCGATGTGTCCGACAAGGAAAGAAATTGTCAAGTAAATATGCTAAAAAATATGGTGATTTAGTTTCAAGTGTTTGTATTTTCTTATAAAATAAAAAAATCTTAAAATATTATAATTTATTTTCTAAAACAATAACATTTTAATTATTATTGAACTGAGATTGTGTTTGATTGATTCATAACATCATCTCAATTAGAGTCATAATATACATATGAGGACGGATTCACTTACATCGGTGTAAAACTACAACTTACAACTTAAGTAGTTTTACACCATTATGTAACTTTTTCATCCGATCCAATCATTGAATTTATCAATATATTTGTACTTTGCATGCATGTAAAATTTTAAATTGATCTGATATCTTTATCATATCGATATAAAATTTTGTATATATTTATATATTGTTGAGTAATATTTTTCTCGTGTCCCATTGAGAGGAATGTTAGGTGTATTTATACATGCTCCTACTGTTACTATTACAACTCATAACTGGGCCCGCTATTTTGTCTCGGCCCTAGGGCCTCCGGAACTGACATTCCTTGCCTCTGGTGCTGACATTCTTTGCACGCCCCTTAGCTTGCTGGACACGTGTTTACGTAGCACGCGGTCCTTTCTAATCCTGGGGCTGACATTCCCATCGAGCTCCGTACCCATTGGTCACAAGTTTAGATTACTTGTAGGGCTCGCGATCCTTTCTGCGAACACAGTTTGCGACCCCATCCTGCTAGGTGTGCCCGCGAACTCTTCTTGCAAGCTATCTTGGCAAATAAACCTTTTCTGAGTTGGGTCCATCCTGGTCAAGGGTTGGAGACTCGAATCCTTTTAGGACATTTGGGTTGGTGATTACGGGTCAAGTGTCTTCATCGATTGGGATCGGCGAGCTCGCCTAAATAACAGGTGGCAAGCTTGCAACAGGTGAAGAGTGAACCTGAGTGACCGCAGTAACAGGATTAGCAAAGTCTGCCCTCCTTGCTGAGAAAGTTGACGAGCACAACGCCAGCAGAGATCTTACGCTTCTTGCGGCCACCGCTTATCAATGCATCGACATCCATGGCCTCATTGAGCTCACGCGAGATGCTATCAGTCTCACTTGAATTATCTTCGCAGCCTTGATTGCTTCTTGCACCAGCAACAACCCTATGACTAGTAGGAGCAGTTAATAAATTAGCACTTCCCCTACCTCACTCCCATTGTATGAATTCAGGAATAGCAAAAGAACGGAGCTTCATCTTGCAATAATGGTAGAAAAAGTACATAGGCTCCTCCTCACGTCCCAACAATATCCGGCCCAACTGATCACATGAGTCATGAGGCCAAGTAGCCCCCGTAAGCAGCTCACCAATTGACTGAGTGACTGCTTTATTATCGTCTGTCCTCCACCCATTGGAGCTAAGACCCTCTAGATAGAACTTGAAAATGTTCCTCGCAGTGAGAATAGTCTCCAAGGCTAACACACGAACAATGCGAAGCCTTTGAAACTGCGCGATGATTGATTCGTGGGAAGCTTATCTGGAAAGCACGCATGTCCTCGCTGGGCGAAGACCATTTGGTGGGAAACTCGAAGTCCTCGCCAAGAATAATAGCGGACTCGGATGTACTTTCCCTGTTTTAGGTGCAGGTTCTTGCCATAATTTCGAATGATTGTTTGTACCTTCCTACGATGAGAGAAATAATAGAACCTCGCAGATTCCCCTACGTCGCTGCGCTTCAACTTATAATGGTGTTAAAAACGGTGAGCATCGACACCTCGCCTCGCTGGCAACTGTCGAGAAAATAGGCCACAGCCAGCCACCTAGAGAAGCTAGAAAGTTAGCCAGGAGCAAGTTGGTAGTCATTCAAGAGGCTGCAGAAGAAAGGGTGCAGGGGTAGATGAAACCCAACCTCCAAAGCATACAGCGTGTAACACTCCTAACCCGTATCTGTCGTCGAAACAGGGTTACAGAGCATTACCAAAATAAACAGATCAAATACAGACATTTCATAATATTTAACATTCATGTTAGATATTATTCATAAAGTCTCTTATATGAGTCATTGAGGCCCAAAACATACATTGGAAACAAATTGAGACTACACCGGGTACTCAGAGAATTTTTCGCAAAATTTTAAAATTTTTCCAAGTTGCAGGTGACACACGCCCGTGTGGTCAAACAATGTAGCTCACATAGCCAATAGATACGCCCGTGTTTCAAGCCGTGTGGGCATTCAAAATGGGGTACATTGCCATGTTCCAGCCTGTGTTCGTACTCGTGTAACTCTCTGACTTGGGTCACACGGCCAAGTTACACTCTCGTATGCTAGGCCGTGTGTAGGTGCAGGGGTCACATGGCTAAGCCACATGCCCGTGTGCTAGGCCTTGTGATCAATTCTAAGCATTCTATTTTGAAATTTTAAAGATGCAGGGGACACACGACCAAAACACAGGCCCATATGCACGGCTGAAACACACACCCGTGTCTCTGCCCGTATGTGGACGAAATAGGCTATTTTCAAGCCTCATTTCTCACCCAAATTCTGTCATCACTCTAACTCAACCAATGTACATATCAACACTTCAAATCAATACATTCAATTCAAGCTAGGATCATATTTTAATCATGTAATATTGTCATTTTTATTCTTGTATCCAAACTTACCTATTTGATTAAATATTCATATTCAAAATCCATCCTCACTTTAACTTCAATCATTTTACCATACGCATTAACTAGATAAAAAAACACTTATATACATATCAAAATATATCAATCACAAGCCATTTCAAATGGCTAGTTACAACCAAATATTTATGTGCCAACATTGGCTAATTAACCTATACATGCCATTATAACCAAAATGAGTTTACTATTTATACCAAAATGAGCCAAGAGATAGTGTGATGATGCTCCGACCAACTTCCAACCTTTACGAGCTTCCAAATACTATAAAACAGAGAAAATAAAATAGAGTAAGCACATAATGCTTAGTAAGTTCGTATAACGGGAAATTAACTTACTATTCAATTGCAATTAAGGTAAATATTCAAAGCATAGTCAAACAATTTGCCTAAGCACATATAACCTCAATAAACATCTTAGTCATGTACTTCATATGAATATCAAGAAATAAGGATGAGCTCATCATGTAAAAATTTTCATATATATATATATACACTTTCCACATCAAATATTTATATAACATATACATTTCCATAATAATTCATCTCAAGTTTAGATTATCTCATATCAGAACTTTGTCTATTGAATTTACTTGAAATATCGATGGATACACAAGTAGTACACTCGAAGTGTACAAAACTGTAATTCGTCAATTCATATTCAGGAATGCTCATACGAGCACATAAACGGGAAGCTCTCTCTCAAGCCATATAACGGGAAGCTCATGCAAGCCATGTAACGGGAAGTTTAGCCGGGCTGTATAATGGGAAGCTTATAAGAGCCATAATCAGGAAGCTCATATGAGCCAATAACGGGTAGCTCCGAAGAGCCATTAATCGGGAAGCTCCAGATAGCCATATATCGGGAAGTTCAAGCGAGCCAATATTGGGAAGCTCCCGAGATCCATATAATGGGATGCTTATAAGAGCTATGGTGTGCCCACAACACATGTAAGATCACGACCGATCGGGATGTTCCGAAGAGCTATTAACGGGAAGCTTGCAAGAACCATATAACGGAAGCTCGAGATGGCTAAATATCGGGATGCTCATGAGAGCTTATAACGGGATGCTCTTTCGAGCTGTGGTGTGTCCGCAACATATGCAGGACCACAACCAATTCGGGAACCCTGTATCCATCGAATCTCATTTATCCAAACGGGACTTATTACTTATCGGGTATTATTGGATATGTGATCCATTCTTATACATGACAATTTTATATATTTCACATACATAACATTCGATTCAAACATAAAAATATACAATTTAATTACACGAACTTACCTCGATAATTGTTCGTGTACGCAAAATCTACTAATCCAACATTTTTTCTTTTCCACGATCTAACTCCGTTTTTGATCTATTCGGATTTATACGAATGAATTTAACATCAATTTAATACAATTCATATTCAATTCAACCCAATTCATATCTTAGGCAAAAATACCATTTTGCCCCTTACTTTTATTTAATTATGATTTTGTCCCTAGGCTCGAAAAATGAAATTCATGCAATTTAATCCTTATTCCAAACCTAAGAGATTTTTAAATATTATAATAACATTCCATATATTTCATAAAATCAAAATTTTTCTATAAATTTCATATCTTTTCAATTTTGTCCCTAAATCATAATTTCATCAAAATTTCTTTTACAAAAGTTGTTTATCTATCAACAACCTTTCATTTTCTACCATAAAAATTCATAATTAATGCATATTCATCCATGACAAAAACCCTAGTACCTTGATAACTTTAAAATTAATCCCCGAGATAGCTAGATTAAACTATTACGATCTCAGAAACATACAAATCATTAAAAACGAGACTTGAATACTCACCTAATTGAACCAAATAAGCTTGCTATCTTCAAACTCTTCTAACTAGGGTTTTCATGTAAAAAAAATTTGGGAAAGATAATAATATGATGATATTTTCATTATTTTATTACTTATCATCTTTAATTATTTTTACTTTCCAATTTAGTCCTTTTCTTAATTTAATTTTACATGGATGAATAACTCTTCTTAATGGTCTAATTATTATATAAGGACCTCTAATTTTGAATTTCATAGCTATTTGATACTTTTAGCTGCTAGAACTCAACTTTTGCATTTTATGCAATTTGGTCATTTCCCTCTAATTAGACATATAATCTATAAAATTTCTCTATGAAACTTTCATACAATATTTCAATTATAATTCAGATCATAAAATAATATTAAAATAATTTTTTCTTTCGGACTCAAATTTGTGGTCCCGAAACCACTGTTCTAATTTCACTGAAAATGGGTTGTTACACAGCGGTAGAAGGAAGCTATCATCCATTGTCTCGCATACTTGATGCGATCGCACAGGAATAGGGAACTCATAGGCAAAGTGAGAGATTTTTATTCCCCGCACGGTCAAAGCCCGCTTCATTTCGTCTGGTGTAGTGGTACAGACATAGGGCTTTTTCGTCACGAGAATCGAAATCGGTCGAGATGGTTGGACCGAGACGATTTGATTGTGGGCTCTTCTCATCCTCGATATGGTTTGAATAAAAGGAAAATAGAAATGGAAACTAGAAAGTAGGAAGAATTCACAAAAAATTACCTTGATTTTCACTTGCAGAAAATGCCAAACAGTGAAGAACCCAAACCCTTGGAAACCCCTCATTTTAAAGAGGATTTCCTCAAACGGTTTGGATGACCAAGGAGAACCAATGACCCAGATGCGAGTAGGCAGAAAACGATTCATCTCTCACCGGTCAGATGCGCGTACCCAATACCCAGCCTCACACGTGACAAAGTAACTATTACGCATCATAGCCCACAGCGTGCCCAACAAGCTGCATTCAAGTTTGACATGATAGACCTAAGGGCCGCCACTTTATAGCACCCCTTAGGCCCATTAAGAGGGGGACTGGATTGTTATATATCTGTAATCGCGAACCTAAATGTCCTAAAAAGATTCAGGTGTCCGACCCTTGACTTAGATGGACCTAACTCGGAAGAGGGGCGTTCTCCAAGATAGCTCGTAAGAAGAGTTCGTAGGCATACCTTGCAGGATAGGGTTGTGAACTGTGTTCGCAGAAAGGATCGCGAGCTCTACAAGTAATCCAGACTCGTGACCAATAGGTACGGAGCTCACTGAGGATGTCAGCCCCAGGATAAAAAAGGACCACGTGCTATGTAGACATGCGTCCAGCAAGCCGGGGGTGCGTAGAGAATGTCAACACCAAAGGCAGAGAATGTTAGTACCAGAGGCTCCAGGGCTGAGACAAAATAGTGGGCCCAGTTATGAGCTGTAATAGTAACGGTAAGAGCATGTATAAATACCCCAACATTCCTCTCAATGGGACACGAGAAAAATATTACTCAACATATATATATTTAACAATTGAAAACTTTTTATATAAAAAAATATTTAAAAGGTTTCAATTTATACCAAACTTAACATGCATAAACTACATGAATAGAGCATGTAATATAACAATTGGATTGTTAAAATATTAATTATGTAAAAAGTTACGAAAGAATATAAAATCACTTAAGTTTTAAACCGTGTAAGTGAATTATTCCCCATATATATATATATATAAACAATAGTACGACATTTGAATTGAATGCATCTTGAGTAATTGTTTTTGGTAAATTATACAGATAGTCACTTAATTATTAGTGTGTTTATGTTTTGGTCATTTAGGTTTAATTTTATTATTATTTTAGTCTCTAACATTATTGAAATTTAATATTTTGGTCACTTCTTCAATTTTTTTATTAGCATAATAACAAGTTTAGCACTTAATGCTTATGATTTTATCAATTTTGTCCTAATTCTAAAAAAAAATGCCCTTAACTCGCACATTACATTAATTTAGTCTTGATTATTAAAATTAAAATTAAAAAACTAAAACCTAAAAAACATTTAAAAGTTTATTTTTGATAAAATACATGCAAAATATAAAATATATATATGAATGAATATCTATTTTCTCATTTTCTAATATGACATTTATTTATCAAAATAATAATTTTATGAATAAAACAATTTAAGGGAAAAACCATGAATAAAATTTAAGTAGATTCAACTTTTTCTGTTTTTAACATTAGCGATCACCATGTTCAGGTTGAGTCAAAAATTACAATACGAGGTCGAAAAGGGTAAGAATCAATGTCTTTAGGTTGTTGCCCCAAACGAATTTGTTGCTTTTGAGGTTGTGCTTGAGTGTGAGTATGGTCGAAAACATATAAGTGAGTATGAGGTCTTGGAGACCTAATAAATGGAAGGCCATGTTGTTAATTCTACAACCAAACGATGATGGAGAATGTAAAATTGAGAAGTTTGGAGTAAGGATTATTAATGTTAGTATTTATGAATGAAGGCAATATTCATTACTCGAAAAATTTGGTAAGGATTAAGGACAATGCAAGATGTATAATAAATAAATTATTATTTATAAAATAAAATTAAAAAATGAAATGTTTGAATGTAACTTAAATTTTATGAGCGGGGTTTAAAAAAATATTTTATTTATAAAATTATTATTTTAACAAATAAAATTCTAAAGAGAAGGCACACAGAAGCCAACGAAATGGGTTGTGATTGTTGTGTATAAGTTATTTACTAGACCTAAGTGCTACTCATTTACTATTTTAACAAATAAAATTCTAAAGAGAAGGCACACAGAAGCCAACGAAATGGGTTGTGATTGTTGTGTATAAGTTATTTACTAGACCTAAGTGCTACTCATTTACGTTTCATAATAGGAAATGCATCGTTTTGCACTTTCACATATATAAGCTTATTTAAAAATATCAAATTGGAGTAAATTGAATTTTACCTTGATAAGTATAAGTATTATTATTAATGTAGGAGTATTTGAGTTTAAGTGCATCAAACGTATTATTTTCTTATTTATGGATCGGGGAGAGATTATAGATAATTTTAAACATTTTATCAAAAAAAATATAATCTAAACTTATAATGAAATTATTAAAAAATATCAAATTGAAAATTCTATAGCTTCGGTTATTCCTTCTTTGGCACTTGTCCTTTACAGACAGTTTTTGTTTTTCTATTTTTATTTTTATCATTTTACGTTTTAGGAAAAAATGGTTGAATTTTAGTTTTAATTTTTTATTATATTTAAAATTTTAATATAATTTGATATTTATATTTTTATAATGTTATCATTTAATCTAAAATTTAATATTATTAACTTTTCGATTAAAATATTATAGTGGTTATATAAAAATTGAATGACGAAAGAGACTAAATTGACATGTATGTCAATATTCATTTTTTAGGTTTGTATTGCTTTTTTTTTTTAATATTATAAGGTATGGTCAAATTTTAAATTTGACTTCTAGACTATGCTTAAACTTAAATTTTTACCTAATTTGGTCTCTCTATTTTTATAATTTCATTATTTAGTTTAAATAGTTAATATTTTTAACTATTTCAATATAAAAGATGATGTCAATTTTTCTTAAGAATATTATTCCATTATATTTTTTTATCATGACAAGTTCGATTAAGTGCTTTTTGTTTTTTAAATCCTAATCAATATTTTCAATGTTATTTTTATTGTTACATAACTACCAAGTGAATATATTTTTTAAAAATTTCAAAATATCACACCGAGAATTTAATAGATAAAATTTTAACAATGGTAACAATTGGACTTGAATTTTAAAAATAAAAAGTAAAGGGATTAAATTCCTAAAATAAAAACATGAGACTAAATTCTAAAAATACAAAATATATAAGGACTTAAAAATATATTTTAATATCTAATTATTTATTTGTAATTTGACACAAATAAATAATTAACCTAATCTGTATAGAACAGAAACTATACAAATAAATTTAATTTATGGGGCGAAAAGAAAATAAATTTATTATGGGAACATAAAAAATTAACAAACTCATTTATGCTGTTATGTAGTTGAGAAAAATTAACATAAAAAATGGTTTTCAAGCCAAAATGTAAAAAAGCCCCAAGTATCAAAGTCTATATAGACTTGAGAGTTGCAAAATAATATGGCGTCGCCCGGACTCGAACCGGAGACCTTCAGTGTGTTAGACTGACGTGATAACCAACTACACCACGACACCCTTTCATCTATGGCTTTAAATTTATTCTATAAAAATTAAACGTACGTTACAGCCTTTATATTTATCGAATGAATTTTTTATTTCATTTCTTCTCTTTGGCGAAAGCCCTATCTCTCCTCCTCTGAGCTCCTTTTTTCCTTTTCCCTCTTTCGAGTCCGTGCTTTTTTCTAGGGTTTGTTCTTTGATCTAACTAAAGCAGATTATTAAGAACATGTCAAGTGCTTTAGAGATGTCGCTAGACGATCTTATCAAGCGCAGCCGTAAGTCTCGATCCGGAAACTCCCGGGGTCGAGGCCGTGGATCCACGGCGGGACCCACGCGCCGCATTCCTAACCGCCGAGCGAACCGCTCCGCACCCTATACCGCTGCTAAGGTAAATAGCTAGGGCCTCATTCCTGATTGTAACTTTTGTATAACTGTTTTTCCCCGTTTTATTCAATTTTTGTTTACTAAGTTTGTTCTCTTCGTTTAGGCGCCGGAGACGACGTGGCAGCACGATATGTATCCCGATAAGGGAGCAGCGTTGCAAGGACAAGCAGGTCGGGCCTCCGCAATAGAAACTGGGACGAAGCTTTATATCTCTAATTTAGATTATGGTGTTTCCAATGACGACATCAAGGTATTTTTTTGAGCATAAAAGTTTCCGCTTTTATCTCATTTAATTTTGTATTATATTTCAGGTTCTGTTATTAATACAATGGTGACATTTATTTGAATTTTCCCCTTCAGGTCTTATTTAAAATTTCTTATTAATATAATGGTTATCAGTTCTCTATAAAGTTACTCGTGATTCTTTAGTCTTAACTCTTCAAGAATTGTTTACATATTCATTATATTTGAGATTAGTTGGGGTAAGAGAAGTCTAGCCATGCTTAGAGATACTTCTAAAATTTTCCCCTTGAGATGGTCTCCATAACCTTTGATTATTGATTCCTGAGTTTAGCTCTTTGGATTTTTTCTCTCTATTTTATTTGGTATTTTTCTGACGTTTTTGTGTTCATATATAGGAGTTATTTTCGGAGGTTGGTGACCTGAAAAGATATGGGATCCATTATGATAGAAGCGGGAGATCGAAGGTATCTAATCAAGTTTGGCATTAGCTGGTCCTTCCGATGAAATTCTTTGTATCCTGCTGTAGTTTAGAACCAAAAACTCTTTTTCTTAGGGAACGGCAGAAGTTGTCTTCTCGAGGCGAACAGATGCTATGGCTGCAGTCAAGAGATACAACAATGTTCAGCTTGATGGGAAGCCGATGAAAATCGAAATTGTGGGAACAAACATTGCTACTCCTACTGCACCTTCAGCTGCTAATGGCACCTTTGGAAGTTCAAATGGAGCCCTTAGAGGGTATGTTCTGTAATATATTGGGTTGATCCTTGTGCTGAAATTGTCTAACACTGCTTTAAGTCTCCATAAGAAATTTCAATTGGATCAATTCATTGTAGAAACTTCCCTTTGTTTTTGCCAGAAACAGAAATTTCTCCTTAATTATCAATTTATTTGAAGTTCTTAGGTTTGGTTTTCAAAAGTATAACTGGAGTAAATGACTAAATTCTGTTGCTTTGAGGGTCTTTTTTAAGGATTCATAAGCCACTCACTGTGACTTATGTTCTGGCGAGCATCTTGCCTGAAATATGTACACCGAGATATTAGCAGTCACATCAAATTACCTTGTATATCTCTGATGTGTGTTTAATGGTGATTGTTACTTCTAGTTTGCTCTTGCAATGGTACTGTTCTTTAAATAATGTAGATGTATCATATCACGTCGCCACTTGCACTGGGTGTTTCTTTGTGTAATGAATGCTTCTAATTAAAGGGTTGTGCAATTATATTTATTTTTTAAGTGCCTCCTAACTTCCCCTACAGAACAAATTGGTACCACACCAACCTTTTAATTAGTGACCTCTGAAATATTTGTGAAATATCATTTGTTTCTCTTATTAATAAACCTTTTTTGGTTACTGGTTGACCCTACAAACTAATCCAATTATGTTATGGTTTGAAGTGGCCAAGGCAGGGGTGGAGGATTTGGTAGGCAACGTGGTGGTGCTGGAGGTCGTGGCTTTGGAAGAGGCCGTGGACAGGGAAAGGGCCGTGGAGAAAAGGTTTCTGCTGAAGATCTTGACGCTGATCTAGAGAAGTATCATTCTGAAGCAATGCAGACAAACTGAAGCATTTCCCATGTTCTATTGGTTGGTTTTAAGTATTTTCTACTATGGACATTTTGTGCTTGATCCTCGACTATTTTGTGTATCTCTACCAAAATCTTACTATTTAGAAGAACTAGTCTTGGAGAGAACTATTAGAGTCTTGATTTATGGAGTTTGGGCTTTTACTGGTGATTGTTCCTTTGACTTGGGTATAAAGAATGTGGGTTAGTGGAAAGCTATCATTCTGTAATATGCAATGCTTTTGGTTCCATTGAAAATGATTCATCTCTCAAAATTGGTACAAAAGCGGAAACTTTTTCTCTCGGTTTTCCATATGCAAAGGAAACTTTGGCTGCATGCTGTGGGAGGAATCTTGCTGTTGCCCAGAGCTGCATTGCCTTTTTAGTTGCTCCTGCATTGTGAAACCAGGGAGACTACTAGTGAGGTAGATTTCTTTAAGTTCTTTCTCCTATGAATTCGTTTTTTGCTGTTCTGAATTTTATCCTTTGTGTTATTGGTGATGCAATTGATTTTCCTACATAGTCTGTTATGGTGGTTAGGTTATTTCACTCTGTTATGTTATTGCGAAGGGGATATTTTTCCCCAATATCTGTCATGGCTGTTGATGTGTCTTATTGTAGTCAGTTATTGTAGAATCTCTCTGCTTCAGTTCATCCTATTGATTTCTTGGTGGAGAAAAACTGTTGGAAGGCTTAGTACAATTGGCGTATAGGAGCTTGTTGTGAAGCCTGTTTTCAATTTGAAACGGTTATAGGGATCGGTTGACGTACAGTAAGATTCTGAGGTTTGCACTTTCTTCAGATTTGGTAGAAAGTGATTGAGCTCTCACCGTCTCAGCATATGACCGCTTATCCTTTTGTGGCGTCAGCTGGTATTTGCATCACTGCACTTATGCTCTTTGGTTGCTAAGGTGTTGGCTCAGGGCAATATGCTGCCCAACCCCCCAAAAGTGGTTTTTGAAGAAAATCTCTTGCTACTGGGTGTGGTTTGAACAAATCTTGAACGGTGTTATAATCCATTAGTGTTAGGGCCTGATTATATTGTTTGGTCAAGAGCTAAGATTGAAGTGGTGGTAAACTTGCTTGGTGTTTTATGTCATTCTAAGAGCTTCTATGCTATTGCTTGCAGCAAATGGTATATAAATTCAACAACAAAGCATCCACTTCTTCCCCTGATTCAAGTCTGGGAAAGTTAATATCAGGTAAGAGCAACCACAATATGATATGATGTTTATTTTCTATGGTATCGGACTATTGGTTCTGCTTATGGTTGCTATCTCCATATGAGTAAATAGCCTTTGAAGTTAGCTCTGATACTTTGGATCATGAGGTCGGTAACACTGATGTTTCTCTTATTTCCTATTTGTCTAGTTTTTCACGTATTATTAGTGACTGCTAACCATTTTAGTCTATATGGATCACGAGTTCTGACATCAATTTAAAAACGCAATTATTCCTATTTTATTTCTTTTTAAAGTTTTAGATTTCGGTTAATGAAAGTAAATGTTTGTTATCCATGCAAAGGAGCAGGTTCTTTCGATCTTGCTGGTCATCTGGCCTAATAGTAGATTCATCCATGCCAACCTTCGCAACGACTGGTTTGACACAGAAGCCACTCCAAGATACATGCATACTTAATATTATTAAATTAGAAATAATGGGTGATAGGAATATAGATTCATTGGTAAAATACATCTAATAATCGTTTTATATAACATAAAAGCAAGGTCAAGAGTTATGATTGTTCATTTATGTGCTTCAACAGCAGTGAGTATGTGTTGCTTCCTTGTGACCTAAAGATCATTCGTAAAAGTCATGGAAACCTTCCTCGATTCTGTTCATACACTCGTCCTCTTCCAGATAAACAGTATTTCTGAATATCAAAACCGACGCTTTCTTTTTCTTTTACAAAGTATTCATCGGAAATACCCTGGAGAACCCTAGTTTGAGAAAAACCTTTTTGCAGTTGACAAATGAAAATTTTCCCAAATGTGAGTATGCCAATTGTTGCAAAGGTATGGTAAAAATAAACGAGATCTAAAATGTATAGTAGCTGATCATGAACCAATAAATTTACCTGGTCAGCTAGTTCAATAACAAGTATATCTGCTGGACCAACATTGCTTTCAGAAGCTTTCGAGTTTTTGAACTACATGGAATAACACATCATGAATAGAATATGCATGTATATGAATTGTTTTCCAAAATCAAAGAACTAACCCGAGTCATACAAAAATATGAACCTGGAAAGTAATAGGTAAATATCTTGCTGGGCCTTAATATATTTAAGTTATACCGTGGGAGCAAGATTCGACTTGGTAGAAAAGTTGCCCCCATGCAAACTCAATACAAGGTCAAAATGTCTGACCTGTATAAGGATTTTATTTAGCCACGTCGGCTCCAATGCACCCTCATCAATGAGGTAGTTGTTCCGTATAAGAAGAAAAAATATGATTCTCCGAAAACGAAAATAATAATAATAATAATAATAATAATAATAATAATAATAATAATTATTATTATTATTATTATTATTACAAAGATGAATTAGGAAGGGTGATATTTTTCTCACAAGTTTTACTTGAAAAAGAGACTGGAAGCGCCTTGTATTTGATTAGATATCAATCCTGCATTACATATAAGTACAAAATTAACTGAACATATGCGACTTTACCACAGCATCAGTAATGCCACTTTCTACAACATGCATGACCAGCACAACGGCAATACTCTCATTCAACTTCAAAAGCAAATGGTATTTGGCATGTAACATAGTTCCCACTCACGAACGCTACGCAGTATCCAGAGTTATCTACCTTGATTATAGATAATTCATGCGAAAATTATATCAAATTTGAACTAAATGTTCTTATCTAGAGAAGAACACTATCATGATGATATTAGTGCTGTTTCAAGCCTAAAATACTCGAAAGTGGTAGCTTATCAACAGCAACTTACCTTTCATGTAATAAAAGGGCAATAATATGAGATGCAGGCTCCACAGTTGGACAATCAAATCAAGGATAGGCTTTCCACTCTCATGCAGCCTAACATGACAAGCAGCATGAACATCATAAAAGTACAATCGACAAGTAATATTGTGCTCTACAGGAGCTATTATATCTTCTTCTCTGATCAGAATATATTTGTTTTCAGTTCCAATACAGAACAATATAATAAATACTTAAAATTCTTACATAACTAGCAATTAAAAAGCAGCTGCGACTAAACTATAGTCAAATGGAAAAAAAAGAAGAAGCTTAATCATTAACTAGTTTAAAGTAGTTTTAACTCGATAAATGAAGATCTCTTAGTGAGGGGAGTTCCCTTGCCATATCTTTTCTAACAAGGGGAAAAGAAGTAGTAGTAAATGTCTCAAACTGAGATGACTAATGTTGATGGCTGTTGCATTATGTTTTACCAAAGGAGGAGACTTAGTGCAACAAATGGAAGCATATGGTCGATGGTTTTGCTCTGATTTAACAGGAGTTTTTGTTGTTTTGATGATATTGATCTAATGGTTATAATATTTGTTTTTTTCAGTTTGTTTATCATGTTCTATATCTCTTTGAATGTATATTTGAGAACTTGATTGAAAATGTGATGAACAAAGCATGAATGTCGATAGGGGAAGTGTGTGTTGGAACATGATTCTACTTCTTAGAGAGACATATTCTAATTCAGTTCATATTAGACATGATTAGATTGAAAGCTAATAATTTGTTATAGGGTTTTTGTCAAAATACCAAATAGAGGAATTATTGGAAACTTTGACTACTTGTCCCATTTCCTGTTCGAACATCAACTAGACTAATAGGTTTAAAGTAGTCAAAGATTGTGTTGGCATAATTAACTTTTAAATGTTGCGTGTTCTAATCTTGTTATGCATCAAATGAAGAAGCATTTCATGCATAATCATCTGCTCGTGGAACTTAGAGAAAGAAGTAGAGAGTTTAATAGTGTTGAAGATGTCATCCTTATCTTTTTAAGTGTATTTGAAACTCATGAAAAACTTTACTTATGAATAAATGTATAAGATCATCATTAGAAATAATTGAAGAGATAAATTTAGATATTATATGAAAATTTCAAGTTTATCTGAATGTCAGCTCTTGCATCAATCTATAAATGTTACTTTATTGAGTTTTTATTTATTTATTGTTTTTGTTCAACACTCCTGCTCCTATATAACTATTATTTGATTTAATTCATGACTTTTATTAAACTTAAGGACAAGTGATCCGGTACCTATACGGTTTTGTTTCCCCCTTTTTAATTGTATGCCATTATGCTTAATAAGCAAAAGAGTAATAAATCCCCAAAAAGTGCCTACTACCTTTACCTTAGGGTATTAAATTAAAGGCTAAATGTTAAATAAGTTGTAGTAAAATAATTAAAAAAATTAATAAAGTTGTTCATAAAAACAACACCCATTTGAGTCATTTGAGTTATAATTTGCATTTGAATTCATTTCTCTGTCAAAGCAAGCCTTTGATGGTGCTACCTTCCTTTCATCAACTTGTACCAATAAAAAACTGTAATGATTTTTTTTATCAGCTTTTTTAATTGACTTGGAATTAAGTAACATCTTCAAAAATTGAAATAAAATTCTATTAAGAAAGAAATAAAAATTACTCTAGTAAGAAAAACTCCCTTAAGAGTATTTTATTAATAAAAAATGAAGTAAAATATATTTTTATGAATAATCAAAACATTTAAATCCCTTTGATTAGAAAAAAAATAAGAATAATGAATTGCATATTTCGATATACAAAACCATGTTATTCGTCACATCACAAGTATTAGAATACATAAACAATTATGGATTTAAAAATTTAATTGACAAGGAAAATATTTTAAGCTATCAAATATGAGCTCTATATGAATATAAAAAAATGAGCTTTATATTCAACAAACATGAATAGTTGTAATTAAAATAAAAACTACGCAAATACTAAAGAATAAAAAAGAAGAAGATTAAAACAAATTAAATCTCGAATCAAAACATCGAAATTCCTTTTAACTAGAAAAAGGTTTATCCCTATTTATAAGTGTATGTATTACAAAAGATAGTTCCAAATATATGTTAAAGTGTCCTATTTATAAGTGTTTAAGTGACCTAGTTAAGGTTTCAACTCGAAACGACATAAATTGGGGCTTGGTGTGCATTCCATGTAGGGCTCTATGTCTTTTGTAGCCCCTTTCGTTTTGCTCATTTTTTGCTTCTTCCTCACACTCTCATTTGCTCTCGATCTCACGCCTCAAGCTCAAACTAACTTAATTAAAATCATAAAACACTAATTAATTACTAATTACTAAAATTATATAAAATCTAAGTTAAAACATGTAAACTAGCTTAATATAATACATTTTACTTAAGAATTAATCAAAATTTAAGCGAAAAGGACTTACAAATATATAAATGATGAGAACTTATCATTAGCTATTTATAAGCATGTCTAAATCCTAGTTAGAATCCTAAGTAGTTAATAAATTTTTAAGACTTAGTCAATTATCTTGTAAAGCAAGTAACATAAATCTCTTTAGACCTAATCAAAACTCTTATTATTTCTAAAATAGTAAAAGAAATTGGAATAAATAAATCCAAAAATATTACTTAATAAATATACTATTAGGTTCATACATAATCAAAATTAAGTCTTAAAATTAAACTTAATACAATTTAAAAACTAAGCCAAAGTCTAAAACTCGTCATTCACATTATAATATCATGGCCAAAACATTTTGCTCATGTAGTTTTTACTAAAACGATCATATCTTAAAATTTTAAAAATAAAATAAGGTAACTCAAACTGTATTTCAAAATAAAAAAACAACTCTTTAATTTGTAAGAAGATATCTCAAACTAAAAATGTGTAGTATTAGTGTTTTGCATAATTGTATCCATTTTTATCTAATGCACAGGCAATTGCTTAAAGGGTAGTTGCGGAGATGGTGTCAACTCTGGTGAAGAAGTTGGTTAAATGATTTAGTTTGGAGAAAAAAAAAAAACAATAGAGGTCAAATCGATAAAAATATAAAAATTAAGGGTTAATTTTGTAATTATACTTAACTTTTAAATAGAGTTACCGGAAAAGGTTAATATAGTCATTTTTTTATTTCAAGTTACATTTTAGTCATTATGTTTGAAATGTTACGTTTTAATCACTTACGTTCACATGTTGTAATATTTTAATCACTGAGTTGTTAATTGTTGTTAACGGTGTAACAGTAAGTTGACGTGGCACGCTAAATCATCATTTCAAACAAAAAATTTAGTTAAATTATACAATTAGTCCCCATATTTTTTTTGTTTTGAGCAATTTAATTTTTTATGTTATTTTAATTTTTTTTTTTTCTTTATTTTCCATTCTCTTCTACTTCTCCCTCTATTTTCCTTCCTTCTCCATCTCTTGTAACGCAATTTTTCTATGTTTTCTATTTTTTAAAACTTTTTTTATGTTTATGAAAAAAGAAAAGGTAAAAGTTGAAACTAAAATAAAACTTGCTTCGCATATTCTCACCCCACAATTACAAACCCTCATCGTCCATCATTGCTTTAACGAATCAATTTGGATCTCTCAATGACCTTGTCCACAAGCTCGCCTCACTCAAAGACCTTGCCAGTCGTGACTTATGGCAGTCTACCCTCAACAAAGTTTCCCGAGCTTGTTCTCTTAACCTCCTAACCAACCCCCACGACCACCTTATCTATCTTACCTACAATATTCTTGCCCTCTCAAAACTATGTTGTTTCACGGATTTTTAAAACTAGCTCTACATTCTCAATTTAAGCCAAATCAGTTTGGTTCCATGCTCCCTTTCTCTCTTCAGTTCATCCATGCTCGGCTTCCAATCAAACTTGTTTGGGAATATCCAAGAAGGTTTAGATCAATTTTATCGTTTGATTAATTTTATTCGTCAGAAAATAAAATAAAAGGAAAGGAATAATCTACACGATTCTGTAAAAGTTTGGAAACAAAAAAAATTGTTTTGAATATAAAGAATTCAATTTATGTTTAGATTTGATTAAGGATATGGTTTTTTATATTGATTAGTTAGATCCAATTTTAGTTTCAAAATTAGGTTATATTCAAATTGAGATTTGATTAAGAATGATTGATGTCGTAACCATTTTTTGTAAAACGGGGGTCGACTTTGATTTTGAAAATTAAAACGAAAACGGGAGTCGCCACCAATCCTTTTTGATGAGGTGTGATCGGGTCATCTCGTAATTCGACCATTTTAATAATAGATTTGATTTATTAAAACAACAGTTTTAGTCTACGAAATTTAGAAAAATGGGTTCGGGAGTTGATTACGCACGAGGAAGGATTAGCACCCTCGTGACGCCCGAAATTGGTACCTAATTGATTATTTGATGTCTTTATGTCGAAAATTTGAAAAGATTTTAAAATACGATCCTCTTTATTTAAAAGAAAACTTGAATAAATTAAAATGGATGCTAAGACCGCCTTATTTCGAAGAAGTAAAATGTCACACCCAGTAAGTTAGGGAGCGACATTTCGAATTCCCGAAACTGAGCTTGTCTTTCGACTTTTAAAACTCATATTTAAGCTTGAAGAGGATATTTGTTTATTTGGGTCAAATGAAAAAAATCAGAACCCAGTAAGTTAGGGCACGATTTTTCGAAATTCCAAATACAGAATATTGCCTTTGTTTTTTTAGAAATCATTGTCCCGAGATAACTGTAGATGGCCCAAATTGCCCGGGCCCAATTACAAAAAAAAATTAAATTAAAATTAATTACAAGCCCAATCAAAAAACCGGGGCCCGTTAACAAAACAAAAAAGGCCCAAAATACAAGCCCAAATCCCACCCAACTCTTAGCCAAACAGAAAAAAACAAAGAAAACCCTAGCCTTTCTGACCCTCTGACTTCTGACCCCCCACCTGCCCTCTGCGCCGCTCCGTCCATCGCCTGCTCCGACATGCTCCGCCCAAAACCTGCAAAACAACAACACGCCACAGCACAGCAAAGAGAGAGGCCATTTGTCTTTTATATTCGGCTTTGGCTATAAAGCCACAGAAAACGATTGTAAGAGGAGGCCTTTTTTTTTTTTCCAAAAAAACAGAGAGAAAAATCATAGTGGAAAAGGTTTTTTCTTTTGAAATACATACGAGAATCGGAGAGATTCCTTTGAAATCAAAAGATATTTCAAAAAAAGAAAACAAACACGAATGAGATTCTAAAGCAAAAGAGAATAGATTAGCAAACGGAAATGATCGAAGGGTAACTTTTCAAAACCTTATTTTATTTTTTATTTATTTTATTTTTTATCTACGGTAATATACTTAAAATAAACGTAAACTAAAAAAATCAAAATAAATATATATAAAAAGGAAGAGAAAAATATACCATTTCGATTTTTCGCCATCACAGACGGTGGCCGTGACAACGTCGGCTGGGCGGTGTTCTACGGAGCTCCCGGAGACCCTCCCTCTCAGATCTGCAGAGGGAAAAAGGAGAGAACTCTCTCATCTTTTTTTTTGAGAGAGCAGCAAATGAAAAAAAAGGGAATAAAAGGGCTTTTATAGAGGTAGGAAGCAGCCTGCTTCACTCAGCTCTAGGGCCAAAAACGACGCCTGCTTCGGGCGAGACCAGCGTCTTGCGACCCGACCCAGCCAGGGGATCCGCGTGTTTCAGTTAAGTGGGATAATTTCCCACTTGGTCCTTCCGCTTTCTTTATTATTTTCAATTAAATTTTTATTGTTTTAAAATATGGCTCGGACATTTGATTTGGTTTCCAATTTGGTCCCCCCTGCTGCTGTAAGTCTCGGCCTGAAGGGATTATTGCGCACATGGTCCCTCTGCTTCCTCGGCGCGTTTAAATTGGTCCCTTTTTTGTGATTGTTATTTCAGATTGGCCCCTAAAATTCCATTTTATTTTCAATCCAATCCTTATTTAGTTTGAATCGCATTTTTTTTATATTATTGCTATTACCACTATATTATTATTATTGTTATAATTATTATTATTATTAATATTATTGTTATTATTATTAGCATTATTATTATTTTTATTATTATTATTTTATTCCTCTATTATTAATTATTATTATCATTTACTATTACTATTACTTTATTACTAGTATTATTATTATTTTATTTTATTATTATTACTCTTATTTATTTTATTATTGTTCATTCATTAATATGTTATTATTTTTAACTATTAACGTACTCTTATTATTATCATTGTTAATCTTCACCATTTATGAATTTTGTTTTATATTGTTTTATTCATTATTTATTTATTTGTTATTTTATTCATTTACTTGTCGTTTCATTTACCTATTGTTTATTCGTTTATTGCCTTTACTTTTAAATACTTTAAAGCACTTTAATTATTTATCATATTTTTAATTCATTTATTGTTGTTATTATTATTATCATCCTATTTGTTTCTATGATTTTATTATTGTTATTCTTATTTCATTATTTATTTGCTCATTCGTTTATAAGAATTAGATTTATTCATATATTCGCTTAATTTGTTAGTATCATTACTTTGTCTAATATTAATCAATTAAATTTTCAAAATAAAGATGATGTTCGTATTTGAAAATTCGGAAGATCGAGCCCTAACTTACTGGGTTCCGGTTTTTCTCGTTTATGTTAAACAACGAGATATCCCTTCCAAAGTCACAAGTCTCGGTTTCAAACTAACGTTCCGTATTAGCAATTCGAGTGAATCAAGCCCTAACTTACTGGTTTCCGATTTCTTCTCGTTCAATGCTAAACAACGATATCTCTTTTGAAGTTGCAATTTTAAAACAAAATACTTAATCTCGAAAATTGAAATGTCGTGCCTAACTTCATGGACTCGACACCTAGATCCTTCGAGACAAGCTTTTTTCTTTCTAAAATAGAGGCAATCTTCGTATTTGAAATCTCGAGAAATCGAGCCCTAACTTCTTGGGTTCCGATTTCTCTTTTGACTAATAACTAAGATCCTCTTCAAATAAAACCAAGTTTCAAAAGCGAGCTTAGTTTCGGAGTTTAAAGTATTGTGCCTAACTTCATCGGACGTGATGCTTTACCTCTTGAAAATAAGAAAGCCTTAACGTCCTTCCAACTTTAAAATAAAAAGCATTGTATTTTCGAATCCCTTTAAAGTTTTCAACAAATAGGACATCAATCAATCGGTTTGGTACCAATTTTGGGCGTGTCGAGGTGCTAATCCTTCCTCGCACGTAATCGACCTCGAATCTGCTTTTCTCAAAGTTCGTGGACCGTAAAGCACTGCTTTAGTAAATTAAATGTTTTATTAAAATGAAGGTGATCCGATCACACCAAATAAAGATCGGTGGCGACTCCTTTCCTTTTCTTTTTCAAAACCGAGTCGACCGCGTGGTTCTACTGCTTCACCCAAAAAAATGGTTACGACGACTTGGCGACTCCAATGGGATCGAGGTCAAGCCATAGATTGATTGATTTTTGTCCTTTTAATTAAAATGGTTTTGAAAAATCATGCTTATTTTAACTCATCTTCACTATTAGCCTCGTAAATACTTTGGCATTGCATTGCATGACCGTTGTGGTCACACCTTTAAGTGGGAGCGAAGCTATGCCTTCGTGAGGTTTTCACCTCCGCATGGGCTAGTGGATCGCTTTGAATACATCCGTACCTATGTCTCCGTGAAGTTTTCACTTCGCATGGCCATAGGAAATGTATTCCTCGAACCGAACTTCGGTCCGCATGAGCCTATAATGGGTGAGGATCGAGGAATCACTGGTTCGGGAACCTCGAACTTTAGAACTAAGCCGCATATAGCAAACCCTAAGAGCCCACCTTAGGAAGAGCCATGGCAAACCTTAGTGGTCACCCAAATAGGCATCGCTTTATTTTACTTGCTTTACATTCCATGGTATTAACCTTTTGTATTTCTTTCTTTTTGTGCATATCATCTCATATTTTAAAGAGACATCGATTCACGATGCATTTACGAGTTGGGAAACGGTTATGGAAAGTGAATTCCTTGATAAAGTAGAAGACAATGCGGCCGTCCGCATATGGTCAGAGCAATGCCAAATAGAAAAGGAGATAGCTTAGTCGAAAGGTATGTGTCAGAACTACGAAACTTCACCAATATCAGTGTCACGCAGAAGCGAGCTCCGGAGTTGAAAGAAATTTGGACTCGATGGGATGATGAAGCGAAGCAATTGTTCTATGGTACTTACTACGACCGCCTTACTTGCTTGAGGTCAAAATAGACAAGCACTGCTCCGAGCAATGACCCATTACGGAATGCCGCTTATAAATGCTTTCTCCTTCGGAAAGTGGATCTGGTTCCCACAAAGGGAAGAGTATACGACCTTGTTACATTGCCCGAGAATTCAAGTTGACAAAGCTTATTCCAAGGCGGTTAATGGCCCAACCTTCGCGAAGAAGTTGATGAATATCACCGAATGAGTGAACAGTGGGTCTCAAATTGGAATGCAAAAGATGGGCGAGGTAAATGCATACCCTAGATATGTTTGAGAGACTGATTCGGCGCATCCGACTGAAGAAAAGATAGACATCTTGGCCTTGTGTATTTACTACTGGTAATCTTCCCCAAATCTTTAAGGCACATTGATGAAGCGATTATTGATCTATTCAGCCGATTGGACAAAGGGGTCACACCCGTTCCTGCCATCTTAGCCGAAACGTTCAGATCCTTGACCGCATGTCGGAGAAGAGGCGAAGGCAGGTTTATTGGATGTGCACAGCTGTTATTGGCTTGGTTCCATAGTCACTTTTGGAAAATAGAGAAAGTGTCTTATCGGTTCATGTCAGAAAAGTACTCCCCGCTAGAAGAGATAGCAACTACGCCTAGAAGAAAGGATGTGTCCGAAGAAAATTGGATCGCTCTTCCAAAACCTTCAAGAGGACGACATCGAGTGGAAGGCTCCTGGATGATTCTGACGGGATCCTTTATCGCTATGAAGCTTTAATCGGGTTCCCTATTGGGAATTTGGGGTGCCACCGCCTACGCCCCTTTGCTGGTCCTAAGACAGTATGATTCAAGGCAGTTTGTACCAATGACATACGGGCTAGCTCAATGCGAGTTTTCATATGAAGGGGGAAGCTATAAGAAAAGGGTTAAAGAGATTTCTAGTGCACGGAATCGATTCACGAATAAGAAGATTATCTACAGGCCCGAGGACGACCCTGAATACCTTGAATGGAGGCTAGGAGGGTCAATGATAACATTCCCGAGCCAAACCTGTAGGCGCCCGATCAAGAGAAGAATGCATGCGAGTGGTCCCATCAGAATTAGAGATTGTGAAGCAAGATTTTGAACGGATGAGCTCGGAACTCGAGAAAAGGATAGAAAGGTTGGAGGAAGAAAAGATGCTCCTCCAATTAGAAGTGGACGGTCAAAAATCAGAGGCTGAGAAACTCAAAAAGGAAAAGCGAAAAGTAGAGGAAGACCGAGATAATTTGAAGACAGAGTACAAGAAGATGCGCTTGACGATAAAGAATGCGGGATTAGGGAAGACTTCGGAGTAGTGGCAACAAGAGGTCAGAGAGGAAAGAGCCAAAGTTAGCAGTTGGGAGAAAAAGTTTCATGAAATATGAGCGCAGAAGGAAGACTTAGAGAAGGGCAGGACAGAAGACCAAAAAGAGAAAAAGGGATTAGAAGCTAGAATAGCCGAGCTTGGACGATCTCTACACCATTATCGAGTCGAGACCCGTAAAGCCAACTAAAGACAAGCCCTAATAAAATAGAGGAAATGAAAGGTAGGGTTGAAGAGTTGGAATCAAGATTACATAGTAGCGAGCTCGGATTGAGCTTCGAAACGAGAAAAGACGTTGGGAGGAAGAGCTTCACCATTCTTGCGAGCAAGTTCAAGCCGGGACTACCTCATGGGAGAAGCAATAATCCAGATTCGAGAGTAGCTAATCACCCATGGACTTTGGTGAGGAGGCTGACATAGTGGGCATGAGATATGGGCTACCACCGGGTCGTGATGAAGAGCTAATCTCTCTGCTTGGAAAAATCAAAACCTTAGGTCTTAGGGCTAGAACGTATTTGTAATCTACTTTATGTAAAGGGTTTTGCCTTCTAATAAAGTTTTCTAAAATAAAGTTGATCAGAATCGATGTCTTCTTCCTGCATTCATGCATTTGCATTACATCATATTACATGCATTAAAGTTTATAAAAAGAAGCCTAATTGGTTAAGATTAATAGAAAAACAAAAGAGAAACAAGAAAGAAGAAAAAGAAATCTGGGAACTGGACATCACTACGGGACTCGTGCTAAGACAAAGAAAATGGATCAAAGATTTGAACAATTTCAGAAGGAGATGCAAGAACAGATGCAGGAGCAAATGATGAAACTCCAGCAAGATATGATAGAACGGATGCAAGAGTCCCAAAACAACATGATGAGCCAGCTGACGCAACTATTAGCCAATGAATGAGGAAAAGGCGCCGCTACTAGTTCAGGGAATAATGACGACCAACACCTCCGGATTTACCCGCCAAATACCCAAGCACCACCGAAATAGGTCCCCAAAGGACGCCTTTTGTTATCGAGCCACAGTGCGAGTTGAGACCGCAATGCCACAAGACTTTCCGATGGTTCAGCAAGTAATCCGGAGAAGGTCCGCTAACCCTACGATCCCGACTTTGATGAAATGGTGAAATGGATAAGGCAAAACGAACCTTCCTGCATAACTCGAGGATCGTTGCAAATGGTTAGAAGAAAAGTTTAAGGAAATAGAGGCTGCTGACCATCGCTACGGAGTGGACGCTAAAGACTTGAGCCTAGTCCTAGACCTTATACTTCCGCCAAAGTTCAAGACCCCGGATTTTGAAAAATACAATGGGACCAGTTGCCCTCAAGCACACATCACGATGTTCGCGGTGGATGGCGGATATGTTAACAACGATCAACCGCTTATTCATTGTTTCCGGGATAGTTTGGCCGGGCCGACCAAGTGGTACAATCACCGATCGTAGCGATCAAGTCATGGAAGGATCTAGCGCAGCCTTCCTGAAACAATACGACACGTAGCGATATAGCTCTGATCGAATCACGCTCCAAAATATGGAGAAAAAGCCAAACGAAAGTTTCAGCAAGATGCCCGGTGGAGGAAGTAGCCACGCAAGTTCACCACCGCTTAGAAAAAGAGACAACCATGCTTTGTTTGTCAATACGTTGAAAGCTCCTTCATTAATCACATGCTTGGAAGTGCCACAAAAGTTTTTTGATATCGTCTTTGTCGGAAATGATCGAGAATGCAATCGAAGCGGTAAAATAGAGGCTGGAGAAAGTACTAGAAAGACGGTCCCAAAGAAGAGGAGAGTGATATAAATAACATAGGTAAAGGTTATTCAAAACCTATTCTCGTGAGCAAGCCAAGGACTATGACCCCCGATCATCAGAGCCCCTTTAGACAGAGTCCAACACAAGGCAAAATACGGAGAAAATCTAATTTACGCCTATCCCGATCCCATACAAGGAAATGTACCAGAAATTATTTGACGACACGTTGTCTCCCCATTATTTAAAACCCTTGCAACCCCGTACACTAAGTGGTATGATGCTGACGCATACGGTCGAATACCATGCGAGAATCGTGGGGCATTCTATAAACAATCGCCTTGCTTTTAAGAAACTAGTGGAAAGACCGATCCGGATGGGAGTTATAGAAGTCGATGACACCTCTTGCAAGGGCACCCGCTACCTAATCACGGGTCAACATGATAGGCGAGGATGTGAAGAGAAGAGTAAAAGGATATTTCCATGTGAAACCCCAATGAAACAGTGCGAAGGAAATGATAAAAGGGATTGGTTGTGACATGTCCAAGGGAGAACATGAAGAGACATGAAAAGGTCAGGAATTTCATAACTCGAAGAGCACAAAATCCAAAGTTGCACCGAGTTCGAATCTTTGGTACAGTCTTGATGGACAATAAAGAGTTAGAATTCTTTGAAAGCAATGAAGGTGGAAAGAGGGTAACATCCGTGACGTTGGAGGATGAGTCGTGAAGAAAAGCCTCGAGGCGAGCTATCCTTTAGTCACCATCTCACGATCCAAGGGCGACGGAGTAAAAATCGTGATTCAAAGCCTACTACTTTTCATCTCAAGACAACCAAAAGATTCTCGGGGTTATAATTGCAACGTGACGACTCTAAAAGGGGGTCCGCCCACAAAAGAGAGCCAGAATATCCTAAGATCGTGATCCGAAAACTGCGACCTTTCCATATAAGGATGACAAGAAGGTCCCCGGAACTATAAGCGCAATGTGACGATTCACGAGAATGGAGGTTCGCCTAACACTACGAAAGAAAACCAAGAGGAAGGCTCCTACATCAAGATGCGGGGGAAGCGCCACGACACATCAAACGCAAGAACGGAGCACTCAAAAAGGAAAAACTTGATGGGCGAACAAAAGAAAGAAAAAGGACCAAGCAAGAGACGATATAAATGAGCCAAAGAAGGAGGAAGAAGCTAGGAATTCTTAAAGTTTTTGAAGCATAGTGAATATAGTGTCGTAGAAGCGCCTACATAAACAATGGCTCAGATATCGATTGCTAGATTTACTATTAAGTTCAAGCACACCGTAATGCTGATGAAGGTATTGAATAAAACTTATGTTGCAAATGATATAACAGTTAACAAAATTTGGATCGCTGGTTAGCAACATAAGTGCTGATAACTTCATTTTCTTTAACGATGATGAGATTCCTCCGGGAGGTACGGGTTCCATCAAGGCTCTCCACATTACAACGCGATGCAAGGGATACACATTACCAGGGGTACTAGTCGACAATGGATCAGCGCTCAATGTTCTACCACTATCGACACTGAATCGATTACCCGTTGATAGTTCTCATATGAAGGCCTGCCACAACATAGTAAGGACATTCGATGGAACCGAGAGGAAAGTCATGGGAAGGATCGAAGTACCTCTTTTAATCGGACCAGGCACATATAAGGTGGACTTTATTGTGATGGATATCCACCGTCTTATAACCGCTTTTGGGAGACCTTGGATACACTTTCGGCAGGGCGTGCCTCATCATTGCACCAAAAGTTGAAATTAATCTCAGAGGGCCGTCTAGTGACCATAAATGCTGAAGAGGACATCATCGCAACTGTAACAAACAATGCACCCTATGTAGAAGCCAACGATGAAGCAACTGAGTGTTCCTTCCGTTCATTGGAATTTGTCAATGCAACATTCGTCGCCGAGGGGAATAAGGTCCCAGTACCGCAATTATCCAAAACCACGAAAATGGGTCTACAACTGATGGTCGGGAATGGAGCTGTATCAGGGAAAGTACTTGGAAGATACCTCCAAGGAGAAATCGAGGTCCCAAGATTAAAAGAAAAGCGAGACTTCTTCAGTCTAGGATTCAAGCCAAACGTAAAGCAAAAAAGAGAAGAGTCAGAAAAGAAACAAGAAAGAAGGAAGGCACGTTTGAGGGGAGATGAGATGAAATGGCAACCGATGATAATTCCTCATATTCGTGAGACCTTTATATCAGGAGGGGTTATCCATCCGGGACGAGAAACACAAAAGGAAGAAATCGTGCATGTCAACGCTATATCTGAGGGGGAAATTGAGGAAGAAAATCGGAATGGCATCCGCCCCTATGAGCCGAGTAGCGTTCTAAACAATTGGACTGCGGAGGAGATTCCTATAGCCTTTAGAACTCATTCAGAGTAATACTCGGAACACACTTATTGCTTTAAGTCTAGAAGCAATAAGAACCCCTTTTGTGAAACATGAATTTGTATAAGCCATCATTATTTTCAATGAAATACATCTCCGCTATCTTTTGAGCAAATTTTCTTTTATGTTCATTTCATTCATTCATTATTCTTTCTTTAAATATTCCTCTAAACATTTCTATTCTTCATTTATCATACCAATAAACATGCCAAGATTCTATGATTCTATGAGCCTTTACTCATTTCCATAACAGGTCTCCAGATATCAATGATTTGAGTGACGCTACCGATGACTCAGAATGTCCTTTTGAGCAAGATATGGGTGTGGAAGATTTTCAGATTTTGGAGATGACCAAGGTGTGACTTAGCTCTGAACTCATAAGGATGATAGAACAAGAGGGAAACAAATCATACCTCACAAAGAATCAGTGGAAATAGTGAATCTAGGAGATGAACAAGAAAAGAAAGAAGTGAAGATTGGAGCCAGTATCACCGCAGAGACAAAGCAAGACCTCATTGAGTTACTCCAAGAATTCAAGGATGTCTTCGCATAGTCATATCAAGACATGCCCAAGCTAAGAACTGATATCGTGGTACACCGTTTGCCCATAAGAGAAGAATATAAGCCGATCCAACAGAAACTTTGGAGGATGAGGCCAGACGTTTTACTAAAAATAAAAGAAGAGGTCAAGAAGCAGTTTGACGCAGGGTTCTTGCAAGTGGTTAAGTACTCAGAATGGGTAGCTAATATCGTCCCCGTCCCTAAGAAAGATGGGAAAGTACGAATGTGTGTGGACTACAGAGATCTAAACAAGGCTAGCAGAAGGACAACTTTCAGTTACCTCATATCGACACCTTGGTGGACAATACAATGGGTTATTCCTTGTTCTCGTTCATGGATGGGTTCTCGTGATACAACCAGATAAAGATGCTTCACGAAGACATGGATAAAACCACATTCATAACCATGTGGGAACCTTTTGCTATAAGGTAATGCCATTTGGGTTGAAGAATGCGGAGCAACATATCGAGAGCCATGGTGACCCTATTCCATGACATGATGCACAAGGAAATTGAGGTTTACGTCGATGATATGATTGCCAAGTCTCGGATCGAAAAGGAGCATATCCAAGTCTTAAGGAAATTATTTTTGAGGTTGAGGAAAATCCAATCAAGCTTAACCCGTGAAGTGTACCTTTGGAGCCGTGTCGTGAAACTGCTAGGATTTATAGTCGTGAAAAGGGATTGAGGTTGACCGGACAAAGTCAAGGCTATACAAGAATTGCCTCCTAAATGCACGCAAAAAGAAGTTCGAGGTTTCTTAGGAAGATTAAATTACATTGCTCGGTTCATTTCACAACCGACCGAGAAATGTGATCCCATATTTCGTCTTCTAAAAAACACAACCTGTGTGTGGGACGAGGAATGTCAGAAGACCTTCGACAAAGTAAAGCAGTACCTGTCCAATCCTCCAGTATTGACACCGCCTAATCCAGAGAAGCCTTTAATCCTCTATTTGACGATACTTGATAATTCAATGGGATGTGTGCTCGGCCAAAGATGATGAGTCGGGAAAGAAAGAAAAAGCAATATACTATCTTAGCAAAAAGTTCACTGAGTGTGAAACAAGGTACTCACCGATTGAGAAAATATGTTGCGCCTTGGTCTGGACAACTCGGAGACTGAGGCAGTACATGTTGTATCATACGACTTGGCTCATCTCGAAGCTAGACCCACTGAAATATCTAATGGAGTCAACTACTCTGAATGGACGGATGGCCCGATGGCAAATTTTACTTTCTGAGTTTGACATAGTTTATGTAAACCAGAAAGCGGTAAAAGGAAGTGCAATAGCGGATTTTACGGCTAGTAGGGCTCGCGATTATGAGCCTCGGACTTTGATTTCCTAATGAAGACCTAATGTACGTAGCAACCATCAAGAAGATACCACGAAAAGTCGTCCTTGAAACCGAACTTGATGGGGCATCGAATGCTATGGGCAATGGAATTGGGGCGATTCGTGTCCCCAACGGAGATCATTACCCATTTACTTGTAAATTGGATTTTGATTGTACAAACAATATGGCGAGTATGAAGCTTGTATCATGGGCATCCGTCTCGCTATTGAACGCAAAATTAAGGTCTTTGAAAGTATACGGAGACTCCGTTGGTAATTTATCAACTTAAAGGAGAATGGGAGACGAGAGATCCCAAATTGGTCGAATACAAAAGATTGGTCCAAGAACTAATCAAAGAGTTCGATGACATCACTTTCAGTTATTTACCAAGGGACGAGAATCAGATGGCTGATGCTCTAGCCACATTGGCTTCTATGGTACGAGCAAACAACAAGGAGGATATGAGACCTATACAAATGAACATTTATGAGGCCCCAGCCCATTGCTACAATGTCGAGGAAGAAGGAAAAATTGGCCCACCGTGGTACCACGATATATTGCGGTATGTGAAGAATCGTGAGTACCCTGATCAAGCCACAGAGGATGAAAAAAAGGCGCTGAGGAGATTAGTATGTGATTACGTCTTGGATGGAGAAGTTTTATACAAGAAAAGGAAAGATCAAGTGCTGCTAAGGTGTGTGGACGCCGCCGAGGCTAAGTTAATCCTAGAAGAAGTCCACGAAGGTGTCTGTGGAACTCACGCTAATGGTTTCACAATGGCCAGACAAATAATGAGGTTCGGATATTATTGGTCCACCATGGAGGAGATCAGATCAACTATGCCAAAAATGTCATAAATGCCGATTATGGAGACAAGATTCATGTACCCGCCACCTTTGCATGTTATGACTTCTCCATGGCCATTTTCCATGTGGGGCATGGACGTCATTGGGCCAATATCTCTGAAGGCATCGAACGGGCATCGATTCATCTTTGTGGTCATCGACTACTTCACGAAATGGGTAGAGGCTGCCTCATATGCCAACGTCACTAAATTAGCGGTTAGCCGATTTTTGAAGAAGGAAATCATTTGTCGATACGGAATGCCCGAGAGGATCATATCAGACAACGCACTGAATTTAAACAATAGCACGATAGCAGGGGTTTGTAGCCAATTCAACATCAAACACCACAATTCATCACCATATTGCCCAAAAATGAATGGGACAAAGGAAGCGACCAACAAAAACATCAAAAGATAGTGGGAAGATGACCGAGATTTACAAGGATTGGCATAAAAATTACCGTCATATTTATGCTTATCGAACGTCCGTCCAAACCTCTCTTGGGCAACACCTTTCTCATTGGTTTATGGGATGGAGGCAGTTCTACCTATCGAAGTGGAAATACCTTCTCTTCGAGTATTGTCAGAAGTGAAGCTGGATGAGGCTGAATGGATCCAGGCTCGATATGATCAGTTGAACTTAATTGAAGAAAAGAGATTGAGGGCTATCCGTCATGGTCGATGTACCAAAAGCGAATGATGCGAGCTTACAACAAAAAAGTTCGCCAAGGAATTCCACGAAGGGATCTCAGATTGAAAAAGATCCTTCCCATACAAAAGGATTTCAGAGGAAATGGATGCGAATTGGGAAGGACCATATGTGGTGAAAAAGGCTTTCTCGGAGGGCACTAATCTTGGATGAGATGGATGGGAAAAATCTACCCAATCCCATAAATTGATTCAAGAAGTATTATGCTTGAAGAAGGAAAGGCTAAAGTGAAAACCCTAAAAGGTGCTTTAAGACCAAAAAAAAAAAAACAGAGAGGCCGAAGTGAAAACCCGTAAAGGGCGCTTTGAGACCAAAGGGGCTTTGAGTTGAAAACCCGATAAGGGCGACCCAAATTAGCACGAAAAAGGAGGTATGTGACAATCTTTTCCCCCAAAATTGGCAAAAGGAGGAATGTTACACCTCGGAACATCTACAAAGCACTGCAGATCTCCCAACGTCCATGACCTTCGGAAGCATCCGGTGGTGAAGCTCAGGCTGCGATATCTGGGGCACCTACTTTTTCTTTTTACCCATTTTTTGTACTCCAATAACGTTTACTTTTGTTGAATTAATCCAATTCCATTCTTTATAAATTCCATTATTATTTTAAATCTTTGAGTTGTTTGCAATTGAAATAACGACCCATTGACCCATAATGCTTCCATAAAACGAGTTCCATCTATTACTCTGGAAGCCTCTAAACAGCATAGGAACCTGAAACAAGACTGTTGTTTAGTAACCACCACAATTAGGGGTTGGAAACATTCAAGGAAGAGGAGTCTAAAATCATGACTATCTCCCCTGATTCTCGACATAGACATCGACAAGATGTTGCGTCGTGTCGTGACCTTGACGAAGTGAACGAGCAATTACAGCCCTAAACTTTTAAAAGAGACCATTCTCATGACATCCTGCATTCATGCAAATGTCCTCCGTAATATCATTTAGTTAAGAGCATTCGATTTATTACAATCACTGCATCTTAACGGAGAATCATCATTCTCATGACATTCTGCATCCATGTAGGTGTCATCCATATCACACGAAGTTAGGAGCATTTGAGTCATTCTGACCATAGCATCCTCACCATTTGGCATAAACACAAACATATACAATCGAGTCTACAGGATATGTCCCTAAAGGACGGTGTAGCAACACTGTTGAAGATTGCCCTATTGCCATCAACCAGTGGTGGAATAGGTTGAAGATTGCCTTATTGCCATCAACCAGTGATGGAATAGGTTGAAGATTGCCTTATTGCCATCAACCAGTGGTGGAATAGGTTGAAGATTGTCCTATTGCCACTGATCAGCAGTGGAATAGGTCAAAAAATTGTAGATCTTGTCGCCCTAACCAGTAGTGGGGCAAGGTCGAAGGCAAATCTTGGCTCTTAACCAAGAGGGGAACATGATTTAGGCCACATCCTATTGCCACCGACCAGCAGTGGAATAGGTCAAAATTGTAGATCTTGTCACCATAACCAGTAGCGGGGCAAGATCGAAGGCAAATCTTGGCTCTCTAACCAAAGAGAGAACACGATTTAAGCCACCGCCCTATTGCCACCGACAAGCGAAGGAATGGGTCAAAATTGTAGATCTTGTCGCCCGATCAAGAGTGGGGCAAGATCGAAGGCAAATCATGGCTCCCTAAACCAAAGAGGGAACATGATTTAGGCCATCGCCCTATGTCCCCACCAGCAAAGTGGAATAGGTCAAAAAATTGTAATTCTGCCCTAACCAAGAGGGAGCATGGTTAAGCTTTAGTCCTATTGCCTTAACTAGAAGTGGGATAGGTCAAGACCAAAGACCTCATCTCTCAAAGATGCAATGAGCAATCTAAAATAAAACAAGTCACATCCCATTGGTGTCGCAGAGAAGAGCAAATTGAAGCCACATAGCGGTGGAGTAGATTGAAGTAACAAGATGCGGTGAGATCTGAATGAGGCTACATGGAGAAGAAAAGCACCAAAGAAGTCGGACTCAAAGAAACCGCAAATTTGGTCCTTCTTTATGTCTTTGCTCTATTCCTGTTGCGACAATGAGCAAAGAGAAGCATTGTAGATGGCCCAAATTGCCCGGGCCCAATTACAAAAAAAATTAAATTAAAATTAATTACAAGCCCAATCAAAAAACCGGGGCCCGTTAACAAAACAAAAAAAGGCCCAAAATACAAGCCCAAATCCCACCCAACTCTCAGCCAAACAGAAAAAAACAAAGAAAACCCTAGCCTTTCGACCTCCTCGACTTCGACCCCCACCCGCCTTCCTCTCGCGCGCCTCGGTCCCATCGCCTTTCCGACATGCTCCGCCCAAAACCTGCAAAACAACAACACGCCACAGCACAGCAAAGAGAGAGGCCATTTGTCTTTTATATTCGGCTTTGGCTATAAAGCCACAGAAAACGATTGTAAGAGGAGGCCTTTTTTTCTTCCAAAAAACAGAGAGAAAAATCATAGTGGAAAAGGTTTTTTCTTTTGAAATACATACGAGAATCGAGAGATTCCTTTGAAATCAAAAGATATTTCAAAAAAGAAAACAAACACGAATGAGATTCTAAAGCAAAAGAGAATAGATTAGCAAACGGAAATGATCGAAGGGGTAACTTTTCAAAACCTTATTTTATTTTTTATTTATTTTATTTTTTTATCTACGGTAATATACTTAAAATAAACGTAAACTAAAAAAAAATCAAAATAAATATATATAAAAAAGGAAGAGAAAAAAAATATACCATTTCAATTTTTCTACCATCACAGACGATGGCTTGCATGATGGCGCCTAAGATGGCGGTGTTCCACGGAGCTCCGGAGACCCTCCTCTCAGATCTGCAGAGGGAGAAAGGAGAGAACTCTCTCCTCTTTTTTTTGAGAGAGCAGCAAATGAAAAAAAAAGGGAATAAAAGGGCTTTTATAGAGGTAGGGAAACGACGCCGTTTCACTCAGGCTCCTAGGGCCAAAAACGACGCCGTTTCTGGCGAGACCCGCGTGCGCGACCCGACCCAGCCAGGGGATCCGCGTGTTTCTGTTAAGTGGGATAATTTCCCACTTGGTCCTTCCGCTTTCTTTATTATTTTCAATTAAATTTTTATTGTTTTAAAATATGGCTCGGACATTTGATTTGGTTTCAATTTGGTCCCCCTCTTCTTTGTAAGTCTCGGCTGAAGGGATTATTACACATGGTCCCTCCGCTTCCTCGCTGCTTAAATTGGTCCCTTTTTGTGATTGTTATTTCAGATTGGCCCTAAAATTCCATTTTATTTTCAATCCAATCCTTATTTAGTTTGAATCACATTTTTTTATATTATTGCTATTACCACTATATTATTATTATTATTGTTATAATTATTATTATTATTAATATTATTGTTATTATTATTAGCATTATTATTATTTTTATTATTATTATTTTATTCCTCTATTATTAATTATTATTATCATTTACTATTACTATTACTTTATTACTAGTATTATTATTTTATTTTATTATTATTACTCTTATTTATTTTATTATTGTTCATTCATTAATATGTTATTATTTTTAACTATTAACGCATTTTTATTATTATCATTGTTAATCTTCACCATTTATGAATTTTGTTTTATATTGTTTTATTCATTATTTATTTATTTGTTATTTTATTCATTTACTTGTCGTTTCATTTACCTATTGTTTATTCGCTTATTGCCCTTTACTTTTAAATACTTTAAAGCACTTTAATTATTTATCATATTTTTAATTCATTTATTGTTATTATTATTATTATCATCCTATTTGTTTCTCTGATTTTATTATTGTTATTCTTATTTCATTATTTATTTGCTCATTCGCTTATAAGAATTAGATTTATTCATATATTCGCTTAATTTGTTAGTATCATTACTTTGTCTAATATTAATCAATCAAATTTTCAAAATAAAGATGATGTTCGGTATTTGAAAATTCGGGAAGATCGAGCCCTAACTTACTGGGTTCCGGTTTTTCTCGTTTATGTTAAACAACGGGATATCCCTTCCAAAGTCACAAGTCTCGGTTTCAAACTAACGTTCTGTATTAGCAATTCGAGTGAATCAAGCCCTAACTTACTGGTTTCCGATTTCTTCTCGTTCAATGCTAAACAACGATATCTCTTTTGAAGTTGCAATTTTAAAACAAAATACTTAATCTCGAAAATTCGAAATGTCGTGCCCTAACTTACTGGACTCGACACCTAGATCCTTCGAGACAAGCTTCTTTTTCTTCCTAAAATAGAGGCAATCTTCCGTATTTGAAATCTCGGGAAATCGAGCCCTAACTTACTGGGTTTCGATTTCTCTTTTGACGAATAACGGAAGATCCTCTTCAAATAAAACCAAGTTTCAAAAGGCGAGCTTAGTTTCGGAGTTTAAAGTATTGTGCCCTAACTTCATCGGACGTGATGCTTTACCTCTTGAAAATAAGAAAGCCTTAACGTCCCTTCCAACTTTAAAAATAAAAGCATTGTATTTTCGAATCCTTTAAAGTTTTCAACAAATAGGACATCAATCAATCAGTTTGGTACCAATTTTGGGCGTGTCGAGGGTGCTAATCCTTCCTCGCACGTAATCGACCTCCGAATCTGTTTTCTCAAAGTTCGTGGACCAGAAAGTACTGTTTTAGTAAATTAAATGTTTTATTAAAACGAAGGTGATCCGATCACACCAAATAAAGATCGGTGGCAACTCCTTTCCTTTTCTTTTTTAAAAACCGAGACGACCGCGTCGTTTACCGTTTCACCCAAAAAAATGGTTACGACAATAACAAAACGTCACATCCAGTGAGTTAGGACACGACAATTTTGAGTTCTCAAGAATAAGTTTTTATTTAACTTTTATGCTTTGATTTTAAAAAGAAAATAATAGATTCTTTAGATTCGATGAGAAAAAATCGAAACCCAATAAGTTAGGGTACGATTTCTTTCGAACCTTAGAATGCAAAGTATTCGTTTATTTTAAAACAAAAATTTTAATGGATCGGTATAAACCTTAAGAGTAACATACTTTAATCCCACATTTAGCATACTTTTGGATGATTTATTCCTTGATTTATATAAAAAGGTGCTTTTAATCGTTTCTTTTCATGTTTTATACTTAGGAAAGCACCTAGGGATGAAAAGAACGAGAAACGAGCCTAAAACGGACCAAATGGGCCATATCACGAAATCGACACGGCCTGGACTTAAGCTCACACGGTCGTGCCTCTTAAAAGAAGTCCGAACACGGTCTAACCACGATTCACACGGCCGTGCCTCCATCAATAGACCCGAACATGGCCTAAAGTCGATTAACACGGGCATGTGCCCTAGGGCGTGTCCTCGCAGAAAAGAGCAATTCTACTCGGAATAGGATACTTTGAGGCAAAGAAACACATTCCAAAGCCTATTCAAACACCGGAGTAGGAATTATACTTGAATTAGGATACTTAGAGGCCAAGTAAGGCATCTTAAAGCCTATATAAAGACCTTAGAGGCCAACCTTTAAGGGACGTTCGGAGTTCGGCAGAAGTCGAACTTAGGGCGGTCAGTTAGGCAGTCAGCTAGGCCAAGGAGCCGAGCCAAAAGGCCAGATTTGTGGGAATCACTCGAAGATAGCCAGTTGATCCATCTCAAAAGCCAAAATTCTAATGAAGACGGCGGATCTCTCCTTCATTTCCTTTAGGGAGTTTTATGGATTTCTTATATTTTATTTTATCTTTTCTCTTGAGATGTTTTCTTTTATCATTATGAACTAAACCCTTCAAATACTTGAAAGGTATCAAACTTAGATGAATCTTGTTATTGTTTTCTGAACTATATGATAAATACTTAGTTTGTTCTTAATTATGTGTGCTTAATTCTTGTGTTGATATTCCCGGGATATTGATTCAAGTTGAATGTGCTTAGGTGGTGCAGCAAAAGTCCTTGCTTAAGAGTAGATCTAGCATAATTAAGTGGAGTTGATCGCGCCCCTAGAGATAGGGTGACGGATTTTGCCAAATTAGGGTGAAACCTAATATGAGAATCCATAGATCGAGTTAATGCGATTTTAGGGGTTTTAATTAGAAAGAGATTTCATTTAATCAACCTAGGGTTAGGCGTGTTCGCCTCGAGAGAGGGTTTAATATAAATTAGGGAGTCTTACGGATCAAGCTAAGTGAATAAATCATGTGGTTCAATGTTAGATAACAAGTGAAGTCTAGGTGGATTCCTTCTAGGGTATCGTCGTGATTAACTGAGTTTTTCTAAAAGTTATTTCTTCAATTTGTTCTTTTTGTCTTTGTGTCTTTAGCTTAGTAGTCAATTAGTTTTTAGTTTAATCAATCAATCACTTCATATTTAGGCTAATAATAGAAAGAAAGTGAGTATTAGTACTTTTAGTTCCTTTGGGTTCGACAATCCGGTCTTGCCTAAACTATACTACTGTTCGATAGGTGCACTTGCCTTAAGTCGTTGTCAGAGTTAGTTTCCAAATTTGATCATTCTCTTTATAAATTTTAAAACTCGACAATTCAGATGATCAAGTTTTTGGTGCCGCTGCCGGGGAACTAAAATATTAAGAAAGCTCTATTTTTATTACTTTAGCCATTTTTTTATTTTTTTATTTCTGTAATTTATTTCTATTATTATTATTATTATTTATTTCGCTAATCTTTCCTCTATTTGCTTTTGGCAGATAATTTAAGTCTATAGAAAAGATGGCACTGAATAATTATCAGTGGCAAGTCATGAGGACAATTCCTACTAAAATAGTACACCCAGTAATGCAATATGACTCGAATCTAGGAGGCGTGACGAATCCTGAGTACCCACCCTACGGATATGGCATAAAAAACAAGCAAGCTCACTATATGGGTAACTATCCTAAACCTCAAAATAATTTTTATAATGACATTTATAATGCAGGTTGTAGGTACCATCCCAATTTCTCGTGGGATGATCAAAATAGCCAAAGATCAGAACTCCCTCCAGATTTTCAACAACCACCTTACCAACAGGAAGATGGATCGAACATTGAAGAGATGCTGACAAAATTCATGGCAGCCACAGATACTTGTCTCCAAGACACTGAGACCACCCTTAAGAATCAAAAATATCGATTGAAGGGATCAATAATCAAGTTGGTGAACTTACTAAGTCAGTTGGGGAAATTACTAAGTCAGATGGACAACTTGCTAAGCTCATCTCAAAACTACCACAAGGAAGCTTGCCAAACAATACTGAAACTAACCCGAGAAAGCTCAAGCCATTTACGATAGTGAAGGGTTAGACATACCGAACCCAAGGGAAGAACCTGTGGCAAGTGAAGGTAAGGTTGATGTGTGCCATGATATACCAAAATCGACAATTACAGAGTACCAACCTCGTGTGCCATATCCCGATGCAATAAAGAAAGACCACACAAAGAAAGAATTTGGTGAACTCACACTTCGTGTAGACGACAAAACAATCACTCTTCAAGCTCTTGACTCAGCTAGGACATCGAGTAATAAAGGTACGAACGTTAATTATATTGATAACCATTTGGCTCAACCTTCTTTACAGGAAGCATCACAAAATCACCTAGCCAAGCCAGATATTAGACCTCATACCCATAAAGAAATAATTCATGAAGAACTAAGGTTTCAGGTCGATGAACTAGACGAGTGGAAAACACACTTTAAAGAGAAACTAGGAATACACAAAGTGAAACCGAAGGAAACCCTAGACGAGCTGATAGGATCAACAAATCACTTCAAAATAGGGGATCAGGTATTGTTGAATAAGGAAGACCCTCGAATCACTAATTCAGACCTCAAGATAAACAAAGAAATCACTTTTGATGTACTTAATGTCTTCCTATACTGATGCGATCGAGGTAAGCAATCCTAAATTCAACACTTTTGAGGTAAACACTACTCGACTTAAACTTTATATCAAAAACCGAGTTGATCGCATGAGAAAGGATTTTCACCTCCTCAAACCACCATGACCATACAAATAACAGGTAAGTATAGCTTAAGACTTTAAACGAGTGTTTCTTGGGAGGCAACCCGAGCACTAACCCCATTTTTATTCTTATTTTTATTTTCACTTTTTAGCATTAAAATAAACCAAAAGTGCAGATTTCCAGACCACACGGCCTTGCACACGATCGTGGCCGTGGCCGTGTGGGCACCACAGGTAGGTAAAAGGGCGTGACCGTAGACGTGTGGCAATAGGACAAAATTTTCCCCAAAACATGGGCCGCATCTCTATTTAAACCCCCTTCTTACTTTTTTTTTTCCAATTATCTTTCTTCTTTCATTTTCCATTATTTACTTTTATTTTTATTTTTATTTTTATTTTATCTTTATTTTTATTTTCTTTATTATTTTCTTCTTATTCGTCATGCCATTTAGATTTAGCTTAGGATACAATAAAACCAAGCCGGCTACTTCGAGGATTCAAATTCAATCAGGTTCGAGACGCTTCCCCATGTTCACCTCCAATCCTATCCGGTTTCTTTTCATTGACTTCATCCAAAATTCAAGAAGTTTCACTTCTCTTCCCATCTTATGATTTTATGATTATTTTAATATTATCTATCTTTGTACATTGAGGGCAATGTACATCTTAAGTGTGGGGAGGGAGGTTAACTATAGCATTATTCTCAAATCCTTGAATTATATCTTGTTCTTAAGCAATTTTCTCATATTACTAATTAGGATGAAATTTCTGATGGTTTATGATTTTTATTGATATGTTTTAGATTAAGTCATAGTTAATTGTGCATTGATGATTTAAACTTTAAGATACTAGAGAATCAAGCATGATAAGTCTATTTTTCAAGAATAAAAATTTTCTAGGTTGTTGAACTGAATTTAAATATTACCTTGAAGTTTGAAATTTACAGGGATTGATGTCAAACACTCATAATTTTTGTGAGAATTTGAGCCTTACAGAGCATATATTCTTTTCCATGCTCACTTTATTGATTTTGAGTGTGTCAACACTGATTTGTTATTCTAGAACTTGCCTCGATTATACATGTCAAGACCACATTTTTGATTTGATATACTGAGATGATAAATGCACCTAGGTTTTAGCCCACTCACTCCACTAAAAAGCCTACCTACATAATTAACCCCTAGTGAACCTCTTTGATCCTAACAACCCATTTTTATTGATTTACCCACTAATATTAACCCAAAACCCCGTTCATATTTGTTATCACCATTCCTATTGACTACCCTTCTATCGAGACTTGATTTGATAAGTTGCTCAATTATATTATTTCAGTTATAAAAGTTCTTTCCTATGTAATTTGATTTGTTCTTAAAAAAAAAGAAAAAAAAGAGAAATAAAGTATATTCATTATTAGTTCTACGTTCTAAGAGCTTGTATGTTTAAATTCAACATCTTGAAAAAGAAGCTCGTATTATTAGTATTTTGAATTTTCATGTGATGTAATTATTCAGGTTATTAGTTCATTTTTTCTAAAGTTAGGTAACTTGTCAATTCAATCTCGATTTTAACCTTACAATTCAGCCTTTATCCACACCTTTAACCTAAGCCACGTTACAACCCTGTTAAAGACCTTTTGATTTGTGTATCATTTCATATTACAGTGGTAGAGATTTGATTTTCAGGCAAGCCTATGGGATTAACTTTTCAGGTTCGACTTATGAGTGCTTATTCTTGAACCCTAAACACTTCGAGTGCTTTGAGTGAATCCTTAGTGAGGATGTCAATCCTTGTCAGTTTTGAATTAAAGGTAATTATTTAGATAAGGGAAGACACTTATGTTTTCATGCTACAAATATATGACTTAGAATCGTTTGAATCTTTAGTAGTCTTTGAGTTAAATTATCTATGTATGAATTATCTATGAATTATAATGAGGCATTGTTGATGAGAATTATGAATTTTGGAAAGTTCGTTTTAATTGTAAGTTGAGAATTTTGCTTGAGGACAAGCAAAAGCTTAAGTGTGGGGGTATTTAATAAACCGTAAAAGTAACATATTTCAATCCCACATTTAGCATACTTTTGGATGATTTATTCCTTGATTTATGTAAAAAGGTGCTCTTAATCCTTTCTTTTCATGTTTTATACTCAGGAAAGCACCTAGGGATGAAAAGAACGAGAAGCGGGCCTAAAACAGACCAAATGGGCCATATCACGAAATCGGCATGGCCTGGACTTAAGCCCACACGACCGTGGCTCTTAAGAGAAGTTCGAACACGGTCTAACCATGATTCACACGGTCGTGCCTCCATCAATAGACTCGAAGACGACCTGAAGTCGATTAACACGGGCGTGTGCCCTAGGGCGTGTCCCTATCGTAGAAAAAGAGCAATTCTACTCAGAATAAGATACTTTGAGGCAAAAAAACACATTCCAAAGCCTATTCAAACACCCGAGTAAGAATTATACTTGAATTAGGATACTTGGAGGCTAAGGCATCTCAAAGCCTATATAAAGACCCTAGAGGCCAACCTTTAGGGGACGTTGGGAGTCCGGCAGAAGCCGGAACCCAGGGCGATCAGTTAGGCAGTCAGCTAGGCCAAGGAGCCAAGCCAAAAGGCCTGATTTGTGGGAATCACTCGAAGATAGCCAGTTGATCCATCTCAAGAAGCCGGGATTCTACTGAAGACGGCGGATCTTTCCTTCAATTCCTTCAGGGAGTTTTAGGGATTTTTTATGTTTTGTTTTATCTTTTCTCTTGATATGTTTTCTTTTATCATTATGAACTAAACCCTTCAGATACCTGAAGGGGATGAAACCTAGATGAATCTTGTTATTATTTTCTGAACTATATGATAAATACTTAGTTTGTTCTTAATTATGTGTGCTTAATTCTTGTGTTGATATTCCCGGGATATTGATTCAAGTTGAATGTGCTTAGGTGGTGGAGCAAAAGTCCCTGCTTAAGAGTAGATCTAGCATAATTAAGCGGAGTTGATCGCGCGCCTAGAGATAGGATGACGAGATTTTACCGGATTAGGGTGAGACCTAATATGGGAATCCATAGATCGCGTTAATGCGATTCTAGGGTTTTAATTAGAAAGAGATTTCAATTAATCAACCTAGGATTAGACGTTATTAACCTCGAGAGAGGGTTTAATATAAATTAGGGAGTCTTACAGATCAAGCTAAGTGAATAAATCGTCTGGTTCAGTGTTAGATAACAAGTGAAGTCTAGGTGGATTCCTTCTAAGGTATCGTCGTGATCAACTGAGTTTTTCTAAAAGTTATTTCTTCAATTTGTTCTTTTTGTCTTTGCGTCTTTAGCATAGTAGTTAGTTAGTTTTTAGTTTAATCAATCAATCACTTCATATTTAGGCTAAATAATAGAAAGAAAGTGAGTATTAGTACTTTTAGTTCCTTTGGGTTCGACAATTCAGTCTTGCCTAAACAATACTACTGTTCGATAGGTGCACTTGCCTTAAGTCGTTGTCAGAGTTAGTTTCTAGGTTCGATCATTCTCTTTATAAAATTTAAAACTGGACAATTAAGATGATCAATCGGATAAAATGGAAAATAATTTTATGGCAAGATGTAAAATGAATTTCAGTACTAATATATATAAATAATGATGTTGACAAAAATAAATATAAATATCGATAATGAATAGTCAAAATTTGAAAGTAAATGCAACAAAGTATAAATCCATAAATAAAAACAAAGTATAAATCCATAAATAAATAAATAATGAAATGGCAATAATAAGTGTAAAAATTTAAAATAAAGAAAACTGAAATAAAAAATTAATAAGGGTAAAAATAAAAATAAAAATAAGATAAAAATAAAAATGAATAACAGTAACAAAAAAACAAGAATAGAAATATTAAATAATAATAGTATTAATGGTAATAAAAAAAATAAAAATAAAATAATAATAATAATAAGATAAATAATAATAGTGATAATAGAAAATGAAAATAATACTAGTGGTTATATTAATAATAATGAAGGCGTGAATAATAAATAATCAATGAAATAAAATAAAAATTAAATAATAATAGCTAAGTGAATACGAGGATTAAAATAAAAGTGAACAATATATAAGTAGATAAGTGAATGAAAATACAAATGAATAAAATAAAAGGACAAATAAGTGAGTAAGTAAATGAATAATCAATAAATAAAGGAATTAAAATAATAGGGGTTAATTGCAACTTAAACAAAATTAAAAGGATAAATTAAATAAAATAAAAAATACAAGGTCTAAAATGTGATGTGTGTAAACAAGCGAGGACTAATTAAGAAAATAACCCATCTTCTGGACATGCGTCCCTTCTCCAGGATATCAGCGAGCCAGGAACTAAATTGAAGAGCGCGAAAAATTTAGTGGCCAAATCTATAAAGATTAAAAGAAATGAATTTGGGCCCATTGTAAACCATCCGAAAAGCGGAAGGACCAAAAGGGTAAATAACCCTTTTGGCCAAAACGCGCGGATCCTTCGGGCGGGTCGAACTAGTTTGCGGATCAGGAGACCACACGCGTCATTTTAGGGCTTTAGATGGTTGCCCTAAACGACGTAGGGGGTGTATAAATATAAAAAAAACCCTCAAAATTTCATTTCAGCTACTTGTTTTAAAAGAAAAACTTCAAAAAACCTCAAAACTCTCTCCCTTGGCCCGATCTCTGGTCAGAGTCCGGTCAATATTTCAGCGTCGGACCACTGCCGGCGACCGTTGTACGCGGTGGCCGGAAAGCCCAAAATGGCCCTTTGGTAAGCCCCTCGTATGTGGGATAGAGATCCGAAGTCGGAAACTCCGAAAACCCACCCTAATTCGGTGGAGAAGCGAAAAACGTTTCGTTTCTCCTTCCAGTCCGAGGCAACTTTCGACGGCGAAGACCGTCCCCTTTAGGTCTGTTTTCTTTTTCTTCTTTTTTATACCTTGTAAAATAAAAAAAGAAATACACAATATAAAGATTTCCTTTAGCCTTTTTTTTATCTATTTTTATTTAAAAAATCCCCTTTACATTGGTGTTTCTTCGTGGCTTTATAGCCAAGATTGAAGAAAGAAAAGAATACAATATTTGTTTGCTGCTATTGTTGTCCTTTTCGCGTGGTTGCAGGTGCTAGGAACGTGGTGGAGCAGGTGGAGGAACCAGGCCTTGGGCGTGGTGCGCGCTGAGGCGCACATGGGGGCTGCGGTGCTTAGGGTTTCAAAAACCCTAGGCTTTTCTGAAAAAAAAATTTAGTTTTAGGGCCTATTGGGCCGTTTGTAATTGGGCTATAATTCGGGCTTTTTTTGGACTATTTTTTTTATGTTTTATTATTTCTGATTCAGGCCTGGGAAAATTGGGCCGTTTACAATTGATATTTGGTTTTCAGTGAAATTCAATTTAGGAATTATGTGAAAGAAAAAAAAAGACTTGATTTATTTGGTGGGCAAAGATTATATTTCTGCAATGAAGAATCCGAGAAGAGAGAAAAATAAAAGGGAGGAAGAAAAGGAAAATAAAGAAATAAAGAGAAAAAAATTAAATTGTTAAAAAAAAATAAAAGTACAAGGATTAATTTTAATAAATGTAAAACATTAAAAAACTACGTTAAAAGAAATGATCGAGAAGAAGAAGAGAATGGAAAATAAAGAAAAAAGAAGAAGGAAAGTTCAAAGAACATAAAAGAAAAAAATTAAATTGCTCAAAATGAAAAAATATAGGGATCAATTGTATAATTTAACCTAAAATTTTTATTTGAAATGATAATTTAACGTGTCACTTCAGCTTAACGTTACACCATTAATGACCATTAACGGCAATTAACGCTCACTAAAACACAATGTTTCAAATATAAATGATTAAAATGTAACTAAGGATAAATAAAAATAACTATTTTAATAATTTACCATATTTTCTATCTTTTAATACTTGAAAATTTGAAATCACAATTTAGGTTCAAACTACAAAGTTGATAGGCAGGCCTTTTAAACATAGGCAGGCAAAGCATGCGGATATCAATATAGCTTAATAATACCTTCAACCTTTGCAATTTGCTTTTTGCCTGCAAAAACCATGGTGGAATGAATGCTTGAATAAATGTGTTAAACCAAACATTCGGCAATGACTAATTTATTCGAGCATTGCAAAAAGAAAAAGAGTTAAAACAATATTAATAAAAACAGTCGTCAATTGGTTAGCTAAATAGAAAAATATGGAGAAACTTATTAATCAATGAGTTTAGTGGTAAGAATTCCAGCAGTCACGAATTTTTCCCTGAAGCCATATTACAATGGGTTTAGGGGTTTTGATCCACTGGGGAAGGCTGGTCAATCTTGCAATATTTTTATTGGGTGCAAGTACAGATTCGAAGAGAAAGCTTTTTCTTAGTGTTTTGGATTATGCCCATTGTTCACTGCATCATTATTTCACCCACCTCATTTTCCACTACCATCATCAGCAATGAGATCCTTCAATCTTCCAAAAGCTGTTAAAATGATTTCTTTATATTTGTGTACTTCATTCTAATATGTTAATTTAGGGTTTAGCCTATGTGACCCTTTAATCACTCCCCGGCCATTCTACTTTATGTTACATACGACCTATTTAAACTAAACTTTGAAAATTTTCTTATTCTTTGTGAATGGAAAGTGCCTTTAGTCTTTCTATATACATTTAGTATAAAATAAATCTCGTGACTTTCTTTTATTTCATTCGTCAAATCAGCGTATCTTTACTAGGATGCATCTACCTTTTATTTTTAACTACTTTATTCTATAAACTATTGATAATGCTTGTCAGCTGTAACATTCACTTTATAATTCACATTACATCTAAGCTTGAAACCTTAAATATCTTTTCTTGCAAAATAAACAAAATGTTGATAACGATGGGAAAATATTAAAATATTGTATTAATTTCAAAGATATTAAATCAACATACAATAAATCAAGGTTAAAAACAGTTAAACATGATGCCTAGTTATGAACCACGGGTTAAATTAGTAAAATGCAAGCTATGTTTTCAATGTAGTGAAATAATGTCTCGAGACTTGATTCTTATGTCTCGAGATAATATACTATATCTCGAGATTTTGTATCTTATGTCTCGAGATATGTATCTAGAATGCATAAATTACATGAAAATGTTCTTAAGGTCTCAAGACATGTTCTTGTTACCTCGAGACACATGCTTAGAAATGTCGAAAATAATCATTACAAGTCATGCAGTGGAGTCTCTAAATGTCCCTAAGCAAAGGCAAAATTGTTGAGATCTAATGCTCTTAGTGTAAAGACATCGTCAAATGTACTTGTAATTTTTTGAACAACATTGTTTAATAAAATTCCTTTACCTTCATTAATATCTTTTGTAAAATGTCCTTAACAACATGCAAGCAAATATTAACTCATTGATTATCTAACATTTAACTAATATTAGGTTGCATTCTGTAGTTGGAACATAATGTGAGAAGACAACTTATATTAGTAGATAATCTAAATGATCCATAGTCTAATCGAAATTGAGCAAGTTGATTAAAAGACTATTATGCCGTCTATTAAGTCCAATTAGAGGAATACCTTATCTCGGTATCAAAAAATTTAACTCCCAGAAGATAGAGACATAGATGCCATTGTTTGGATTGACAACACATCGAACATGACCTAAGTAGAATGAATTTTAGATCTGTTTATGGATTTTTCACTTGTGATGTTTATGGTGTGGCTTACCTCAATCCTAAGTAAGTGACGGACTATATGTGCGTGGCTTGTATACTTTAATGTATTAAAAGTTTGAGTTCAATTGGTAATAGAGTTGAAAGCTAGTAAGTTGAGTATATGGCTTCTATATGACATAACTTCACTTAAAATAGTAGAATTCATAACCCAATAAAGGGTAAATGATATCCTCTCATCAACATTACATGATAGATGGAAAACTAACGAGGCTACAAGTCATTAGTTGCTATAGCTGGTATGTGTGCAGGTTGTCTTATGATCTCTGTTCTGAATTCTCTTCCATGTTTATTGTCCCAGTGGACTTTCACTTCTTCTCTCTCCATACTGTCATAGCTGAGCTACTGCTTTCGCAAGTACCTATGTTTAATGTCCTGACGAACTCTATTAGTTGCTATAGCCGAACTATAGTCTTACCTCCTGACCATCTTCAGACGTACTAATGTCTAGAGTTTAAATCCTGCAACAAATATAATCGTTAGGCGGTTTTCGCAAGTATACGAGTCATATTGTAATACAGATTTATACAACAAAAGTGACAAAAAATCATATTCTATTAACAGGTTGTAATTCTAACTTCTACATTAACAGGTCTAATTAGTAATTTAATTAAACTATATTACGATGAATCCTAAGGTGATAAAAAGTCATATTTTATAAAATAATTAAAATGCATAAAAACAAATAAGGGAAAACAATTTGCAAATTTCATCAATTCTAATGACAGAAGACTAACTCGCTCCGGTAGTCATAACTAAATCCTATTTCGAGTTCTATCCAATCAACTAGTCATTAACCTAACAGGATCTCTCGATTTTCAACTAACCTAATGAGTCGACAAGAACTACTTATCTCTCGACCTCACAGTCAAGACTAGATTGGGGTAAGGTGTTCACGGATAGACAATACCAATTTTGGGTTCATTCCCACCTATATGACTTCTTAGGGTCGTCAAGCCTAGGGTTCTAAGTTCTTCCTGTCTCAACCAGCTGATCTGCTAAGAAACTGTGACAGTTCGGTTTCGACCCTAATCGAACAGTGGTTTCGGGACCACAAATTTGAGTTAGAAAAATATTTAAATATTATTATCTGTGTTTATGCTATGTGAATTTATATCTGTGAAATTTTCGTAATTTAATTTTATCGTTTGAGTGTCCAATTTAAGAAAAAGGACTTAATCGCGTAAATGGTAAAAGTTACTAACTAATTGTTAAAGTGCTAAATTGATTTGTTCTTTTAATGGGGAGTGTTCATGTTGCAATTATATCGTGAAGCAAAGTGATGGATGGTATTAGGCTTATGATATAATCTTTTCTTATTAAATATTAAAGGTTAGTATTGTAATTTAGCAAATTAATGTAATATAATAAAACATAAAATAGAAAAACAACATGCAATCATCTTATTATTTGGCCAAATATACAAAGATAAAAGAAAAAGAAAGAACAACTAGGTTCGACCTTGTATTTTCTTCAATTAAGGTATGTTTTGTTTCGATTTTTGATAATTTTTACGTTTTTGTGATCGTTGCTTCGAGTACTACAAAGCCCATGTCCTAATTTTTGAATTTGATGATGATTTTGTGTTTTGCCATTGATGGTAGTTTGTGATTTTGTTCTTTGATGATAAAATATTAAAGATATGTGATAGATTAAAATGTTTTGTATTGGAAATTTTTATGATTTTGAGTAATTAGGGCTAAATTGTAAAAATAATAAATTAAGGGACTAAAATGTGAAATAAATGAAATATATGGCCTTCTATGATCATGGGGTAGATTCGGCCTAGGCATGGGACTATGAAATTTTGCATATTTTGTGTTTTATGCAATAGGGACTAAATTATGAAAAGAGCAAAATGTCAGGGGAAAATGGTAATTTGCCCATTTATGTGTTTTTAGACTAAATTGAATAAAATGATGTTTAAATAAGTTTAATTTGAATATGTTTAGATCAAGAACCAAAGAAAACGAATTTAAATCGGGGGAAAACAAAAATAATCGAATAGTCGTTTATTTTCGTTCGTCGATATCCGAGGTAAGTTTATAAGCATTTAAATGTTGTTAATTTTGAATATATATAAATTTTATATGATGAATTTAATTCTTGATAAATATATATGTGATGTCCAAATATCACTGAGCTTGGAAGCTATATTTACGAGTTTGATTCGATCGAGTTACGATGTCCAAAAGTCCCATACGAACCTTAGGAATAGTTAGGATACATATGTCATGACATAGGATTCCGTTATGTGTTATCGTGTAAGACCACGTCTGGGACGTTGGCATCGACTTGTGATTTATGTGTAAGACCTTGTTTGGGACAGTGCCATCGTTATGTGATTACATGTAAGACCACGTTTGGGACGTTGGCATTGTACGATATGTTCGACTATCCGAGTATCCTTTTTAATTCCAAATGGTTCAACGAGAAATGATAAGTTAAGATCGGGTATAAAATCGAGTTAGAAGGGCTCAGGTATGTACTTATGCTAAGTTATGAAAATAAGGTAAGTTGGATATTTGAATTCATGGTTTAAAGTTATATGTAATATGAATTATGTGATGGTATATTTGAACATATATGTATTCGGCCTATTGATGTATATGGATTGTAGAAAGTAATGGTTAGTTATACCAATGTTTGAATGAGTATTCGGTCAAAGTAGAATTTATGCAAAATTTATATGTTTTGATATATGAGATTAAATTGGAAATGTACATGAGTTAATAATGATTTAATCCGGATTGACTAGATAAATTTTTGTATATGATTAAATGTTTTAAATGCTTATGACTTACTAAGCTGTGAAAGCTTATTGTGTGTATGTTTGCTCTTTGTTTTATAGATTTGGGAAGTTGGTTACGAGCTCGGGGATCGTCAGAGAAGTTTATCACACTATCGACTATTTTCGGTATTTTATTAAGTTTGATTTCGAACTTATGGCATGTATAGACTAGATAATATATTTGATTTTGGGGTATGTAAATATAAGCCATGCGAAAATGGCTTGAAACAATGTTTATGTTTGTGTGTATGTTTTTGGTCATGGTATAAATTTGTTTTGGTAAGTATGTTTTATGAAGTCATGATAGGTACATTAATTATATGGTTTGATTGATTATGGCATGAATGACTTGTATGTTAACTAATGTTGATTTATGCTTGTGATGGATAGTCTTATAATTGGTTTAGAAATGAGATAAAGGATGAATGTATGTTTGGGTAATGATTTATAATATAATGGTGAAGTAAGAAATGGATATGCTATTTAATTAGTTTGATAAATTGTTTTGGTGTGTTTTAAATGCTATGTGCGGCAATTATACTTGAATAGGTAGTTATTTAAGTTTGGATTAGGAAGATAAATAATGAATATAGTTTAAGTGGTTTGTATGGAAGTTATTATGGTTGACCGAATAGTTATATGTGATTTATTGAGTGGTTATGTATATGTATATTTTGGGCATATTAATTAGAATGTGAATTGGTTGAATTTTTGGTTATTAATTGTACTCAAAATGATTCAGTTGATCTGGTTATATGTGCATATACTTGTGATAAGTTGGTTTGAAATGATGCTTGTTTATGTCTAATATTTACCTATTTATATGCTTAGTATGCCGTATGGATAATTTAAAGTGAATAATGTATTAGCCAAATAGATGGAGTGATGAATGGTTTGACACATGAAATTTTGGATCGGTTATTGAGCATGCGAGTTGGGTGTAATATGATTTGCCTATTTATGACCGAATATGATTAATAATATTATTGTAAAGTGTATATGAATAGGTAATGAACAAGATGTTATTCGACTAATTGGTAATGTTTGCTAATGTTTCATGCATGAATATTTAATATGCTAAATGGTATGTCTTGTTTTGACTTAACAAGTGAATGTGCATAAGTACATGGATTGGTATGTTTGGTAATTAACTAATGAAATAGATGCTTATAAATGGATGGATTGATGTATGCGGTGTATATGAAATGAAACAGATTTTGATGATTATTTAGGAATTTGAATGCCATGAACTTTGGTCATAAGGTTCGGCTATTGAAATTATAAAGTATATGTATTATGATATGACTAAATTAGTTGGGTCGAATAAGCGATTAAATTAATAATATTGATATGTTTAAATTTTAAAGCAAGAATTGCTTATGTATTATAAGTAGTAAAGCATGTTTGGTTTTTAGTCAATTAAGTGATACATATGTGCGAATGTGACTTATATGATTGGGCTGCTAAATACTATTTGAGTTTTTTTAAAAAATATATATATATGAAGTTTTTGTGAATGAGTTAATTTAATTTTGTGCATAATTTTAGATTGAAAGACTGTTCTGAGTTGTGGTTTAGTCGGTAATGCCTCGTAACCCTAATCCGGCGACGGATACAAGTTAGGGGTGTTTCAAAAACCCTACATAGAAGTTAATCACTCCCACATCCACTCATTAATCTCTTGTTAACGAATTAGTTCCCTATGGATCTAATATATATCAAAAAATTAATTAAAACGATAAACATAAAGAATAGATCAAAAAAAGAGTTTAAGAAGAATCCTGATATATTGATAATAACATGAACGATAATCCACGAAGAACTGATTGTTTTACAAATCGAGTTTCGTAAAGAACGAAATAAAAACTAATATAAAATTACAATATGAAAAGAAACCTAAGTACAAAATAAACTAAAGAGAACTGAAAATAAAACTAACTGAAAGCCATAAACTGAAACTTGAAAAAAAACTGTCTACCAAGTGTTTAAAGCTGTCAATATATAGGCCTAGGGTTGGCCGTCGTCCATTCACCTAATTCGAATAACGTTTTTGCATTAAAGCTTTTTGTGCAAACCAAAATTCCCTTGGTTCATTAATTCACCTCGTCACGCCAGTGTCACGACATCCTCTGGCTTCTGTCACAACACTAATGGCAGTTTGCGAGCAAATGCTTGATTACAGGGCTGTGTCACGACATCCTCTGGGATGTTGTGACATTGAAGGCAATTTGCTCCTTTTGAGTGCTTTGTTTACTATGTTGTAACATTGCGGCCAATCTCGTGTTCCTATGCCTTCGAATGATGTCCTATACACTCACCGAATATGTTAGCCTACCTTTAGGCCTACTTTGGCCCTTAAGGTCATAGAAATGACTCAAATTACATTTTTTATTATCTATGAACTAAAAATGAAAACTAAGTAAAAACATAGCTAAATTGCTTTTATGTGAGCTCCTTAAGTACCAAAAATGGTTTAATCTGCTAAAATGAATTGCGACAAATCATGTTCTTAATCCTCTTGTTTACTATCTCAGTGGACTACACCTTGTTTAATGTGCCATCGGACTATCCCATGTTTAATGTCTTGTCGGACTATCTTTGATGTCATACCGTCTTTTAGCTATAGTCTTACTCATTCTGCCATCAAATCATTACTTGTTGCTATAACATCTGTAATAACCCATTTTGCTCGGGCTTGGAAATAAACCAAAATAATAAAAATAAAACCAATGTTTTAAACAGTCCATTTAAATAAGCCCGAAACCCATTTACACCCCAAACCAAATACCACCAGAAACCCAGACTAAACCCATGGCCCGTTACACCCTGACCTAACATTCAGACCCATACTTAAACAGATCCTAACCCAAAATATATGCAGCCCAAAAGAGCCCAAAATTTCAGCAGATTCAGAGACCTAGAAACCCTAGGCGCCGCAACCTCGCCCTTTGCGCCGCAATCAGCTCCTCGTGCCCGAGCCACCGATCACTCCGTGCTTCTCGTCATCAACCTGCAAAAAAAGAAAGAAAACATTAGCAAAATGGAAAGAACAATGTATTTCCTTTTTTATTTTTATTTTCAACGCTATAAAAGCCCGATCTATTCTGTAATGAAGAGAATACACATAAAAAATACACAAGCAGACATATACTCAGATACACAGAGATTTTAAAAAAATCAGTAAGGTTTTTTTTTTTATTTTTTCTTTTCATTTTCGAGTACTTTTCTTTCTTATTATTAATTTTTTCTTCTCTTTGAAACTACATATATAATATATATAATATACAAAAAAAAATAACTTTGTTTTGAGCAGGCGGTGGTCAAGCGATCGGGCTACTTCGAGGTCAAAAAATCGCCAGGAAGAGAGAGGGGGAGAGAAATTCTCTGTTTTGTTTTTGAAATGAAGGAGAATGAAATTTTTTAAATAATTTTCAACTTATATACCCCTAAACGGCGTCGTTTTGGGGTTGGCTACAATAGCCCAAAACGACGTCGTTTCATCTAGGATCCGCGCGTAGTCGACCCGACCCGAAGGATCCGCATGTTTTATTTTAAAATGAACTATTTTCGCATCAAGCCCTTCCGCATTTTTTTATTTTTTAAATTCAGTGTTTTATTTTTTTAAATTCGCCCCAGTCTTTTCTTTTCTGATTCATTTTGGTCCTCATTGACACGGTGCGTTTTGGACAGGGGAATAATTTCACAATTAGTCCCTGTCCTTTTGGGGCATGTTCAACAAGGTCCCTTTCCTTTTATTTATCTTCAGATTCGCCCCAAAATTTTATTTTTTAGTTCAATTTCGTCCTTTTTTTGTTTATTATTATTTTCATTACTAATTTTATTTTTAATTATTATTATTATTATTATTGTTTTTACTATTATTTTAATTTTATCATTACTTTTATTTATTTATTTTATATGATTAACTTTATTATTATTATCATATTCATTTGTATTTCTATTATCTCCATTATTTTCTTATATTATTACTATAGCTATATTTATTATTATTATTATTATTATTATTATTATTATTATTATTATTTTAAGTATTACCATTATTATTTCTATTTTCATTATTTCTATTATTCTTCTATTTTTGCTAATTATTTGTATATTAACATATATTATTATTTTTATAATTAATTTATTCTTATTGTACTACTACTATTATTTTTGTATTATTATTATTATTACTATTAATTTTAATATCCTTACATTATTTTATTATTATTGATACTATTTTTATTTTTGCTATTATTTTTATCATTATTTTCATCATTATTTTTATTTTATAATTGCTAATATTATTTTATTATTATTTATTTATTAACATATTTCTATTATAGTTTATTATTTTTATTATTATTTTATTATTACTATTATTATTATTTTATTATCTTTAAATTATTGTATATAGTATTTATCTATTTGTTAATTTGATATTAGCTTTATTTTTGTTATTCTTTTCTTTTCTTTTCTTTTATTTATTTGTTTGTTTATTTATTATTATTATTTTTACTTAATATTTTTTAATTTGTTTCACTTTTCTTTTATTATTTTTGCCTTCACTATTATTATTCATATTATCACCTACACTTTTATTCCATTGAGCATATTGGCATTATGATTTATTTTTTTATTTTATTACAATCATATTATATTTTCTTTGATGCATCAAAAATTTGATTTTGAAATAAGCAAACACTCCACGTTCTAAGGTTCGAAAGAAATCGTACGTTAACTTACTGGGTTTCGATTTATTTCACCGAATCTAAGGAATTAATCATTTTCCTTTGAAAATTAAATAAAAACTTATTTCCCAGAATTCAAAATTGTCGTGTCCTAACTCACTGGATATGACGTTTTTTTATCTCGAGATAAGGATTTCAGAAAACAAGGCAATGTTTCGTGTTTGGAAGTTCGAGAAATTGTGCCCTAACGTGTTGGGTTTCGATTTTTCGTTCGTCCAAATAACTAAATATCCTTTTAATGAATTTCGTAAATCATGAGATGATTTTGGTTACGAGGGTTTAAAACATCACGTTCTAACGTGCTGGATGTGATGTTTGTATACTTTCGGAACAAAGGAATCTCCAATTCCAACTCAAATTGTTCAAATTTTTAAAGAAATCATGTTTTTCAAATCTTTTCAAATTTTTGATATTAGGGCAATGGCTAATCAATCGGTACCAATTTTGGGCGTTACGAGGGTGCTAATCCTTCCTCGTACGTAACCGACTCCCGAACCCGTTTTCTTGAGTTTCGTAGGCCAAAATCAATGTTTTGAACTAAAATATTTTATAACGTGATCCGATCACACTTAAGCAAAAAAAGATTGGTGGCGACTCCATTTTCATTTTTTTTAAAGTCAATTCCCGTTTTTCAAAACTTTTTAAAAATGGTTTTGACAACATCTTTCATCTATAGTCTTACTCATTCTATCGTCAAATCATTACTTGATGTCATAACATCTTTTAGCTATGGTCTTACATAATATAACCTTGTGTTTATCGTCTCGATGGAGCATCTGGGTTGCCATAGTCCAACTATGGTCTTACACCTTATATTACCTATGTTTAATGTCCCGTGGGCTATTAGGATGTCATAGTGTCTTTCAGCTGTGGTCTTAGTCCGATTTAACATAATGTTATGGTGCCTTTTAGCCATGGTCTTACTCATTTATATCATGACGCTATAGCATCTTTCAGCTATGGTCTTACAAAATTTAGGCATATAGCCTCCGATCGGTCCTATAGACTAGCCATGATATCTACTCTCCCCCAATTCGTTCCATCCATTCCTCCATTTCTACCATCCTATACTTTGAGATTCGAACACCGCAATGTACCATTCGCAAGGCCCAAAGCTTCACACATCACAATTTGCACTCAATAAGACCGTATGGCGGTATGTAGCAAATCCATCCCCTTTTTCCCATTCCTATCTTCACTTAGCCCTTAAATAGTTACCACTTTCATGATTTCCTTTTATCATGCATTTAAGCTAAAATGACGGATACCCATAATTTCATGAAAGCATGCATCATACTATTGCAGTTTTAGGGTTAAGTATAGAAACTCACTTGTTGCCTCATCGCCTTGTTCGCTTAGCTTTCCTAAATTCTAGAGCTTCCGTTCTCTTGGCAGCTAAGCAAAACAACCAAATCTTAGGTTAAACCTAATGCTTTCACCTTTAACCTCAACTTTCCAAAAACATGTAGAACCCTTAAAAATGGTTTTTGGAAACTCTTAACTTTGTTATCCAAGTCTTACTTATATCGAAGAGCTCAGAACCTTACTAGTTTACTGGTTTTTCTACTTTTTCCAACTTAAACCTCCCCATCATCGCTCCATGGAGAGCTTTCTCGTATCCTTCCCCTCTAAGAGTTACTAAGGAAGAAGTTGAAAAAAAAAACTAAAGAAGAAGTCTCCCGGAAGTCATTTCTCAGCTATTTATAACTTTCCCCACACAATTTTCAACCATGTAGAATCCACCCATTCATAATCATTTTGTCCCCCACTGAGGAACCGGTTGGTTCTAATCTAAACTAATCGAACCAAATTTGGTTTTCAACCATGTCCCATTTCGTTCCTAATTTTTCTGATTTTTTAGTAGAGACTGCCAATTTGTAGTCTCTCTCAATTTAACCTCTAAATGTTCTAAATTTTTGAGTTTAAGGAAATCTAGGTGTGGCATGGGGAGTCAAAGCATACGATTTTGGTAGCTCTGATCTTATCGACTGTAAATACTTGGGTAGTTTTGATTATTTGGGTTGTAACGACACCAAGACTCCTTTAAATAGGCAGAGAAGGGGAGCTGATGGGGTATATGTTATGAAAATAAACAAGTATCTCTTTTCTTTCTTTTCTTCTCTATTTCTTCTCTTGCCTGCTTCTATCTCCTGCTTTTTTTATTCATTGTTTTCTTTTTGTACTATTTGTGTGTTGAACTACTCAAGAAAATTCGAATTGGACCTTCTCCCATCAATGGAGAATAAGTTAGAAGCTTTACATATTGAAAGGTCTGATTGGTGTTTCGATAATGATTCCTTACGAAGACACGCGGTTGATTATTTCTTTACTTTATATACAGTGGATGATTAATTGGTGGGGAATCTCTCTGTGCAAGGATGTTTTCCAAAGCTAGAGGCCCATGTGTTCAGTGAATTGCTAGCCGAAGTTAGTATGAAGGAGGTTTGCCACTTTGTTTTCAGTATGAGCCCCCTTAAGGCACCTGGGTGGATGGTTTCCATGCTAAATTTACCAAGCTAATTGGGAGTTAGTGGGGGACAATGTTTTTAAACTAGTCAAGCACATATTCTCGGGAGGGTGCTTGGATCCTAGAATTAACATGACTCCTCTAGTTCTCATCCCCAAGATTACTAGTGCAAAGACTATCACTCAGTTTAGACCCATTAGTCTATGCAATATCTTGTGTAAAATTATTACTAAAACTATTGTCATTCGAATTCAGTAAGTTTTGTGTTGGTTAAACAAAATCAATCTAGTTTCATCGCTTTGCGAAATATTTCGAATAACATAATAATTGTCCAGGAAGCAATTCACAACATGAAGAACACAAAAGGTAGAAAATGGTGGACGGTTGTCAAGGTGTACCTTGAAAAGGCATATGATCAGATTCATTGGGATTTCCTCATGATACTTTGAAAGATGTTGGTTTGCCTGGAATACTTGTGAGTACTATCATGAAGTGTGTCTCCTTATCTTTGATGCAACTATTTTGGAACGGCTCTCTCTCGGAAGGTTTCATCCCATCAAGAGGAGTGAGGCAAGGAGATCATTTTGCTCCCTATCTATTTGTTCTTGGAATGGAAAGACTGGGACATCTAATGGAGGCAACAATTGAAGAAGGGTTTTAGGAACCAATTATGCTCTCACATCGAAGTCTGGGTATCTTTTGTTATTTGGCAGAGCGATTGAGAAAGGTGTGGAATGCCTTAAGCAGGTTTTAGACAAGTTCTATTTTTTCTCTGGCCACAAAGTTAACAGACAGAAAACCCAACTATTTTTCTCTAAAAATGTGACAGAAGAGGTAGCTGCATACCTTTATGTCAATTTGGGTTTCTCTAGACTCAATGACTTGGGAAATATCTTGGTATGCCTTTCTTTCATCACAAGGTTGGTATTAACACCTTCCAAATTATTTTGGATAAGGTGTGGAACCGTCTAAAAGGATGGTAGGTTCGTAAGTTATCATTTGCTAGAAGGCTCACCTTAGTGAAGTCTATTGCTCGAATTCTAATTACGATATGCAAGGAAATCGAGAAGATTGCTTGGGGCTTTCTATGAGGTTCTTCTAATAATGAAGGTAAAAAAATGTCTCTAATAAGTTGGGAAGATTACTGTAAACCAATAATTAAGGGAAGTTTAAGAATTCGACGGTTACAAGACTAGAATAAGTTATTTCTTTAAAAACTGGGCTTCATTCTGGTGACTACTACGTATGCGCTGTGGGTAAGGGTACTTATGAATAAATACAATATCCATGGGATTATTTTAGATAATTTACACCATAACAATTGTTCTTATGTATGACGATCCATTGATAATATTTGGAGTAAGGTGAAGCAGGGTCTTATTTGGACCATTCAGGATGAAAGTATGATCAATTTCTGGAATGATGTCTGGTTACGTGATTCGGGTCCATTAAAACTCCAGTATAATGAAAGTGGTCCTCTCGATGAAACCATTTGTGTTTGCGGCTTAGTGGACATGGAAGGAGAATGGAATTCCAATTGGCTTCTAATAGTTCTCCCTAGTAATGTGGTGGATCGAATAAAAGCTTGCAATCCTCCATCAAGTGGTTCGGGGGCAAATCATATTTCTTGGAAATGGATGGTTACTAGAAAATTCTCCATCGAAGAGACTTATAAGCATCTTTGTTGTACCACTAGTCCGAATTAGTTTGGGAATAATAAAGTTATTTGGAAGATGAAGACTCCCCAAAGAGAATGAACCTTTTTGTGGTTACTTGTTCGGAATAAATTGTTGACAAATGAGAAGCATACACGAAGAGGTATGACTTTTTTCCTTTTTTGTGAACAATGTGGAAAGATAGTAGAATCATCAATTCATGCTGTGAGAGATTGTGATTTCACTCAGTCTGTGTGGAAGTCTTTAATACTTATGACCAGTTGGAATGGTTTCTTTAATTTACATGTTGGGTGTTGGGTACATTGGAATATCATGAATGAAGGGAACCTAAGTATTGACAGGGGCGAATGGCCAACTTTTGTTTTCAATTATGACTTGGTTTCTTTGGAAAAGTTATAATGGATTCATTTTCAATAATGCTAGTAGAATTAGCCATGAACTCATTGCCTCGACTCTTGCTTGGGCAAAGTCTTTTGGTTTTAGTGGAAAAATGGAATAGTTGGCCTATTTTTCTAAAACAGAACAAGGGTGGCAGTGTATTGATTTAGGCTAGATCAAGATTAATGTTGATGGATCGGTATCAATGAGAAATACCAAAGCAGCTATAAGAGGAGCCGTGACAGATTCAAATGGGAGTTGGTTAACGGGTTTTGATATGGTAATAGGGGTGTTCGATGTTTTTCAGATTGAGGCATGAGCGGTTGTGGAAGCTTGAAGCTTGGTCAAAGGGTTTCACTCAGGTAGAGGTTAATTGTGATAATACAATGTTAATAGATACTATTTGAAATGGATTTGCATCAATTAGTAACATTGCAGAAGTCCGATTAATACATGAATGGTGCACTAAGGATTGGAAAGTGAAGTTTATACATGTTTTGAGAGAAAGTAACAAGGTAGCTGAGGCCAATGCAACAGTAGGGAAGTTAAATCAATTACTTCTTCTCACAGATCCACCATAGTATGTTACGAGGCTACTAGAGGAAGATGTTCATAATTCACTATATGAGGGGGCCTCCATCCCCATACATTCCTAGTTTTTTAGGCATGTATTTTCTATTTATCTTTAAAACCTTAATATATTTTAATTAGGTTAGAATGATATTACTCTACATATAATTAATGAATTTAAAAATAAACACACAAAATCACGTGTAACACATGTGACATTGATTATTAGTTACACATAAAAGATTATATAGATTTATAATAATTTGAATAAAAACACTTATATCGGTGTAAAACTAACATGGATTTATATATTTTTATAAATTATTCTACTATTGATATTCTAACAATTCAACCGTTAAATTTCATGTTTCATTAATGTAGATTAAGCATGTTAACTTTGAAGCAAAGCAATTTTACTATTTATTTTACATAAAAAAACTTTCATCTATAAAATATATATTAATATAGATAATATTTTAGATCGATATGATATAGACATTAAAATAAAAGTATAATTATATTGATAAATTCAATGCAAAAATTATGAAAAATTATAAATAATATTAATTTTACAATATAGAAAGAAAATAACAAAATACAAAAAGTGTCTAGTTAATAATCATTAATTTTAAGAATCCATATGTTCACACTAACTTCAAATAGAAAACTAAAGACTTGGTTGTCTTTAAAATAGCATGCTTCAATTACAAATTCTGCAATTCCATGAATTGGGTATTATCCTTTTATATAAGGGTATAGATGTATTATTAATTAGCATATCTTCTGAGAATAAATTATTTACTTGTTCATGGTACAATAACAATTAACTGTATTGAGCACGTATTTTGCATGAGATTTCATGCAAGTTGACAGGGGTCGAAGGATTCTCCCACTGAACAAGTTCCCTTATTCCTTCTTCAATCATTCGGGTTTCTGCTATCAAAACTTTGATGCAATACCCCATGGCACTCAAACTTAACACCATTTGGCTCTTAATCTCCTTCTCACATTCAATGCCATGGATCATATCCGCTGCTTCTTTCGAATGTTGAAGAAATGAACTCAAAACCTTGTTCAGCTCATCTTCGTCCTCTTCTGAATCGGAAACCCTGAAAAAATTCGGGCATGGGGGTTTTCCCATCTCGATATCATAAGAGATGCCATCCTTTTGAAGTCCCTTGTCAAGCATAGGGATCGATGTGATATTTCCGAGGCATTTTATTGAAGACCCAACTGACCCTTTGAAGAGTTTAAGGTCACCGTCTAGTTTATTTACAGTTTCCTTCCAAGAAGTTTCGAGTTTTTGTGACTCTTGTTGGAGGAACCTGATTGCATGAGTGCCAAAAGCAGGAGATCCGACATCTTTGACAAAGACCCAAAAAGCTTACCATAGCAAGCACTATGAAATGGCAAAAACCAAAAATTAGGTTCCACCTCAGCTTCTCCAATGAATTTCCCTAGCTGATTCACATGGAATTTCAACTTTTTGTGACTCTCTACATGATTGGCTTGGAGAGAAAGGTTGTCGATGCATTCATGCAATGTCCCCAAACATTTAGAGAGCTCGATTTTGGCCAAAGTTGAAGCTCTTTTGGGTTGGAAAAGAAGCTCTACCCCAATTGAACAGGACAATCCAATGAATGTTTCAATGATTCTTGCAATGGCGAACTCACTTGGTGGACCAAAGTTTTTCCTTCCCAATATCAGTAGGGCTCCAATGACAGCAGATATTCCACCTGCCTGACCATACATCTTACTTTGCCTTAGGAAACTTGTGAAGATGAACCAAGGAAGAAGAGACAAAAACCTGATTGGCAAGAACCTTTCGAAAAGAAAGCACCCTATAACTCCATACACTGTCCCCAGAACTGTCCCTTGCGTTTTAATATTTGCTACCGTAAATGTCGCCTCTCTTGCTGCAGCAAAGCTAATTGCAACGGGGAGTCCCGACCAGAATCCATTGGGCTTACTGTATTTCAGCCCAAATAGAACTGCACATCCTAAAGAAAGTGAGAACTTCAAGGCCGGCTTCACCCTTCGGCTATTAAGACCACAGCTGCTCCAAACCTCCTTGAAGGAGAACCCATTTTGTTTCGACTTCCCATTTTCCAGAACCGGTTTTTTGGTCCTTGGCTCCTGCAACGACTTACTATGGAGGAGTTTCATGCAGAATAAGAAGAAAAAAGTGGGTAAATCTTGGTGGGATTGTGGCATTGTTTGGAGAGATTGGAAGAACTTGGTAACATCTTCAACATTTGATTCCGGAACAGTACTGGAATCACCCGGGACCAAACACTTGGACTGTCTTATGGTACAGCTAATGTGATCTTCTAGCCTGAGCAAGCCGTCTTTGAGTTCTCCATCATCCACCATTAAACTCCCTGGAAATGAAGGAATACTCTCCAAAGCAATTTCCATTCCTCTTAAAGCCAGCTCCATTTCTTGCAGGTTCTCCCCCGAGTTCATGTAATAGGGTCTCAGAAACTTGAACGGGAGTTTCTCCCATTTCATGCTCCCCTATTATCCACAAGACCAACGAAAAAGAAAATAAATCAACTTGGTTTCAACTATTATCAACATATCGTAGCGTCAAAACTAGATCTTACTTGAAAGCGTTTAATGCTTTGAACAAGTTTATTTGCGGCGGCGTTTAATAGCTTTGCTTGAGAAATAAAACCAGATGCCGCTGCTTTATCTTGTGCGCAAACTGCCTTGACGAAAAGCTTCAGCCTCTCCGAGCTGTTCTCCGCCAGTTGTTTGCGGCTTTTCTTGGCCTATAAAAATATTATTTCTCTCTCAAAAATCAATGTTGCATTTTACTTTTTTGTAATTATAATAAAAAAGGTAAGTTTTAGTATGATAACAGGTGGAGTTCAAACATCACAATTTCAACACTCCATTATGATTTTAGGATTTTCTTTGGGTACGGTATTAATGTACTAAATCCCTACTAGATTTGTCTTCAATGCTCTGCATTCTTCCAAATTTTATATTAAAATGAGGGTTTACATACTTTATATTTTTTTTAATTTTACTATATTGAATAAATTTTTTCTTAAATTAAATCTGCCCCTTGTAATGTTAATTGAGATTCTTTGATGACATAATAATAAATCCTGATCAATTTTTTTTTTTTTGGTAACAAAATCCCGATAGATTTAAATTGATGTTTTAAGAATAAATCCTGATAATACTTTGTTCACTAACCTCGCAACAAGCCAATCTTGGGTAAGGAAACATTAAGGCTAAAACGCAAGCCAACACCCCGACCGCAGTGCTAGCCGCTACATGCACCGGATGCATGATTGGTTCCGTTTGGCCACCATTAATGAACCCAATAACATAGACTATAACAATTTGGCCCAACGCTATTCGCTTGGCTACCATGTGAGTTGCTTCCGGCAACACCACTATCATCCCCCCTAAAGCCACCGCAAGGGCCGTGGTTCCACTCGTTAGCTTGGTTGGTCGTATCAACCACAGGCTTAACATAGCTGGTCCAAGGCTCTGGATGGAGGCGTAAAGAGCCAGCCAGCAGCTGTGCAAAGTGTCACCCAACGTGGCGTCCGTGACCACTAGGATGACTGTCACGTAGGAAAATGCAGGGAATGCCACTTGACGTTGGACGGAAGCTGGACCGTACAAGGTGATGGTGCCTACTATGGTGCAGGCTAAGGCGATGCGGAAGGAGGAGGCTAGGCAGGTGAGCCATAACGCCCTGGCTCGGTTCGATTGGTGTTGTGCGGTTGGCATTGTGGATATAGAAAGGCAATTAAATTATGAAGAAACAAGACAAGGTTTAGCAATGTGTGTGTGTGTGTGTCTGTCCTTCTTTGTGGCTTGTTCTACCGAATGATGATTTGGTACGGTGGGGGAAGATTGAGAGAGGTGTTTGGGTTTTTAACGAAGGGAGAATACAACATGTGGAACTTTGAGCCACGTGGAACATCAGTTGGTCCACTTGTTTAATGCTTGGTTGAGTCATTTACACTGTTGAATGTCTAGATTATGTAATTAATAATGTTGACCCTGCTTTTGGCCGAAATTAAATCCAAGATAATCTTATTATAAATATACAATACTAAGAAAGCAGTAGATGCTTTTTTTTTTTATACAAAGAAAGCCATTGCAAATAATATCTTTGATTTAGTGAGAAAGAAATTTGTATAATATAATGGTTTCTGTTCAAATATTAATATTTTTATATGGTAAATTATTAAATTAAAATTACAAATATTAATAAGTGTTTGCAACACAATTCAAAGTTTAAACTTTTATAATAATATTATTAATATTCATTAAATTGTAAAACAAATATAAGTATACATTGTTCATAAAAAATAAAATTAAAACTAATATATTTTAGATTAATATTTTAGATTAATAAATATTTTCAAAATTATCGTATTATCATAAGTCAACAAAATACTAATTTTATTGAGTAATGGTTAAAATATTATTACTTCATAAATAAAATTTTGTTATTTTGAGTTGCTCCTTTATATAAAAAATTGGATACACATAATGAATTTTAACCAAAACTCTATGGTTTTAAACACATTTACTTTTTATTTCAACTAAAGTTTTATTTATTGTTATATCTAACTTTTATAAACATATTTATACATAATTCTATTTTTTACCACCCACACCATAATGTAAATCTTTTAATTGTTTCAATTTTTCCCTTAAATCTTTTTTATTCATATTCTTAATTATTTTTCAAAACATTTAATAAATATGTATGATAGAAATGCTTTTATTCGTCAAATTTTCTATTTACATCGATTGCTAATTAAGTTAAACTCTTGAATAACTGCTACTAATTTATTACTAACAATCAAAATTTACCCAACTTTTAGCATTGTGCATGTGATTTATATTGCTTAATATTCTCCCTACTGCTTAAATTTCATTACTTCTCACCTATCTACTATTTACATTTTGAACATTAGTTACTAGTGTAATGAAAAAACTTATTTATTGTACAAATTTAAACTTGAAATAACAGAGATAAGTAAAATTATTGTAAAAATAACATCTTTTCAAAATAAGTGAAAATTTTATTTCTCGTTGTTAAAAATAAGTCATGGAATCGCTAATGATCGAATTAGTTTATTGCTAATTCATATAGTATAACATGCATAAAAATGATATTTTAATAATTTAAGCAAATCATGAATTATTAAATTTAGAGAAAATTAATATAATTATACGTAGCATATATTAATAAATTAAATGTTTGATTGGATAAAATATTAACCAGTTGTGATAAGGTTATTAGGAAAGGGATGATTTTGAAGCTTAAGCAATTTGAAAACAAAGATGAAGGAGGACTATAATTAACTTGATGGTGTGTTAAAATAAATGATTTTCAAGGAAAACATTAGAGTTTTTTTTTTATTGGTTTGAATTAGAGGGTTGCACACTGATCTATACTTATATCTTTTGCCAAATAGGTTTGTCGAGGGAATCATGTGTTTAATGGCAGAATCAAAGGAATGTTAGCACTTAGCAGTCAGCAGCACGGCCTTATAAGAATAAAATTCCTTTTGCTTTTTTACTTAATTTAAGTTATCATGAAAATATATCCATTTTTCTTTTCTACCAACTTTTTCACACATTCACTATAATTCAGCTTTACCTAGCATTACCATTAATTATATATTTGTCTACACAAGATTTTCCTCCTCACAATATTATTAATAAAATTCTTGTAAGGTGATGTTTGATAGGTCGAAATTCTAAGAACCGATGAATTTGATTTATATTATAAAACTATTTGGTATATTAGTTAAAATTAATTACATGACAACTTTATGTTATTTGATAACAGTTAAAATTAGTTCTTAAACTTACATTTTTGTCAAATTACCTCAAAATGGATGAAAAAGTTGGTGTTTTCTTTTTTAAATTTGTTGATGCGACATACTCGTGGATTGCCACATGGATGACACATTAACATTTAATTAATATTTTAAATTAAAAATTATAATTTTTAAAAAAAATGAAAATCATTGAAATTATTAAAACAGTATAAAAATATTTTTTAAAATATTTTTAAATTTTAAAAAATTAATTAAATGCTGCCATGAGATACACGTGGATTGATATCAAAGCCACATGGATGACATGTCAACAGAGTTACCAAACGTTAAGTTTCCTATCCAATTTCGAGTGATTTGACAAAAATACAAATTTAAGGATTAAAATAGGTGAATAATTAAATTGACAGCTAAAAAATCATTATGCCTAAATAAAATATAATAATGTGAATATTTAATTTTAAACAAAATAAAGAGACCATTTTTTCAAATATTATATTTTAAAAAATAGAAGCAATTTAACATTTCTAAAGTTTTAAATAAAATTAAAAATATTAATATAATTATCACAGATTAAAATTTCTTCCATTAATTAAAAGAGTACACACCCTATTTTTAAAATTATCTTTGCTAATCAAATCCTACCTTTATCTTAGTAATATTTTCAAATCTTGAACAAAAATGTCAGAATTCATAATAAATATATTTTGCCCTTTTACACGTTCTGTTTCCCATTAATCACATTTTACCGCATGATATTTAAAATAAAATTAAAAAGAAAAGAAAAGAAAATGAAAGAACACAATAAAAAGTGATTGATGAGACACAAGAAAAACACTAAAAGGAAAATGATTTGTATTCTAACATTATTTATAATTTATACTTTTATATTTAATGCTATAAACCTATTATATGATGTTACCGATTAAAATTCTCGATTGAGTCTTAACTCGATTGATATTGGTATTGTTTCTAAAATAGAAGGACGTGGATTCGAGTATACTCAAACGCATTATCCTCCTATTTAAAAGTTAGGAAAAAGCTATTAGTTAGTTCTAGACATTATATAAAAAAAATAGATATGAAAATAACGTTTAATGAAATTAATATTAAAAAAAACAAACATACAAAATTAATATGCATCTAGATGGGGATCAAAATTTTGGATTATGGTTTTGTATATTTCCTTGAAAGCACGAGTAAATTGCGATTATATAACTGATTTTGATAACTAAATAAAACAATTTTGTTGATCCTTTGATTTGAGCAAATCTTAATTGGCTATATTATAAATTTTTATGTATATCCACATGGGATAAGGAGAATTAAACAAAAAAGGAAAATTAAGGCTTAACCTAAATTCCCAATATGCCGAACAACATTCGTAAGCGTGTGGGATAGTCAGCAATATGCATATCATGACTATTAACTTTAAAAGGAAAAGCTTTCTTCTCTCGGCAAACCCCCCTTCTTCACGTTTGATTCTTATATTTTATATTTTTCATGTCTAAGAAACAAATAAATACGAATAGAATGTGTCACGTTAACCATATCAAACATATAGATTGTATTTATTTCATTATTTAAAAAAAAATATTAATGAGGCCCAAACAGTTGGGATATCTTCATTAAATTCTATATATGGTCAATTAGCTAGATGGTAAACCTGATACGCTTACTATTATAGCTTGAGCCAAAGCTGACAAATCTAAATTCGAGGATGTAAAAAAGGAGATAAACTAGATATAGATTAGTTAATTATAAAATAATAAAGTTAAAGTGGGGTTTCTCTAGATTTCCACTGACCTTATTCGACTTGCTGAATTTTACAATTATGGTGTTCTTTGAAGAGAAGGAAGGGTCAAGTGGGTCATTGTTAGCTGAATCCTCTTATCAAATTGGCATTAGTGCTTTAAGTTAGTTAAAGCAAAGCAAAGCTGTTCTTTGTACACTACTATATAATTCCCTCACTAAATTTTCTTTCTTTTTATTATTATTATAATACTAAGAATGAAAACTAGAATAGATTTGGTTTTTAAATATTAAATTATAAAAGAATAGATCATACTTTTTTTCTTGGCAGCTCTGATTTTATTTGCCCTAATATGCTTACGTAGTTGAGCTCACGAGCTTTGGCTTTCATGGTTTTATATTGGAAGACACTCAATAGTAAACGCATGCCCCCCGGTGCACTGAGCCACTAACCCTTTTTTCTTCCCTCCTTTTGGTGTGGGCTGATGCCATTAAAGTTAAAAGGTTTTAATTTCATGGGGATCAGTAGCTGCCACCGTGTATGGTGGGATCCAATGTCAGACTGTTATATTCAATTCTTTCATCTCTTTTTATACCAGAAATATTAGTTCCCAAGAATAGTATAGTATACAGTATCGTATATGAAATGTTTTACTTAACGCACTGACGTTTTATTCATAATTTTATACTGTATTTTCTTATATTGCATTACACAAAATCTGCGTACTTTCCTGCAGGAGAAGACCAATGGAAAGTCAATGTTGTCTTAACTTTCATTGGGTGTGATGATGTGATTCTTCAAATGGCAATAGCTTGGTTCTAAGGTCTTGTTATATGAATTATTTTATTGTGTTTAAAGTACCATCTCTTGTGGACATAAAAACAATAGTTAATGTACCAAATGGTATCTGGGTTTGGCATGAAAATTCGATGCGGTACCAATATTTTTTTTTGTTACAATTAGGTACTTAATTTTGTTTCTGGTACCTAAGTTGAAGTTTTAAAATTTTATCGACAAGTGTTTTTGTTTGAACATTTTTTAAATAAGTTATGTACGACCCATTTTGCCGGCCAAACCCAACCAAAACCCAAACCCGAAGCCCATTTTACAAACCCAACCAAAACCCAAACCCGAAGCCCATTTTACAAACCCAATAACCTAACCCAAGACCCGATTGGCCCATCCCCTAATTAACCCTAATTAAAAGAATAAAACAGAAACCCTAGGTGCGCCGCACCTAGGGCCACTTGCCTCTGCCCCCTGTCCCATCCACCACCTCTGCCAAAGCTCCAGGCCACCAACGCCTCACCACCGCCCTCAAGTTGCACCTACAACATTAAAACGAAAGGACAGGACCAAACAGAGAAGAAGAGAACATGTATTTTCCTTTTTTTTTCTTTTCTTATTCTTTTGGCTATAAAAAGCCGGAGAAGGACATTGTCGAGGGTTCACTTTTTTTTTTGGGATCAATAGAATACAAGAGATTTTACACCAAAAAAATATAAAAAAATATATAAGATAAATCGCAAATCGAAGAATCAAAGCATCGAAAGATCGAAGTCAGAAGCAAGGTATTTCTTATTTTTTCTTCTTACGCTCGGATCTGGTTCTCCCGTATTTGTACATATGTAAAAATATAAAACATTAAAAAAGAGAAAGGAAATAAACACAAAAAAAAGGGGGAAAAACTTACCTTTTTTGAAATTTCTACCATATAAGGTGGTGGCCATTACACGGCTTACGCAGACGACGGACGGTCGATTACCAAAGCTCCAGCCTCCTGCAGAGAAAAAGAAAGAAACAAAACACAAAGTTTTCAGCAAGCAGCTGAAATGAAAAGGGAAGAAAATTTTTGGTTTTTATAAGGATTTCAAACGACGCCGCTTTAAGGCTGATTCAATGGCCCCAAATGACGTCGTTTGGCCTTAACTCACAATGACCGGACCCGCTCAGAGGATCCGCGTGTTTTGAAGGATGGGTTAATTGCATAATCGGCCCTTCCGCATTTTAGTTTTTAAATCAAACTTTTAATTATTGCAACATTGACCCAATAATTTTTCGCGGTTTATGATTCAGTCCCCCTTCAAACGCAAGCGTTTTAATTTATGGGAAAATTTCCCCTTTGGTCCCCTCTTTTTCACGCGCATTTCAAATATGCCACTTCCCTTCAGTTTTATTCCAAATTAACCCCAAAATCTCATTTTTTAATTCAATTTGATCCCCTCTCTTAATTAATTCACGATTTTGGCTTTTTGGCCATTATTTAATATATTTTTATTACTACTATATTATTCATTGCTTATTATTATTATTATTATTATTATTATTATTATTATTATTATTATTATTATCATTATTATTATTATACTATATTATACTATATTATGTTATATTATATTACATTGTATCATATTATATTATATTACATTATATATGATTTTATCATCCTAAAGCCAATTCTTACATATTAAATTGTTTTGTATGTTATCAAGTTTATATCATATAAATTTTGTCACTCATATACGTACATATATATTATAATATTATTATTGTTATTATACTATTACAATGTAATATATGTATTTATTTTCATCATATTCCTTATACCTCATATTACTATTGTCATTATAATATGCTTACCTCATTATATCTCTTATATAGTATATTATTATTATCATCATCATATTATCATTTTCACAATGTACATACTTTGTTATTACTACCATATCGTGTTATTATTATCACTTCATCATTTTTTTTCTACTACCGTTACTATATGAAATGCCTTCAATATATTATATATCCTTCGTATTTATACGTGTATATATATACGCATGTGTCCTTTTATTATTCTTTTCGCATATAACATCGTGTTTTCACATTTTCGCGCTAATTTTTCTCGACATCTCAATCTTCATAACAATCGATATCTCGTGTTAGCAATTCGAGAAAATCGAGCCCTAACTTACTGGGTTCTGATTTTTTTCGTTTAAGCTAAACAACGGAAGATCTCTTTTAAAATCACAAATTCCAGCTTTAAAATCGACGTTCCGTATTAGCAATTCGAGTGAATCGAGCCCTAACTTACTGGGTTCCGATTTCTTCTCGTTAAAGTTAAACAAACGGGATATCCCTTTTGAAATCGCAATTTAAATGTTAAACAAAATGCTTAATCTCGAATATTCAAAATGTTGCGCCCTAACTTACTGGACTCAACATCTCGATATTTCGGGATAAGTTTCTTTTTTTTCTAAAATTAAGGCGATATTCCTAATTTGGATTTTCGAGAGAACGAGCCCTAACTTATTGGGTTCTAGTTCCTCGTTCGACAAATGACGGGAGATCCTCTTCAAAATGAAAATCAAGTTTTAAAAGACGAGCTTAGTTTCGGGAGTCTACAGTATTGCGCCCTAACTTACTGGACAAGATGCTTTATTTCTTCGATAATAAGAGAGTCTTAACGTTCCTTTCAATTCCACCAAATTTTGAAAATAAAAGCATTGTATTTTTGAACCCTTTCAAAGTTTTCAATAAAAAGGACATCAATCAATCAAGTTTGGTACCAATTTTGGGCGTGTCGAGGGTGCTAATCCTTCCTCACATGTAATCAACTTCCGAACCCGTTTTCTCAAAGTTCGTGGACCAAAAAGCACTATTTTAATAAATTAAATGTTTTATTAAAACAAAGGTGATCCAATCACACCAAATAAAGATCGGTGGCGACTCCCTTCCTTTTTTTTAAAAAAAATCGAGTCGACCGTGTCGTTTACTGTTTCCCAAAAAAAATGGTTACGACAGCTTGGCGACTCCACTGGGGACCCGAGAGTCAGGCCATTGATTGATCGATTTTTGTCCTTTTAATTAAAATTGGAAAATGGTTTCGAAATTTCTATTTCTTTAAATGCACTTTCAACGTTATATTTGATCTTTTGAATATTGTGGCATTGCATTGCATGACCGTTGTGGTCGCACCTTTAAGTGGGAGCGAGAAGCTATGCTTTCGTGAGGTTTTCACCTCCGCATAGGCTAATGGACTACTTTCGGGATACATCCGTACCATGTTTTCGTGAAGTTTTCACTTCCACATGGCCATAGGGAAATGTATTCCCCTGAACCGAACTCGGTCCGTATGAGCCTATAATGGGTGAGGATCGAGGAATCTGCTGGTTCAGGTACCTCGAACTTTAGAACTAAACCGCATATAGTAAACCCTAGGAGCCCACCTTAGGTAGAGCTATGTCAAACCTTAGTGGTCACCCAGACAGGTGTTTGTTTATCTTACTTACTTTATATTCCATGGTACTAACTTGTTGTGTTTCTTTCTTTTTGTGCATATCATTTCATATTTTAAGAGACATCGATTCACGGTCCGTTTCTGAGTTAGGAAGCTGGTTATGGAAAGTGAATTCCTTGATAAAGTGGAAGACAATGCGGCCGTCCGCATATGGTCAGAACAATGCCAAATAGAAAAAGGGGATAGCTTGGTTGAGGGGTATGTGTCGGAGCTAAGGGATTTCACCAACATCAGTGTCACACAGAACGAGCTTCAGGAGTTGAAAGAGATTTGGACTCAGTGGGATGATGAAGCAAATCAGTTGTTCTATGGTACTTACGGTGACCTGCCTTACCTGCTAGAGGTCAAAATAGACAAGCACCTGTTTCGAACAATGACCCAGTTTTGGAATGCTGCTTATAGCTGTTTCTCCTTCGAAAAGGTGGATCTGGTTCCCACGGTAGAAGAGTATACGACCTTGCTACATTGCCCAAGAATTCAAGTTGACAAAGCTTATTCTAAAGCGGTTAATGGCCCAACCTTCGCGAAGAAGTTGATGAATATCACCGGAATGAGCGAACAGTGGGTCTCGGCTAGAATGCAAAAGAAGGGCGGAGGTAAATGCATATTCTGGATATGTTTAAGAGACCTAATCCTGGCGCATCCCGATGCAAAGAAAAAGATTGACATTTTGGCCTTGTGTATCTACGGCCTGGTAATCTTCCCGAAAGCTTTAAGGCACATTGATGAAGCAGTTATTGATCTATTCAGCCGATTAGACAAAGGGGTCACACCCGTTCCTGCCATCTTAGTCGAAACATTCAGGTCCTTGACTGCATGTCGGAGAATGGGTGAAGGCAGGTTTATTGGATGTGCGCAGCTGTTATTGGCTTGGTTCCATAGTCACTTCTGGAAAGTGGGGAAAGTGTCCTGTCGGTTTATGTCGGAGAATTACTCCCCGCTAGAAGAGATAGCATCTACGCCTAGAAGAGAGGATGTGTCCGAAGAAAATTGGATCGCGCTCTTACAAAACCTTCAAGAAGATGACATCGGGTGGAATGCTCCGTGGTTGATTACCGACAGAATCCTTTATCGTTGTGGAAGCTTTGACTGGGTTCTCCTATTAGGAATTTGGGGTGCCACGGCCTATGCCCCTTTGCTGGTCCTAAGACAGTATAGTTCAAGATAGTTTGTACCGACGACATACGGGCTAGCTCAATGCGAGTTCTCATACGAAGGGGGAAGCTACAAGAAAAGGGTTAAAGAGATTTTTGGTGCCTGGAATCAGATTCACAGAATGAGAAGATTATTCGCAGGCCCGAGGACGACCCCGGAATACAGTGAATGGAGGGTTTGGAGAGTCAATGATAACATTCTCGAGTCAAATCCAGAAGGTGCCCGATCGAGAGAGGAATGCTTGCGAGTGATCCCGTCAGAATTAAAGATTGTAAAGCAAGATTTCGAACGGATGAGTTCGAAACTCGGGAAAAGGATAGAAAGGTTAGAAGAAGAAAAGATGCTCCTCTAGTTAGAAGTGGACGGTCAAAAAACAGAGGCTGAGAAACTCAGAAAAGAAAAATGGAAGGTAGAAGAAGACCGAGATAACTTGAAGACGGAGTACAAGAAGATGCGCTTGACAATAAAAAACGCGGGATTAGGAAAAACTTCAGAGCAATGGCGACAAGAGGTCCGAGAGGAAAGAGCCAAAGTTAGCAGTTGGGAGAAAAAGTTTCATGAAATACGAGCACAAAAGGAAGACTTAGAGAAGGCCAGGACAGAAGACCAAAAAGAGAAAAAGGGATTAAACGCTAGAATAGCTGAGCTTGGGCGATCTCTACACCACTATCGAAGTCGAGACTCGGAAAGCCAACTAAAGTTAAGCCTGAATAGAATAGAGGAAATGAAAGGTAGGGTTGAAGAGTTAGAATCGGTATTGCATAGTAGCGAGCTCCGGATTGAGCTTCTGGAAACGAGAGAAAGACGTTGGGAGGAGGAGCTTCGCCATTCCTGCGAGCAAGTTCGAAGCCGAGACTACCTCATGGGTGAAGCAATAATCCAGATTCGAGAAGTAGCTGATCACTTACAGACTTTGGCTGAGGAGGCTGACATATTGGGCATGAGATATGGATTACCACCGGGTCATGATGAAGAGCTAATCTCCCTGCTTGGAAAAATCAAAACCTTAGGTCTTAGGGCGAGAACATATTTGTAATCTACTTTATGTAAAGGGTTTTGCCTTCTAATAAAGTTTTCTAAAATGAAGTTGATCAGAATCGATGTCTTCTTCCTGCATTCATGCATTTGCATTGCATCATATTACATACATTAAAGTTTATAAAAAGAAGCCTAATTGGTTAAAATTATCAGAAAAAGGAAAAAGGAAAGAGGAAATCTAGGAACTGAACATTACTACGGGACCCGTGCTAAGACAAAGAAAATGGATCAAAGATTTGAACAATTTCAGAAGGAAATGCAAGAACAGATGCGGGGAGCAAATGATGAAACTCCAAAGAAGATATGATAGAACGGATGCAAGAGTCCCAAAACAACATGATAAGTCACCGGCGCATTATTGGCCAATGAACGAGGAAAGGGCGTCATTGCTAGCTCGGGGAATAATGATGACCTCGCCACCCTCCGGATTTACCCGCCAAATACCCAAGCACCACCAGAAATATGTCCCCAAAGGACGCCTTTTGTTATCAGGCCACAGTGCCAGGTTGAGACCGCAATGCCAGCGCACTTCCCGACTAGTTCAGGCACTAATCCCGGAGAAGGTCCGGCTAACCCTATAGTCCCCGATTTTGATGAAATGGCTGAAATGGATAAGGCAAAAGCGAACCTTCCCAGACAACTCGAGGATCGTTGCAAATGGTTAGAAGAAAAGTTTAAGGAAATAGAGACTGCTGACCATCGCTATGGGGTGGACGCTAAAGACTTGAGCCTAGTCCCAGACCTCGTACTTCCGCCAAAATTCAAGACCCCAGATTTTGAAAAATACAATGGGACCAGTTGCCCCGAAGCGCACATCACAATGTTCATCGACGGATGGCGGATATGTTAACAACGATCAACTGCTGATTCACTGTTTTCAAGACAGTCTAGTTGGGTCTGCCGCCAAATGGTATAATCAGCTTAGTCATGCCCAGATCAAGACATGGAAGGATCTGGCACAAGCCTTCATGAAACATTACGGTCATGTGGCTGATATTGCTCCTGATAAAATCATGCTCCAAAATATAGAGAAAAAGCCTGGTGAAAGTTTTAGACAATATGCCCAGCGATGGAGAGAGGTAGTGGTACAAGTTCAGCCGCCGCTTTTGGAAAAAGAGATTGCCATGCTTTTCATTAACACCCTGAAGGCACCTTTCATAACTCATATGATAAGGAGTACGACTAAAAGCTTTACCGACATAGCAATGACGGGAGAGATGATCGAACATGCCATAAGGGGCGACAAGATCGAGGCGGGAGAAAGCGCGAGGAGGGCCGCTCCTAAAAAGAAGGACGGTGAAGTAAATAATGTGAGCACACACAAGGCGATCATGGTTAATCGGCCAAAGACAATCACCTCTGGACAACAAGGGCCAGCAAGACAGGAATCGGGAACTAGACCAAATACTGAAAAGATCCAATTTACGCTAATTCTGATAACGTACAAAGAGCTATACCGGATTTTATTCAATGAGCACATCGTGTCCCCGTTTTATTTACAACCATTGCATTTCATACCCTAAGTGGTATGACTCAAACGCTCAATGCGATTACCACGCAGGATAGAGGGCATTCGATAGAGAATTGCCTCGCCTTCAAAAGGTAGTCGAGAGGCTAATCAAAATGGGTGTTATAGCACTTGATGACTTGGTAAGAAAGGGGAACCCATTGCCCAATCACGAGGAAAAAGGGGTGAATGCGATCGGTGAGGAGATTGTGAGAAAGATCAAGAGGGATGTCACCGAAGTGAAGACCCCATTGCGAATAGTCTGGAAGGAAATGGTAAAAAGAGGATTGATAGAGTTAGATTCTACAGGAAGCGAAAGACATATAAAGAATTGCTACAAATTCCATAAGACGAGGGGCACGAGATCCAAGAATGTGTCGAGTTTAAAATTTTGGTGCAAGGCCTCATAGACAACAAAGAACTGGAGTTTTATGAAGAAGGAGTAGAGGAAGAGGAAATATGCGCGACCGAGGAAGAATTGACAAAGCCCGGAGTTAATTACCCGAGAATCATCATTTCGCGGAACACAGAGGGTGGAGTACAGGGAAGACCAAAAATCACAATTCAGAAACCTGCTTCTTTTCCCTACAAAGATAGTAAAAGGGTACCTTGAAATTATAATTACAATGTGACAATACCAGGAGCGCAAGGTTCCACTAGTATTTCGGAGGAAGTCAAGAACGAAGGTTCCTATACGCGTAGTGGAAAGCGTTATGACCCTGAAAACAGGAGAACAAAAACAGTGAAACTGAAGACTGTGTCGATTGGGCAGGAAAAAGAACTTGAAACTGTTATCAATGAGCCCGTAAAAGAGGAAGAGGCTAAAGAATTCTTAAAATTTTTGAAACACAGCGAATACAGTGTGGTGGAACAATTGCATAGACAACTAGCCCGTATCTCTGTGTTAGCACTACTTCTAAGCTCCGAAGTGCACCGCGAAGCATTAATGAAAGTACTGAATGAGACCTATGTTACTAAAGATATATCCGTCAACAAGTTGGATCGTCTGGTTAGTAACATAAGCGCTGATAATTTCATCTACTTCAGTGATGACGAAATCCCATCGGGAGGTATGTGGTCAACAAAGGCATTACACATAACTACCCATTGCAAGGGATACACCTTGCCAAGTGTGCTAATAGATAATGGGTCAGCATTAAATGTCTTACCACTAGCCACACTCAAGAGGTTGCCGATAGATAGTTCTCATATGAAATCCTGCCAAAACATAGTGAGCATTCGATGGCACCGAAAGAAGAGTGATGGGAAGAATAGACATACCATTATTGATCGGGCCTAATACATATGAAGTAGACTTTACGGTCATGGATATCAAGCCTTCTTACAACCGCTACTAGGAGGCCTGGATTTATTCAATGGGGTCGTACCTTTGTCATCGCACTTTAAATTGAAATTGGTAACAGAAAATCAGCTGGTAACTATAAACGCTGAAGATGATATCATAGCAACTGTTACCAACGAAGCACCATACCTAGAAACGAATGAGGAAGCCATTGAATGTTCATTTCGATCCTTAGAGTTCGTGAATGCGACTTTCATTTCAGAAGGAAATAAAGTCCCGTCACCTAAACTATCCAAGACTACCAGGATGGGATTGCAAATGAAAGTGGGAAAAGGAGCCCTACCCGAAAAAGGATTGGGTAAATATCTCCAAGGGAAAGTCCAAGCCCCGATGCTGAAGGAAAAAAGGGATCACTTTGGTTTAGGTTTCAAATTGGATGCTAAACAAATGAAGAATGAGATGGAAAAGAAACAAGAAAGGAGAAAGGCCAGGCTGAATGGAGAAGACGTTAAGTGGGAACCGATGACATTCCCCCACATATCTCGCACCTTCGTATCAGGAAAAATGATTTACCCGGGAAAAGAATCTCCTAGAAGGGAATGTCCTCACATCAATGCCATACACGATGAGGAGATTGATCAAAGAAACTTGTCGGCATCCGCCCATATGAACACAGAAGCACATTAGACAATTGGACTACAGAGGAATTTCTGTAGTGTTTAGAGATTATCTTGAGTAATATTCTAACACTCTTGTTGTTTTAAGCCTAGAAACAATGAGATTTCTTTTGTGAAATAGGCTCATGTTTGGACATTTTGTTTTAATGAAATGCATCTTCAATTCTACTAAATATCCTCTTATTTTACATTTTACCATTTATTCTTTGTTCTCATTCATATCATGTGAATAATTGTCCTCAAATTCATTTGTTCTTTGTACACCCTTCGATACCCATTACTGTGTCTCTAGAAATCAATGATATGAGTAATGATACTACTGATTCAGAGGTCCGCTTTGAGCAAGACATGTGTTCAGAGGAATCTCGGGACTTTGGAAATGACACGAATCGACTTGCCTCCTGGATTTGTTGAGAATGGTAGAGCAAGAAGAGAAATGATCCTACCCCATAAAGAGTCGGTAGAAACGGTGAACCTAGGAGAGGGACAAGAGGTGAATATTGGAGCTTGTATTACTACAGAAACCAGGCAAAACCTCATCGAACTACTCCATGAATTCAAGGATGTGTTCGTATGGTCGTACTAAGATATGCCCGGACTAAGTACTGATATTGCAGTACACCGACTGCCCATAAGAGAAGAATACAAGCCAGTCCAACAGAAGCTCAGAAGAATACGACCAGACGTCTTGTTAAAGATAAAAGAAGAAGTCGAGAAATAATTTAATACCGGGTTCTTACAAGTGGTCAAGTACTCGGATTGGGTGGCTAACGTTGTCCCTGTCCCCAAGAAAGACGGGAAGGTACGAATGTGCATGGACTACGAGACTGAACAAGGCCAACCCGAAGGATAATTTTCACGCCTCATATCGACATTTTAGTAGACAATACAGCAGGGTATTCGTTGTTCTCCTTCATGGATGGTTTTTCGGGGTACAACCAAATAAAAATGCATCCTAAGGACATGGACAAGACAACGTTTATAACCATATGGGGAACATTTTGCTACAAGGTAATGCCATTTGGGCTAAAAAATGCAGGCGCGACATATCAGAGAGCCATAGTAACCTTATTCCATGACATGATGCACAGGAAAATTGAGGTTTACGTCGACGATATGATCGTCAAATCCCGAACTGAAGAAGAGCATGTGCAGGTCTTGAGAAAATTGCTCTTGAGGCTGAGAAAATTCCAGTTGAAGCTTAACCCGTCAAAGTGTACCTTCGGAGCTCGGTCCGGAAGTTGCTTGGGTTCATAGTCAGTGAAAAGGGGATTGAGGTTGACCCAGATAAAGTCAGAGCCATACAAGAATTACCTCCACCACGTACCCAAAAAGAAGTTAGAGGTTTCTTAGGAAGGCTGAATTACATCGCTCGGTTCATTTCACAACTGACCGAGAGATGTGACCCCATATTCCGTCTCCTCAAGAAACACAACCCAGGCACGTGGGATGAAGAGTGCCAAAAGACCTTCGAAAAGGTGAAACAATACCTATCTCAGGCCCCGGTATTGATGTCGCCTCAACCAGACAAGCCCCTCATCCTTTATCTAACAGTACTTGATAATTCGATGGGATGCGTGCTGGGTCAACATGATGAATCGGGGAAGAAAGAAAAAGTAATATACTACCTTAGTAAGAAATTCACCGCATGTGAAATGAGGTACCCGCCAATCGAGAAATTATGTTGTGCCTTGATTTGGACAACTCGAAGGTTGAGGCAATACATGCTGTATCACACGACATGGCTCATCTCAAAGCTAGATCCCCTTAAGTATATGATGGAATCTACCACCTTGAATGGAAGGATGGCCAGGTGGCAGATCCTGCTTTTCGAATTTGACATCATTTATGTAAACCAAAAGGCGGTAAAAGGTAGTGTGATAGCAGACTTTCTAGCCAGTAGAGCCCTTGAAGACTATGAGCTCTTAGATTTTGATTTCCCTAATGAGGACTTGATGTACGTGGCAGACATTGAAGAAGGTACCTCCGAAGACCATCCTTGGAAATTAAATTTTGACGGGGCATTAAATGCCGTGGGCAATGGAATTGGGCGATCTGATATCCCCAAAAGGAGACCATTATCCATTCACTTGTAAACTGGATTTCGATTGCACTAATAATATGGTGAATATGAAGCTCGCATCATGGGCTCCGCGCTACTATCGAATACAAAATCGGGTATTAGAAGTCTATGGAGATTCATACAGTAATCTATCAACTCAAAGGAGAATGGGAAACCAGGATCCAAAATTGGTTATCTATAAAAGATTGGCCCAAGAACTTGTCAAAGAGTTCGATGACATCACTTTCAATTACACCTTGAGGGCGAGAATCGATGGTGATGCTCGCCACCCCGCTTCCATGGTCCGAATAAATGAAAGCGAAGATATGAAGCCAATACAAATGAGCATTCATCAAGACCCAGCCCATTGCTACAATGTCGAGGAAGAAGGGAAAACTGGCCCACCATGGTACCACGATATATTGTGGTATGTGAAAAATCGAGAGTACCCAGACCAAGCAACTGAGAACGATAAAAGGACGCTGAGAAGACTAGCTTGAGAATACGTCCTGGATGGAGAGGTCCTATACAAGAAAAGGAAAGATCAAGTGCTGCTGAGATGTGTGGATGCCGCCGAGGCTAAGTTAATCTTGGAAGAAGTCCACGAAGGCGTCTGCGGAACTCACGCCAATGGTTTCACAATGGCCAGACAAATAATGAGGTTTGGATATTATTGGTCCACCATGGAAGGAGACTGCATCAACTATGCCAAAAGATGTCATAAATGTCAAATTTACGGAGATAAGATTCATGTGCCTCCGTCACCTTTACACGTTATGACTTCCCCGTGGCCATTTTCCATGTGGGGCATGGACGTCATCGAACCAATCTCACCGAAAGCTTCAAATGGGCATCGGTTCATTTTCGTGGTCATTGACTACTTCACCAAGTGGGTAGAAGCCGCCTCGTATGCTAACGTCACTAAGTCAGCAGTCAGTCGATTCTTGAAGAAAGAAATCATTTGTCGATATGGAATGCCTGAGAGGATCATATCAGACAACGCATTGAACCTAAACAACAGTACGATCGTGGGAGTTTGTAGCCAATTCAACATTAAACACCACAATTCGTCTCCGTATCGTCCAAAAATGAATGGGGCAGTGGAAGTGGCCAACAAAAACATCAAAAAGATAGTGGGAAAGATGACCGAGACTTACAAGGATTGGCATGAAAAATTACCGTTCGTGCTCTATGCTTATCGAACGTCTGTCCGAACTTCTACTGGGGCAATGCCTTTCTCATTGGTCTATGGGATGGAGGCAGTTCTACCTATTGAAGTAGAAACACCTTCCCTTCGAGTATTGTCAGAAGTGAAGCTAGATGAAGCTGAATGGATCCAGGCTCGATATAATCAGTTGAACTTAATCGAAGAAAAGAGATTAAGGGCTATTCGTCACGGTCAGATGTACCAAAAGCGAATGATGCGAGCTTACAACAAAAAGGTTCGCCCAAGGGAATTCCACAAAGGGGACCTCGTGCTGAAAAAGATCCTTCCCATACAAAAGGATCACAGAGGAAAATGGATGCCGAACTGGGAAGGACCGTATGTGGTAAAGAAAGCTTTCTCGGGAGGCACACTGATTCTGACTGAAATGGACGGGAAAAGTTTACCTAACCCCATGGACTCAGATGCAGTAAAGAAATACTTTGCTTGAAATAAGAAGAGGCCAAGGTGAAAACCCGTAAAGGGCACTTTGAGGCTTCAAAAAAAAAACCGGAGAGGCCAAGGTGAAACCCGCAAAAGGGCACCTTGAGACCAAATGGCTTTTTGAGTTGAAAACCCGAAAAGGGCGGCTCGAATTTTGAAGGGACACATCGCGATCTTGCAGCGTTATAATCAACAGAAAAGGAAGCACATTGCATATCGGGGCATCGACAAAATACTTTGAGTCTTCTAAACACATGACAAGCTCAAAGCAGTCTTCTTGAAGTTTGTATATCGAAGCCCAATCGGCGATGCCTAGGGCGGCTGACCCATGTTGTTTATTTTACCCTTTTTGGGTTCTTTTTCGCCATAAAAAAAAAGGGGGATATGTCCCCAGTCAATTTTTCTTTGTTTCATAGATTATTCATTTTAATTCTCTTTAAAATCGACCTATTGTTATCTATCATTAACATGCTGCATTGAAACAATAATTGATGAACTAACGATTTCACAAAGGAAAGTTCCACGTATCACTTTGGAAATCACTAGATAAAACAGGAAGCCGAAACAGAACATTTGTTTAGAACTTCCACGAACACGAGATAAAGACATTCTCAATGGAAACTTTCTTCAAAATTTCTCGCCCGATTCAGTTATTGTGGCAAGGGTGAATAATGTTACTTGGTCACTTAGAAAACACATGATAGGCCAATTTTCGATAAGGAAAGATTCAAAAACCCTAAATTGTTGAGGAACGAATCTAAAACAAACCAAGTCGAGCATTCTTCAAGCAGGAGTTGGAACTCCCAGGGAAGACAGCTAGAAATCCAGGCAGGCCCACGTTCTAAGTCCTAAAATAGGTTTCAAAATTTTCACAGGGGCAAGCCATTCATGCGAAAACGGTCACCGCAAAGGAAACGAAGATGAAACCTTGACAGATAAATGAGTGATAACACCTTAAATAGGAATCATACTCATAACATTCTGACTCATCATACTCATGGCATCCTAATCATTAGGCATAAGTATGTACTCATTTTACAGATTACGTCCTCAAGAGGACAGTACGGTTGAGCAGATCTTGTCTCCCTGAGCATGCAGTGGAGCCGATCGAAGATAACAGATTTGACGTTCCTGAAGTTGCAGGAAGCAGATCGAAGATTCAGTCTGGTGATCCTTGAGTTTGCAGGGATCAGATTAAAGAAAGCAGATTTGACCTTCCTGATGTTGTAGGAAGCAGATCGAAGATTCAGTCTGGTGATCCTTGAGTTTGCAGGGATCAGATTGAAAAAAATAGATTGGACCTTCCTGAAGTTGCAGAAAGCAGATCGAAGATGCAGTCGGGTGATCCTTGAGTTTACAAGGATCAGATCGAAGATAGCAGATCTGACCTTTTTGAAGTTGCAAGAAGCAGATCGAAGATAGCAGATCTGACCTTCTTGAAGTTGCAAGAAGCAGATCGAAGATAGCAGATTTGACGTTCCTGAAGCTGCAGGATGCAGATCGAAGATTCAGTCGGGTGATCCTTGAGTTTGCAGGGATCAGATTGAAGAAAGCAGATTTGACCTTCCTGATGTTGTAGGAAGCAGATCGAAGATTCAGTCTGGTGATCCTTGAGTTTGCAAGGATCAGATCGAAGATAGCAGATCTGACCTTTTTGAAGTTGCAAGAAGCAGATCGAAGATAGCAGATCTTTTGAAGTTGCAAGAAGCAGATCGAAGATAGCAGATTTGACGTTCCTGAAGTTGCAGGAAGCAGATCGAAGACATCAGTCTGGTGGTCCCTGAGTTTGCAGGGATCAGATTGAAGAAAGCAGATTAGACATTCTTGAATTTGCAGGAAGTAGGTCGAAGATTCAGTCTGGTGATCCCCGAGTTTACTGGGATCAGATTGAAGATGGCAATTTAGACATTCCTGAATTTGCAAGAACAGATCGAAGATAACAAGTCTGGCGATCCTGATGTTACAGGAGAGGATTGCAGGAACAGGTCGAAGATGCAGGGCGCAACAGAATAAATTGGAGCCACAAGCCCTGTTTCACCAAAGCAACGGTGGAATAGGATCGAAACGACCAGATGCGGTGGACTGAATAGGGCTACCTGAAGGAAAGAGCACTAAAAGAAGTTAAGGCCCACTGAAACCGGGCAAAATGGGTCTTTCTTACGTCTTTGCTCCATTCTCGTTACACGACAATGAGCAAAGAGGGGCAGCTGTACGACCCATTTTGCCGGCCAAACCCAACCAAAACCCAAACCTAAAGCCCATTTTACAAACCCAATAACCCAACCCAAGACCCGATTGGCCCATCCCCTAATTAACCCTAATTAAAAGAATAAAACAGAAACCCTAGGTGCGCCGCACCTAGGGCCACTTGCCTCTGCCCCCTGTCCCATCCACCGCCTCTGCCAAAGCTCCAGGTCACCAACGCCTCACCACCGCCCTCAAGTTGCACCTGCAACATTAAAACGAAAGGACAGGACCAAACAGAGAAGAAGAGAACATGTATTTTCTTTTTTTTTTTTTTTTATTCTTTTGGCTATAAAAAGCCGGAGAAGGACATTGTCGAGGGTTCACTGTTTTTTTTTGGGATCAATAGAATACAAGAGATTTTACACCAAAAAAATATAAAAAAATATATAAGATAAATCGCAAATCGAAGAATCAAAGCATCGAAAGATCAAGTCAGAAGCAAGGTATTTCTTATTTTTCTTCTTACGTTCGGATCTGGTTCTCCGTGATTTGTACATATGTAAAAATATAAAACATTAAAAAAGAGAAAGGAAATAAACACAAAAAAGGGGAAAAACTTACCTTTTTTGAAATTTCGCCACTGTGGTGGTGGCCGGCCTTATGCTTGGCCAAGACGACGGCCGGCGGCCGGATTTCGCCCGAAGCTCCAGCCTCCTGCAGAGAAAAAGAAAGAAACAAAACACAAAGTTTTCAGCAAGCAGCTGAAATGAAAAGGGAAGAAAATTTTTTGTTTTTATAAGGATTTCAAACGACGCCTGCTTAGGGCTGATTCGATGGCCCCAAACGACGCCTGCTTGGCCTTGACTCATGCAGATCCGACCCGCTCTAGAGGATCCGCGTGTTTTTGAAGGGATGGGTTAATTGCGCAATCGGCCCTTCCGTATTTTTAGTTTTTTTAAATCAAACTTTTAATTATTGCAACATTGACCCAATGATTTTTCGCGGTTTGCGATTCAGTCCCCCTTCAAACGCTGCGTTTTAATTTATGGGAAAATTTCCCCTTTGGTCCCCTCTTTTTCACTCGCGTTTCAAATATGCCACTTCCCTTCTATTTTATTCCAAATTAACCCCAAAATCTCATTTTTTAATTCAATTTGATCCCCTCTCTTAATTAATTCACGATTTTGGCTTTTTGGCCATTATTTAATATATTTTTATTACTACTATATTATTCATTGCTTATTATTATTATTATTATTATTATTATTATTATATTATTATTATATATTATACTATATTATGTTATATTATATTACATTGTATCATATTATATTATATTACATTATATATTATTTTATCATCCTAAAGCCAATTCTTACATATTAAATTGTTTTGTATGTTATCAAGTTTATATCATATAAATTTTGTCACTCATATACGTATATATATATTATAATATTATTATTGTTATTATACTATTACAATGTAATATATGTATTTATTTTCATCATATTCCTTATACCTCATATTACTATCGCCATTATAATATGCTTACCCTCATTATATCTCTTATATAGTATATTATTATTATCATCATCATATTATCATTTTCACAATGTACATACTTTGTTATTACTACCATATCGTGTTATTATTATCACTTCATCATTTTTTTTTCTACTACCGTTACTATATGAAATGCCTTCAATATATTATATATCTTTCGTATTTATATGTGTATATATATATACGCATGTGTCCTTTTATTATTCTTTTCGCATATAACATCGTGTTTTCACATTTTCGCGCTAATTTTTCTCGACATCTCAATCTTCATAACAATCGATATCTCGTATTAGCAATTCGAGAAAATCGAGCCCTAACTTACTGGGTTCTGATTTTTTTTCGTTTAAGCTAAACAATGGAAGATCTCTTTTAAAATCACAAATTCCAGCTTTAAAATCGACGTTCCGTATTAGCAATTCGAGTGAATCGAGCCCTAACTTACTGGGTTCCGATTTCTTCTCGTTAAAGTTAAACAAACGGATATCCTTTTGAAATCGCAATTTAAATGTTAAACAAAACGCTTAATCTCGGATATTCAAAATGTTGCGCCTAACTTCTCGGACTCAACATCTCGATATTTCGGATAAGTTTCTTTTTCTAAAATTAAGGCGATATTCCTAATTTGGATTTTCGAGAAACGAGCTCTAACTTATTGGGTTCTAGTTCCTCGTTCGACAAATGACGGAGATCCTCTTCAAAATGAAAATCAAGTTTTAAAAGACGAGCTTAGTTTCGGGAGTCTACAGTATTGCGCCCTAACTTATTGGACAAGATGCTTTATTTCTTCGATAATAAGAGAGTCTTAACGTTCCCTTCAATTCCATCAAATTTTGAAAATAAAAGCATTGTATTTTCGAACCCTTTCAAAGTTTCCAATAAAAAGGACATCAATCAATCAAGTTTGGTGCCAATTTTGGGCGTGTCGAGGGTGCTAATCCTTCCTCGCATGTAATCGACTTCCGAACCCGTTTTCTCAAAGTTCGTGGACCAAAAAGCACTGTTTTAATAAATTAAATGTTTTATTAAAACAAAGGCACCAAATAAAGATCGGTGGCGACTCCCTTCCTTTTTTTTTAAAAAAAATCGAGTCGACCGTGTCGTTTACTGTTTCCCAAAAAAAAAAATGGTTAGGACAAGTTAAAATCTTAATATATTTTTCGTTACTTTTATTATACATAATATAATATCGGTGTTAAGCTTAGGTACTACTTTATTTAATAGAAACAAAAAATAAGCACCTAATTGGAAAAGTACCACATTGAACTTTCATACCAAATTCAGGTGCCTTGTACTAAATTAACCCTAAAAACAATGATGATCAAAGTATATAAGAAAGTAACATTGAAGATATAGGGGTAAAAGAAAAAAGAAAAACAGAAGAGGGTAGCGATAAACTAGGGACTAAAATGGAAGTGCACATCTCACATGTATCTTTATCTTGTCTTCCAGGTGATTCAGTTACGAGGAGAAGGATATATGAAATAATAGTTTAACGTAAGACAAAGGCAAAATGAATATCCAAAAGGGAAAGAATATGAGGAAGACACATGGGAAGGTTTTGTGGTAGAGTCGAGACTGATTTGTCTTTATCAAGGCCCCAAAGTCCAAATACCATTTCCATCGAACAGGCAGCACCACTATAAGTGGTGGGATAATTGCTTAGAAACTGTGAAGTTTGATTGGTTACATTGTCCCTCACACCATCCACTAAACCCCAATATTTTCAAGATAATAAATTATTGACAACGAGAAGACCATTACTGCAACAGAAATTTTATTACTAGGAAAATTTCAAGCTTACCCGGCATCCACATTTATCTAACATATAGGGTTTACTTTGACAGTCACCAACTCCCCACTACCTTCAACATTTACTGTATCGGATATATTTGTTTAAATGCAAAAGATCTTAGGGTTTTGTTAATGAATTTAAAAATTTGTCTATTTATAAATAGTTAAATTAAATTGGTTTAGGTTTCCCTTCTTAACATATTATAGTTTTAATGCTCATGTATTATTTATAGATTTAATTGTCTAAAATGATCCCATATTATAAAGGAATTCAATTTTTGTTTTTGAGAAAACTCATTTTTGAATCTTAATCTTAAGCTCCAAAAGAGGATGAATTTGCATGAGTACGTTAGTATATATATTAAATGATTTCAATGTATATTATAAATCAATGAGATTCAATGGATTAATATAAGTAAAGTTAAACTGTTGGAATGTCAAGGAAAGTCCGGTGTGATGAAGCAGGTGAAAAAGAAAACAGAAAGGCAAGGAAAATGGGAAAGGTTTGGTGAGCATTTTCTTTTTATATGTATATGACGAAAGGAGCAAGGTGCTGCGACATTCTTTTTATAAAATAATGATAACCTATCCAATTCCAAAACCCTTCTTTTCTGTCTGCGCACGTCCCTTGGTGTTAGGAATCCCAAAGGTCAACAACACAGTCCGAGGCGTCGCGTGCCCAAAATCACAAAAGTGGGAAAATGCTGTTACTGTCCACAGAAAGTAACATCTTAGAGTTTGGAATAAAAAATAAAAAAAAAGTTAATTTTGAAATTTAATGAGGTAGACGAGGGCGAAGTTGGTAAAATAGATTGTTTTTAAATAATATTAAGAAATTATTGATCGATAATTATGGTTTTAATATCATTAAAGTTGAGATGGTGTTTTAAAAACAAAGTACGGAAAATGGGGTTTTCTAGGTTGTTGTATTCTATGTTTTTTAATATCATTAAATTAAAATTTTGATCGTGTTTTAAAAACAAATAAGTACGATCAATGTATTCTAATATCATTATAAGCTTGTTTAGTATTGTAGTATAAATAGATGAATTTAATTTGATTTAAGAAGTAATATCTGTATTGGTTGAACGATGGATATTAGATTTACCACGTGAGGAACGAGGAATGCATGATAACTCCACAAGATGTTGCAGTCCAACTAAGACTTTCCGTAAATGGCTTTCCAGTGTCCGGTTCAAGCTAAATACCTATGGAGAGGCACTATCGAGAGTTGCTTGGCAGGATACCGGAAAAGGGTAATGTAAACAATGTCAAAGTTAAAATGAAATGGTAAGAGCATAATTTCAAAAGTATCCCTGAACATGCAACATTGCATGAGATTATGTATGCTGCTCAAGCATACATACTACATCTGATTGGTGGAACATTGATGCCTGACAAATTTGATAGTAGGGTACATCTTATGTATCTAAAATTACTGCGAGATTTTGAAATGGTTGGGCGGTACTGTTTTAGCATTTTTGTATCAGAAAATGTGTAGGTTGACTAATCACAATATTGGAGTTTGTCTAATTTTGCTTCAATCGTGAGTCTGGTACAAAATGTCATTTTTTGCTTCCGCTAGTTAGACAAATGTTGTTTTCCATCTGGTTAATAGGTAAAAAAAAGTTGATTTGTCATATGCAATGCTCGACTTATTATTTATTTTCCATTGATAGTATTACATTATTATTTTGAACAGATGGAACAGTCCTACAACTGGTTCAATTCTAGGGACAAATCTATTTGTATTTAGACAACAGATAGAGGGTCATGATTAAACTGACCATAATAACATTTTAATAATTTCATCACTTTGAATTAGAAAAATGCATGTGAAAACCAAGTTTTTTTTTTTTTTGTCATATTTTTCATAGTTTCGATGGATTTCATACGCTGACCCACAATCTCTAGTGTAATCCTGGCATGTTTCTATTTTTGATCGAGCCTATGATAGATTAATTTGATAATTATAAAACTTGCAATTGTTGAGTGACATCACATTAATCGAGTGTTGTAACAATTCAACTTTATACAGTGTACCAGCTCCACCAGTTTAGCTCAGTAAGGTTCACAATATTGACCTGCATGGTAAAAAAAAGATAAATTTTGGCCAGCTGAACATGCTTCTTGGATTCAAATTTGGGACGAGGTACAAACGAGATTTCTAATGGTGGCAATTTTTTGATGTTGGAATAATATCATCAGTGGTTTTGTTGGAACATTGCAGCAACTTAGCAACAATTTGCATGAACTTTTGCATATGATCAAAAGGAACAAAGCAAAAGAAATAAAACAGAAGCTTAAGAGGAACAAAAAACTTGAAAGAAAGATAGCTGAAAAACTCTGGCATTTTCCATTGAAACTTTGATAATATATAAGTTACATGACAAATTGGAAAGTTACCTAACAACATAATTGCTCCCACTTTACTTTTCTAATACAACTTGAATTACACACAAAAACTAGCTGACTTATCAGCCATTACATCAAATTCACATCACAAACTAATCCTACTAACTTAGTTGGTCAAATTACAAAGAAACTAAACTAAGTTACGTTGAAACAGAATGAACAAAATGAATGAAACAAGCTGCTGCTCTCTGTTCAGTCCAATGCTGCTTCTGCATGCTTGTTTCATGTTACATTGCAGGCCAAAGTTTAACACTCCTCCTTGGACTGTATGCAACAAACACCAATAATGCTTCTTAGAGCTTCGAATTTTGCTGTACCAAATGGCTTGGTCAAATTGTCTGCTAATTGGTCTTGTGAGCTGCAATGAACAAGACTGACCTCCTTGGACTGCTCAGCCTCACGAAAAAAATGAAATTTGATCTTAAAGTGCTTTGTCTTGCCATGAAAAACCGGATACTTGGCTATGGCAACTGCTGATTTGTTATCAACCAAGATTTCAGTTGGCTCAATTTGCTCTTCATTCAAATCACATAAAAGCTTTCTAAGCCAAATAACTTGATTAACAGCTGTAGATGCTGCAATGTACTCTGCCTCAGCTGTGGGCTGAGCAATAGTTTGTTTCTTCTTTGAGCTCCAACATAAAACACCTGAGCCAAGGGTGAAGAAGTAGCCTGAGGTGCTCCTCATGTCATCAACAGAGCCAGCCCAATCACTATCAGAATAGCCAGTCAGTTTGAGCTATTTCTCCCTTTTAAACTTAACTCTATACCCCAAGGTACCTTTGACATATCTGAGTATCCTCTTGGCAGCCTTGAAATGAACAACATCACAGTAGTGCATGAATCTTGATAGAAAACTAACACCAAACATAATGTCTGGTCTGGTTGCTGTTAAGTATAGCAAGCAGCCCACTAAGCTTCGATATTCTTTTTCATCAACCCTCACTTGATCTCCACTACTAGTTAGCTTCTCTCCTAGAGCAATTGGTGTGCTCACAGTTTTGCAATTTTGCATGCAAAATCTGTTAAGGATCTTCAATGCAAAGGCATGTTGGCTAATAAAGATGCCATGATCAGATTGATTTACTTCCATCCCAATGAAGCATGTCATGACTCACTTTGAATTTTGAAAATCTTTTGCATTTGCATTTTGAATTCAGAAATCAATTCATCTTTGCTTCCTGTTACAAGCAAGTCATCAACATAAAGAGATACAATCAACAGGGTTTCACCTTCTGATTTTTTTACATAGAGTGTTGCTTCACTAACACTCTTTTCAAACCCGAGCCTAGATAGGTAAGTGTCTATCCTGTCATACTAGGCCCTTGGTGCCTGTTTCAGGCCATACAGTGCCTTCTTTAGCCTATAAACCTTATCTTCATCTCATTGGATCTTGAATCCATCTAGTTGTTCAATGAAAATTTCCTCCTCAAGAAAGCCATTAAGAAATGCTGACTTGACATCTAACTGATGAACCTTCCACTGTTTCTGAGCAGCTATGGCAAACAAGAGCTTGATGGTGTCTAGCCTAGCCATAGGAGCAAATGTCTCCATGAAGTTTATCCCATATTGCTAACTGTAACCTTTCATCACAAGCCTTGCCTTGTGCTTGTTCAAAGAGCCATTAGCATTGTACTTGGCTCTAAATACCCACTTGACACCAATAACCTTCTTGTGAGTTGGTCTGTCCACTAATTCCCAAGTGTCATTCTTGTGGATCATTTCCAATTCAGTTTCCATGGCCTTCTTCCAATGCTTGTCTTTGGTAGCTTCTTCAAAATCTGAAGATTCAACTATTGCAACATCACATTTTTGCTAGATGTCAGCCATAGTTCTAGTGCCTCTTATAAGAGCATCATCAAAATTTTCATTGCTAGGCCCAGCTTCAACAGTTTCAAGGCTACTGTTTAGTTGATCTTCTTCAATCTGACTTGTGCTTGAATCATTCCAGCTTCAAACCTTTTCTTCATTAAACTTGACATCTCTACTCATCAAGATCTTCTTTGTTGCAGGATCAAACACCTTGTAACCCTTGTTTGTGCTGCTGTAACCAAAAAAATATACCTAAAACAGCTCTTCTTTCTAGCTTGGCTCTCTTTTCTGCTGGAATGAGAGCATAGCAGACACAGCCAAACACCTTTAGGTGTGAAACAGTAGGCTTGAGTCCATGCCATGCTTCAAAAAGTGTCATGTCCTTGACAGCATGTATTGGCAACTTGTTGAGCAGATACACTGAGGTATTGATAGCCTCAGTCCAAAATTTGCTTGGCAGCTTACTCTCAAATAGCAAACATCTGGCCATGTCCATCACTGTTCTATACTTCCTTTCACATACTCCATTTTGTTGAAGAGTATACACAGTGGTTAGCTGATGATGGATCCTAGCTTGCTCACACAACTTCTGAAATCTATCAGACAAGTACTCCGAGCCATTGTCAGTTCTCAAGGCCTTAATTTTGCTGAAGGCTTCAAAAACTTCAAACTTCTGCTTCAAGAAATAGACCCAGTAAAATCTATTCAGATCATCAATAAACAGCACAACATACCTGATCATTTAATGAAGGAGTCTTCATTGGTCCATAGATGTCAGAATGAACCAGCTCAAGCTTCTCTCGAGTTCTAAATGCCTTGTTAACTGGAAAGGGCAATCTAGCTTACTTACCAAGCTGGCAGACTTCACAGACAGTGTTTCTGACTTCAACCTTGGACATATCGTCAACCAAGTTCAATCTATGCAGCAAGTCTAGTGATTTATAATTGGCATGGCCTAACCTTTTGTGCCATAGGCCAGCACTATCAACCAAACTGGTGTAAGCCTTCTTTTCAAGCAGATTCACGTCGAGTATGAAACTCCTATCAGTCATTGCTACTGTGACTAGCTCCTGACCATGTGAGTCTTTAACAGTGCAAGAACCATTCTCAAAAATAAGTGAGTGACCTTTTTCTACCAATTGTCCAACACTTAGCAAATTCTGATCTATGTCAGGTACAAAAAGCACATCAGAAATCACTTTGTTACCTGAATAAGTGTTGATCACTACATTGCCTCTGCCTTTGGCTTCAATCAGGTTTCCATTGCCAATTCTGATTTTTGAGGCAAAACTTCTATCAAGGTCCTTAAATAGCTTTTCATCATCTACCATATGGTGTGTGCAGCCACTATCCAATAGCCACTCCATTTTAGCCTTGTTAGATGTTGCAAAACATGTTGCTGTGAAGACATGCCCCTCTTGAGCTTGAAGGTCCTCAGCAGCTTGTGCCTGATTCTACTGCTGTGCTGGTGCCTTGCCCTTGTTTTTACAGATTTTCTCTACATGTCCAAATTGCTTGCAACTCCTACATTGAATGTCTGGTTTGAACCAACAATACTTCTCCAAATGTGTGGTCTTTTGGCAGTGCTTGCATGGTGGAAACCTCCTCTTGCCTGAATCTCTCCTTGGTTTCTCCCTTTTATCGAGCCAATGCTTCTTTCCTTTCTAACTTGAGCCTTCTCTGGCCTTTGCTTGGAAAGCTCCCTCAGGATGCTCTTCCTGCCTATTGGCCCTCCTCTGCTCGAGTGCATAGAGAGATTTCACTAGTTTAGACAAAGAAATGGTTGTGAGATCTCTTGAGTCCTCCAATTAGGAGATTTTTGACTCAAACCTCTCGGGAAGAGTGGTGATCACCTTCTCAACAACCCTGCTTTCACTAAAGTCTTCACCAAGTAGCTTTATGCTATTGACAGTGGCCATTATTCTATCTGAATATTGCTTGATAGTCTCTGCTTCTTTCATCTTCAAGTTCTCAAAATATTTCCTGAGATTGATCACTTGTTGTTGCCTTATTTTGTCTAACCCCATGAACTCCTCCTTCAGCTTCTCCCATGCTTTTTTAGGTGATTCACAAGCCATTATCCTTGTGAAAATCACATCAGATACCCCATTCTGTAGACAAGACATTACTTTGTGCTTCTTGGCACATTCTTCACTATGCTGCCTAATCTGTGCAATGGTGGGATTAGCTCTCAATGGATGTGGTTCAACATCATTTTCAACTACATTCCACAAATCTTGTGCTTGAAGATAAGTCTTCATTTTTACCAACCAAATGTGGTAGTTTTCACCAGTGAACACATGTGGTGGAGGTGGTGTGAAGCTCATCCTGTTACAACAAGTTCAACAGCCTCGATTTCTTCTTTCTTAAGCTTACTTGCACAAAACAACAACCAACAATGGAGGCCCTCAAAGATGACAGGCTCTGATTACCATTTGTTGGAACATTGCAGCAACTTAGCAACAATTTGCATGAACTTTTGCATATGATCAGAAGGAACAAAGCAAAAGAAATGAAACAGAAGCTTAAGAGGAACAAAAAACTTGAAAGAAAGATAGCTGAAAAACTCTGTCATTTTTCATTGAAACTTTGATAATATATAAGTTACATGACAAATTGGAAAGTTACCTAACAACATAACTGATCCCACTATACTTTTCTAATGCAACTTGAATTACACACAAAAGCTAGCTGACTTATCAACCATTACATCAAATTTACATCACAAACTAATCCTACTAACTTAGTTGGTCAAATTACAAAGAAACTAAACTAAGTTACATTGAAAGAAAATGAACAAAATGAATGAAACAAGTTGCTGCTCTCGGTTCAGTCCAATGCTGCTTCTGCATGTTGGTTTCATGTTGCATTGCAGTCCAAAGTTTAATAGGTTTCTGTATAATGCGAAACTCTTTTTATATACAGAAGTAGATATTGTGGTCCTTGACGCTCGACCAAGACGTGGCACTCTTAGGCTTGCACCTCGTCGATCAGGAGCCAGTGCAACCGACCCTGCGCATACACCCGCTCCAGTGTATGCACCTTCACTTGCTCTTGTCCATTCACATTCTTTTGTGCCATCACCACTTTGCGTTGGTGAATACCAGGTGGGCTCGATGTCATTTGTTGAAATGGAGTACCATTGTGCAGAGGTATCATCATCATCGCAACATTTTCCAGAGCAGAATATGCTTTATCATCATAAGATGCAAGATGAACAAAATATTTGACAACCCTAACATCGAATGTATGGGCAAAATTTGAATTTACGGAGAGGTTGTTTGGCCGTATGAGCCCTTTCCCCGTCAACTTCTTGAGGCTTATGTTTGGTGTCCCCTCCATTCTAGCATCATTTGGTCGAGTACCAACTTATGATGACTTGACGTATAGTGAGTCACCTTATTTTCATTATTCAACAATTTTTTTAAAAATACATCCAAAATTAAAAAAAAAATATTAATATCAAAATTTGTTGAATTATAAATTCTAAAATTAAACGAAAACAAAATTATATTTTCATCATTTTGCACGGAGTGCTTCAAAATTAAAGTGATAGAATTTCAATGTCCAATCCATGTCATTGTTTATTGCGTTGTGGGCTAGTTTCCCATGAGATGGCAATGAAAGCTGATGGATTTGATAGGACAATCCATGTTTGAGCCATGGGGTGGCCACGTTTTCAAAATTAGGTCCTGGGGAAGTCTATTCTTTACCAAATAAAATGAGTAGTACTTAGCTTAGCTAGGCCTATCCTTATGTATATAGGCAATATAAACAGCAGACACTAAGAAAATTGAGGTAGCACAACAATGTATAACTGGCCGGCAGTGACACTCTACTCAACCATAAAGGAAAATATGCAAGTACCAACACATTTCAAAAGGGCCTGAGAGTTCTGTAGGTCTTGTCATAGCAACCTTCTCAGCAATCACTATAAAACTATAATAAACAAAGTCCTGAGTTGATGCAAAATGGAAAACAATATCAGCCAACTATATACGCAACATAATCTCTTAAATAAGATTCAAAAGCAAACAAGTACGAGCAGTACTTGATGGAATTAGGTTTGGATTGCAAAGCATTAGGAATTAGGAATATTGTAGATTGGTCATCCACGATAATGTCTCAAATATCATTTCCAATTGACGCGTGACGCGTCCAACATAATGATCACCTACTACTACTATGGCTTTTACATACACCACAGCAAAATTTGGCATTAGTAACTTAAGTTTTGCAATGGTATTTTTGTGTCACTCAAACATTTGCAATAACTTTTGTTGAATATAATTTTTAAGGTAAGTAATGATAAAATAAATTGTTATTTAATGTTATATTATTAGAAGCAATTATAAAAATATCGTTACGTAAATTAATTTTTGTTTATCATAATAACATGAAATTAATTTCATAACCCGGAAACATTTGTAACTCATTTAAATCTCGTTGTTGATTTTAATTTTATGATTACTAATCTTGACCAATGATAAAATTCTTGTTGCAACTTTTTATCTTTAAAAGTAGTTGATTATATTTTTTTTTTAAAAAGAAAGAAAAAAAATAAGGAGAGAGGATAAATAAAAGCAATACTTGTCATGTGTCATGCTAGACGAAGGTTTGTTCAATTTCACTAGAGGATATGAAAAATTATGCTTAAGAAATTAACTTGGAAAAAAATGAGGCGTAAATATCCTATATATACCAAAAATAAAGAAAAATTATGGAAATGTGCCAGTTTGAAAAATAATTACGAGAAAGTACCGTTTCCCTCAAAACGTCCACGTCGGTAGCGTTTTTGGGATGTGAAACTAAGCGCTTTAGATGGCGCTTTTGTCCACTCAACAAAAGCGGCGTCCACGTGACGCGCTTTGCTGAGGTGGACAAAAGCGGCCCTAAGGGGTGCGCTTTAGCCCTCCAATGGTCAAATCCCAACGGCCAATTTTTTTTTTTACTGTTGGGGGCCCCAACGGTAAAAAAAAGTATAAAAACCCCCCAACCCTTTATTTTTTTCACACTTTAATCCTTTCTCAATATTCTCACAATTTTCTCTCAATTTTCTCTTAAAGTCCTTGAAATTTACGCTCAAATTTTTAAATAGTCCTTTACTATTTACGAAAAAGCCCTTTATAATTTTTTAATATATTTTTTTTTTGGAAAATTTTAAAATTTTTTATCGGATTACAATGGAGGGGAATTACGTCGCCTAGACAACAAGCACATCTCCGTCGAGTAAATGCAAATGGTAAGTTTTAATTTTAATTGTTCAATATTATTTAATTTTTTTCAACTATGCAATTTTAATTAATTTTAATTATATAATTTTTAAACAATCAGAGATCGGTGTTGGAATATTATATTCAGAACATGCATGGTCCCCATCGCCGTTAATCGAGACTTACTCAGGGAAGCGGGTTTTTGGCACGTGGCCACGATAGGTCGGGTTCAAGTTGGGCCGCTTTGATCACCCACCGATAGAGAGCGAGACCCAAGACACACTTTCCATCTCGCCATGCGGAGAGTGTACCATCACTCTAGAAGATGTGCGATTCAGCTTGGGATTATCGGTGGATGGGTCAGTAGTCACCGGTTGCGCAACATCTACCGATTGGATGGTCAGATGCTATGAGCTTTTGGGTGCCATTCCTGGATAGAATTCAAGGAGCTCGGATCGATATGGCACAGTTACGAGATGCATTCCGGAGCCGAACGAGGGTTCGACCGAAGTAGAAAGAATACGATATGCTCGGGCATACATTCTTCAGATAATTGAAGGCTATCTGATGCTGGACCTCTCTAGAAACCTCATCCACCTGAGATGGCTCCTAAAACTTATTAATTTCAGAGCAGCCGGTGAATTGAGTTGGGGGTCTACCGTGCTATTGAGGTTGTACCAAGAGATGTGCTGGGCTACGCGACCGAGTAAAACCAAAATCGGAGGTTGCCTATCACTACTGCAGTCATGGGAATGGTTTCGATTTCCATTTTTACGTCCTCGACTCGACCAGCCATATTCATTCCCACTGATAACGAGGTAAATTTAATATTATATTTTACAATTATTTCGTAGATTTATAGTATAAGTGCATGCTAAAAGTTTATTTAATTAGGTGGAACCATTCGGCGAGTCATGTTGGAATACCTAACTCGCTTGAGGATATACGACTCCTATTGGACCAACGGTCGGAATCACAAGTAAGTTTCAAATTTCGTTATTATAATTTAGTATTTCGTATGTAGTCTCTAATATTATGTATATAACTAATATTTTGGTAATGTTAATATAGTTTCAATGGACAACGTACGAGGATTCAAAAATTCGGGCGGTAATTTCAGAGGAGTTCTTCCAAAATCTGAACAGTTGGCACGTGAAGGTCCCATTGATCACCTACGCGACCGTGGAGATGCACCAGTCAGATCGGGTTCTGCGACAATTTGGATTCCGACAACCGATCCCCGTGCCACCGGAGGTGCTCGATGATGAGCACAAAGTGGACTTACTGACGACCGCTTTGATTGGCCAAGATTTTGGTCAGGTCATATCGAGACGTGGGAGAACCGGTATGACTTTTTACCTATCCGAGAACCAATCATCGTTCCTGAGTTAGCGTGTGTACCGGAGTACATGCCATGGTTTAGGATCCATGGCAAGCCGTATCTGTTGTCGGAAGAAGAGAGGCGACAACAAATTCGCGAGAGAAGGGAACGTCGGGCCCTTTTAAATCCAAGGAGAAGAGGTGAAGAGACGGGGCCATCAACAAAGACCTACATATCATCGGGCCCATCACCAAAGCGAACAACACCGATATCACACCTCCACTGCTTATGCCAAAGGTACCCTACCCCTTATATGTATCCTCCTAACCCGTATATGTTTCCTTTTCCCACCCCACCCTGTGTTGGAATGCATGGCGGGTTCGAGTCCGTTCAAACTACTCCCTCCAGCCAGCCGATCGTGAGGCCGACGTCGCATGTGGGATTAGAGGAGGGGCCGACAGAGAGCAGTTCTTTCTACCAGGCTCTTTCGCCGAACAGGATGTAGTCACCCCCACCGTGGTTTATGCAAACACCTCCGGGGTTATTATTTTATCAAGGTGGGTCATCATCGCAACACCCAAAATCAGACCCCGCCACGGAGGAACTGATTCCCACCCGAGGTTCCACACCTTTCACCAAAGCTAGAAGAAGGAGGAATCCAGTGCGTAACCGCCGACCGCTCCCGTGTGGCACTGGTTTTGAAACACCCCAAACCCGGCTCACAAGCCCTGACCAGATCTAGCATGCTTCTAGGGAAAAATCTTTCGAAACTTATTTGAAGTTTTGCCAAAATTTTTGTGTGTTTTTAAAGAACAGTTGATTTGTGTTGATTAGGTTTCAAAACATTTAATCTTTTTTCTTAAGAAAAATTACTTGAACTTTAAAATTGATAAAAATCAAATCGTACCATACTAAAAATAATTAAAATGCATGCATAATCAGTTTAATACTTATAGCCTTATTACATCAAAACAAATCCTGAAATAGTCCAAAATACTTAAGTATTGAAAGTCCAAAACAAAATAATTTCTGAGCTGAGCATGGCCACCATAAAGCTCCTGCCGACCCGGTCCATTACTGAGTGTCACCTGAAAAAGATCCCACAATAGGGTGAGTCAAACAGACTCAATATGTAACCACCAAACACAAACTCTCAATCAATTTAGGCATGTCAAATCACACATATGAAACACATATAATCAATGATGCAAACCTGAACCCAAACCTAGATAACCATCCGCTATACATCACCCGTACCAACCATCACACCGTGGGGACTACTAAGTCAACCCTCCATCTGCTACACATCATCGAAGGCAGTCGCTGTAGACGACATGCTCATCGCCTTTATATATATTGTGGCATAGCCACTAGATAATTATTTGTGACATAAGTCACCACATTCGAATTTTGTGACATGAGTCACCACATTCAGATATTGTGGTATAAACCACCAGATCACTTCCCCTTTAAAATAATTTCCCATATGCCCTATGTCATACAAATCATGCAACATCATGCCTTATGCCTTATTTCACATTTTTATCAGTATTCACATATGTGCCATGTTCCAAATATTCCTATCATTTATTAACATAATGTTAAGGTTACGTACCTGAGTACTTTGTACCATTGCATGGTACCTTTGGCCACATTTCACATCATTATAAACATATATATTAAATTGATGCCGTAAATCTATTAAAAGTTAGTGTGGGCTACACACCTGATTCACTTAACGCTTTTACTGAAATCCTGAAAACCCGATCTAATGCTTTAGATCCTTAGTTCCTACATTCGGCCAACACTAACCATTTTAGCTAAAGGCCATTCGGCCAAATGATCAAATCCTAAAGGATTATCGCAATCAAAATCTTACCTTGTTGCCGATTTCACTACTAATCAAATCCCAAAACTCCGTGATATTTCTTCCTTGCAATCGGCCAACACTAGTTCACTGGACTTGATTAGTTTCGACTTTTCGAATAAATACGAAATAGATCTAAGTCACTAAATAGGCCTTGGCCGAATATTATGTGTACTTACCTTGCGATTTTAAATCCCGAAAGTGGTTACTTGCTTTGAAGTTGTCGAAATCCCTACTTGTCAAGTGTTAGAATCGGTTTTAAGCATAAATCTATGAGAATGGCCTTTAGCCGAATACTACCTATCACTTACCTTGATCACTACAAATCCCGAAAGCTTCTCCTTTAATGCTCCTTAATGTTGGCTACCTTCACAAGAAACACATATCATGGCACAAGCATATTCGGCTATCCCTAAACCAAGGCTTAATCCTTGATTTGGTACACTTAAAAGAAAGAGAACCCAAACCGATTGCTAGGAGAGAAATACTTACCACTATGCTGCTTACCAATAATGACCAACTTCCCGAAGTTCTCTGCGTTAGGTCAGACTCCCTACAATCGGCCTTAACACATTTTAAAGAATCAAAAGGCCATTCGGCCATGACATAAATCCCAAACGAAGAAGAGTTTCCGCAACCTTACCTTAATAATAGGTCCTTTCGGCTTTAACAAAGAATCAGCCCACACTAAGATTGAGATTCAGCTTCAAGGTAGAGATGGTGTTTCGGCACTTTAATGGTGAAGATTGGTAAAAAGGTTTCAGCCTTGTTAAAGATGAGAGGGTAAGTTTCGGTTTCTAGGGAGTGAGTGAAAGAGAAATAAGATGTGAAATAAGAAAGGAAAAGATGTACAAATGGTTCCAAACTTTTGGCTTTTGGTAAAGAGAGAAAAAGGGTAAAAATTTTGGCACTCTACTAGAGAAAGAAAGAAGAACCAAAAGAACCTCTAAGAAAGAAAGAAGAACCGAAAAGAACCTCTAAACCTCCCTTTAGAAATTAAATGATCAAATTGATCACCAAAGAATCCTTGGCTACCAACTCTTTCTTTCTCCATTCAATCCCCCTTTTCACTCTACCTTAGCCGAATCTTTAAGTTTTTAACTTGATCTACACTTCATCTTTGAAGTGTCCCTGTGCCGTCCACTACCTCTCCTCCTTGCAACAAAATAAAACTCTTTTATTTGCTTTCCACGTTGCTCGAACCTAGGCCCTTGCACCGCTTGTGGCGTCACATCTTGAGCCCCAAGTGGCGCCTCCAAGCCACTTAAGCAAGCCCATTTTGTGTCATATTTCCCTACTAATTTTCTTAAGACCTCTTAGGCTTAGCTCCTCTTTGAAACTTAAAATTAAATAATTTCTAAGGCATTCTCCTACATTCTCTTGTTCCTAAATTCATAAAGCACATTCATAATATACACAGCATACAAGTACATGCAATTGAGTAAAAATGCACAAGCCCTAATTCCGGATATTACAGTTCTACCCCCTTTAAAATAATTTTGACCTCGAAATTACCTGGCTAGAATAGGTGGGGGTATTGCTGTCGCATTGCTTCTTCCGGCTCCCAAGAAGCTTCCTCCGATCCATGGTTACGCCATAACACTTTGACCAGAAGGACCGACTTCCTTCGAAACACCTTTACATCATGCTTCAAAATCTGAATCGGCTCTTCCTCATAAGATAGATCTGGTCTCAGCTCTACCTCTTCAACCGAAACTACATGAGATAGATCCGATCGGTATCGACGTAGCATGGAAACATGGAATACATCGTGCATCTGCTTCAATTCCGAAGGCAACTCTAACTGGTATGCCACCGGTCCAATTCGTTTCAACACCTGATAAGGTCTTATAAACCTTGGGCTTAGCTTCCCTTTTCGACCAAATCTCATCACCTTCTTCCAAGGCGACACTCTAAGAAACACTTGATCTCCCACATCAAATTCTATTTCCTTCCGTTTGAGATCTGCATACGACTTCTGCCTGTCAGACGCCTCCTTCAACCGTGCCTGAATTATCTTAACCTTCTCCTCGGATTCTGCCATAATTTTTGGACCCAAAATCTGATGTTCTCCTAATTCCTCCAACATGTAGGAGTGCGACACTTCTATCCATACAATGCCTCGTACGGTGCCATTTTAATACTTGCCTGATAACTGTTGTTGTATGCAAACTTTGCTAAAGGCAAATATTCTTCCCAACTTCCTCTGAAGTCTATCACACATCCCCTTAGCATATCCTCTAACATTTGGATTACTCGTTCAGATTGACCGTCCGATTGTGGATAGAAAGCCGTACTGAAGTCTAATCTAGTGCCTAAAGCTTGATGTAGTGCTTTCCAAAATCAAGACGTAAACCTTGGATCCCTATCCGAGATAATCGACATCGGCACTCCGTGCATCCTCACAATCTCCGCCACATACAACTTTGCTAGCTTCTGGAGAGAATAGTCAACCCACACTGGAATAAAATGCGCGGACTTTGTCAATCGATCCACTATCACCCATATCGAGTCCTTCTTAGTAGGCGTAAGGGGAAGCCCACTAACAAAGTCTATGGTAATTCTCTCCCACTTCTACTGTGGAATCTTAATCGGCTGAAGCAACCCTGACGGAACTTGGTGTTCAGCCTTAACTTGCTGACACATCAAGCACTTGCCAACAAATTTCGTAACTTCTCGCTTAAGACTAGGCCACCAAAATTTCCCTTAAGTCTCTGTACAGCTTACTACCTCCAAGATGCATAGTATAGGGGCTACCATGCGATTCCTGAAGAATCCTCTACCTTAACTCCTCATTCTTTGGCATACAGACCTTACCCTTAAAACACAATACTCCATCACCGTTAATTTCATAGTCTTTTAACTCCCCACTCTGCACTTGCCGAAACTTATCACTTAAATCATCATCCGCCAACTGACTCTCTTTCACCTCATTCAACCACGTCGGCTTAACTTGCAACTCTGCCAGTAGACTTCCATCGTCATACAAGCTCAGATGCGCAAACATCACCCTTAGATCTGACACTACTTTCTGACTTAGAGCATCTGCCACTACATTCGCCTTGCCCGGGTGATACTCTATGGAACAATCGTAGTCTTTCAACAATTCCACCCACCTTCGCTGTCTCAGGTTCAATTCCTTCTGAGTCAGCAGATATTTGAGGCTTTTGTGGTCTGTGTAGATTACGGACTTCTCTCCATATAAGTAGTGCCTCCACACCTTAAGAGCAAAAACCACTGCCGCCAACTCCAAGTCATGCGTCGGGTAGTTAACCTCGTGTGGCCTTAGTTGTCGAGACGCATAAGCAACTACCTTCCCGTCTTGCATAAGGACACCTCCCAACCCTGTATGGGAAGCATCACAGTACACTACAAAATCCTTCCCTGCCTCAGGCTGAATCAAAACTGGAGCTTCAGTCAAGACTCTCTTAAGCTTTTTAAAGCTCTCTTGTTGCTTATTTATCCATACGAAAGATACTTCCTTTCTCAACAACTTCGTCAAAGGTGCGGCTATCGATGAAAACCCTTCTACAAACCTTCTGTAGTAGCCTGCCAAACCCAAAAAACTACGAACCTTAGCCATAGGCTTAGGTGGCTTCCAATCTAGCACTGCCTCAATCTTTCGAGGATCCACCCTTATTCCTTCAGCAGATACCACATGTCCTAAAAACGTAACCACTTTCAGCCAAAATTCGCATTTGCTGAACTTGGCATATAGTTTTTCTCCTTTAACACTTGCAACATAACTCGGAGGTGATCATCATGTTCTTCTTCTGACTTTGAATACACTAAAATATCGTCTATGAACACAACAATGAACCGGTCCAGATAGGGTTAGAAAACCCGGTTCATCATGTCCATGAACGCGGCTGGGGCGTTTGTCAATCCGAACAGTATTACCAAGAACTCATAATGCCCGTACCTTGTTCGGAAAGCTGTCTTATGGATATCAGTCTCCTTCACCCTAAGTTGATGATATCCAGACCTTAGATCTATCTTTGAGAATACTGCCGCCCCCTTAAGCTGATCGAACAAGTCGTCTATCCTTGGAAAAGGGTACTTGCTCTTGATGGTCAGCTTATTCAACTGACAATAATCTATGCACATGCGCATAGTTTCGTCCTTCTTCTTCACAAACAAGACCGGTGCTCCCCATGGAGACACACTGGGTCGGATAAACCCATGATCAAGCAACTCTTGGATCTGAGCTTTGAGCTCAACCAACTCTTTTGGTGCCATTCTGTACGGGGCAATTGACACAGGAGCTGTTCCTGGTAGTAAGTCAATTCTGAACTCCACCTTCCTATCCAGGGGTATTCCTCGCAATTCCTCTGAAAGACATCCACAAACTCCCTTACGGTTCTAACTCCACTAACTCTCCCTTCTTTTGTATCCAACGTTCTAACGAAGGATAAAAATACCTTGCACCCTTTCGAACCATCTTATCAGCCTTTAATACCAAAACTATGTTAGACAAGTAGTTTCTTCTTTCTCCTATCATAATTACCGCCTTATCCTCCGGCGACCTTAACTCCATTCGCTTAGCTGCACAATCTAATACAGCCCGATGCTCCACTAGCCAGTTCATGCCAAGAATAAGATCGAATTCTCCAAAGGGTAGTTCCATTAAGTCGGCAGGAAATACTGCTCCCTGAAGCTCCAAAGGTACACTTCGAAACATCTTATTTACCACTACAGTTTGACCTAATGGGCTTACTACAGTCATCTCCCTACTAGAAAGTTCAGAGGCTATTCCTAGAGTTTCAACTACTCTATATGCAACATAAGAGTGGGTAGAGCCAACATCAATCAAAGCAAAGTAAGGCTTGCCAAATATAAGGAACGTACCGGTTATGACGTCTGTGCGTCTCGTCCTCCTTCGACGCATCGCATAAACCAAACTCCGTTTGTCTTTTGCCTCTCAGATATTAACACCTCTGCCCAGGGTTCCTCGTCCCCTTCTAGCACCGTTACCTCTGCCAGCTGAACCACGGCCTCGCAGTGGCTGCTGTCCTCCTCTTTCAGCCTAGTTAAGACCTTGGCTTACTGGTCGACCCCCTTCTGTTCTCATAGGACAATCCTTAATCTTGTGGTCCTTGGACCCACACTTAAAGCATCCTCCCATCTTTTTTCAACACTCCCCTAAGTGCATCTTTCCACACTGGGCCCAAGTACGATACTGCCCTACAGTAGCAACTTGCTGACCTCGCGGCCCATCAACTCTAGGCCTCTTTTGCTCTTTCCTTGAATGCCCTGATGATCTAAAGCCTCTCTTTTGCCTACACAGGTCTGTATTCTGTCTCACCGAGTCCTTAATCCCTTCGGCTACCTTAGCCTTCTCCACTAACACGGCAAACTCTCGCTCCTACTGTGGAGCTATCAACAATCTTAGATCATCCCTCAGTCCGTCCTCAAATTAGACACACCGCTCATGCTCCGTCGACACAATAACTAGAGCATAACGGCTCAGCCTTAGGAATTCTGCCTCGTATTCCACTACAGACTTATTTTCTTAAACCAGCCTCAGAAACGCCTTCCTTTGCGCTTCAACATAGCTAGTTCCAATGTACTTCTTCTGATATGCCGCCTTGAAATATTTCCAAGTAAGGTCGGCTGCGGCAGCACCTTCCCAAACTGTGAGCCACCATTGGTATGACTCATCACGAAGTAACGACACTATCCCCTTCAATTTCTCCTCGGCAGTTAGGTCCAAGTCGTCCATAATCCGCTCCGTCGCTTCCAACCAATACTCAGCCGTATTGGGTGCCACACCAGATACTCCACGAAAAAATTCAGCTCCATTAGCTCAAAGTCACTCAGGTACCGACTTCCGAGCTCCCATGCCTCCGCTTGCTCCAGCCACCCTTTCCAAAACTCGCAGCATCGCCTGTGATACTACATCATCCCCCGTCTGATCCTGATATTCCACATCAGCGGCTGGTGGTGGCATCTCATTTTCGGACCCTTGTCCGGACCTAACGGGCTTCGACACGGTCATTCGCCCTCTACCACGGCTTCGCACGTTACGACCACATCCCCTAGAGTTCATGCTTCTGAGTCGCGTTTATCTGATTAAAGAATTTTATGAATTAGTTTTGTTCCACTGATTTATCACGAACAGTCTTATGTTCAGCAGTTTTAGGGAGTAGTTCTTTCGATTTCATACACATACAGTCTCCACTCATTCTCAATTCATTCATTCAATCACACTCATGAACTTGTGTTCATTACAGAAAAATATTGTAGTTGTCATTGTTTATTGTTTTCCACTACCCAGGGGTATTTTCGTAATTTTATCCTATAGGGGTATTTTGGTAATTTTCCAAATTAGGGTATTTGAAAATGTTACAAAATAGAGACTTTTGGTATCTTTACAAAATTGAAATACTTGGTAAGAAAATTTCAAGGGTAAAATGGTAATTTTATAAGCTGAGGGTATTTTCGTAATTTTTTTTAAACCAGGGGCATTTCGGTAAGAAAATATGATTCCTGGTGACTTTTCAAAACAAGGGTATTTTTAGAGATTTTAACTTGAGGGCACTTCGATAACTTTCCATCTTGAGGTATTTTGGTAATTTATACGAGTTAGGGGTAATTTGGTCAATTGCAAACCGAGGGTATTCGTCTTCTTTAAATCAAGGGCACTTGGAGTTTTAAAATCATGGTTTAACTTTGAAATTTCACAAAACAGGTGACGGTCCTTTCGGGTTTTAATTATTGGGTTTAGCACGTGGTGAGTCCTCTTGGTTAGGGTGAACCGTCACTACGCACTGTAGGGATTCGAGCGGTGAGGAGGTGAGTCACTAGGACCTTAAATACCAAGCTCCCACCGAATCCAATACTAGACATGCGCTCAACGGTTGCCACACCATTAACTCAGCGACTTAGACACAGGTTTGTTTGGTTAGACTTTAAGTTTTATGTAACTTGGTGTTGAAGTAGACTAATCCTAGGGTTTAATATCTCTAATCTACTAATCTCGTCCCTATGATTTCCCCATACAAGTCACAGAGGAGTTAGGGTACTTACCCGATGGACTTGGTAGGAGACTCAAAGCCATGCCGAAAACACGCTTATTTCTTAGAAAAATCCAATTTCAAAAGAAAGAAAACGTTTTGGGCCTTAAAGCCCTCAAGGCCGAGTTTTGAGTCGGGCTCTGATACCAAACTAAAATACCCCAAATTCGGCCCACAAGCCCTGACCGGATGTGGCATGCTTCTAGGGAAAAATCTTTCGAAACTTATTTGAAGTTTTGCCAAAATTTTTGTGTGTTTTTGAAGAACAGTTGATTTGTGTTGATTAGATGTCAAAACATTTAATCTTTGTTCTTAAGAAAAATTACTTGAACTTTAAAATTGATAAAAATCAAATCGTACCATACTAAAAATAATTAAAATACATGCATAATCAGTTTAATACTTATAGCCTTACTACATCAAAACAAATCCCGAAATAGTCCAAAATACTTAAGTATTGAAAGTCCAAAACAAAATAATTTCTGAGCTGAGCATGGCCACCATAAAGCTCATGCCGACCCGGTCCATTACTGAGTGTCACCTGAAAAAGATCCCACAACGGGGTGAGTCAAACAGACTCAATGTGTAACCACCAAACACAAACTCTCAATCAATTTAGGCATGTCAAATCACACATATGAAACACATATAATCAATGATGCAAACCCAACCCAAACCTAGATAACCATCCGCTACACATCACCGTCATCGACCATTACACCGTGTGGACTACTAAGTCGACCCTCCATCTGCTACATATCATCGAAGGCAGTCATTGCAGACGACATGCTCATCGCCTTATATATATTGTGGCATAGCTACCGATAATTATTTGTGATATAAGTCACCATATTCGGATTTTGTGACATGAGTCACCACATTCGAATATTGTGGTATAAACCACCGATCACTTCCCTTTAAAATAATTTCCCATATGCCCCATGTCATACAAATCATGCAACATCATGCCTTATACCTTATTTCACATTCTTATCAGTATTCACATATGTGCCATATTCCAAATATTCCTATCATTTATTAACATAATGTTAAGGTTACGTACCTGAGTACTTTGTACCATTGCATGGTACCTTTGGCCACATTTCACATCATTATAAACACATATATTAAATTGATGCCGTAAATCTATTAAAAGTTAGTGTGGGGTACACACCTGATTCACTTAACGCTTTCACTGAAATCCCGAAAACCCGATCTAATGCTTAAGATCCTTAGTTCCTACATTCGGCCAATACTAACCATTTTAGCTAAAGGCCATTCGGCCAAATGATCAAATCCCGAAGGATTATCGCAACCAAAATCTTACCTTGTTGCCGATTTCACTACTAATCAAATCCCGAAACTCCGTGATATTTCTTCCTTGCAATCGGCCAACACTAGTTCACTGGACTTGATTAGTTTCGGCTTTTCGAATAAATACGAAATAGATCTAAGTCACTAAATAGGCCTTGGCCGAATATTATGTGTACTTACCTTGCGATTTTAAATCCCGAAAGTGGTTACTTGCTTTGAAGTTGTCGAAATCCCTACTTGTCAAGTGTTAGAATCGGTTTTAAGCATAAATCTATGAGAATGGCCTTTGGCCGAATACTACCTATCACTTACCTTGATCACTACAAATCCTGAAAGCTTCTCCTTTAATGCTCCTTAATGTTGGCTACCTTCACAAGAAACACATATCATGGCACAAGCATATTCGGCTATCCCTAAACCAAGGCTTAATCCTTGATTCGGCACACTTAAAAGAAAGAGAACCCAAACCGATTGCTAGGAGAGATATACTTACCACTATGCTGCTTACCAATAATGACCAACTTCTCGAAAGATCTCCTGCGTTAGGCTATACCTCCCCTTACAATCGGCCTTAACACATTTTAAATAATCAAAGGGCCATTCGGCCATGACATAAATCCCAAACGAAGAGGAGTTGCCGCAACCTTACTTAATAATAGGTCCTTTCGGCTTTAACAAAGAATCGGCCCACACTAAGATTGAGATTCGGCTTCAAGGTAGAGATGGTGTTTCGGCACTTTAATGGTGAAGATTGGTAGAAAGGTTTCGGCCTTGCTAAAGATGAGAGGGTAAGTTTTGGTTTCTAGGGAGTGAGTGAAAGAGAAATAAGATGTGAAAGAAGAAAGGAAAAGATGCACAAATGGTTCCAAACTTTCGGCTTTTGGTCAAGAGAGAAAAAGGGTAAAAATTTTGGCACTCTACTAGAGAAAGAAAGAAGATCCGAAAAGAACCTCTAAACCTCCCTTTAGAAATTCGGCTATGACTGAAATTGAACACCAAAGAATCCCTTGGCCGGCCAACTCTTCCTCTCTCCATTCAATCCCCCTTTTCACTCTACCTTAGCCGAATCTTTAAGTTTTAACTTGATCTACACTTCATCTTTGAAGTGTCCTGTCAAATCCACTACCTCTCCTCCTTGCAGCAAAATAAAACTCTTTTATTTGCTTCCCACGTTCTTTCGAACCTAGGCCCTTGCACCTCGCTTGTGGCGTCACATCTTGAGCCCTTAAGTGGCGCCTCCAAGCCATTTAAACAAGCCCATTTTTGTGTCATATTTCCCCTACTAATTTTCTTAAGACCTCTTAGGCTTTGCTCCCTTTTTGAAACTTAAAATTAAATAATTTCTAAGGCATTCTCCTACATTCTACAGTTCCCGAAATTCATAAAGCACATTCATAATATACACAGGCATACAAGTACATGCAATTGAGCAAAAATGCACAAGCCCTAATTCCCTGATATTACAGGTTCCCACCGGCATCAGCCCTAAACCCTAATTTAGTTTTGTAATTTTATTTTTTTGTAATTTAGTTTTAATATATTTAATAAAATTTAAGTTTAATTTTTTATTTTCTGTAATTTAAATTTTTAATTTAATTTTAATATCTTTGGTAAGATAGAAATGGTTTAATTTTTTTTGTAATTTAATTTTTTATATTTAATAAAATTTGAGTTCAATTTTATTTCTTTTGTAATTTAATTTTTAATTTAATTTTGTAATTTAATTTTTTATATTTAATAAAATTTGAGTTTAATTTTATTTCTTTTGTAATTTAATTTTTTATTTTAATTTTAATATATTTGATAAGATAGAAATGATTTAATTTTTATGCAATTTAATTTTTTATATTTATTAAAATTTGAGTTTAATTTTATTTCTTTTGTAATTTAATTTTTTATTTTTATTTTAATATCTTTGATAAGATTGAAATGGTTTAATTTCTTTTTTTTGTAATTTAATTTTTTATTTAACAAAATTTGAGCTTAATTTTATTTCTTTTGTAATTTAATTTTTTATTTTAATTTTAATATCTTTGATAAGATAGAAATGGTTTAATTTCTTTTTTTGTAATTTAATTTTTTTATATTTAATAAAATTTGAGTTTAATTTTATTTCTTTTGTAATTTAATTTTTTTATTTTAATTTTAATATCTTTGATAAGATAGAAATGGTTTAATTTCTTTTTTTTGTAATTTAATTTTTTATATTTAATAAAATTTGAGTTTAATTTTATTTCTTTTGTATTTTAATTTTTTTATTTTAATTTTAATATCTTTGATAAGATAGAAATGGTTTAATTTTTTTTGTAATTTTGTAATTTAATTTTAATAACTTGAATAAAATAAAAGCTCTTGTACAAAAGTTCACCGTTTTCCTCCAAAAAAATAGAAATTACATAGCCACCAGGAGACAAAAAAGCTAAGAACACGGTCAACTATTCCGATTTGGACACGAGCGAGATGTATGGCCCGGGTTCCTACACCATCTGCACAGTCGAGTTTGGTTGCTCGTTTCTCGGATATCCATATTGTTGCGTATTCTAGTCGAGCAAGGTCGACCTTTTGGTTTGCGCCTCAATTGTCTATCAGGCAACAACTTATACGGTGCAACCAATACCGACGGCCACTTACTTTCATCTGGGACTGGTGGGAATACGTGTCTCCACACGTTGTACATGTTTTCTAATTTGTACACTTCGTTGACATAGCTCATAGGATCAATACGGAGATTCTGACAAGCCGTAAGTACATGAGCACATGGGTAACGAAGTGCATCAAATATCCCACAGTCGCAGGTCCTATTTGTCAAGTGTACACGATAATGCCCGCCAACAATACCTTGGTTCGGTCTGTCAAACTCAGTGACACGAAACCATAGGTCGTCATGGTCGTGACACCTGTGTGTGCATGGTGTTCGCCGTGCCTTCCCACGGTTTATTTCTTGCAAGACCTTCGGCTCCATACATGGCCTCCTTGCATCGCCCTCTATAACTCATTGCTTTCTTGAAATAGTCTCGCTAAACGAAAATATGTCTCCCTTTGCCGATGTAATCGACGGATGACGGTTCCTTTTAGAACGTAATTTATACATTCGGCGGGTTTGTGGTCATATGACTATATCGTAGGCCGCCGTTATATGCTTGTGTCCACTGTTCGAAAGGAATATTGCACAAGTAGTTTGCGCCTTCGGCGTTATCTGAGCGCAAATTGGTCAGCATCTCCTGAAAACGGTCTTTATTGATCTCGTACCCTGCTAACATACGTTGATAGCAAATATTACATACCACTCTTCAATTGAGAATAAATTGAATATTACAAACAAAATCATATTAATAGATATTTCATGCCCATATCGGTCACTTGTTGTTTCTATCTTTTAGATCGATGTTGCCCACAGTAGTTGGATGAAACATGCCTCAGGCAATATCGATAGTATGTGCGATGCCACATGCTTCCCTGGCGTTCTATTGTCGCAAGTATTCCAAGGCCCCGATCCGATATAACGCATATGTCAGGTTGGGGACAAACATGCCTCCTTAACCTAGATAGGAAGAAGTCCCAGTCATCAGCTGACTCCCTCGGTGTTATTGCGAATGCAATCGGAAGGATTCTCCCACAGCCGTCTTGTGCCACAGCTAGCAATAGCCAATGCGTATATCTACCATACATAAAGGTACCGTCAATTTGTACCAATGGCTTGCAGTATGTAAAAGCATCTTGGCATTGCTTAAATGTCCAGAACAGACGCTTGAACACTCCGCATCCATGGAGCAGACGATCGTTGTAGTATGTCGGTTCCGTTTCAAGGTCTGTCGTGCTGCTTGGGACATATCTCTCCAGCACCTGATACCACTGTCACACTTCATTATATGAAGTGTCCCACCGACCGTGCAACTTTTCTAACGCCTTCTGCTTGGCTATCCAAGCCTTTCTGTAAGAGGGCGTGCACCCCAATTGACAACGAATATTGCCAATTAAGGCCGGCACCGTAGTCTTGGGATCAGCTTCACCGTCGGGATTATTAAGTCAGCCAACATGTCTGAATCCATCCTCGAATGATCTTGTGTTACATCTGTCATCGAAGTACGTTAAATAATGCAATATTACATAATATTAGTGTTATTCAAAATTATTGAACACATAGTGGTACTGTACCGGCAAGACATGTATGTGGACCTTTGTACTTTTTGACCTCCCACAACCTTGTCCTTTTCCTCAACGACGCCATGATTTTCCATGAACATGCGTCGTCTTGTACTGCACACTTTGCCTTGTACTTATCGAGCCTAGATTTAACCACATTGTAGTTAACCCTGTTCCTGATGCTGTATTATTTCAATGCAGCAAGAAAAGTATTCTTGTTGGAAAACTGGTTACCAACTTCTAATTGGTCCGAATCCAATGAATAATTTGTATGGTCACGCGTCCGGTGTGGTAGTTCAGGAAACTTCAATGCACTATCTTGAGATAGATCGACATTATGCATGTGGGCTGGAAGTGAGTACGCCCTGAATAGCAGATCTTCTTCTTCTTCGTCTGAACCGCCCTCAACCTCTTCAGGTACAATTGGAGCGGCTCCGATTCGAAAATAATCCAACTTCGCGCGTCCGGACCCGGCTCTGAGAGGTGGATCCACATTGGATTCATCGTCGACCCTCCATAACCTGCAACAAACGAGGGCCCCTCGCCGGTGGATGTCGTCGGGAGTACATCATCCCTCCTTAAACATCTTTCGTAAAGATCTCAATCATATGTGGATTGCCAACCACTAGAAGTTGCTGACGTCTCCCAATACGTATTTCTATCATCGGACGTCGAAGGATGGATATGCATGTCCCATACTACCACCGCACACGGGCACTTCTGTGTTTTGCCTCCCACTTACAGAGTGTCGGCTTGGGGTCGTGTATTCCCCTCGAACGGCAATAGATGTTGAGGTCGCAGAAAGATCACTTGGAGATAAAAATTCTACATATAACTCGAGATATGGCGACCCACTAGCAAGATGAGTCTCCACCATTGCCTCAAGGCTCTGAGGACCTTTGATGTCGAATGAGTCATATCTCACCGGATCAACCGAAGCGCAAAATCTATACTTAATAGACTGAAATTTCATTGGCGTTGTTCCGAATATTTTACGCCTAATTCTTTTGCGAAGTTCTACCAAATTGACGTTCCGATTAAAACTCAGTCGCGCTGTGTTCTCCGATAAAAAAATAACACCATTTTCAGTGTCACGAACTTCACCATCGTAGTAAATAATAGCATTAATACGTTCACTCATTTTCAATTTTTTTTTCTTTTGCCTGAATTTGCCTTCTGCCAACTGAGAATGAAATTTGGTGATTATAGCCTAAGTTTGTTGAGACCATCAGTAGCAAAAGAGCGTCCACGTGGGAGCTCTTTTCGATACTCCTCTCGACAATGCACCTACTTTGAAGCAATTTTGGCCACTGTTTGTTCAGAAACATCTCCTCAAAATTATTTTGCCGGAGACCATTGTAGCAAAAGAGCGTTCACGTGGGAGCTCTTTTCGGTACTCTGCCGACAATGCACCTATTTGAGCGTTTTTTGCTTGTTTGTTGAAACGTCTCCTCAAAATTATTTTACGGAGACCATCAGTAGCAAAAGAGCGTCCACGTGGGAGCTCTTTTCGCACTTTTGCCGACAAAGCACCTCGCCGGAAGCGTTTTACCACTATTTGTTGTAAACGTCTCTCAAAATTATTTTGCCGGAGACTCTGCCCAAATATTCAATTAATTTTTCATAGGGAATGGAGGCAAAAAGCGTCGTCGCGTCGCGTTTTTGGGGATCTGAGAGATAAAGCGCGCCCTTAGGACTGTTTTGTCCACCTCAACAAACGCGCTTTTTGTCGAGGTGGACAAAGCGAGTCTAAGGCGCTTATCTCAGATCTAACAAAACGTACCGACGTGACGCTTTTTGGGAAAACGTACTTTCCGTAATTATTTTTCAAACGGCACATTTCGTAATTTTTCTTTATTTTTGGTATATATGGGATATTTACCCAAAATGAGACTCATAGTTCAAAAAGGAGAACAAATATTTATTTTGATATTTAAAATAGGTCCAACTTGGCTTTATAATTTTTTTATAAGCTTATATTGGATTTATAAGTATAACATGATACAATAATTAAAAATATTTTTATAAAAATGATAAAAATATTAAAAATTCTATTAAATCCTTTATGTTTTTAAATAAACATAAATTTAAATAAAAGAAACTTAAAATATTGAAAATAAATAACCATAAAGTTATAATTTGTTGTAAAAGTAAATAAAATAATGATTTTAATAGATAAAAATTAAAAATGAAAAGGTATAATTTTTAAATATATATTTACACTAAAAGATGTAAATATTAGGCTTGTAAATAATAATTTTTTATATCTTGTAATTGTTTTGATAACAAGAAACTAACTTTAATCTTATTATAGGTTTTTATTATATTTGCTACTTTTGATATAATGTCTAGAACTAGAAATAATCTTTCCTCAACCCTTAAATATATAGGAGGATAATGCGTTTTAACGCATTCGAACCCACGTTCTGCATTGATAATAATACTGATACCAATCGAGCTAAAACTCAATCGGCCATCTTGATACATACTTATAGAAAACATAAGCTATAATTCAATTCGAGTTTTACATCTACCAAATTTAAAAATGTTTATTGAAAAGTAAGATCTTGTCGATAATGTTTTTTTGTTTATTTATATATATATATATATATATATATATATTCTTAATTACATTTAGTAAATAAAGGTTTAAGAAAATTATCCCACATTGATAATACAGTAGCATAATGAGTTTTAGAACATGTATAAATATCCTTTATTCATAAGAAAAGAAATACCAAACTTTTAGAAGGTTATTTCGTTGGAAAGCACCTTAAAGTTAAGTTTGAAGAGAAAATAAAAATGAACTTAATTAAAAATCTCCTAAACTTTGGTTAAAATTAATTAAATTTCTTTAGGAAAACACATTTAAATAAGTCTTTAAACTTTTTATCCCTTAAACTTAAAATAATAATTTCTTAAATAGTAGAAAAAATAAAGTTTTAGTAGTAAAGAAACCAGTTAAAATGATGACTTCTAAATTTTATCTCGTTAACTAATGCATTATTGTATTTGTTACGTAATATTTTTATAACCAAAACCCTATAGATGTTTAAAAGGTATTAAGTTATTAAATAATTTAATTGAGTTTTGCGAAAAACCATTATATTTGGTAATGAAACAAAAGGGTTGAAATATATATAATATAATTAATACAATTTTTTTAGAAATAATATTATTGGGAAGGATAATCATGAACTTGAAAAGGTGTTCATAGACTATAAAACGAATATGAATAATACCTTAATTATACAAAATAATAGTATAATCACTTATTTGTTTAAAAAAAACTTATTTTGTAACACATTTAACCTTAAAGGCTAAATACTAATTTTCTTTTAGTGATAAGAAGTTTATCCACCAGCCATCGCCATCCATCACTTTGTTGAATATGAGATTTGTCACTTCATTTGTTTCTTTTATGTTAGATTAAATTGTGAAAAAGGGGAAAATAGTAAGAGAGAAATTTTAAATCTTTTTCACAATAATAAGCTGAAATTCTAACAAGAAAACAGCTTCATGGTATGTAAAACAAAAGGCACCACTTTCATCTTCCGTAGGAATATAGAAAGAGAGCTTTCAGGTACAATCGTGCTAACAGAAGCAGGCCTATTATGTTTGCTCTCAGCATGCACGTGGCCACATCACCCACTAGACCTGATACAATGTTGTAATTTTAGGATAAAAATGTATAGTTAGTTAGAGTTAGACCTGGTGAATGAATATTAGTGATTGCCAGGTGCTAGCACTTGCATCCTGTCCACCTCAAAAACAAACGAAAGCCTTACCCAGAAAAGGGAATAGAAAAATTCTCTAACATCAAGAGTTTTTAGAACAAAAACAATGGCGTTTAATCTTAAACCCGTGTTTGGCTACACAGTTGTTTATGTTAAGAACGTGGCTAAATCAGTAGATTTCTACGCAAGACTCTGGTTACAATGTTCGTCGCTTGGACGAGTTTCACAGGTACTATAATGGATTTGAATGGTTTAATTTTGGTTACAGATGGGGAGAGATGGAGAGTGGGCAGACCACTATAGCCTTCACTCCAAAACATCAACATGAGACGGATAAGCTAACTGGTCAAGTCCAAGACCCAAGATCTGATCGCGAGCGACCCCTAATGGAACTCTGCTTCGTATACTCGCGCGTCGATACGGCTTACAAGGTTTGTACGACAACCATATTTTGTTTTTGAAATGGTTTTTAATTTTATCATGTTTGCTTTTGAGTTTTAACTGGTATGGGTGGTGAAAGGACAGCGAGCGGTGGCGGTGTGCCAGCCTGAGAACAAGGAATGGGGACAAAGGGTCGGTTACGTACGTGACATCGATGGCATAACTGTGAGGATAGGAAGCCATGTTCACCCACCAAAACAAGCTTTGATTTGAAACCAAATAAATTATTTCTTTTAAAACCGATCAGTTAAATCTTAGTTTATCTATCAAAGTTGTCACTCCTTGTCCCCAGAGTATATGAATTATTTTTATATTTATGACTCAAATTATAGTAATATCATTAACAGATGACTATATTTGTCTAAACTTTTAAGCATATTCAATTGTCAATTATTACATCATATATTAGCTTTCCCAGTAATAAGATAAATAAACTGCATGTAATAAAGACAAATTGTTCATCAAAATAAAGAGCTACAGTCACGAATGAGACGTTATGATGATATGAGACTGCTACTCAAAACACTACTAAACAAAACCAGAACCAAAACGCTTTCGAATACAAAAGAACACTACCACTTAAAAGCACAATAAATAAAAATAGATAGAGATGGGGAAGGGGAAGGGGAAGGGGAAGGGGAAGGGGGGCTTTAAGTTTTAAGGCACTCCCTAGGTTCACAAGGACTCTGCGGTGTAATCAGCCGCAACTCATCTCCCTACATGATAAAAATTAAGGCATTCCACGAGTTCATATATTCTAGAGAAGGAACAGCAGCAACAGCCATCATCGATCACAACATTTCTTGCGACCGTCGGACACAGCGGCCAACCTTTCTCTTAAATTCATCTTTCCTCTCTCTCCACTCCTTCTGCCAATATAAACCATTATTGATCATATACAAGGCACACAAAGAGAAAACTAGCATGGTGCATTGTGCCGCATGATACTACAATAGAATGAGATGCTGATGACAATGGTTGTGTGACAAGATCATACAGATAGATGATTGATAGCAAAGGCAAAGAAAACCAAGTGAATGTTAAAAGCACAAATCTGAGAATCATTTTAATTAATGATAAAATGAGATCGATCAAATAAGCATATTTTAAAGAAAGTTTTGTTACACTAGAAGCCTTAATAGAAGGATAGACATCACATTAGAACATCAACGGAATGCCAAACCGCAACAAAAGGGAGGAATAAATGAATCAAGAAAGTCGGCAATCACTTACAGCAGCTTCAACATTCGCAGGAGATTCATCATTAGGGCTTGAAAGCATTGATATGATACTCAATACAATACTTTCAACCTGCCACATGGTAAGAATATACATTTGTTAATCTATCATGGTGTCAAGAAAAGGAGGAAGGACACCATAAATTAAAGTAGTTGAACTTTCAGGAATGGCACTTGAACAGGCAGGAAAAAAAGATAAAAGAATTGACACTTCACAAACATACTGTATGGACTGGCATCCAGCGCTCACTTGCAAGCTCATAGCCATTTGGATCATCACCTGGAGGATGAAGAATTGATATGCAAACACGCCCATCAGGATAAACTGCAAAAAGCATTAAAGATTAATTAGTTCTTGCATTACACAAAGGCACAAGAATTCGAACAGGCAAAGGTATACCATTAGGATGCCAAATCTCTGATGTAAATTTCACTGTTGGAGGGCTGTTTGGATAATTGGGCGGAAAGCTCATGATGGCATTGAAAAATCCCCCTTCACTGAAGTTGGAATATTTACGTTAAAGAACATTAATAAGAAAAAACATAAAGGTAAAAGATATATCCCCAAACGAGAGATTAACCCACAGCCACAACCACTAGAAGCAGTTCCTACAGAACTCAATTCAATGTCAAGATTACTTGAGGATAACAAGCAACAGGAAGGTAAGACACGTAACAAGGAACATAAGCTACAAGCAAAGACAACTGTTGACAAGCTTTTGTGACTAAACAAATTCCAAAAGCACAAGAACAACAATTTTTGCTCGTTAGAACCAACAACCTCCTTGCAGAAGCTAAGAAACTACCACATATCATTCTCAAGAGAACCAATACTACAAGAACCAGGTCTTGATGGTAAAACTTAATGATGTATATATATAATGAAAAGAAGCATTCAGCAACCCCTATCCATGGTTATTATGTATAGTTGTCGAAAACAAACAATTTGTTTTGTTAAGATTGCTGCCTGCAATCAATTCGAGAAACCTAAACAATTGGCAATTGGCAACACAATCAATAGGTAAAACTCAAAATCGCACGTTAACCTTACAATCACCTAAAACTCAATCAAGATAATCCAATTTAGAACCCCAAAATCCCATTCGAATTTAATAGAACACCTTAAAACCAACTATGGCATAAATCAAAGTTCAGCTAAATCAGTCTAATTTTAAAAACCCTAAACCCTATTAAGCATTAATCTCCTAATCAAATGTAAACACACAAAATCCACAACAAAGAATCCATAAGAAACAACTAATTTCAATGATAATAACAAAAGAAAGAAAGAAACTTTACCAAAAAAAAAAAGGCGGGGGGGGACTTACTAAAGAGTATCAGGTGGTCCGATAATTGTAACACTCCATTCAAAGATATTGTTTTCATCAACCAATCCGGCCGAGAACCCATCAACCGGATTCTTACAAAGATCTGAGGAAAATACAACAAATCAAAACCTCCCCCAAAAAAAAAAGCAAAAAGTAATCGGAATCATCAAAAATGAAATCGATGAGAGAAAAGGAGTACCTTTGAGCTGTTTTTGAAGGAGGAGGCTGGCTTGAGATGCCATATAAACAAACAAAAGAAAGGAATAGTGAGGGTTCTAGAGAGAGAGGGGGAGCTTAAAAAAGCCCTGCGATTTGAAGAGAGAAGAAAAAATTGGAGGAAAGGAAAAGCCGACACTTCGTTTCTATTTATAGATATGTTAAATATTGATTTTGTTTCTTTTCTGTCAAATAAATATTTAATAAAATGATATTGTATTATTTCGATTTTTAGGATTCATTAACTCAAATACTACTTTCTGCACTTTAAATTTTATTATATTTACTACTAATACATAATTAATGATTCACAACTTTAATAGATATATGTTTACAATAATTTATGAATAAGTTAAAAGAAATATTTAAATGTTTGAATATGTATATAATTATAAGTATTTGCTTTAATTATATGTGTAATTATATAGAAGCGTAAAATAAAATAATTTGTAAATAAATTTTAATTATTATTGTGTCAACAATGTGCTTCTATTGTATAACTATAATTTTTAATAATTATTGTAAGTTTATGTGAAGATTAATTAATTAATTATATATTTATGTGTTGAATTATTTGTTTAAATTCAAATTTGAGATGAATTAAGTAAAAATATTTAAATTATTTTTAAAATGAAAATTGAAAAAATGAAACTAAAATTAAAGTGAATGGGAACATAATCGTGCATCTATTTAAAATTATAAAAAAATAAAATTCACTGTGAGAAAAAAAAGTCATTGAATCAGAATAAAACTTGTATAATGAAATTGAGTAAAAAAAAATCATTTTTAAAATTGGCTGGTTGAATGTAAATAGAAGTTAATGGTAGTCAAATATTTTGTTCCTTGACATCGAGAGACCAATTGCCAAAATCAGCCTTGTGTTTTCTTCCTTCCCAAGCAAAAATCAAAAATCAAAATCATTGAAAGAGAACAAATTTAGGTTGGAAGATATTCCTACACATAATAAAATATTTAATATTAAAGAAAGAATGGACAAACCCTGAAAACATTCCTCCATGGGTCAACAATCCATCACATTGCTAGTAAGAAAGAATATTTTTACATGTATGCCTCTATATCATCAATAATATAGAATAATATAAATAAATATATTTATAAAAAATTATATAAATAACAAATGAGGTTTTGGTTGAATAAGAAAATATAAATGTTAAAATTATATAGACTTGAATTCAAATTTTATTATGTATATTTATATTTCTACTTATAAAAAAAAAACACCGTCAAATAATATAATTACTTATAAAAATATTTTCATCATTACTCAATTGAATTAGTACCTAATTCACCCGTGACACTAATATTATTAAAAGTACATATTTATTTTATCTATACATAAGCAACTATTATTTTAAATATTCCTCGCTCTTTACCAGTTAGTGTGATGGTCCAATGGAAGTTTTCAACATGGCTGAATGAATGCATGAAACGTAGCTGCTTGGTTTAAACAAAAACAAGCTCTAATCCACAAGCATTTGCAGCCGTGTTGCATCTCAACTATTGGACGTACTAACGTCTAGAGTGTAAATATTGCAATAAAATGGAGAATTACGAGGCAATATCCGTAAGTATACGGGTTGGGTTGTAATATAGATTTTACAATGAAATAAGTGAGTACTCTGAGGATCGTACCCAAAAGAGGCGAATATTAAATCAATCTTAACCTAAACACTTAAAGATCTAATTAATACTTTTAAATCAATTATAGTACGATAGTAAAATAAGAAATATTTTTTTAGGGTTTTAAAATTAATAAAATAAATAACATAAAAGAATTAAAATTGCAAGAGATAGAGAGAAATAAAGTGAATTAAATCTAAAGATGGGTGATTAGCTCGCTTTAGCAATTCAATCAACTGTCGTCTCGGGTTCTTCGTCAATCAACTAGTCGCTACCCTACCATGATCTTCTGGTCTTCCACCAACATAATGAGTTAGCAAGAATTATTTATCTTCTGACCTTATAGTCCAGACTGGTTTAAGGTCAAGGTGTTCACGATTGGGCAATACTAATTTAGGGTTAATTCCCTCCTTGATGACTTCTAAAGGTTGTCAGGCCTAGGGTTTGTTTCATGTTCTTCCTTTCCCAAACAATTGATCCGTTGAATAACCCTACAAAACAGTTAAAAGATCATGCTTCCATTCATTAATCCCCTATAGAAGGATTAGTTCCTTATGGCTTTCATAAACAACATAGAGTAGATGGAACAATTAATCATAATGAATGAATAGTAGAGAGTTTAAGAAAAGCCTAATCGATATTGATAATGAATGTGAATCCAAAAGAGTTGATCTCTTTTACAACTCAGATCTCTTGAAAGAAAATAAAGAACAAAATAAACGAAACTCTGAAAACCTAAGAAAACGAAATTAAATCTAAAGAGTGAATCTTAAGTAATCAAATGGTGTCTATAATGTTTGCCAAAGGTGCCTATTTATAGCTTTCAGGTAGCCATCGTTCTTAACCCTAGATTAGCTGATGTTCCCGAGCTTTAAGTTCGATTGTGCAGACCAAAATGCCACTACTTTGTGTCTTATTCTCGTCATAGAGTCCATGTAGCGACACACCAGGACCTATGTCGTGACATAGCAACCAGCCTACTCTTCTGCAACTGTCTTTAGGGGTATGTCGCGACACCCTCAGCTTGTGTGCCGACATTGAAGGCAGTTTCTTACTTTCTTCATTCTGCTCTCTATGTTGCGACAAGTGATCTCCTATGTTGCGACATAACTTCCATGATTGGCCCAAAATGCCTTTTAATGGTCTCCTACACACTCACGAAGTCTGTTAACTTTCCCTTAGGCCTCATTCGGCCCTTAAGGTCAATAAAAGAAGCGATTTGCACATTTTATTGAATGTAAGGAAAACTAAAGAAACTCAATTAAAACATAATGAAAATGCTTGTATTCAAGCTCCTTAAATGTGAGAACTAGTTTAATCTGCTACACCGAATTCGATAGATCAAGTACAACCATAAAGGCCCAAAAGCCCAAAAATTTAGAACAATAATTATAAAGGTAATCAAAGCCCAACCTAGTAAAGAGCAAACTTGTAACACCCCTAACCCGTATCCGTTGCCGAAACAGGGTTATGGAACATTACTGAAGTTTACATTTTAATTGTAGTTACTTAGTGTCATTTACTATTCATTTTCGAAAATCAATCATAATGTCCCTTATATGGGTCCTCGAGGCCCAAAAGACATATTAGAATTGAGTCGGGACTAAACTGGGATTATAGAAATTTTTTGCGAAATCTCAAAAATTTTCTTAGATACAAGGGACACAAGTCCGTGTAGCCAGGCCGTGTGATTGACACGCCCGTGTCTCAGGCCTTGTGGGTATTCGATGTGAGGCACACAGCCGTGTTCCTGCTCGTGTCCTTACCCGTGTAACTCTCTAACTTGGGTCACACGGCCAGCCACACGCCAGTGTGCTAGACCGTGTGGACAATTTGATTTTTAAAAATTAGGTGCAGGGGTTACACGGCCAGGACACATGCCCATGTGCTGGGCCGTGTCTCTCACACGGCTGAGACACACGCCCGTGTGGACAGATAAGGCCATTTTCCAAGCCTTATTTCTCACCCATTTTACCTTGCACCAACATCAACATTTCAATATATTCACCAACCAATTCAAGGCATATAAATCAATCTAATGATCAAGTTTTATGCATGACACATTTACTCATGCTTTCAAGTATCATCTTTACATTAAAATTATATACTTACCCAAACTTAATAGCATCTAATATATTAAACCAAACATATTCATATACTAAATATAATAAACCTCATACATAAGTATGCATTAAATTTACTATCACTAGCCATTCCAATGGCTAGTTACAACCAAAACATTTACATACCCTTATTTATTATCATTAGCCTATACATGCAATTACACCAAGGTAAGATTCCTATTTATACCAAAACGAGCTGGAGGATAGTGTGATGATGCTCTGACCAATCTCCAACCTTTATGAGCTTCCGAGTACTATAAAACAGAGAAAAGAAAACCTTGTAAGCATTTTATGCTTAGTAAGTTCTTATAACAAGAATTTAACTTACCAATCATGCTCATTTAACTAAACATGTATAACATGCATCCAAACATTTTTGATAAGTTTCCTAAACACAAGCTCTCATTAAACAAGTTAGTCATATGATTCATATGTATATCAAGATAATAGAGATGAGCTCATCGTATAATAATTTCTGAGTATTTCAGGGATATTCAAGAAATAAATCATGTTAATATTATGTTTTCTTTTAACAAAAGTTTTATCCATTGAATCATTGAAATATCGATGGATACCCAAATAATATACTCGAGGTATACAAATCAATGATCCGTCAAATCATGTTCAGGGATACCCATAAGGGCACATAATCAGGAAGTACATTCTTGAGCCATATGTCAGGGTGCTCAGATGAGCCATGTAACAGGATGCTTATTCGGGCTAAACTAGAAACTCCTAAGAGTTTAGAACAAGAAGTTCATTGAGCTTAACAGGTAACTCCGAAGAGTTATTAACAGGGAGCTCCGGATAGCATAATAGGGAGTTCAAGCGAGTCATGTCAAGAAGCTCATAAGATCTTATATCAGGACTCTCACGAAGAGCTACATTTGTGTCCGCAATAAATGCTGGATCACAACCGATCGAATCGTGTAACAGGACGCTTACAAAGAGCTGCGGTAGTGCGCAACACATGCAAAATCACTACCGATCAGGATGCTCGCAAGAACTATATAATAGGACGCCTGAAAGGGCTTCTAATAGGATGCTCGTCCGAGCTATATTCTGTCCGCAACATATGCAGGACTACAACCAATTCTGAAAATCTTGTATCCATCGAATTCTATTATTTAAACGGGATTTAATATTTATCGGGCTTTGTCAGATATGTAATCAATTTCATGTATATGGAAATTTATACAATTCACATACACAACATTCAATTCAAGCATATAAATATACACAATTTAGTTACACGAACTTACCTCGACACTTGTTCGTGTGTGAAAATCTACTAATCCAATACATTTTCTTCTCCTCGATTTAAGTCTTTATTTAATCTTTCCGGATCTATATAAATGAATTTAACATCAATTTAATTCACTTTATACTTAATTGAATTCAATTCATATCTTAGGAAAAATGATCATTTTACCCCTATACTTTTCATAAATGACAATTTCGTCCCTAAACTCAGAAAATAAAATTTATGCAATTTAATCTTTATTTCAAGCCTAACCGAATTTTACATGTTACAATAACAGCCCATGAATTTCACAAAAATAAAATTTTTTCCATGCGTTTTACCATTTTTCAATTTGGTCCCTAAATCATAATTTCATTAAAATTCTCTTTGTAAAAGTTGTTTATCTATCAACAACCTTTCATTTTCTACTATAAATTGTAAAATTTTAGGATTTACATCCATGGAAAAATTTCTATACTTTGATATCTTTACAAATTAATCCCCAAAATAGATAGATTAAATTATTCTGATCTCAAAAATATAAAAATTGCTAAAAACGGGACAAGATTACTTACCCAATTAAGCCAAGAGAGCTTGCTTTCTCTTTCCTAGGGTTTCCATATATTTTTGGGGAAGAAGATGATAATAATAATATGATATTTCTATTAATTTATTATCATCCATGAATTTTTCAACATTCCAATTTAGTCCTTTTCTTTTTCTAATTTTTCATGGATGATTCATCAAAAATATCTACTAACTTTTCTTAATGGTCTAATTACCATATAAGGACCGCAATTTTTGAATTCCATAGCTAATTAATCTTTATAGCTACTAGAATTTAACTTTTGCATTTTATGCAGTTTGGTCCTTTCATCAAATTATACATATAACCGGTAAAATTTCTTAACGAACTTTTCACACGATATTTCTATAATTTTGTATATCATAAAATAATATTAAAATAAATTTCTCTTCCGGGATTGAATTTGTGGTCCCAAAACTAGGGGTGAGCAAAACTCGATTTGACTCGAAAAAAATTGAATTTCGAGTTAAACGAATCGAGTTATTCGAGTCAACTCGAATTTTTTTTCAAATTTTGAGTTCGAATCGAGTTGAGTTTTCGAATTCAAATAATTCAAATATCAAACTATAATATTTTACATTTTTACCCCAAACTCCTAAACCTTTTTACTTTTCCCTTAAAACTTTTACTCCTTCCCACTTTTCCCCCAAAACTTTTACTCCTCTCCCATCCCAACCCCCCAAAATCCATTTCCCACCAAAATTTGACTCTCCCATTTACTTTTTCTCAAAATTTTACTCCCAAAAATCCTCAAAAACTTTTTATTTTCCCCCAAAATTTTTACTCCCTCCCACTTTCCCCATAAAACTTTTACTCCCTTCCCATCCCACCTCCCATCTACCCCAAACCCATCCACCCCCCCAAATTTATTTTTAATATTTTCCCTCCAAAATTTTACTCCCCCCTATTTACTTTCTCTCAAACTTTTATTCTCCAAAACTTTTATTTTCCCCTAAACTTTTATTTCTCACCCTTTACTCTCAAATAAAAATCAAAATTATCAAAAAATCACTAAACATAAATAGTAATAATTTTATTTATATCTACTATTTATATTATTAAATTTAGTTTCACATTTTATATTATTTATATTATTGAATTGTTTAGTCATATTGAATATTTATATTAAAATTGAATCATTAATGATGCCATAAAATATTAGTGTTAAATTTTTATATTGGTATCAATTTCACATTTTATTTTTAAAATAACTTTTATTAAAAATCACATTTTACATTTAATATATTTTTAATTCTAAAATACATAGTGACAAGAATCTGAAGATAATTGAAACAACTAAGCATGCAAAGAAGCTAACTTGTGTATAAAAAATTAATAAAAAAATTATGAGGTGATGAAAGTTAATAAAAAATTTGATTAAGGTGGATAAATTTTATTACGATGGGTGACAGTGGTTACAAGGACCCAAAATTATTTTTTAAAATTCAAATCAAACAAATATATTCGATTCGATTCGAATTCCATCTCACTCGACTCGATTTGAGAAAATTTCAAATCAAATTAGATGATAAAATATGATTCGTCAACTCGATTAACTTGAAATTTTTTCATTCGATTCGATCGAACGCTCACCCCTACCCAAAACCACTGTTCCGATTAAACAAAAAATGGGTTGTTACAAAACCTTAGCCATCATTGTTCTCGACCGCCGTCGCTTGTAATAGGGGAGGCTAGATAGTGATTAGAGAAATCAACACCATCAGGGCTATTATACCCACGTCCAATAGATCCATCACTAGTGTTGACGCAATTTATGAGGACTGCTGAGGAACAGTGCCCACTGGTGTCTAGCATTGCTCAAATTTTTAACTTGACTTATTTGTTAGCATGCTTGACCAAAATATCTTGGTTATTTGCTTGTATCTTTTTGACGATTTTGTGTAGACAATATTGTGTTTATTATTGAAGAAGAGATTGAATCAAACAAGATTATTTTCAAGGATTCTTATATGATCTACTTACCTTATATATAGGATAAGGGCTGACTTTATTTTCCTTTGTATCCCTATATAAATGGTAATTGTTTTGTTGAGATTCAGGAAGATCATTATGGTTTGAAGTTTGCTTAGTGGGGTAAGATTAGTGCTATAAATTTGGAAGGTTTGCTCAACCTTGATAAATGTTTTATGGTTGAAATAGTTATGGTAAGTGCCTTGAGTAGTGCCAAAGGAGTGCCTACTACTATCTGGAACTGCTCAGCTTCATAATTTTCCTTATATGGAGTTGGCAATTTTTGTCCACAAAATCTTTAGGTTGTGATCTTTGTTGATTATATGTATGTGTGTAAGCCCATCAATGATGTCTAAACTTGTTATGGGAACATATCTTGAAGATTAGTTTGGATTGAATTAAGGAAATTATACATGTTGATTTTCTTTTTATTTTGATAGGAAGATTGATGGTAATTGATCTTTTTCTTAGCATTCCTTAAACTCTTATATATTGAAAGGTTTATGTAGATAACATGTGTGGAGCATTTGAGAACTTGTTTTTTTATTTAGAACTTGTTTTTTAGAGTGTTTTTATAAGTAATCAAGTGAGTTACTTGGGTTACAAATTAAGTTTTCAAGGGAAAACTTAGAGGAGAGTAATCTAGATCTCGGGTGAAAAAGTTAGGTTGTTAATGTGCTGAATGTTAGTGCTTGTAATCACTTGTTGTATGATGTGTTAAGATAGTGGCTTATCTTTCTAGGCAGTGCCCCACAGACGTATGGAAACTGAATTACGTAAACATATTCTTGTGTTCATTTTTGTTCTTCACTAGTGCTTGAAGCAATTGGCACTACTTGTAGCACTGCTACTGGCACTGCTCAAGTTTACTTTCATTTATCATTTTTTATTCTTTTAGCTAAGAAGGAGCTAATGCCAAATGTGAGTCCAAAAGGACCATCGTCTCCCTCGTGGAGCTCGTTAGGGACATTGGCGACTATATATCCAAAACCTTTGAGAAGGCAATAGCATGCCCCCAAAAGGTAAAAGCAAAACATGCTCTTTATAAAAAATAACAAAACATGCGACATTGAATACTACCTACTTAAGATGGGAGGGCAAGTTATAGTCTACTTTCTACAAGTGGGTTCTTACTTGTAATTTCTTAGCTCTAAGGCTCACAAATCATTATTCAGTATATTAAATTTAACTATCTTCTCTGTCTTTCTTACAAATAATCACATTGCATATTGAAAATTAAAATTTTGGTAGTAAGATGGACCGAGAGATTGATTATAATGTTTAGTACATCTACAAATAAACACAAAAAATAAAAGATTGGACAGATGAAGTTGTTAATGTTGTTCAACTTAACCTACGTCAGCGGTAACTGATAAACCATAAAAGTAACATATTTTAACCCTATATTTAGCATGCTTTTGGATGATTTAGCCTTTGATTTATGTAAAAAGGTGCTCTTAATCCTTTCTTTTTATGTTTTATACTCAAGAAAGCACCCGAAGATGAAAAGAACAAGAAACAGGCTTAAAACAGGCCAATTTGGGCCAAAGTAGAAATCGACACGGCCTGAACTCCAAGCCACACGGCCGTGCCTCGTCAATTAACTAGAACACGACCTAACCACAATTTACACGGCCGTGCCTTCATCAACAGACCCGAAACACGGCCTGAAGTTGATTTACACGGGCGTGTGCCATGGCCGTGCCCCTGTCATGGAAAAGAGGAATTTTACTCGATTTGGATACTTTGAGGCAAAGAAACACATTCCAAAGTCTATTCAAACACCCGAGTAGGAATTGTACTTAAATTAGGACACTTAGGGGCTAAGTAAAGCATTCCGAAAGTCTATATAAACACCCTAAGTGTAACCTGAAGGGGGCGGTTAGTTAGGCAGTCAGCTAGGCCAAGAAGCCGAGCCAGAAGGTCAGATTCGTGGGAATCACTCAAATATAGCCAGTTGATCCATCTCAAGAAGCTGAAATTCTACTCAAGACGGCAGATCTCTCCTTCAATTCTTTCAGGGGGTTTTAGGGATTTCTTATGTTTTGTTTTATCTTTTCTCTTGAGATGTTTTATTTTATCATTATGAACTAAACCCTTTAGATACCTGAAGGGGATGAAACCTAGATAAATCTCGTTATTGTCTTCTAATTTATATGATAAATACTTGATTTGTTCTTAATTATGTGTGCTTAATTCTTGTGTTAATGTTTCTGGGATATTAATTCAAGTCAGATGTTCTTAGGTGGACAAGCAAGTCCCTGTTTAAGAATAGATCTAGCATAATTAAGCGGAGTTGTTCGCGCGCCTAGAGATAGGGGGACGAAATTTTGCCGGATTAGGGTGAAACCTATATGGGAATCCATAGTTCGATTTACTGCTATTCTAGGGGGTTATTAAGTGAGAAAGAGATTTCCGTTAATTAACCTAGGGCTAGACATTATTCACCTCGAGAGAGGTTTAATATACGTTAAGGTGTCTTACGGATCAAGTCAAGTGAATAAATCATTGAAGTCTAGGTGGATTCTTCTTGAGGATATCATCGTGATCAACTGAGTTTCTCTTCAAGTTATTTCCCAATTCATTCTTTTTGTCTTTGTGGCTTAGTTTAGTAATTAATTAGTTAATTTAGATTTAATCAATCAAATCATTCAATATTTAGGCTAAATAATAGAAAGAAAGTGAGTATTAGCACTTTTAGTTCTTTTGGGTTCGACAATCCAGTCTTGCCTAAGCTATACTACTGTTCTATAGGTGCACTTGCCTTAAGTCGTTGTCAGAGTTAGTTTCCAGGTTTGATCATTCTCTTTATAAATTTTAAAACTCGACAATTCTAGACATCAAATTTTTAGCGCCGTTGTCGGGGAACTAAAATATTAAGAAAGCTCTATTTTTATTACTTTAGCCATTATTTTTATTTTATTTTATTTTATTTTATTATTTTAGTCTTGCTAAATTTTCTTTCTTTTCGTAGCAGGTACCTCTAGTTTATGACTAGAAAGAACCCAATAGGACCTCTAGCATACGATAGTGATATCAAAGCCACCGCTCGTAGAAATCGCAAAGAAATCAGCGAGCCTTAAATTACCAAGAAGAACAACAACAGGACAGATCCAATCCTACTGAAGGGATGAACGAGAATAATCCACGACGAGAAGTGGCAGAAAACAATGCTCTGCATACTATGTATGATTATACTAAACCTCATTTAACAGGAGCGGAATCTAGTATTGTTAGGCCTGCTATAGCTACTAATAATTTTGAATTAAAGCCTAATACTATACAAATGATTCAACAATTTGTTCAAGTTGATGGTTTGCAGGACGAAGACCCGAACACTCATATAGCTAATTTTTTAGAGTTACGTGAAACTTTCAAAATAAATGGCGTTTACGATGATGCCATTCGCCTCTTGATTATTTCCCTTTCATTAAGGAATAAAGCCAAAGTGGTTGAACTCGTTACCACGAGGGTCAATTACGACATGGGACCAGATGACCGAAAATTTTTTATTAAAATATTTCCCACAGGCCAAAACGGCCAAATTACGAAATGATATCTCTTCTTTTGTGCAGATGGATTTAGAGACATTATACAAAGCATGGGAGAGATATAAGGATCTCTTGAGGAGATGTCCACACCACGGATTACCTTTATGGCTTCAAGTCCAAACTTTTTACAATGGTGTAAATCCCTCAACAAGGCAACTAATTGATTCAACTGCCGGTGGAACCCTGAACAACAAAACTCCTGAAGCAGCCTACGAGTTTATCGAAGAGATGTCACTGAACAACTATCAGTGGCAAGTTACAAGGACAAGGCCAACAAAATCAGCCGGAGTTTTCAACATTGACGCAGTAACCATGCTGTCAAATCTGGTAGAGATGATGAATAAAAAGCTTGACAATTTGTGTTCTTTGCAGGTAAATCCAATAATGCAGTGCGACGCATGTAACAGTCCAATTTATACCCTAGCCGGAACAGTAGTTTCGGGACCACAAATTCGAGTCTGTATAATATTTTAATATTATATTCTGTGCCATTGATATGTGATTAAGCATGTGGAAAATTTTCGTAAGTTAATTTGGTCGTGTGTGTGTTTAATTTGACAAAAGGATGGAATTGCATTAAATGTGAAAGTTGCTTGCTATTTGTTAAAGTATCAATGTGTTGTGGCTTTATTAAGGTGGAGGCCTTATATTGTTATTATCCCAAATTATAGATAGTGGATGGATAAGGTCTTAAATGCCCATATTGCATAATTGTTTTAATTATATAAATGAAGGCTATTTTGGTAAATGAGATATTAACATTAAACTAATGAAACAAAAGATGAGTGGTCATCTTTTACTTCTCTCATTTTGGCCGAAAATCAAAGAAAGAAAAAGGAAGAAAACTTTGTGCTAGGTTCGACCATTGTTGAGCTTGAATTAAGGTAAGTTTTACTTCAGTTTTTGATAATTTTTACGTTTTCATAATCGTTGCTTCGAGAGCTATCAAACCCATGTCTCAATTTAATGAATTTATGTTGTTCATGAGAAATGCCATTGAGGATATGTTGAGTTTTGTTATGATTTATGGTGTTAGATAAAAGTTTGGAGTTAGATGAAGATGTTTTGTTCTTGAAGTTTTGATGAATTTAGCTAAATAGAGCTAAATGGTGAAAATGGTAAATAGAGGGACTAAGTTGCAAGTTTGATGAAAAATGTAGGCTTGTATGTGATGTATATGTATTCAGCTAAGCATGTGTATGTCTGGATTTTGTGAATTTGATGTTTTGAGAAAATTGGACTTAATTGATAAAATGTGCAAATGTGAGGGCTAAATTGTAAATAGCCCAAAATATGTGTGTATGGATTTAATTGAATGAATTAGTGAATAAAAGGATTAATTCTGAATATGTTTAGATCAAGAACCGAGGAAAACAGATTTAGATCGCGGGAAAACAAAAGTAACCGAGTAGCCGCTTTCATTCCGATAAACCGAATCTAAGGTAAGTCATTATGCAAATAAATGTACTTGTATGATATTATAATTATTCATATGACTAATGCTGATTATGGATACTTATGAGAAGTTATGAATATGAATTCTGAAATAAGTTCGATATAGCGACTAAGCCCGAGAAGTCCCATATGAACCTAGGAATAGATAGGATTAGCTGTGTCATGACATAGGTATCTGTTTAGTTTTATCATGTAAGACCACGTCTAGGACATTGGCATTGATCTGAGACTCGTGTAAGACCATGTCAGAGACGTTGGCATCGATATAAGCTTTACGAGTAAGACCACGTCTGGGACATTGGCATCGATATGAATCTTACGTGTAAGACCATGTCTGGGACATCGACATCGTACTAATTCGTATAAGACCCTATCTGTGATAGTGGCATCGATATCTAAGTGCATGTAAGACCTCGTCTGGGACGTTGGCATTGTACGATTATTTCGGTCCTTCTGAGTATCCTACTAGATTCTTATTGGTTCAACGGGCAAGTCTATGATACAAATTACAAATCCGAGCTATGAACAATTATGTGGTTATAAATATGATTCAGGTACGTTGATTATACACAAAATGTGTATAAAAGGTTAAGCATCTAAATGATCTTACTATGATGATATGTATATGGAATTTATGATAGGATAAGAAATGTTTTGGCTAGATGAGCTATGTGTTATGTGATTTTTGAATTGTGAAAATGGCTAATGTGGTCAAAAGTGTATGAATCAAAGCAAATAAGTGAAAGTTTGCTAGGTGATTGATATTTGCCAATGTAAGTTTAATTGTATATGACTTACTAAGCTTTTGGGAAAGCTTACTCTGTTTGTGCCTTCTTTTTTTTATAGGTCGTCAAAGCTACTGAAGGCTCGAGACCGTCACGAATCATCATCACACTACTAAAATGATTTAGGTACACTTTGAATATGTATATGGCTAGATATGGCATGTATAGGCTAGTCCTTGATATGAGATGTAAAGTGAACTTAGTCATGTGATTTGGCTAGTTATGTTTTGGTAATATGCTTAAAAGAATATGATATGTGAAGTTGTTTTGGTATGATTAGTTGATATATGAAATGGTTATCAGATAGTGAGTATATAGATAATTGGTGCTTGAGCATTATTGAGATTTGGTCATGCAAATTGGTATGTTTGGAATTGGTATTGAATGTATTATTGTGATTACCTTAGTTGTCAAATGTGCATGATTTGGATGTCTATTTGGTATATTTTTGGTGATTACATGTGAATGAAATGAGATGATATATGTTGCTTGTAGGTGAGACCCATATGGGTGGCATGTTGGTCTTGCAAATAACCTATTATGTCACACGGTCATGGCACACGGACGTGCCTAAGTAACCGTGGGATAAAATCAAGAGCTAGCTTAAAAAATACATGGTCATGACACGGGCGTGCCTTATGGCCGTGTGAGAAATGGCAGTATAAGACTTAGTAGGACACGGCCTTAGCACACGGGCGTGCTTGGTAGCCGTGTTGATTTTGGCAGTACATAACCACGGGGAGGACACACGGGTGTGTCAAGTAGCCATGGCTGAGGCACAACCTACCCCCACGGGTGTGTATCCCCTGTATTTAGAAAAGTTTTTAATTTTTCATGGAATTTTGCATGTGTCTCGATTTAGTCCCAACTCAATTTGTAAGCATGATTAAGGTCTCGATGACCTACTTAAGGGACATTATGATTGATATTAATGAATAGTTGTATGTTTAAATTTGTAAATATTTCTGTTCTATCCGGTAATGCCTTTAACCCTAGTTCGGCGTCGAATATGGGTTAGGGCTGTTACAACACAAGTGGAACCATGGCGAATCCTGAGTACCCATCCTACCAACCGGGCACGGAAAACGAATAAATAAATTGTATAGGTAATAATTTCAGATCTAATAATAATCCTTATAGTAACACCTATAATCCAGGTTGGAAGAACCACCCAAATTTTTCGTGGAGAGGTCAAGGAAGCCAACAAAATCAAGGAAATCGAAAACAACCTCTTCCAAAATTCCAAAATCAGCCCTATCCGCAGGAAAAGGAGCCAAGTTTTGAAGAAATGCTGAAAAAGTTCATGGCAGACACAGATGCTTGTCTCCAAAAAACTGATACAACACTTGATAACCAAGAAATATCAATAAAAAGATCAAGGACCAAGTCGGGGAATTCACTAAAATGGTTGGACAACTCGCGTAGCTGATGTCCGAACGACCACAAGGGCATGTACCAAGTAACACTGAGATTAACCTAAAGGAGCAAATCCAAGCCATAACAGCTCATAGTAGTATAAAGTAGATGAACCCAATTCAATACAAGAAGAGGAAGTGGAAGAAGATAAGATTGAGGTAACACAAGAAAAGCCAAAACCGATAATCAAAGAGTACCAGCCTCGCATACCTTATCCCGAAGCGTTGAAGAGAGACGATTCAGAAGAACAGTTCGGTAAGTTTCTTAAACTTTTAAAGAAATTACATATTAACTTACCGCTTCTTGAAGCTCTTTTATAGATGCCAGATTCGAGGAAATTTTTAAAACAGCTTCTGACAAACAAACGTAAGTTAGATGAGGAACCACATGTGGAATTAAACGTAGTATGCTCAACAATGTTACAGAATTGACTACCAAAGAAGCTAAAAGATCTAGGGAGTTTTATAATCCCATGTTTAATTTGTAGACTAACTATTAATAATGCATTAGCTGATTTAGGGGCAAGTATAAATGTCATGCCCTATAAAATGTTTAAGTAGCTAGGTCTAAGGAAACCCAAACAAACTAGGATGAGTATTCAATTAGCTGATAAGACCGTTAGAATTCCTAGGGTATTATCGAAGATGTTCTTGTAAAAATTGACAAATTTGTTTTCCCAGTAGATTTTGTTGTCTTAGACATGGATGAGGATAATTCAATTCCTTTAATCCTAGGAAGACCCTTTTTAGCAACTGCCAAAACTAAAATTGATGTTGCCACAAGAGAACTCATACTTTGTGTAGGTGACGAATCGATCAGTTTACAAGCTCTTGACTCAGCCAGGACATCGATCAATGAAGGTGAGAAAGTAAATTTAGTTGATAATCAATCTGTTCAAATCCCACCGTAGGAACAACCACAGAGCTACAAACCTGAACAGAAGTAAGGACCCTGTGTCAATAAAGAAGAATTATTTAAGGAACAAAGCTTTGAGGATAAGGAACTAGAAGAGTGGAAAACACATTTTAAAGAGAAGCCGGAACCACACGAGGTAAAACTGAATGAGCATCTAGAAAAGCTCGTAGGGACGTCGAATCACTTCAAAATAGGAGATCAGGTACGGCTAGATAAAGCAGATCCGTGCATCACCACACCAACTCTGAGTTCAAACGAAGACATTCCTTTTGAGGTACACAATATCTTTCCATGTGGAACAGTCGAGGTAAGCAATCCCATATTCGACACTTTTAAGGTAAACACTTCTCGACTTAACCTTTATCATGAAAATAAAAGCATGAGGAAAGATATTAAAACATTTAAACCACCATAAGCGTACAAGCAAAAAGGGAAAGTCTAGCTTAAGACTTTAAACGAGCGCTTCTCAGGAGGCAACCCGAGCACTAACATTAATTTCTATTTTGTAGTATTAGTTTTATTTTTATTTTCTCTTTTAGAATTTTAATAAACTGAAAGTGTAGATTCCCAGACCACACGGCCTAGCACACAGCCGTGGCCGTGGACGTGTGGGTACTCTGAATCGCTGTACTGACATGGCGAGAGATACGAGTCAGAAAAGTCACGGGCTCACCTACTTCACCACGACCGTGTGAAGCGGTCGTGGACCAATACTGCTTTTTAGGAACGGGCATGGAGTCTGGAAAATAGGTGTGGTTGAACACAAACGGCCGTGCGATGCGACTGTGTGAAGATACTGCCTTATCAACCCTGGGCGTGGCAATAAAAACATGGGCATGTAGATCCCAACACTCCCCCAAACACGACCGTGCGGTGCAGCCGTGTAAAAAAACACACACGGTACATGGGCATGAGAAAGTGTTAGAAGCCAAAATTCTATTTAAACCCACCTCCTCCCCATTCTTTTACTTTCCACCTCTTTTCTTATTCCCTTTTCTCAGATTCACCTCTTCATAACAAGTCTCTATAACCCTTAAACCACACCAAAGCCATGTCGAAGAAGCATAAAAGGCCAACCACAGTCTTCTCAAAATAAAAAAAAAAAGAGACTAATCTACATAAGTTCATGCCGGCCGCTTCAACCCTCCAACACGCCAAGGGTCTCCGAGACCTTTTCGTTTTTATTTTTCTTTTCTCTTTTGCTTCAATTTCCTTATCTTTACTTCTCTTCTGCTTAATTTGGTTTATTTTACTTTAGTTTCTTTATCTTAGGTTCTAAAGGCTACTAGGGAATCACGTACCACAGCCTTAGAAATCACACCCACCTCGTGAACCATCTACCAATAAGGACTCCTTAGTCCATTAATCTTTTCTTTTAATTTCAGTTTTCTTCTTAGTCTCCTTCTCTGTATTTTTCTTGTCCTCAATTACATAATTAGTTTATTTTAAATATGTATTATAAATTCCTGGCTAATTCTTTACAGGCTCCCCAATTTCTTCATCTAGTACAGAGATTGTCGGTAGCCACCCCACTAAGACCATAGAAAATGCCACCACCGCCTCCTCCAACTCATCTTTTACCACGACCACTGCCAACTCCCAGAGTCATCCAAAATTCAAGAAGTGTCACTTTTCCCCTTCTCTTTTGATTTTAGTATCATTATTAATTATCTATCTTTGTACATTGAGGGCAATGTACATCTTAAGTGCTGGGGGTTAACTATAGTATTATCTAAAAATCCCTGAATTATGCCTAGTTCTTAAGTAATTTCCTTATATTACTAATTAGAATAAAATTTTTGATGATTTATGATTTTTATTGATATGTTTTAGAGTAAGTCATAGTTAATTGTGCATTGATGATTTAAACTTTAAGATACTAGAGAATCAAGCATGATAAGTCTATTTTTCAGAATAAAAAATTTTCTAGGTTGTCGAACTGAATTTGAATATTACCTTGAAGTTTGAAATTTACAGGGATTGATGTAAAAAATACCCATAATTTTTGTAAGATTTGAGCCTTATAATGTATATATTCTTTTCCATACTCACTTTATTGATTACGAGTGTGTCAACACTGAATTCTTATTCTAGAACTTGCCTCGATTATACATGTCAAGACCACATTATTGATTTGATGAGATGATAAAGGCACCTAGGTTTTAACCCATTCACTCCACTAAAAAGCCTACCTTCATAGTTAACCCTTAGTAAACCCCATTGATCCTAACAACCCTTTTTATTGATTCACCCATTAATATTAACCCAAAACCCCGCTCGTATTTGTTATCACCATTCCTTTGACTATCCTTCTATCGAGAATTGATTTGATCAGTTGCCTAATTACTTTATTTCAGTTGATAAAGTTATTTCTTATATTATGTATTTATTAGTTTTTTCTTAAAAAAATGAAAAAATCGAAGTATATTTAGTAGTAGTAATATAAAAAGTGAGTTTGAACATTTAAATTTCAATTATCAAAGAAAAAGATCGTATATTTAGTTTCAAAGTTTCAATTGATGTAATCATTTATTTTCTAGTTTATTGTTTGTAGTTAGGTGATTTGTCAATTCAATCTCGATTTTTAACCTTCTAATTCATCCTTTATCCACTCTCTTAACCTAAGCCCCGTTACAACCCTATTAAAGACCTTTTGATTTGTGTATCATCTCATATTACAGTAGTAGAGATTTGATTTTCAAGCAAGCCTATGGGATTAACTTTTCAGGTTAGACTTATGAGTGCTTTTTCTTGAACCTTAAACACTTCGAGTGCTTTGAGTGAATTTTTAGTGAGGATGTCAATCCTTGTCAGTTTTGAATTAAAGGTAATTATTTAGATAAGGGGAGACACCTATGTTTTCAAGCTACAAAATATATGACTTAGAATTGTTTGAATCTTTAGGAGTCTTTGAGTTAAATTATCAATATATGAATTATCTATGAATTATGATGAAGCATTATTGATGAGAATAATGAATTGTGGAAAGTTCGTTTTAATTGTAAGTTAAGAATTTTGCTTGAGGACAAGCAAAAGCTTAAGTGTGGGGGTATTTGATAAACCGTAAAAGTAACATATTTTAACCCCATATTTAGCATGCTTTTGGATGATTTAGCCCTTGATTTATGTAAAAAAGTGCTCTTAATCCTTTCTTTCATGTTTTATACTTAGGAAAGCACCCGAGGACAAAAAGAACAAGAAACGGGCTTAAAACGGGCCAATTTGGGCCAAAGTGGAAATCGACACGGCTGGACTTTAAGCCACACGACCGTGCCTCATCAATTAACTAGAACACAGCCTAACCACGATTTACACGTGGTGCCTCCATCAACAGACCTGAAACACGGCCTGAAGTCGATTTACACGAGCGTGTGCCATAGCCGTGCCCCTGTCGTGGAAAAGAGAAATTTTACTCAAATTTGGATACTTTGAGGCAAAGAAACACATTCCAAAGTCTATTCAAACACCCAAGTAGGAATTATACTTGAATTAGGACACTTTGGGGCCAAGTAAGGCATTCCAAAAGTCTATATAAACACCCTAAGTGTAACCTGAAGGGGGCGGTCAGTTAGGCAGTCAACTAGGCCAAGAAGCCGAGCCAGAAGGCCAGATTCGTGGGAATCACTCGAAGATAGCCAGTTGATCCATCTCAAGAAGCCGGAATTCTACTTAAGACAGCGGATCTCTCATTCAATTCCTTTAGGGGGTTTTAGGGATTTCTTATGTTTTGTTTTATATTTTCTCTTGAGATGTTTTATTTTATCATTATGAACTAAACCCTTTAGATACTTGAAGGAGATGAAACCTAGATGAATCTTGTTATTGTCTTCTGATTTATATGATAAATACTTGATTTGTTCTTGTATGCTTAATTCTTGTGTTAATGTTTCCGAAATATTAATTCAAGTCAGATGTTCTTAGATAGAGGAGCAAAAGTCCCTGTTTAAAAATAAATCTAGCATAATTAAGCGGAGTTGTTCGCGCGCCTAGAGATAGGATGATGAGACTTTTTTTGGATTAGGGTTAAACCTAATATGGGAATCCATAGTTCGATTTACTACTATTCTAGGGGGTTATTAAGTAAGAAAGAGATTTCCGTTAATTAACCTAGGGTTAGACGTTATTCGCCTCGAGAGAGGGTTTAATATATGTTAGGGAGTCTTACAGATCAAGTCAAGTGAATAAATCGTATGGTTCAATGTTAGATAATAAGTGAAGTCTAGGTGGATTCTTCCTGAGGGTATCATCGTGATCAACTGAGTTTCTCTTCAAGTTATTTCCTAATTCATTTTGTCTTTGCGGCTTAGTTTAGTAATTAATTAGTTAATTTAGATTTAATCAACCAAATCATTCAATATTTAGGCTAAATAATAGAAAGAAAGTGAGTATTAGTACTTTTAGTTCCTTTGGGTTCGACAATCCGGTCTTGCCTAAGCTATACTACTGTTCGATAGGTGCACTTGCCTTAAGTCGTTGTCAGAGTTAGTTTCCAGGTTCGATCATTCTCTTTATAAATTTTAAAACTTGACAATTCTAGACATCAGTAACTTTTCCAAAGAATAACCTAGTGTCCATACTTGTTTAAGATGGAATATTCTTCATTAGTGCAACCCTCTATGTTGGATCGAGCAAATTATGCTTATTGGAAAGCAAGAATGAAAACCTTTTTAAACTCTGTGGATAAGAAGTCTTGTAGATCAATTCCTAGTAGCTAGGAGCCCTCTACTATTATTGATGTTATTAGTGTCAAAACTTTCAAAGTTGAAACTAGTTGGATTGTCACACCCGAAAATGTTAAAGGTTAACTGTCACGACAATTATGGGTACCAAATTAAAAAAATATTATGTTTAAGCAGGTTCTAGTATGATTATAAGAATCTTGCAGACTGATTGGTAAATAATTAAAATTCAAGCTTAATGTCATTACATTAGAACCATGAGTTTTCTTTTAGTGGGAAACATTATGATTAAGGGTATTAATAGTACTGATCAACTTGGGATTAAGGGAAACGGAAGTGGAAAGATTATAAATGGAAGGATTCTTTCATTATGGTATTAAGTTTTCTTTCATTCTGGTATTAATTTTTCTTTCTTCCATCTTCTACTCTAGTTTGTTCTGTAAGAGAAAAAAGTTAAGAAGCGATCTGTATTGAAGGAGAAAACAATGTATAAACTTAAGTGATTGAGGATTTAGTGAACTAGTAATTTTTCTAAGCTTTTCTATATCTTTAGTTTAAAGAAAAGGGAAGGAAAATTGAAGATTTCAGTTTAATTCATCGAGCTTGTATTGAGATGTTTAAGGTTGTAGCTAACCTTTAAATTTTCTCTACATACAAATGAGTTATGATTTTCTTACATCTAAATGTCTTAGTTTTGATCTTGATATGATTATTATGTTTAGCTAGCCGAGAAGAAGAAGGCTCAGGTGATAAGGAAAAGCTAAGCAGGTGAAATCGGTACAAACTTTCAAGTATTTTGATGGTGAATTTCTAAACTCCAACTCTCTGTGGTTGTTTTATATATATTATTATTGTGTTATTGTGTTTTATTTGACTTCATGTTCTACTAATGATGAGTTGAATTATTGTGGGTTGTTTGTTGTACAGATGAAGTATGCAAAGTGATGATTTGTAAATGCATGTTTGATTGTACGTTTCAGTTCGCTATTTAATAAACTTTTACTGGCAAAATAATTACTAAAGAAGTTACCATTGAAATGGTCTGATAGGTGATTTGTTTGGTATGATCTTTGTCGAAACCATTTTTAAAATTTAAAAAACGAGATCGACTTCTAAAAACGAAAATGGGAGTAGCCACCAATCCCTTTTTACTTAGGTGTGATTGGATCACCCTGTAAAACGTTTCATTTTAAAACATTTGATTTTGGTCTAAAAAAAAAGAGAAAACGGGTTCGGGAGTCGATTACGTATGAGGAAGGGTTAGCACCCTCATAATGCCCAAAAGTTGGTACCTAATTGATAAAATCATGTCCAAATGTTTGAAATTTAAAAAGTTTAAAATAAGATCCCTTATTAGAAGGAAAACTATGACTTACCTATTTCAAAGAAATAAAAATACCACACCCAGTAATTTAGGATATAACATTTTATAACTTCGAAGCTAGGTGCATCTTTATTTTAGAAAATTTTTACCTCAAGACACAAACATCACATCCAGTAAGTTAGGATACAACATTTTGAGTTCTCAAGAATAAGTTTTTTATTTAAAACTTGAGATTTCTTTATTCCGAAAGAATATAAATATCACATCCAGCACGATTGGACACGACATTTTTTAAACCCTCGTAATTAAAGTCATCTCATAATTTACGAAATTTATTAAAAGGGTATTTAATTGTTTAGCCAAACGAAAAATCGCAACCCAGCACGTTAGGGCACTATTTCCCGAATTTCTAAATACCTAAACATTGCCTTATTTTAAAACCTTTAAATAAAATATAGGAATTTTGCAAATACATTTTATTTTAAAAATGATGATTTATAAAATATCACATAAATATCAAAAGCAATTGTGAAATAATGACATTTCATATTTATATAGATAATAAAGAAAATAATAATATGGTATAATGACTAATAAAATAATTACACGATGGAAGTTATAGATAAATAAATGAGAGGGTATGGGCAAATAAAATATATATACATAAAATAATAAATATCAAAGTAAAAATAAAATTATTAAATAAATATGAAAATTTTCATGCAAGATTAATAAAAAAATATTACATACATATATGATATAAATAATGCAAAAATATATAAATAAAAGAATAGTACATAATGATTTTAAATAGATAAAATATAATATAAATAATGTAAATGAAACATATTTTATAATATGAAAATATATGATATATAATATAATACTATGTAATATAAAAAATTTAAAAACATTTAATATAGTAATTAACATATAAAAATAATATGTAATGAAAACAATTTTGAACTAAATAAAATAATAAATAATAATCATTTATTACATAAAAAATATATATTTATACTATTAATATATTAATCTATAAATAATAAAAAATAATATAAACAATTTAATACAATAAAATAATTCAATACAATATTAAAATAATAAAATAAAAGGATAAAAAAAGAAAATAGGGGTCAAAAAAATTAAAATAGAAACAAAAGGACTGAATTAAAATGGGCGTTAAATTATAGGGGTTAAAATGATAATTAAGCCTCTTTTTCAAAACGGCATCATTCCCATTTTTTACCTTTAAACTGCCTGTGGATTTGATTGAAATAAAATAATAGTTTTGGGGCCAAATTAAAAATAAAAAAATAAAATTAATAGGAATTAAAAAACATAAAAATGCAAGGGACTAAAATGGAAATTAGACCATTTAAAGAAAACACGCGGATCCATTATGTGGGTCGGGTCAGTGCGCTGGTCCCCTAGCCCCGAACGACGTCGTTTTGCGCTTATTAGGTTAGCGAAAACGGCGTCATTTCGTTTCTATAGCCCTATATAAGCCACTTTAAATAAAAAAAAAATTCATTTTGGTTAGTGTTTTAAAAAAAACTGAAAAGAATTCTCTGAAACTCTCCCTTTGCCTATTTGGGTACGGTCACGGACTTAAGGGCCACCGCCCTACACGCCACCACACGCGTCTCTTACGATGGCGGTCGGAAGCCCAAAACACCCCTTTTTCAACGCCGGTTCAAAAAGTAAAGTCTTTTCTATTTTTTTATTACTAGAATACTTACTATTTGCAAGAAACGAAAAGAAAATAAAAAAACAACGCGAATATGAAATGAGAAATCACCTCCTGTTTGGTGCTTTTATTTATGTTTTTGTCTATTTTTTTTGTGCTTTTGTGTATATCTCCCCCTGTTACATGTTTTTGATGGGTTTTTATAACCCGAAAAGAAAAAAATAAAAAAGGAAAATATTGATTCTAGCCTATTTGTTGCTAAGTTTGCTGCTCCATTTTCCTTTTCTTGCAGGTGATCGAGAAGATCTCGGCGATGAGGGCGTTATCCATGCGTGAATCGTGGCTTGACGAGGGCGAATCAAAGGGTTATTGCTGTGACGATTGAGTTCTGAAATTGCTTGGAGTCTGTTATATTGTGAGGGAGAAACTAAGGTTTCAAGAACCTTTAGTTTCTGATTTGTTTTGGGTCTTTCGGGCCATGTGTTGTTTGGGTCTGGGGTTGTTTTCTTGGGTTAATCGGGTTTAGATCTTTGCTGGGTTAGTTTAGGTCTATTAGTGGGTTTAGGCTCAAGGTGTAATTGGGCTTTGGGTTTAATTTGGGTCTTGTATTGGACATTTTTATTATTATTTTAGTTTTTTTATTCTTTTTTTTTTGGCTGGGCAAAATTAGGTACTTACAGCTGCCCCTCTTTGCTCATTGTCGTGAAACGAGAATAGAGCAAAGACTATAAAAGACCAATTTTTCCCGGTTTTGGCCGAGCTTCGACTTCTTGATCCTCGCCTTCTTCAAATGGCTTCTAATCCCAACTACATCTTCAAGGGTACTGGAACTTCATCTTGATATCAGTAAGTTTGATAGCTTCAATCTTCACTGTAATTTCAGGAAGGCAATATCCGCTATCTTTGATCTACTCCACTGCAAACTCAAGGAGACAGGATCTGATGTCTTCAGTCTACTTTCTTGCTATTATCTTTAGAAAGACTTCATTCTTCAGCTTGCTCCACTACCATTTCTAGGGAACAAGATCTGAAATTTCAATTTGATTCCTTACTATCTTCAGGAAGACTTCATTCTTCAGTCTGATCCACTAGGGAACAAAATCTGAAATTTTAAATTTACTTCCTTACTATCTTCAGGAAGACTTCATTCTTTAGTTTGATCCACTAGGGTACAAAATCTGAAATTTTCAATTTGCTTCCTTACTATCTTCAAGAAGACTTCATTCTTTAGTTTGATCCACTAGGGAACAAAATCTGAAATTTTCAATTCTTCAGTTTGCTCCACTACCATTTCTAGGGAACAAAATCCAAAATTTTCAATTTGCTTCCTTATTATCTTCAGGAAGACTTCATTCTTCAGTCTGATCCACTAGGGAATAAAATCTGAAATTTTCAATTTGCTTCCTTACTATCTTCAGGAAGACTTCATTCTTCAGTTTGATTCGCTAGGGAACAAAATCTGAAATTTTCAATTCTTCAGTTTGCTCCACTACCATTTCTAAGGAACAAAATCCGAAATTTTCAATTTGCTTCCTTATTATCTTCAGGAAGACTTCATTCTTCAGTTTGCTCCACTACCATTTCTAGGGAACAAAATCCAAAAATTTTCAATTCTTCAGTTTGCTCCACTACCGTTTCTAGGGAACAAAATCCAAAATTTTCAATTTGCTTCCTTATTATCTTCAGGAAGACTTCATTCTTCAGTTTGATCCACTAAGGAACAAAATCTAAAATTTTCAATTTGTAGGGTCTCCCGATAATGATCCCCTTTTACACTTGGCTTGAACTTGTTTGTCATTTGCCAATATGGTATTGCCAACAAAATTGTCTCATCTAATCAGGATCCGAAGAGATAATCGTTTTCCAATATTTTCAATCCCTTAGGCTTGGTGAGTTCTGAACAATAATCCTATTTCAGATTCTCATATTATTTAGAAGCTTTAAGAGTAATATACGAAACTCTTTTTATGAAAGTGTTATTAGTCCATAAATTGTTATTTCAATATAAATGCACAAAAATGGACAAGAAAGAAATTAGTCGGTAGCATAGCTCAGAAAAGTAATTTAATCAAAGATAACCTAGACAATAAAAGAAAATTAATTTGGGTGTATCTCAAAAAGAATAAAGTAGTCAAGGAATTCAAAAATGGGTAAGATAGAAGCTAGGTGCCCCAGATATCACAGCCTGAGCTTCTTTGTTCCAACTTCTTGAGGACCATTTTAAACTTAATATGTGTTTAGGGGATCCGGAGTACTTTGTCGATGCCTCAAGGCGTAACATACTTTCTCATTGCTAATTCAGACGTAGCAAGACTACTGTATGCCCCACTTTTATTCAAAATTTGAGCCGCCCTTTTCGGGTTTTCAACTCAAAGCCCCTTTGGTCTCAAAGCGTCCTTTTCGGGTTTTCACCTTGGCCTCTCCTTTTTATATTTTTTTTTAATACGAATTTGAATTTGGACTCAAGGTGCCCTTTACGGGTTTTTACCTTGATCCTTTTCCTTTTCAGGTAAAATCCTTCTTGACTGAACCTGAATTCACCGGATTGGGCAAGTCTTCTCCATCCATCTTGATCAATATCAATGCTCCTCTAAAATAGGCCCTACATTAGTCCTTCCAAGTTTGGCATATGCTTTCCCCTAAAATCGTTTTGTAGGGGGAAAATCTTTTTCAACATCAAGAATCATCTAGCCATGACAAATATCTTTTAACCTTTTCTTCAATTAGGTTCAATTGGCAAAATTGTTTCCATTCCAATGAGAAATGTGTTGCCCCAACAAGGATTCTAGCCAACGTTCGATAATCACAGAGAGTAGTGATAGCTTTTTATGCCAATTTTTACAAGTTTTAGTCACTTTTTTTTGGGCAACTTTTGTTGCAATGTGATATGCTACCTGATCTTTGGACAAACTGTAAACTTTGACTTTGTATAGCTATTTAAACGCGGTCCTTTATGGCATTCTGCTAGCATCTGATCTTTTCCTTCATCATTTTTTAATGAATTTGATGACTTCGACCTTGTAACATTGGCATGTTAAGCTACTTCCACTCTCTTGGTGAAGTAAACGATGACTATGTTGATGAGTCGAGATTGGCCCCATCACATCCATGCCCCACATATGGAAAATTTGTGAAGAATTGGAGTAGGCATATGAATCTTGTCTACTTAAATGCTGCATAGCTGATACCACCCCTTTTTATGTAGATCGATAGTGCCCGATCCTCATGTTTAGCCTGCATCTTAGTATCCTATGCATGTCCTGATATGACCGTGCGAAAACATTTTTGATGTCTCGCATTATTTCTATGGCAAGCTGGACTTCAATCTTCACCCTTTTCCTAGGCTCGCAATATCTAATGACCCTTTGTAGAGTAAGGTCTATTTTTCATCTTGTTAAACCATTCTTAACAAGTCAGAAGATATGTCACAATCTCTGTCATCTTCTAAATCCTGAGATCCCCTAGACCCATATCTTGTTTAAAAAGGGAGTCAATAACAATGTCGCTCATGACGTTGATATCTAGGTACCTAAGTATGAAGGCAAGAAATCCAAAGAATAAATGATTCTAAGGATGATTACTTATATAGTAATGAATAAAGAATGAAAGAGTAAAAAAATGTATAGTAGAAAGAATAAAAGGATATGTACTCAAAAGATGCATTTTGTTGAAATAAGAATTTAGGACATAAGCCTATTTCACAAAAAGGGTTCTTATTGCCTCTAGGCTTAAGGCAGCAAGCATGTTTTGCACATTACTATAGATCAGCTCTAAAAATATAGAGATCTCTTCCACAATCTCATTATTCAAGGCACTCCCAAGTATCCAAGGATTTGGAAACATTGTTCCCCAATTTCCTCTTCGTTTTCGATTCCTTCAAGGGTTTGGAATTCTTGCATTTGTTCCCGCATTTCTTGTTGAATCTTGGTTAATTGCCCCTGCATCTGTATTTGCATTTGTTTTATTCTCTCTAACCTTTGTTCCATGTTTTCCAGATTAACTGAAATATTTTTACCTAATTAGGGTCCTTTTGTTAAGTCTAATGCAAATGATGCAATGTAATGCAAATGCATGAATGCAAAGAGGCATCGATTCTAATTCAACTTCATTTCAGAAAACTTTATTAGAAAACAAAATCCTTTACATAAAATGGACTACAAATATGCTTTTGCCCTAAGTCCTAAAGCTTTGACTTTCCCAAGTAATGAAACTAGCTCTTGACTACGATTAGACTGTAGCTCATACTTTATGCTCAACATATCAGCCTGTGATGCCAAAGTCTGTAGATGATTAGCTACCTCTCGAATCTAAACTATCGCTTCACCCATGAGGTAATCTTGATTCCTAACTTGATCATGAGAATGGTGAAGCTCTTCTTTCCAACGCTCCTCTCTTGTCTCAAGAAGCTCGGTCCGGAGTTCACAATGGCGTAATGCTGATTCTAACTCTTCAATCTTACCCTTCGTTTCCTCAATCTTGTTCAAACTTGTCTTCAACTCGATTGCAGAATTATTGCTTCGATGGTGGTGAAGAGGCCGTCCTAGTTCATCGACTCTAGCCTTTAGTCTACATTTCTCCTATTGGCTTTCTGTCAAACTCATTTCTAGGGCCTTATTTCGCATCTGCATCTCTAAGAACTTTCTCTCCCAATGGTCAACTTTGGCTTTTTCCGTTTGTATCTCTTGTTGCCACTGTTGTGAAGTCTTCCCTAATCCAGTATTTTTCATTGACAGACATAGCTTTTTACACTCCGTCTTTAAGTCATTCAAATCTTCTTCGACTCTTCTATTCCCTTTCCTTATTTTTTTGGCCTCTGATTTCTGCATGTCCACATCTAGCCTCAAGTACATCTTTTCTTCTTCCAGCTTCTCTATCCTCTTTCCAAGTTCTGAACTCTTCTTTTCAAAATATTACTTCATAATTTCTAAATCTGATGGGATCTCTTGCAAGCATTCATTTCTTGATCGGTCGTTTTCTGGATTCAGCTCAGAGATGTTATCATTAACCCTTCTAATCCTCCATCCAATTTATTCTGTGGTCATCATTGGACCAGCGGATAGCCTCTTCATCCTACGAGTCTGATTTCAAGCACTAGAAATCTCATTAACTCTCTTCTTATAATTGTCCTCTCTATACGAGAACTCACACTGAGCCAGCCCATGTGTTGTATGTACGAACTGTCTCGATCCATACTGTCTTAGTACAAGTAGAGGAACATATCCAACAGCTCCCCAAATTCCAAGTAAAGGAACCCAGTCAAAACTCCCACATCGATAAAGAATTTCATCTGGAATTATCCAAGGAGCTCTCCACTCAACGTCTTCCTCTTTGAGATTTCGAAGTAGCGCTATCCAGTTCTTCTCAGACACGTCCTCTCTCCTCGATGTAGCTACTATTTCTTTCAACGGAGAGTAACTCTCAAAAAAAAACTTGGTAAGAAACTTTTTCCACCTTCCAGAAATGACTGTGGAACCAAGCCAATAACAACTGTGCGCACCCAATGAACCTGCCTTCACCTTTCCTTCGACAAGTATTCAAAGATCTAAACATCTCGGCTAAGATCGCAGGTACAGGTGTGACTCCTTTGCTTAGTTGATCGAATAAATCGGTAACTGCTTCATCTACATGTCCTAGAGCTTTAGGGAAGATTACCAAACCATAAATACACAAGGCGAAGACGCCAATTTTTTTCTTTGCATCTGGATGTGTTAGGACCAGATCCCTCAAACTGTCCCAAGGAACGCATTTACCTTCACCTTTCTATTGAATTTTGGCTGTAACCCACTGTTCATTCATCCTTATGATATTCATTAACCTTTTCACAAAGGTTAGAACATTAGCAGCCCTAGAATAAATTTTGTCGACTTGAATTCTCGAACAATGAAGCAAGGTCGTATATTCCTCTATCGTAGGTACTAAGTCTACTTTCCCGAAAGTGAAGCAACTATAAGTAGAATTCCAAAATTGAGTCATAGCACGAAATAGATACTTGTCTACTTTGACGTCGAGCAAATAAGGTAGGTCTGAACCACCCCACACCTGGCCCACGAGCCTGAACCGGATCTGGTAAGTTCCTAAAGTAAACCGATTTCAAAGATTTTCGTTACTTAGAGAGAATTTGTAAAATTTTAGAAAAATGTTGTTGTGGATTGGGCTCAGATTGGGAACCCATTTAATCTATTTGAAAATCCAATTTTTATTAAGGTGACAAAATAATTTTTTTAAGGTTTATATAAAAAAAATATATCACTTTAACTTTAGTCATAAATAGTTCGTAACATAATAGTTAAAAGTAAAGCAAAATAAGGAAAATCCACTGGGCCTTATGGCCTTATTACATCAAGTAAAACCCAAAAATAAAAGTAAAGGTACTAAAAAGAAATAAAGTCTAAATCAAATAAAATCTTCAAATGGAGCATAGCCACCTCAAGGTCTACCGTCCCGGTCCGTCACTGTTCATCACCTGAAAATAGTTCCCACAGCGGGGTGAGTCAACAAACTCAATGTGCACACAGAACTAACATTCAACAAATCAGGCATGCATGTTCATATCAAATTCATATTCATATAAAATTAAATGATGATGCAACCCAAACCCAAGCCTATTTGTCCATCCGCTACACACCACCCGTACCTGCCAGTCACATCGTGGGGACTACTAAGTCAACCCTCCATCCGCTACACACCATCGAAGGCAGTCGCTGCAGTCGACGTGCTCATCGCCCATATAATTTGTGTCATTAGACACCATATTCAAATAATGTAACCGAAGTTACCAAATTCAGATAATGTAACCGAGTTACCATATTCAAATTTTGTGACCGTAGTCACCATATTCCGTTGGTGAGACCGAAGTCAACACCTTCTTCCCCTTTCACATAGATCCCGAATGCCCCATAAATTTTATATCATGCATAACATACTTAATTCCACATTCATATATATATATTTTCACATGTTATAAAATAACATATTTCATAATCCTATCGAGTAGGAAGCGTGCACAGTACTTTTGTACCACATTAGGGTACTTAGCCATATTCACATTCTTATGTATAATCATATAGTTAATATTTGCCATATAACGTATTGAAGGTTAGTATGGGTACACACCGATTTGCTTAATAGATTCCTTGAAATCCAGAAGAACGATCTCTTGATCTAGATCTTAGATCATTAATTCTATATTCGACCCATCATATAAAACACATTAATAACCTTTTCGCTTTTAAAACCAAATCCTAATAGGAATGGTATTACTAGTACTTACCTTGTTTGCCAATTTGATTGGTGATCAAATCCAAAGATTTGTGTTCTTCTCCTTGAAATCGGCTAACCATTAAATCCATTGATTTGATTAGTCTCGGTTAAAACAAATAGATCTATACATTTAAGAGAACCTTGGTGATTATAACCACTTACCTTATGATAAGATTCCCAAAATCGATTCCTTGCTCCCTTAGTGATGTCGAAATTCCTAAAATTCATATGTTAGATCCGATCTAACTTTAATAAATAAAGTTTGGCCTTTGGCGAATGTACCTCACCTTAAATTCCTTGAATCAAATCTGAAACTCTTCCTTTGATATTCGCCAAGAGACATAAAAAGGGATTATTTCTTAGATCTTGATTAAAAGAATTAGAAGAACAAGAATAGGGATTAGGCTATTCTCTTTCGGCAAATAGAAAAGAAAGGAAATTGAATAGCTTAACCTTACCTTGATGCCTTTACTCGATTGCTTCCTTGCCTAGAGTCACAGAGATTCGGCTATGGAGATTTAACAGGGATCAAAAGAAAAGGGTTTTGACTTAACAATGACAGAGGAGAGGAGAAGAAAAGATGGAGTTTTGTTTAGTAAAAATTTCGGCAGAGAGAAATAGGGACTAGGGAATTTTCGGCACACTTAGGAAAAAGATGAGAGAATAGCCTAACTCTCCTCCTTTAGCCGAAATTATCAATAGGAGAGTCCCTCACTTGGCCACTACTCCTCATAAGTGATAATATTATCTCTTTTATTTAAAATAAAAGTGTTTAATCCATCATTTATCTCCTCAATTATCTTATTAAAAGAAAATCCTTTATTTATCACTTATTATTCACATATTAATGGAATTAAAACACCTCTATTTCTAGAAGCTTGTGCCGTCCACCCTCTTGCTTATGGAAGCAAAAATAAAACCTTCATTATTTGCTTTCCAAGTGACTCGAACCCAGGCCCATTTCTCCTGCATGTGGCACCATTTCCATAAGCCCTAAGTGGCATCTTCAGGCCACTTTTCCAAGCCTGTTTGTGTGTCAAAATCCTCCAACTTTTTTTTAAAGCCCTCTTGCCCTTATTTCCTATTTTGAACTTTAAAATTTGACATTCCTGCATCATTTCTAAGTTTCCTAAAATTTTCGATCGGCTCTGTAACTTGCCATTTTTCTTACATGTTCAAGTTTCCAAAATGTTCAGGTTTCCATTTTTGGTTCATTTCAAAAATGTTCAGGTTTCCAAAATGTTCAAGTTTCCAAAATGTTCAAGTTTCCAAAAATGTTCAGGTTTCCATTTTCATGCATTTCCAAGTTTCCAAAAATATCAAAAATTTATTCTTAGTGCTTAAACTTGTCATTTCATACAATTAAACTGAAAATGCATAGGCCCTTTTCAGGATGTTACAAGGTCACCATAATTACGATAGAACAACTACTTTGCCTCATCGTCCTACTGGGTCCATATTCCATTTAACTCATGAAGCTCATTTTGCGTGACACTAATACGAGCGAAATCCCGTAGTTCCGACATATGCCCCTCAGCTAAGCTAGCTCCTTTCTCTAGTTGCCTTTGCTCTGACCATGTACGGACGAATGCATTGTCCTCCACTTTATCAAGGAACTCGTTCTCCATAACCAGCTTTCTAACTTTAGAAACTGACCATGAATCGATACCTCTTTAAATATGAAATGACATGGACAAAAGGATGAAACATAACAAGTTAGTACCGCAAAATATAAAGCAAGCAAAGTAAACACACATCTACATTGGTAACTACTAAGGTTCAATGTAGTTCTAGTTAGGGTGGGTTCTTAGGGTTTACTATATGCAGTTTAGCTCTAAATTTGAGGTACCTGAACCAGTAGATTCCTTGATCCTCACCCATTATAGGCTCATATGGACCGAGTTCGGTTCAGGGGAATACATTTTCCTATGGCTATGCGGAGGTGAAAATCTCACGAAGACATAGGTACGGATGTATCCCGGAAGCAGCCTACTAGCTTATGCGGAGGTGAAAACCTCACAAAGGCATAGTTTCTCACTCCCACTTAAGGGTGTGACCACAACGGTCATGTAGTGCAATGCAGAGAAATATATTTTAAAATCACATACAATAAAAATATCATATTTTTAAAATTAGATTTTTAAATTCGAACAAAAGGACATGAAATTATCGATTTTACGGGTTAACTCTCTTATTATGTCCCCAGTGGAGTCGCCAAGCTATCAAAACCATTTTTAAAATTTGAAAAACGGGATCGACTTCTAAAAACGAAAATGGGAGTTGCCACCAATCCCTTTTTACTTAGGTGTGATTGAATCACTTTGTAAAACGTTTCATTTTAAAACATTTGATTTTGGTCTAAAAAAAAAAGAGAAAACGGGTTTGGGAGTCAGTTACGTATGAGGAGGTTAGCATCCTCATAACGCCCAAAAATTGGTACCTAATTGATAAAATCATGTCCAAATGTTTGAAATTTAAAAAGTTTAAAATAAGATCCCTTATTAGAAGGAAAACTATGACTTACCTATTTCAAAGAAATAAAAATACCACACCCAGTAATTTAGGATACATCATTTTATAACTTCGAAGCTAGTTACATCTTTATTTTAGAAAATTCTTACCTCAAGACACAAAACATCACACCCAGTAAGTTAGGATACAATATTTTGAGTTCTCAAGAATAAGTTTTTTATTTAAAACTTGAGATTTCTTTATTCCGAAAGAATATAAACATCACATCCAGCACGATTGGACACGACATTTTTTAAACCCTCGTAATTAAAGTCATCTCATAATTTACAAAATTTATTAAAAGGGTATTTAGTTATTTAGCCAAACGAAAATCGCAACCCACCACGTTAGGGCACTATTTCCCGAATTTCTAAATACCTAAACATTGCCTTATTTTAAAACCTTTAAATAAAATATAGGAATTTTGCAAAATATATTTTATTTTAAAAAACGACGATTTATAAAAATATCACATAAATATCAAAAGCAATTGTGAAATAATGACATTTCATATTTATATAGATAATAAAGAAAATAATAATATGGTATAATGACTAATAAAATAATTACATGATGGTAGTTGTAGATAAATAAATGAGAGGGTATGGCCAAATAAAATATATATACATAAAATAATAAATATCAAAGTAAAAGAAAATTATTAAATAAATATGAAAATTTTCATGCAAGATTAATAAAAAAATTACATACATATTTGATATAAACAATGCAAAAATATATAAATAAAAGAATAGTATATAATGATTTTAAATAGATAAAATATAATATAAATAATGTAAATGAAACATATTTTATAATATGAAAATATATGATATATAATAAAAATTTAAAAAATTTAATATAGTAATTAACATATAAAATAATATGTAATGAAAAACAATTTTGAACTAAATAAAAATAATAAATAATAATCATTTATTACATAAAAATATATATTTATACTATTAATATATTAATATATAAATAATAAAGAAAATAATATAGACAATTTAATACAATAAAATAATTCAATACAATATTAAAATAATAAAATAAAAGGATAAAAAAAAAGAAAACAGGGGTTAAAAAATTAAAACAGATACAAAAGGACTGAATTAAAATATGCGTTAAATTACAGGGGCTAAAACGGTAGCTAAGCCTCTTTTTCAAAACGACATCGTTCCCATTTTTTTACCTTTAAACTGCCCGTGGATTTAATTGAAATAAAATAATAGTTTTGGGGCCAAATTAAAAATAAAAAAATGAAATTAAAAGGAATTAAAAAAACATAAAAATGCGGGGGACTAAAGTGGAAATTAGACCATTTAAAGAAAACACGCGGATCCTTTATGCGGGTCAGGTCAGTGTGCGGGTCCCTTAGCCCCGAACGACGTTGTTTTGCGCTTATTAGGTTAAGCGAAAACAGCATTGTTTCGTTTCTATATCCCTATATAAGCCACTTTAAATAAAAAAAAAATCATTTTGGTTAGTGTTTTAAAAAAAAAAAAAAAGAATTCTCTAAACTCTCCCTTTGCCTATTTGGGTATGGTCACGGACTTAAGGGCCACCGCCCTACGCGTCACCACACGCGCCTACTATGACGGCGGTCGGAAGCCCAAAACATCCCTTTTTCAACGCCGGTTCAAAAGTTAAAATCTTTTCTATTTTTTCATTACTAGAATACTTACTATTTGCAAGAAACGAAAATAAAAAAAAAACACGAATACGAAATGAGAAATCACCTCCTGTTTGGTGTTTTTACTTCTATTTTTGTCTTTTTTTTTGTGCTTTTGTGTATATCTTCCCCCCTCTGTTACATGTTTTTGATGGGTTTTTATGACCCAAAAAGAAAAAAATGAAAAAGGAAAATATTGATTCTAGCCTATTTGTTGCTCCTTTTTCCTTTTCTTGCAGGTGACCGAGAAGATCTCAGCGATGAGGGCGTTATCCGTGCGCGAATCGTGGCTTGACGAGGGGTGGACCGAAGGGCTATTGCAGCGCGACGATTGAGTTTAGGGGCTGCTTGGAGTCTGTTGCGGCCCGAGGGAGAAACTATGGTTTTAGGAACCCTTAGTTTCTGATTTGTTTTGGGCCTTTCGGGCCATGTGCTGTTTGGGTCTGGGGTTGTTTTCTTGGGTTAATCGGGTTTAGGTCTTTGCTGGGTTAGTTTAGATCTGTTAGTGGGTTTAGGGTCAAGGTGTAATTGGGCTTTGGGTTTAATTTGGGTCTTGTATTGGACATTTTTATTATTATTTTGGTTTTTTTATTCTTTGTTTTTTGGGGCCGGGCAAAATTAGGTGCTTACAATCTTTGTTGTGTTATTAATAGTATGATCAGTATAATGCTTGTTATATGACTGTAACACCTTATATTAGACCCGATGTTGGATTCAGGTACCAGATGATACAAAGACCAGACCAACTTAGCTATTACTCCTGAATCAAATCTTATTACATTCTCAAGTGTTTAGATTACACCTTAGACTATTTATCATAGACATATTTTAAAAATCATTATCTTACAATCTTATTTAAAATTTTGAAGTAAACCTTTAAAATTTCATGACTCGACTAAACCCCTGAGGTGTAGTCTCTAGGTATGCCCCCCTCTATACGCATGTTATGACTATCACTCCTTTTTTCCTCAAATTGGCAAAGTCTGGCTTAACCCTCCACTCGATTCTCGGGTGAAAAATTTATCCTGCAATTAAGTAGCCCATTTGTAAGTTCAATAGAACTTAGTGAGATTCTACATAATGGCCATATAACATAATTTAGAACTTTAAGGAACGAATTTGAAAAAAAAAATTCAACTTGGTCATTCTTGGCCATTAACAGATTTTACCAAAGAGTTCTGTGTCTCCTTTTTGCTGCAGCTCACTGTTGAGTAATTTATTCTCTATTTGAAGTACACACGTGTTTCTTCAAGGTGAAGGTCTTCGAGATATATATATATATCTAATTACGCCTCAACCTAACTTTCTGTTCTCTCGCAACCTTAGAAGTGAAGCCCAATGTCTGCCATTGGTTATCTTACATTTACTTCCTTAGGTTTCCAATTCGTATCATCCATTGTTCCAAGAGGTCTGCCCGTCTCAGGTTAGCCCTTAGTAGACTTTTTCAATTAGTCCGGATGACTTCGCCTTCGTGTGGGTCTCAACGGACTATATCGCCTCTAGCTATTCCTTCTTCGTAGACCTTTTGGTTCAGTTCAATCATCTAGTATAGCTTCCATTACAGGGTCATTCGCCAAAGATCTACAATCTCATACCCACGAGTTCTTCATAACTTGACATGGTAAATCCTTGTAATGAGGTTTACCTTGTTCTATCAGCTTTAAAGTTCATCCCATTTGGCGATCTTTACCTATCACCATCACCAAGCTATGATCTTACTCATTGTGTAGTCCCTTATTGAATGTCTTCATATACTTTAACGGTTGCTAAAGCTAAGCTAGGGTTTTACACCTTATAATTCTTGTGTTCACCTTACCGATAGATTCTTTATGATGCCATAGTCAAGTTATGATCTTACACTCGTTCACCCTATATTAAAGTCCCAGCAGACGTTCTCATGTTTTTTGTACTGACAGACTACCCCATGTTTACTGTCCTGACGGACTATATTGGTTGTCATAATCGAGTTGCGGTCTTACACATTAGACCTTTTTTGAGGTGTCGCCTCGTAGGACCTTACCGCCTTCGTGGTGCGCCCCATAGAGCATGTTAACTGCCATCACGGTTTTATCCTGAAGGACCTATTTCACATTTCACCTTAATGTTCAAACACCAAAATGATCCATCCGCAAGGCCCAAATCTTCGCACATCGCAGTTTACTCCCAACAATCCCTTATAGCGGAGTCTTAACAAAATTTCAATTTCCCGATTCCTCCGCCCATTCCTCCATTACTTATTTCTTAACATTAATGCTCGAACACCGTAGTGTCCCCTCTACAAAGCCTAGAGCTTTGTACATCACAGTTTGCACTCAGTAATACCTTATGGCAGAATCTAACAGAGCCACATTTTCCCATCTTAACTTTATCTAACTCGTTAATAATTTCCTTATTGCTACGTGCATACAATACTCAAGCATATCGTACGATTTATCATTTAGCAAACATTACGCCAAATTATCTATCATTATCTACCATTCAACAATTAGCAGTCAATTGGCGAAAACTCACACAATATCAAACACAAGCACAAATTTCTCTTTCTTCAGGTTTAATGCACCATATCTTGTTAATGTTTTACATGCAAGTCACACAATATCACCTATCATCCAAAGGTAAGGTATAGAAACTCACCTGAATTCCCTTATCTTTATCAGTTTAGCTTGTCCAAACGCCAGGACCTTCTTTGTCCTGGCAGCTAAGCATGACAACCATTTATTGGTTAAACTAAAGGTGTTCAACCCTTTTAAAACCCATTCAAAAGCTTTGAGAGTTCTTACTCTACTTCTTTTCTTCAATTCACAAGTTTAGGGGAGGATACGAAAACTTACCAGTTCCCAATTTCTCTACTTCCAAATTCCAAATCACACAACGACTGCAACATGTAGAGCTTCCTTCAGCTACGTCATCTTCTTCTTCGGAGCGACTAAAGAAGACGATGCTTAGAGTGAGATTTGGAAAATAGAATTGAGAAGAATTCTATTTCCACCTACACCCATATATATATACTCCATTGGCACGGTCTCCACAAACCATTTCCACCATTCAATCTTAATTATTTTGTCTCTTACTATGGTAGCAGTGGTTCCAATCTAACTAAATCATAATTGAATTCTAACCTTTCCCAACCAACCACTTAAGTTTCTAAATATCTCATTAGAGCTCTCAAATTTCCATTTCTATACAATCGGCTCCCCGACTCTTCTTTGAGAGAGGGTGTGCTTAGTATTGCTTCTAAGAAGCACTTTTGAAAAAAAAAAACACTTTTGAGACAAAAACATTCCTAAACAAGCTATTTTTTGAGAGAAAAAATACTTCTCCCAAGCTAAAAATTGACCCCAAAGCACTTTTTTATAAGTTGAAAATTTTAGCTTCTTCCCAAAAGTGTGTTTTTTCCCGAAAGCACTTTTGAGAAGCATTCCTAAACTAAGCCAATGTCCAATTTGCTCATTTTCAAAATTGACAGGAATCAAAAGGATATTTACATCAATTTGTTATTTGAATTATTCTAATTGTAAAATTCAACTTGATTTGAACTCGAAATTCGAATTACTTATTCGAGTTGACGAGAATAACTCAATTCGATTACTTAAAATTCAAAATTTTTTCGAATCAATTTTGCTTACCCCTAACTATCAACTAAATTTTTATATAAACTTTTAATAAATGTTAATTATACAATTTTTTTTTTCACCTTCACATGTGCTACAACATAATCTAATATTTTGTAAATAAAATCTTAGATATGCAATTGATAAATCACAGACATGTTAAAAGTATTTTTTTATTTGAAATCTTTCAAAACTAAATTAAGTAGTCAAATAATTTAGATCATCAATTTTAAACATAATTAATTTGATCGATTTATCCAATTCAATGAGATAAATTATCAAAAGAACATATAAATATGTACAATTAATATTTAGCTCAATTTAATTGTCTATTCAATCAATCATCGGTTCAACTCCTTATTCTGTAGCTAATATAGTTCACAATCAAGTTAAACAAACCAATTCTCCATTTAACTGAATCAATAAAGTATTTTAGAAAAAATATGTAAGAGGAAAAACAACATGACATAATATTGAATCAGATTTATCTCTCGGAGAAGAAGCTTTACAAAAAAAAAACCTCCCTAGTCACTAATTACCTGGGGAAGACTACAGAACAGAGATTTATTGCCAAATGCTCAACATTGTTCTTAGCCTCCATCAATTGTTTAATCTCTTGCGGAAAAACCGTGGCAAGTGAAGAAATCAAAGAATTGCTGTTCACCAGTACCAGAGCCTTCTTGGTCGATACTGGCAGTAGTCTCATAAGAGATAGATGGGGTAATAATCGAAATTCCAGCAGAATTGGTTGAACCAAGTGGAGACATTAATGTTTCCTTTGTTTCTAAAAGTCCAGTTGGGTGCAAAGGGAACAGCTCCAAAGTCTCATGATTACTAATGTTGAGGAGGCCTTCAAAGTTTTCAGCATCTGGCAGCATCGTGTTGTAGTCCCGTTGCAGAGGCTTCCCCATTTTGGCAGGCCTTTCTCTCCTCTTATCTCCGCCAGGGAGAAGAACCTTGGGGCACTGAGTCTGAGGGTAAATTCCTAATTCAACTTGTGGTAGAAAATGTGGTCCACAAACAACTGTAATAAGGAAAAACAATATTCCAAGTTACATGTTTAACAGTATAAGAGTGATGAACCCACTAAAATAAGCCAAAAAGATGAATATTTCTGAAAGGACCATTGATGCCAGGAGGAGGAGGAGGAGGAGGAGGAGGAGGAGGAGGATAAACAGGTTGAGTAGTCCTATAAAGATAGCGATTGATATAAGCCAAATTTTGTTGCTTCTCTTTATGCCTTTGCCTTGCTTTATGATTTTGAAACCAATAGAAGACGTTTTTCCCTTCAATGCTGCCATAAGCTTTAAGCCTGCTTGTTATCTGCTGTATCTGATCTGCGCTTGGCGTCCTTAACCCTTGCAAATACAAACTTTCAAGGATGCTTATTTGTTCCTTTGTTGGGTTCCACCTTGAATCCCCTGTAGTTCCGCCATCACCAGACGTGTCCATATTACCACTTTCCATTGTTTTGATTTTTTTTGGCTTGTTTGAGGTTTATGAGATTTTATAGGTTCTTCTAGATTTTACGATATATAAAGGAAAACAAAACAAAGAAAACATGGGGGAGAGAGAGAGAGAAGCATGCGTATTATTTTTTGTGCTGAAAAAATCTCTGAAAACATGGCGAGTAGCGGCTGAAAGGAGGATTTGGCCTTTGGTGTCTCGTTGTCTTCTTCTTCTTCGTTAGAAGTGGAAAGACGAAATCACCCTCAAGATCGATGCTTTGTAGTTGACCAAGTAGATGCTTTACATTAGTTGTATCTCGGGAATGTAAGGATGAGATCATCGTGGGAGGGAAAAAAGCAAAACGCAAGATACGGCATTGAAGAAGAAAAAACAGAAGCAAAGGTAGAAATGTCAATGAAATTTCAGGGAAAAAGAGAACCCCTTTGATTTGTAAGGTGAAGGTAAAGGCTTGGCTTTGGGAATTGAAAAGCTGAGGAGATGAATGCATGCAGATTCAGATGAAGTTGATTAGTTATTTGTTGATTTTCAATCCATCAAAATGAAAATATTAATTTATATATAAATACCATTGATTCACTCCTCAGTAAAAAAAAGTATATTACCTAATTCTAAACATGAAAGTGATTCCGTACATTCAACGGAACAAGTAGCATTAGAAATTAATTGATTTATTATACAATAACATGTTTGTTCCCTTATAAACTAGGGAGGATTGGTAGATAGTGAATTTATTTCTCAATTTAATTACAAAAATAGTCTACTCTACAAATAAATACGCCATCAAAGCACAAATAATATTATTTGTAAGTATTAACCTTCTAATTGTATAATACTAAAAAAAAATAGAGTTTAATTTATTGATTATAAATTGAGTAAAGGAGTGTTTGGTGAGAAAGAAAATTGAGAAGAGGAGGATCTTGTCAAGGCGCCATTAATAGGCGCAGTCACTTGGTCAATCTATCAGGGAGCAAAAAAGTCGATACTAGGTTAGTGTAGCTCGTACACCAGTTATTAAGGGTCATTTAAATTTGTTGACTCTCATGTATGCTTTGTTACCCTACGCTGCCGCCTCGTGAAACTCAACCACCACCATCCTCCGCCACTACCTTCGCCCTATTATCGGGTTCTTTTTTCTGTTGTCTCGGAAATCGATACAGATGGTTAAATAATCATCTCTTTCTCTTTTGATGGGGAAGCTTCCTTAACCAGCCGGTGCCAGCGTTGTAAAATATACCCAAACTCGAACATGCATGGAGGTTGAAACAATATTTGGGTGTTTAGACCATTATTCTTCATAACATATTAGTCTTGTTTCAGACAATTAGATTTATGTTCCCTGAATCAAAATATTTGGTTGAAACAATGCTTAGTACTGTCGGTAAAATTAAGCAAAAATGTTTACAAAAATCTAAATTTACTATGAGTAAGGAAAACAAAAGGTTAATGGTAACATTATTACTATTTTAATTTTAATTTTGTTTTGGGTTAATGAGTAAATTTATTATTATACTATAGGTCTACTTTGTTTTCATTGATGTTTTAGTTATATTTTGAAAATATAAATAAATTTATGTGATTAAATATTACTATTAAACTTTGAATTTTATTAAATTTTGTAATTAAATTTTATCACTCAATATTAATTTTAATGCTTTGAAAACAAATTTTTATTTTAAAGTTAACAACAATTTAACTTATAAATATTAAAATTAATAAATTAAATTAGAATTTCTATTTAATGAAATAAAATTTGAAAAAAATATCATAGAAGAATTTTTATTATAAAATAACCATTTTATTTAAATTTAAAATTACATTAACTAACTTATTATTTTTAAATATTAAAGTAAAATATAAAAAATATTTTGTCATTTAAGTTTTTCTTCAAAGTATTTTAAATTTAAATTGAATAAAAATTTTAATAAAAATAATTTTAATGGCAAAATTTAATCAAATAAAAGTAAAATAATAAAATTCAATATAGAGTTTATAGTAATAAATTGATCATTAGTTCACAAGTGGAATGGCAAATATGAATTAAAGTAATGATAAGCTACATCAGTTGTCACTTAACTTTGGTTAATATTATCTTTTATCTAACCTTTTTACTTATTATTATTATTATCGAATTTTTTTATTTTGTCACTCATCCATTATTTTCGATTAAAATAATTACATGACACGTTAATTTAAAATGCTAATAATCAATTTGATCCTGAAATATAAATGAAATATTAATTTGATATTTTAATTAATTTCTTAATAATTATTCTATTTTTAAAAATATTAAAAAATATTAAAATTACTAAAATGTAAAATGTACTATAAAAATTATAAATAATGATTACAAAAATTTAAAAAATTATATTAATATTAATATTAAATAAAATAAAAAACTCTCCCCCACTGAGGGTCCCCCCTCCTCCCATTGTCTCTCCCACATGCCCCTTTCAATTTCCACTTATAGTGGTAAATTTGCATATTAACCATTTAGTTTTTGTTTTTTCCCTCAATTTTTACTGTAGTAATATAGGCCTCCATCCCGATTCTACCTTCATAGTCGAACACCCAAAGACAAGTCCACCTTACCTCAATCTTTTATCACAAAAAAGGCCCAAAAGTTTCATTCTCCAACACTTGAAAAATCGAAGCATTACAACTTTGAAAAGAATTCAAATATTTTTGGGTAACTACAAATAATTACTCACCTTTTAAAAATTTTTATTTTAGATACTAAAAATAAAAAATTTATAATTTAAGCCCTCACGTCAGATAGTTAAGTTATTTTCATCACTCCCTTCAAATCATAAATCGCAAGCTAACATTGTAACACCCCAAACCCGACTTAAACGTTACGACCGGATCTGGCATGTCACATGAAAGGAATGTTTAAAAATTGTACGTTCATTAAAAAGTTCGTGTTCTTTATAGTTGTTGTGAAAAATCAAGTTTAAGTAATTTTGAATAAGAAACGGTTTATTATCATTTTAGGAAAATCCCATATTGATCATTTAATAATAAGCAGTAACCAAATTGAAAGCTAAAACCAAATAAAATACCCAAGGCCTTATTACATAACAAAAACCCAAATAAAAATAAGTCCAAATAAAAGAAACGAATTTACAATTAAACATATGTATGGCCTCCACGAGTCCACCTCAGCTCCCAAATCCGCGATCTAATGATTACCTGCAAAATTTAACTAAGGGGTGAGTCATCGAGACTCAGTGTGTAAATCCCCATCCAACGGGTGTTAAACCCTTACACAATTTCATATGAAAGTATGCATGTCATGCAACCCAAAACCTAACCATCCAAAACTTCCGATTCTACCCTGTGTGGTACCAAACCACTGGTGGTGCCAAACCACTGGTGACCCAAAGTCACTGATATCAATAATGATGTGGTGCCAAACCACTGGTGACCCAAAGTCACGAATAATCCATATGTGGGGCCAACCCACGTTGTGATACCAAATCACTGGCGACAATCCTGTTTTATCAAATGTGGGGCCAACCCACTGTGGTGCTAAGCCACTGGGACGAGTTGCTATGAGGTGCCATGTAACAGCCCAAACCCGGCCCAAACGTTAGGACCGAATATGGGTCGTTACGGAGAAAACTTTTTGAAACCCATTTTAAAATCCAATTTAAGTTTTGTTAAAAACTTCTCGTTTTTGGTTATCTGGCTGAAATCATACTTAGGTTAAATTCGGAAATTTAAATGAAGTCAAATTATTAAACCAATTTTGAGTGTGTCCGCTGACACGATAAAACATTTTCGTGTTGATTTTGGGAAAGCATGTGATTTTAATTTAATTTTTAATAGTGTATTTAAAAGCAAGTATCCGACATATGAATAGTAACAAAAATAAAGTTTATGGAGGCCTTATTACAATCCAAATAAAAATAAACCAATAATAAAATAATATAACTAAATTAAAGTTCATTTATTTCAAATCCACCGCATGGCCTCCTCAAGTCCCTCCGGCTCCATGTCCGCGATCTAAGCATCACCTGAAAAATAATGGAGAAGGTGAGTCACCAAGACTCAGTATGTAACCCTTCCCCCGTTTTAAAATATTTTTCATACACAACATATAACAATTAATATGCAGAATATTTAATCCCCGACCTAGCCATCCAAGCGCCACTTTTACACCCGTTGTGGTACCAAACCCTTTGGTGGTGCCAAACCACTGGTGACATATAGTCACAATGTGTTACCAAAACACTGGTGTCCGTAGACACAGATCATTTGATGGGGCCAACCCATCGTGTGATACCAAATCACTGGCAGACGATCCCATATCTCAAGTGGGGCCAACCCACGGTGGTGTTAACCACAGGGACAAGTCGCTATTGAGGTACCAAACCTCTGGAGGTACCAAACCTCTGGTGACATATAGTCACGGTGTGTTACCAAAACACTGGTGCCCGTCGGCACAATAATACTGCCCCCTCCACTCATCAACCCATATCACAATCATAACAGAGTTCATACATTTATCACATGTATTAAATAAATCCTGCTTCCCAAAAGCAACATAATAATCTCATATAAATAGAGACTTACCGAGGTCCTTGCTTGTACCTTTTAAGGTACTAAATCCATATCTACATCAAGCAGATTTACAAGCAATATAATTTATCACACATATTAACTGCTATAAGTGTGTATGTACACACCTGTCACCACTGAGTGATCTAAATCCCGAATGAAGGAGTCGACCACCTTAGATTTCTTTGTACCTACATTCGGCCAACCATGGGGTTAGCCTATGGCCTATTCGCCAAATTAAACAATTTAAAGGGTTCTCCTTTTGAACCCGAATCCTTACTGAAAGTCTTGAGTATCAACCTTTTGCTTCACCACCCTAAAATCGCACTTAACCAAATTAGTAGCCTTGACAATCGATTAACAACTACTTAACTAAAGTAGATCTTACCATTACTTACCAACCAAATATCGAGAAAGGAGGTTAGATCTATCGCTTGTGAATCCGGAGTTCCTAGATGAAATCGGTTCCAAAGAGTGGTTAGTTCTCGCTTGCAAATGCCAAAATTTGCTTTTCTCCAACCCACAAGTCGACAGAGAAAGGAAAATATGAAAAGAGTGTTCGCCATCACTTACCTTCGCAACAATTGAATATAGAGAAATCCCAAACCACTATACTATTCGCCAAGTAGAGTTTAAAGAAAAGAGAAGAAATTTCGCACTTTGATAGGTATTAGATTCGCTATGATTTGCTAAATAAGGCTGGACTTTTAGTGAGGAAAAGAAGAAAGGTAAAGGGAATAGTTGATTCATTAGTAGGAAATAAAAGAAGTAGGGATTTGAGGATGGAAATTGACAATGGAAGAAGCAAAGAGAGTTTGACCAAAGTTTTGAGAGAATGGAATGATAAAAGAAAATTAGGAGAAAGTGTTTTGAATTTTCATTAAACAAATTGAAAAAAGAAAATCAAGGTGATCACTTAGGTGCTTTTATAAGCATTCGACACCCCCTAGTAGCCTTGCCATTCAACTCTTCACCCAAGAGTCCAAAATCCATCAATCTTCCTTGAATCACTCCAAGCCACTTGTTTGATTAAATTCAAAATAGTTTGAATTAATCCCTATAACTAAAGAATAATCCTAATAATAGCTCCTTCATATCTCCTATTATCCTTAGCACAAAATAAATTGCTCATATTATCTATTAATAATAATAATTGAAGAGTTTAAAGGGAGAAAGGACTCTCCCTCAAGTGCCGTCCAACATAAAGCCAAAAAGGGGAAAATTGTGACTCGAACCAAGGTTCTCCTTGTTCCTTGATGGCGTCAAGTGTAGCTCCCAAGTGGCCCTCCCTTTGCCACTTATTCTAGGTTCTTTTTATGTCAAATATTTCTTTATTTATTCTTATAACCCCTAACCACTAAGGCTATCCACCTTTAAAGCAAATAATATATATTTATTTCTACCATTCCGAGCCAACTCAAGGCCTTTAATTAAACTCTATTATTCCATAAATAATATCTCAGCAGTTCTTACATAAGAAAAATGATTAAATTCCAAATAACCCCCTTTTTGGGATGTTACAGTTCTACCCCCCTTAAAATAAATTTCGTCCCGAAATTACTTAACTAAAATAGATGAGGGTATTGCCGCCGTATCACATCCTCAGGTTCCCACGTAGCTTCTTCCACACCATGGTTCCGCCACAGCACTTTCACTAAGGGCACTGACTTCCTACGTAGAACCTTTATATCTCTATCCAAGATCTGAACCGGTTCCTCCTCAAAAGATAAGTCCGCGTTAACTTCGATTTCATCACGGGCACCACATGTGATGGATCCGACCGATCTGCCTCAAAGCATTGATCGTGAAAGAATCGACTTAATTCTGCAAGAACTCTAGGCGATAAGCTCTGGACCCACTCGCTTCAATCAGATATGGCAGATGAACCTTGGGCTTAGCTTCCTTTTCGCCCAAACCTTAGTACCTTCTTCCAAGGCGACACCTTGGAAAAACCTTGTCTCCACAAAGATACTCCATTTCCTTGCGTTTGAGATCGGCATAAGACTTACGCCTGTCTCGATGCTTCCTTGAGACGAGACCGAATCAATTTGACTTTGTCTTCGCCTCTGCTACCAATTCGGGCCCAACATTTGTCGTTCACCCAACTCCGTCCAACACGTCGGAGTTCGCATTTTCGTCCATACAATTGCTTCAGATGGTGCCATCTGAATACTCGCTTGGTAGCTATTGTTGTGGCGAACTTCGGCTAGAGGTAGAAACTCCTCCCAACTACCTCGAATTCCAAGACACAACCCTCAAAGATATCTTCTAAGATCTGATGACCCTTTCGGATTGCCCGTCTGACCGAGGATGGAAAGTCGGTTGAAATCAATCGCGTACTCCAACGCTTGATGTAACGCCTTCAAAACCTCGAAGTGAACCTTGGGTCCCTATCGAGATAAGCGACACGGTACACCATGCAATCGACTATCTCGCCACATACAACTTTGCTAGCTTCGGGTGAGTAATCCATTCTCACCCAGATGAAGTGAGTGATTTAGTCGACGGTCCACAATTACCCAAATCGCATCTTTCTTCTTTGGGCGTAAGGGTAGCTCACCGACGAAATCCATAGTGATCCGCCCCACTTCCATTGAGGATCTTTACTGGGTTGAAGTAGCCCGATGGTAATCGGTGTTCACCTTAACTCGCGACACGTCAAACACTTCCCTACGAATTCGTTATCTCACGCTTCAACCCGCCACCGTAATCTGTTTAGTAGATCTCCATACATCTTGCGCCTCCGGGATGCATAGCGTATGGGTCGCTATGAGCATCCTGGAGAATTTTCCGCCTCAACTCCATATCTCTTGGCATACAAGGTCGTCCACGAAAACATAGCACACCATCACTAGTGACACTATACCCTTCTAAACCACCATCCCGAACTTGCATTCTCTTCGCATTTAACCTTTCATCCACTAACCGCTTGGCCTTAATCTCCTCGATCCACGTTGGCTTAACTTGAAGCTCGCCAAAAGGCTTCCATCGTCATATAGGCTCAACTCGAGCAAACATTGCTCTTAAATCCGCCACAACCTTCCGGCTCAGCGCGTCGCCACCACGTTAGCCTTACCCGGATGATATTCGATGGAGCAGGTCATAGTCCTTTAACACTCAATCCATCGGTATTGTCTCGATTCAGATCCTTCGAGTCGAAGATACCTCAAACTTTGTGGTCCGTAAATTCATCGACTTCTCCCGTAAAGATAATGTCTCCATATCTTCAAGGCGAAGACGATTGCGGCTAACTCCAGGTCGTGAGTTGGGTAGTTAACCTCATGCGGTCTTAGCTGACGGGATGCATAGGCTACTACCTTCCCATCCTGCATCAACACACACCCCAAACCAAAGTGAGATGCATCACAATAGACTATGAATAATTTTTACGCCTCGGGTTGTACTAAAAGCCGAGCTTTAATCGAATCTTCCTCGACTTATCAAAACTTTCTTCGCTTCTCCAACCATACAAATGGAACACCTTTTCTTAGCAACTTAGTCAACGACAACTGCGATCGAGAGAACCCTTCCACAAACCTTCGATAATACCCTTAAACCGTAAAACTTCAGATTTACGCCAATCGACTTAGGCGCTTCCACTCCAACACCGCTTCAATCTTGCGGGATCCACTCTAATCCTTCCGCGACACCACGTGACCTAAGAAAGCCACCTCCCTTAGCCAAAATTCACACTTACTGAATTTGGCATACAACTGTTTTTCCCTCAACACTTGCAGGACTATCCGTAAATGCTTGTCGTGCTCTTCCTCCGTCTTTGAGTAGACCAATATGTCGTCTATGAACACCACAACGAATTGGTCTAGGTACTGATGAAATACCCTATTCATTAAGTCCATGAACGCCGCCGGGGCATTGGTCAACCCGAATGGCGTCACTAGGAACTCGTAATGCCCATACCGAGTTCAAAAAGCCGTCTTGTGAACATCGGCCCCCTTCACCTTAAGTTGATGGTAACCCGACCTAAGGTCTATCTTCGAAAACACCGATACCCCCTTCAATTGGTCAAACAAGTCATCGATCCGAGGTAATGGGTACTTGTTTTTGATCGTTAACTTGTTTAATCGGCGGTAGTCGATGCACATCCGCATAGAACCGCCCTTCTTCTTGACAAACAATACTGAGCGCTCCCACGGAGATATACTAGGTCGAATAAATCCCTTATCCAAGAGCTCTAATTTGAGCCTTCACTCCACCAATTCCTTTGGTGCCATTGATGAGGTGCTATAGACACAGTGCTGCCGTTCGGGTAGCAAGTCTATATCTGAATTTGACTTCTGATGCGAGGCGGACCGGAAGTTCTTCGGGAACACATCAAGAAATTCCCCAACCGTTCGGACCTTTCCAACTCTCGACTCCTTAACTTCCAAAGCACATATTTGAACCAAGAACGCCTTACAACCCTTCTTGACCATCTTCTCAACCTTCAAAGGACACCACATTGGATGGGTAATTCCTTGATTACCAATCATAACCACCTCATTCCCTTGGTCGTTTGAGAACCATGCGCTTAGTCACATAATCCAAATTCGCCGATACCTAACCAGCCAATCCATTCCGAGGATCAAATCGAACTCCCGAATGGTAGTTCCATCGATCGGCCCGAATCGACCCCCTTGGAGTTCTAGGGGTACATCCTAAAAGTTTGTCTACCACTACAGAGTGACCTAACGGACTAACTACGGTCATCTCCTAGAAGCGGTTTGAGTTTAGGTCCAAAGTCTCTACCACACTCATCGGCTACGTCTGAATGCATAGAACCCACATCGATTAATGCATAATAAGGAAGACCAAAATCGAAACGTCGGTTATGACATCCGGTCGTCACCTCCTCATGACGCCTTGCCAGATAGACTAAGCCAGTGCCTAGCCTCTGTGTTGCCTGAACCTCTGCCCTGAGTTCCACGACCTCGGTTAGGACCGTTGCTTCTTTGAAAACCCATTTTAAAACCAATTTAATATTTGTTGAAAACTTCTCGTTTTAGCTATCTCGTTGAAATCATACTTAGTCCAAATTTGAAAATTTAATTAAGTCAAGTTATTATACAAACTTGGATGTGCGATGGCACGATAAAACATTTTCGTGTTAATTTAGAAAAGCGTGTGATTCAAATTTATAATTAAAACAAAATATCCAACATATAAGAAAATAACTAAAGTAAAGTATAATGAGGCCTTATTACATCCAAAATAAAACAACCCAATAACAAAATTTAGAATAACTAGAATTAAAGTTCATTTAATTTTAAATCCACCGCATGGCCTCCTCAAGTCCCTCCTACTCCATGTCCGCGATCTAAGCATCACCGAAAAATAATGGAGAAGGTGAGTCACCAAGACTCAATATGTAACCCTTCCCTGCTTTTAAAATATTTTCATACACAACATATAACAATTAATATGCGAGAATATTTAATCCCGACCTAGCCATCCAAACGCCACTTGTCTACCCGGTTGTGGTACCAAACCACTTGGTGGTGCCAAACCACTTGGTGACATATAGTCACAATGTGTTACCAAAACACCGGTGTCAGTAGACACGAGATCATTTGATGGGGCCAACCCATCGTGTGATACCAAATCAGCGCGACGATCCCATATCTCAAGTGGGGCCAACCCACGGTGGTGTTAACCACGAGGACAAGTCGCTATTGAGGTACCAAACCTCTGAGGTACCAAACCTCTGGTGACCGTAGTCACGGTGTGTTACCAAAACACTGGTGCCCGTCGGCACAATAATACGCCTCCACTCACTAATCCCACATCACCATATATACATATATGTTTCATGCCATCACATGCTTAAATCTCATGCATCAATACATTATGCTTACCAAAAGCATCAAATAGCATATTCAATTAGGTACTTACCCGAATTGCCAACTATACCGATATTGTATATTATCCAATGCTACAATAACCAAATTAGCATTCACAATATTTAGCACATTTAATAAATTATACGTGTATGTACACACCTGACACCAATGAGGAGTCTAGATCCCGAAAGAGGAGTCGGCCACCTAGATCTATCTGCACCTATATTCGGCCAACTCTTAGGATTAATATTATGGCCTAATCGGCCAAACCAAATTATTGAAAGGGGTTCCTTACGAACCCGGTATCTTACCTTTCCTCGTTTTGGCTACTAACCACGGCACCCGATACTTGAATCTGTTTTCCAAAATAATCGATTAGTCATTATTACTCATAACCAAAGCTTTCGCTTTTGAATACTAACATAGGCCTTACCCACACTTACCAACTTGGTTGACGGAGGATAGAGACTTAGATCGAATACCTTAAAATCCGGCACCTAAATGTAATCATTACCACATTAATTAGCCACCAAGATAATTCGCTTTTCCTTTTGACCAAGTCGACATAGGGAGGTAATAAGATGAAAGATTTTGACATACTTACCCTTGCTAATCGGTGCAAGAAAAATCCAGAAACTCTTATGACTTCGATATTCGCCAAAGTGAGTCTTAACAGAGAAGAGGATTTCGACAACGAGGAGTGGATATTCGGCCAAAAGAATAGAGGAGAAATAATGGTAGAAAACTAATGGAGAGGAGGAGATGGTGAGAGTTTTCGGCTAGCAGTGTTTGAGAGAAAAGAAAGGAGAGAAAATAGATGGAAGGTTTGAGAATTTCGGCAGTTTGCCAAGATGGAGAAAAAAACAAAACAAGTGCTAAGCTGATGCTATTTATAAGCATTCGGCACCCTCCCCCCCTTAGCTTGCCATCCACACTACTCCACCAAGGAGTTCAAATTTCATCAATCTTCCCCAATTGCTCCTGACCCATCATTTAATTTAATTCAAATAACTTGAATTAATCTTTAATGATAAATAATAATCTCCTCATAATCCATGTAGTATCCCTAATATCCCAAATAATATCAAATAATCCTCTTAATCCAATAATCTCCTTAATTATCTTGTATTATCAAAATAAAACTAATATTATCCTAATTATCCTTAGAATTAAGCAATTAAAATGCTCATATTATCTTATTATCCAAATAGATAAATAAAATAAAAAATAATAATCTAAGGAGAGAATTTCTCTCCCTTGTGCATCAAATAAAGAGCAAAAGGAGGATTTACGTGACTCGAACCAATGTTCTCCCTTGCTCCTTGGTGGCGTCACACTAGCTCTTAAGTGGCCTCACTTTTGCCACTTTGCCAAGGCCTCATTTGGTGTCCAATTTCCTTCATTTATTCTTATAACACCCTCCTGCTAAGGCTCCCTACCTTTAAAGTTACAAACTGAAATTTTCTACCAAACCGTACACTCAAGGCCTTAAATTAAGCTCTATTATTTAATAAATAAAATCACAAAATCCATACATAAGAAAAATAATTAAATTCCAAATAGCCCCACTTTTGGGATGTTATAGTTCTACCCCCTTAAAATAATTTCGTCCTCGAAATTACTTACTATCGTTCAATCGTGCATCCTTAACTCATCACACTACGCTACTGCTGCGCACTCTGATCTTAAAGAACTATCATACTTCCTAAAAACATTCCCTACGTTCATAATCCAAGTTCCATACACTTTACTAGCAACCTAAGAGTGAATTAACGTAACCATAACCAAGACAAATAAGGGTATTCCGAAAATAAAAAACTTACCCGTTGTCAAGTCTGGCACATCTTCCTCCTCGCGACGGCCAACTGCATAAACTAACCTTGGTTGCCTCGCCTCTGCACCTTCAGTACCTCGACCACGCCCGTTACCATTTCCATTACCTCTAGCTGCACCTCGACCCCTCTGTGGTGGTCCTTCGTTTCTATCCTGAGCACGGTTTCGACCTCGGTTGATTCTTAGCTAACCGAGGACAATCCCTTACGGTGATCGAATGACCCACATTCAAAGCACCCTTTACTTCCACCAAACATTCTCCTGAATGGGATTTCCCGCATCTAACACACTGAGGTGGCCACTGAGTAGGCTTTGTGGCTCTTTCTGATTCCCCAAATTTAGCCCTCTTCTCCACATTACTGCCCGATCCAGGCGATCCAAAGCCTCTCTTTTGATTATTTCTACTATAATTTTGCCTCACAGCCTCCTTGATCCCTTCGGCTACCTTAGCCTTTTCCACTAGAGATGAAAACTCACGAACTTGCTGCGGGGCAATCAGTAACCTCAAATCATCTCGGAGTTCGTCCTCAAAGCGGACACGGCGCTGCGTGTTCGTGAGCCACGATGCCTCTAGCATATCTACTCGGTCTTAAAACTCCGCCTCATATTCCGCTCTCGACTTAGTTCCTTGCACTAACCCTAGAAATGCTTTCCTCGAGCATCAGATAATCGGTGCCCACATACTTCTTCGATAGGTGGTTTTGAAATAATCCCAAGTCGATCATCTGCAGTAGCGCCATCTCGAATCGTCACCACCACCGACGCTTCATCCTTTAGAAGTGATCGGCCCTTTCGCTTTTTCTTCCTCGGTCAGTCAAGATCATCCATGATCCTTTCATTGACTCTAGCGATGATTCTGCTTGCTGGTGCCACTCGACACACCTGGAACACCTCAAATTGTTGGATCGAATTCGCTCGGGGACGATTTCGAGCTCCTAAATTTCCACCAGACCACCAATTCGAGGACTCGCAACACAGCTTGCGATACTGCCTCTCCTCCCGTCTGATCCTGCTCCTCTGCTCCAAAAGCTGGAGGTGGTGGTGGCGGTGGTACCTCATTTTCAGAACCATGCCCTGACCTAACGGGTTCAGATATAGTCATTCTTCCCCTACCACGTCCACGTCGGCCACGTCCTCTAGAACTCATTCTATCTAACGCACTTTAATCTGATTAAGAAAAATTTTATGAATTAGTAATTTGTTCAAACGATTACCCGAAAAATTTTATGAGAAATTGAATAAGGATTCTTTCGGTCAAACAAGGTTTCAGTTTCCTAACCTAGTTCACACAAAGAAGTTCTTGCATCCATTCCTTAATACTTTCCATACCTATTCGCTCTTCGGACATTTCTGCCCATTTCTAACCCGGTATTTTCGTCTTTTCCTCTGAAATTATTTTTTTGTAATAAAATTAGAGATTTCAAACTTTGATAATGCAAGTCACTTGAAATTCCCAAAGCTGGAGGTATTACGAAAATTGATAAGGTTTGAAGTTATGGTATCATTTAGAATCGAGGGTATTTTGGTAATTTTGTCAATCGGGGTAATTTTGTAATTTTTTGTAAATCAAGGGTGTTTTAATAATTGTAAAACTCGAGGTCCTTTTGAGAATTTTCCTTTCTTAACACGGTGATGTTGCAAAATTTTGTACTCGTGGTCGTTTGGTAATTTTACAAGTTGAGGTATTTCCATAATTTTCCAAAACCAAATTATTTTATTGATGATTTTCAAAGCGGGTTGAATATTTGAGAAGTAGTTGAAATTTTTGGACAAAATCATTGAGTTGATGTTTTATGAACCAAGGGTATTTTAGTAATTTTTACCCACAGGGCATTTACGTAATTTTCACAATTCAACTTTTTGGAAAAACATTGTAAAATGGTTGTTCTCATATTTGAAAGAGTGATTATAAAATTTTGAAGAAATTAGGGTTTCATTGTCTTCTTCTTTTCAAAACATGGTTAATTCCCTTTCGGGTTTTAGTCGTTATGTTTAGCCTATGACCGAGCCCTCTTGGTCGTGGTGAACCCAAGCTACGCACTGTGTAGGTTTCGTGTGGAGAGGAGGTGAGTCACACGGATCGCTTAAATACCAAGCTCCCACCGAACCTTTCTAGACATGCTTGCAGAGGTTACCACACCACCGAGCCTCTCGGGTTAGGGTGAACCCAAGCTACGCACTGGTAGGATTCTGCGAAGAGGTGGTGAGTCACTCTTGACTTAAATACCAGTGCTCTTGGATCCAATCCTAGACATGCGTCTGAGGGGTTACCACACCCTAGCTCGATGACTAAGTCATAGGTTGGTTTCGTTCTTTAAGTCTTATGTTACATTTGTGTGTTTGAGTAATCTAATCCTAGGGTTCAAGTTCCTATAAGTCTATCTACGTTCCATGCTTCCTACCCTTCTACGAATATAATTCACACGAGGTTTAGATGTACTTACAGGCGGATCGGTGCTGGAGACTCGGGCCATCTTGCTTTAAAACCCAAAATCAATTAATAAGGCCTACTAAAACATTTTTGGGCCTTGGGCCCCACAAATGAAGTTTTGAACTGGGCTCGATACCAATTTGTAACACTCAAACCCGCCCAAACGTTAGGACCTAATATGGGTCGTTACGGAGAAAACTTTTGAAACCCATTTTAAAATCCAATTTAAGTTTTGTTAAAACTTCGTTTTTGGTTATCTGGTGAAATCATACTTAGGTTAAATTCGAAATTTAAATGAAGTCAAATTATTAAACCAATTTTGAGTGTGTCCACGACACGATAAAACATTTTCGTGTTGATTTTGGGAAAGCATGTGATTTTAATTTAATTTTTAATAGTGTATTTAAAAGCAAGTATCCCACATATGAATAGTAACAAAATAAAGTTTATGGAGGCCTTATTACAATCCAAATAAAAACAAACCAATAATAAAATAATATAACTAAATTAAAGTTCATTTATTTCAAATCCACCGCATGGCCTCCTCAAGTCCCTCCGGCTCCATGTCCGCGATCTAAGCATCACTGAAAATAATGGAGAAGGTGAGTCACCAAGACTCATGATGTAACCCTTCCCCGCTTTAAAATATTTTTCATACACAACATATAACAATTAATATGCGAATATTTAATCCCGACCTAGCCATCCAAATGCCACTTTGTCTACCTGTTGTGGTACCAAACCACTGGTGGTGCCAAACCACCGTGACATATAGTCACAATGTGTTACCAAAACACCGTGTCCGTGAGACACAGATCATTTGATGGGGCCAACCCATCGTGTGATACCAAATCACCGCGACGATCCCATATCTCAAGTGGGGCCAACCCACGGTGGTGTTAACCATGGGGACAAGTCGCTATTGAGGTACCAAACCTCGGAGGTACCAAACCTCTGGTGACATATAGTCACGGTGTGTTACCAAAACATCTTGGTGCCCGTCGGCACAATAATCCGCCTCCACTCATCAACCCATATCACAATCATAACAGAGTTCATACATTTATCACATGTATTAAATAAATCTCGCTTCCCAAAAGCAACATAATAATCTCATATAAATAGAGACTTACCGAGGTCCTTGCTTGTACCTTTTAAGGTACTAAATCCATATCTACATCAAGCAGATTTACAAGCAATATAATTTATCACACATATTAACTGCTATAAGTGTGTATGTACACACCTGTCACCACTGAGTGATCTAAATCCCGAATGAAGGAGTCGACCACCTTAGATTTCTTTGTACCTACATTCGGCCAACCATGGGGTTAGCCCTATGGCCTATTCGGCCAAATTAAACAATTTAAAGGGTTCTCCTTTTGAACCCGAATCCTTACCCGAAAGTCTTGAGTATCAACCTTTTGCTTCACCACCCTAAAATCGGCACTTAACCAAATTAGTAGCCTTGACTTAATCGATTAACAACTACTTAACTAAAGTAGATCTTACCATTACTTACCAACCAAATATCGAGAAAGGAGGTTAGATCTCTCGCTTGTGAATCCTGAGTTCCTAGATGAAATCGGTTCAAAGAGTGGTTAGTTCTCCGCTTGCAAATGCCAAAATTTGGCTTTTCTCCAACCCACAAGTCGACAGAGAAAGGAAAATATGAAAAGAGTGTTCGCCATCACTTACCTTCGCAACAATTGAATATAGGAGAAATCCAAACCACTATACTATTCGACCAAGTAGAGTTTAAAGAAAAGAGAAGGAATTTCACACTTTGATAGGTATTAGATTCGCTATGACCGCTAAATAAGGCTGGACTTTTAGTGAGGAAAAGAAGAAAGGTAAAGGGAATAGTTGATTCGCTAGTAGGAAATAAAAGAAGTAGGGATTTGAGGATGGAAATTCGCAATGGAAGAAGCAAAGAGAGTTTCGCCAAAGTTTTGAGAGAATGGAATGATAAAAGAAAATTAGGAGAAAGTGTTTTGAATTTTCACTAAACAAATTGAAAAAAGAAAATCAAGGTGATCACTTAGGTGCTTTTATAAGCATTCAAGACACCCCCTAGTAGCCTTGCCGTCCAACTCTTCACCCAAGAGTCCAAAATCCATCAATCTTCCTTGAATCACTCCAAGCCACTTGTTTGATTAAATTCAAAATAGTTTGAATTAATCCCTATAACTAAAGAATAATCCTAATAATAGCTCCTTCATATCTCCTATTATCCTTAGCACAAAATAAATTGCTCATATTATCTATTAATAATAATAATTGAAGAGTTTAAAGGAGAAAGGACTCTCCTCAAGTGTCAAATCCAACATAAAGCCAAAAGGGAAAATTGTGACTAGAACCAAGGTTCTCCTTGTTCCTTGATGGCGTCAAGTGTAGCTCCCAAGTGGCCTCCCTTTGCCACTTATTCTAGGTTCTTTTATGTCAAATATTTCTTTATTTATTCTTATAACCCCTAACCACTAAGGCTATCCACCTTTAAAGCAAATAATATATATTTATTTCTACCATTCCGAGCCAACTCAAGGCCTTTAATTAAACTCTATTATTCCATAAATAATATCTCAGCAGTTCTTACATAAGAAAAAATGATTAAATTCCAAATAACCCCCTTTTTGGGATGTTACATGCCAAACCTCTGGTGACCCAAAGTCACGAATAACATATGTGGTACCAAACCACTGGTGGTGCCAAACCACTGGTGACCCAAAGTCACAGATATTAATCTTCCCCCTCCTCTCATCATACCCGTGCAATATGACATAATAATTCGTGTATGCAGTATGTCATGTATGCTAGACATATATCAAATATAAATATAACATAAATTATCATCATAATCAGATAGACATAAAACAACATAATCAAGCTAATCAACCTCTAAGGGTATAACCGTAATTTTACCTATTAAGGGTATTTTCGTAATTTACCCACCAAGGGTATTTTTTTAATTTACCCACCAAGGGTATTTTTGTAATTTACCCATCAAGGGTATTTTCATAATTTACCTACCAAGGGTATTTTCATAATTTACACACCAAGGGTATTTTCGTAATTTACCTACCAAGGGTATTTTCGTAATTTCGTTCCTGGAATGGCCTTTCTAAAGGCCCAGTGTTGCCTTGAGCGACTCAACTACCATTTTCGGTCTTTACCGGACTGTTCGGCCTAAAACTCGATTTCACCCATTCGGCCCACATGCCGTGTGGCCCACCTAACACAAATCTATCCACGATATAAGTTCCACCTAGTCTAGTTCACTATATACTACATCATCATACAATTTATTCTATTAGGCCTACGGCTCATTGGGCCTACTTACCCATCGCTACCAAGCAAATTTCAACCCACAAGAGTACTCATCGATGGCCTCAACTATCGCGTCGAAGCCCCACACGTGCACTCGCATGCTCGTGTGGCTACTATTGCCGTGGATCTGCACTTCTGCATTTGCCGCTCTACAACTAGAGTAGAGAGTTACACACCGATAGGACTCGGTGCTAAATCGCTACCGCGACCACTCCTGTGCCCAACGCCCACCAAGGTATGTTAACCCTTCTCCGGCATGCTCTTTATATAGCTAGCTCTTCACCTTCATTCCTTGTATCTTTCCGATGTGGGATCCCTTCACAAGAGAGTTTAAATTCAACCTGAAACTCTTACCGTCCACTCCGTAAAATAAATACTCCTTGCTTCTCATGAGATTCGAACCTGTGCTCCTTATAACATAATCCACACTTTGCTAGCCACTTTACCAACTAGCTCCTTGTGTCTTAAACCATGCGCAACTAAATATAACCCTATGGCCAAGGTCTAAATTCATTTAATAAAAATAATCTAAAAGGAATGCAAACGCTACAACTAGAACCTTGGACCTCCTTCCTTCCTTGTGGTGTCATTCTCTTGTCCTTAAGTGGCGTCACTTTGCCACTACACCACACACTCCACTTGTGTCATTTTCCTCCACATTTTATTCTTGAGGCCTACCCGCCAACCTTCAGGGTTTTTTTAACCTAAAACCAAAATTTCCCCAAAGCTAATATTTGATCCCGAGACTTCATAGAAGCCCCCTAACCTTCCAAAATCACTTATCTAAAAGGTCCAACTTGCACTTAAGCCGATCTCCTATTCTCTAAAAAATTTTAAACGCTACTACGCCGAAGGCCCATTGGGCGCAATCCTACTAGGCCTAATTTCAGGATGTTACAAACATGGCACTAAAAAATTAATATAATAACAAATCTAACTCTTAACTTTTACATATTATATCAATTTAGTATAATTTTAAAAAATAAGCCCTCAAAATATGAAAATATCATTGACCCTAATTCTAAAATATTCAAAAATATATATTAAAAAACTCCTCCCCCACCACCGTTCATGTCAAGGTTTCTAACATCAACTCTCTATAGTCCACCTTGTTGCCATTGATTTCATGATCCACAAAAGACTACATGATGCTTGTCCTCTGTTGATCATATGCGGGTAGCTTCTCGATAGCAGCCCATTTTAGAGCTTCTTCATCATCTTCCACACGGCTACTTCTTTTGGAACCTAAAAATACATCTTCCATATTCCAAATACTCTTGCTTAAGCTCCTCCCTATGCTGCTATGCCATGTTCTTCTACTAGGATTTCAACTTCGAGCTCTTTCTAAACCATCCATATTTTTGGATTTTTCTTCTTCTTCCTTTTTTCTTTTTTCCCCTCCCAATAATTCTTGAATGCGAAAGAAAAATGTTCTCACTCTCACTACAACAAAACAGGCCTACCGCGACATTTTTTTTTACTTAAGACGACACAAAAAAGGTTGGCATAGGTTTCGCGTCGCTTCTCTCGACGCTTCCAAAAAGGTTGTCTATAGTACGGTTGGCGTAGGCTCCGCGACGCTTTTGAAAAAGCTTTGGCATAAGTCAACATAAGCCAACCTTTATTGAAGGGTTGGGAAAGACTTAGTCAAATCCAACCTTTAAAAAAAGTTGGAATAGACCAATCTAAGGCAACCTTTTAAAAAAGTTGAGATAGATCTTGTCTAAGGCAGCCTTTAAAAAAATGTTAGGATAAACCCGTATAAAGCAACCTTAAAAAGGTTGGGATAGACCCGTCTAAGGCAACCTTTAAAAAAAGTTGGAATAGATCTAAGGCAACCTTAAAAAATGTTGGGATAGATCCGTCTAATGCAACCTTAAAAAAGGTTAGGATAAACCTGTCTAAGACAACCTTAAAAAGGTTGGGATAGACACGTCCAAAGTAATTTTTTATATTTTTTATTATTTCAATATTAATATATTTTTATAAACATTTATAGTGAATAATGATAGAAATTGTGTTTTAAATACAACTAAAAAAATATAAAATTAAAATTTAATTAAAAGTTGAATATTCAATACAAAAATCGATCCAACAACCAAAATACACTAACATTTAGCCAAAATGTATATCACCCGCATTCAACCTAATGTACAAAAGTAAACAAATAAAAAAACACCTAAGACGATGGGCATTGATATTGATATTGTACTACATAAAACCTAATACAGTCTGAAATTGCAACTTCAGTTCCAAGAAACTCTACTGATATTTCTACAAGGGTAGCCTCAAGTAGTGAAACATCTTCAGATCCAAGTACACTATATACCCTAACAATCCATTTTGTTTACTACCTACTTGTAACATGAAGTCTTCTCTTTGTTTTAAATAAAGATACGTTTTGCAAAATTGTCACATTTTATTCAAAATTTGCTTTTTAAAAAATATGGTGATACATAATATTTGGAGGGCTTCAAGAAAAATTGTACCCTAACTTACTGGGTGTCGATTTTTTCTTGTTAAACTAAAGATATCGAGTATCCTTTTTTTAATTGAGATCCATAAGCTTTAAATCAAAACCTATTCTTGGGAATTCAAGATGTCGTATCCTAACTTATTGGATATGATGTTTTATGTCTCGAGGAAATGATTTTCTACAAATAAAGGCAAGCTTGGTTTCGAAGTATTGAAATGTTGCATCTTAACTCATTGGATGCGACATTTTTATTTCTTTGAGATAGGGGAGTCTTGGCTTTCTTTAAAAGGATTGTATTTTAAATTTTTTCAAAATCTTTGACATTAGGACATTAATTAATCAATTAAGTACCAATTTTTGGGCTTTACGAGGGTGCTAATCCTTCCTCGTGCGTAACTCGACTCTCGAGCCCATTTTCTCGAATTTTGTAGACCAAAATCATTATTTTAACAAATCAAAATGTTTTATTAAAATGATTAATCTCAAGGTGACCCGATCACACCTCGAAAAAAAGATTGGTAGCGACTCTATTTTCGTTTCTAAAGTCGACTCCCGTTTTTTTAAAAAAAATTAAAAATGGTTTCGACAGCTTGGCGACTCCACTAGGGACATAATAAGAGAGTCAAGCCGTAAAATTGATTATTTTCTGTCCTTTTGTCTAAATTTGAAAATCCGATTTGAAAACTTATGATTCTTTTGATTGCATGTTGTTTTAATCTTGTAAAGTATTTCTGCATTGCATTGCATGACCGTTGTGGGCACACCCTTTAAGTGGGAGTGAGAAGCTACTCCTTCGTGAGGTTTTCACCTTCATGTAGGATAGTGAATCGCTTTCGAGATACATCCATACCTATGTCTTCATGAGATTTTCATCTCCGTGCACCCATAGGAAAATGTATTCCCCTGAACTGAACTTGGTCCGTATGAGCCTATAATGGGTAAGGATTGAGGAATCTGTTGGTTCAGGTACCTCAACTTTAAAGCTAAACCACATGTAGAAAACCTAAGGGCTTACCATAGGTAGAACTATGCCAAACCTTAGTGCTCACCTAGATATGCGTGTGTTTATTTGCTTTAAGTTTTATTTCATATTACTAACTGGTTTTGTTTTATTTTGGTGCATGTCATTTCATATTTTAAAAGGTATCGGTTCACGGTCAGTTACTAAGTTAGAAAGCTGGTTATGGAGAATGAATTTCTTGATAAAGTGGAAGACAATGCAACTGTCTGTAGGTGGTCAGAGCAAATGCAATTAGAGAAAAGGGATAGCCTAACCGAAGGGTACACATCAGAATTATGGGACTACACTCGCATCAGTGTAACGCAAAATAATCTCCAAGAATTAAAAGAAATATGTGACCGGTGGAGTGACAAGACCAAGCAGTTGTTTTACCGCAGCTATGGGGATTTTTCGTACTTGTTTGACATTAAGGTAGACGAATGTCTGTTTCGGGCCATCACCCAATATTGGAACCCTGCGTATAGTTGCTTGATAAACCGTAAAAGTAACATATTTTAATCCCATATTTAGCATACTTTTGGATGATTTATTCTTTGAATTTGTAAAAAGGTGCTCTTAATCTTTTCTTTTCATGTTTTATACTCAAGAAAGCACCTAGGGATGAAAAGAACGAGAAACAGGCCTAAAATGGACCAAATTGGGCCAAGGAAGGAATCGACACGGCCTGGGCCTGAGACCACACGGCCGTGCCTCCCTAATTCACTCTAACACGGCCTGGACCTTGAAACACACGGACGTGTCTCTTCAACAGACTCGACCACGGACTGAAATCGATTCACACGGGTGTGTGCCATGGCCGTGTCTTACTCAGATTTCGATATTTGAAGGCAAAGAAACACATTCCAAAGCCTATTCAAACACCCTAGTAGGAATTCCACTCACATTAGGATACTTAGGGGCCAAATAAAGTATTCCAAGAGCCTATATAAACACCCTAAGTATAACCTTCAAGAGGGCAGTTAGCTAGGCCAAGGAGCAGAGCCAGAAATGCCAGATTTGTGGGAATCACTCGAAGATATCCAGTTGATCCATCTCAAGAAGCCGAAATTCTACTCAAGACGGTGGATTTCTTTTTCAATTCCTTCAGGGAGTTTTAGGGATTTCTTATGTTTTGTTTTATCTTTTCCTCTGAGATGTTTTCTTTTATTGTTATGAACTAAGCCCTTCAGGTACCTGAAGGGGATGAAACCTAAGATGGATCTTGTTATTATTTTCTGAACTATATGATAAAAACTTGATTTGTTCTTAATTATGTGAGCTTAATTCTTGTGTTAATATTTTCGGGATATTGATTCAAGTTGGATGTGCTTAGGTGGTGGAGAAAAAGTCCTGCATAAGAGTAGATCTAGCATAATTAAGTAGAGTTGATCGCGCGCATAGAGATAGGGTGACGAGATTTTGCCGGATTAGGGTGAAACCTAATATGGGAGTCCATAGATCGAGTTAATGCGATTCTAGGGGTTTTAATTAGAAAGAGATTTCAATTAATCAACTTAAGGTTAGACGTTATTCGCCTCGAGAGAGGGCTTAATATAAATTAGGGAATCTTAAGGATCAAGTTAAGTGAATAAATTGTCTGGTTCAGTGTTAGATAATAAGTGAAGTCTAGGTGGATTCTTCCTAAGGGTATCGTCTTAGTCAACTGAGTTTTCCTAAAGTTATTTCTTCAATTCATTCTTTTTGTCTTTGAATCTTAGCTTAGTAATCAGTTAGTTTTAGATTAAACAACCAATCACTTAATATTTAGGCTAAATAATAGAAAGAAGGTTACTATTAGTACTTTTAGTTCCTTTGGGTTCGACAATTCTGTCTTGCATAAGCTATACTACTGTTCGATAGGTGCACTTGCCTTAAGTCGTTGTCAGAGTTAGTTTCCAGGTTCGATCATTCTCTTTATAAATTTTAAAACTCGACAAAAACAACGATCATTGCTTTACTTGTAGAAGGGTTGATTTGGTACCCACGGTGGAAGAGTATACAGTTCTATTGCATTGTCCCAAGGTTCAAGTTGATAAAGCTTACTCAAGGGCTACTAGTGTTCTAACTTTTTCAAGGAAATTGATGAACATTACGGGGATGATTGAACAATGGGTCACAGCTAGAATCAAGCATAAGGGTGAGTGTAAGTGCATCCCATGAAAGGTTCTGAAGGATTTGATTCTAGTGCATCCTGATATGAAAAAAAGAGTCAATGTTTTTCCTTTGAGTATAAACCGATTAGTGATCTTCCCTAGGGCATTGGGATATGTGGATGAAGTAGTCTCAGATATTTTTAAGCGACTTAACAAATAAGTCACACCTGTTCTTGCAATCTTGGCTGAGACATTTCGATCGTTGAATGCATGTAGGAGAGCTGGGGAAGGCAGATTTATAGGATGTGCGCAGTTGTTGTTGGCTTGGTTCCACAGTCATTTCTGGAAGGTGGATAAGGTTTCTTATCGGGTCTTCTTGGAAAATTACTCCCCATTAAAAGAGATAGTGGCTACCCTAAAGAGAGATGACATATCAGAAGACAATTGGATAGCGCTTCTATGAAATCTCCAAGAAGAAGACGTTGAGTGGAGAGCTCCATGGATGGTTCCCGATAAAGTGTTGTACCGGTGTGGAAGTTTTGATTGGGTCTCTCTACTTGGAATTTGGGGAGCTATTAGATATGCACCTTTGCTCGTACTGAGACAATACAGATCAAGGTAGTTCATACTAGCTACACATGGGTTCGTTCAATGTGAGTTTTCGTATAAGGGAGATAGCTACAAAAAAGGGTTAAAGAGATTTCTAATGTCTGGAATCAGACCCATTGAATAAAGAGAATAGACGTATGTCCAATGACGACCCTAAAGTACAATGGATGGTGGAGTAGAAGAGTCAATGACAATATCCTTGTGCCAGGTTTAGAAGACACTCGATCGATCGAGGAGTATTTACGAGTGGTCCAATCAGAGCTAGAGATCATAAAACAAGATTTCGAAAGAGGAGTTCAAAGCTTGGAAAGAGTATAGAAAAGCTGGAAGAAGAAAAAATGTAGCTGGAAGAAGAAAAAATGTACTTGAGATTAGATGTGGATGTTCAGAAATCAGAGGCCAAAAAATTAAGAAAAGGAAAGAAAAGGGTTGAGGAAGATCTGGGTAGTCTAAAGACCGAATATAAAAAGCTACGTCTATCAATGAAAGATGCCAGATTGGGGAAGACTTCGGGACAATGGTAACAGGAGATTCAAGAGGAGAAGGCCAAAGCTGACTATTGGGAGAGGAAGTTCCAAGAAATGCAGGCGCAAAACAAGGTCCTAGAAAGGAGTTTGGCAGAAAGCCAGAAGGAGAAATGTGGATTAAAGGCTAGAGTGGCTGAACTCAGACAGTCTCTTCATCACCATCGAAGCCGTAATTCTACAATCGAAGGGCAAGATCGAGGAGTTAGAATCAGCATTACAAAATTGAAAACTCAGGATTGAGATTCTTGAAGCAAGATAAGGGTGTTGGAAGGAAGAGCTTCATCACTCTCTTAATCAAGTTAGAAATAGGGATTATCTTATGGGTGAAGCCATAGCTCAAATTCGAGAGGTAGCGGATCATTTACGACTTTTGGCGATCTTGGCCGATCTGTTGAGCATGACGATATGAGTTACAATGGGCCAAGGGGTCAAGAGTTAGCTTTGTTGTTTAGGAAAGTTAAGACTTTGGGCATCAGGATGAAAGCATATTTATAGTCCATTTTATGTAAAGGATTTTGTTTTCTAATAAAGTTTTCTAAATGAAATTGAATCTGAATCGATGCCTTTTTGCATTCATGCATTTGTATTACATCACATCATATGCATTTAAGTCCATAGAAAGATCCTAATTAGTTGAAATTATTGCATAGAGAGAGAGAGGGAAAGAAAGAAAAATCTAGAAACTAAACATCGTTACGGTACACGCGCTAAGACAAAAAATATGGATCAAAGACTCGAATAATTTTGATAAACCGTAAAAGTAACATATTTTAGGCCCACATTTAGTATGCTTTTGGATGATTTAGCCCTTATTTTATGTAAAAAGGTGCTCTTAATCCTTTCTTTTCATGTTTTTACTTAGGAAAGCACCCGAGGACGAAAAGAACAAGAAACGGGCTTAAAACAGGCCAATTTGGGCCAAAGAGGAAATCGACACGGCCTGGGCATCAAACCACATGGCCGTGCATCGTCAAAATACTTCACACGGCCTAAACCCCGATTCACACGGCCGTGCCTCAAACAACAGAATCGAAACATGGCCCAACCACGATTTATACACGGGCGTGTCCCTTGGTCGTGCCTCTGTCATGGGAGAGAGAAATTTCATTCAGATTTGGATACTTTGAGGCAAAGAAACACTTTCCAAAGCTTATTCAAACACCGAGTAGGAAGTATACTTAAATTAGGACACTTAGGGACCAAGTAAAGCATTCTAAAAGTCTATATAAACACCCTAAATGTATCCTGAAGGGGGCGTTGAGCTAGGCCAAAGAGCCGAAGCCAGAACAGTTCAATTCAGTGAATTACTCGAAGATAGCCAGTTGATCCATCTCAAAGAGCTAGAATTCTACTCAAGACGGCGGATTTCTCCTTTAATTCCTTCAGGGAGTTTTAGGGATTTCTTATTTTTTGTTTTATCTTTTCTCTTGAGATGTTTTCTTTATTCATTATGGACTAAAACCTTCAGATACCTGAAAGGGATGAAACCTAGATGGATCTTGTTATTGATTTCTGAATTATATGATAAATACTTAGTTTGTTCTTAATTATGCATGCTTAATCCAAATCTGATGTGCTTAAGTGGAGGAGGAATAAACCCCGCTTAAGGGTAGATCTAGCATAATTAAGCGGAGTTGATTGCACGCCTAGAGATAGGGTGATGAGATTTTACCGGATTAGGGTGAAACCTAATATGGGAGACCATAGATTGATTTATTGTTATTCTAGGGGGTTACTATAGGAGAACAAGAGTTCCACTAATTAACGTAGGGATAGACGTTATTCACCTCGAGAGAGGGTTTAATATACATTAGGGAGTCTTACGGATCAAACTAAGTGAATAAATCATATGGTTTAGTGTTAAATAACAAGTGAAGTCTAGGTGGATTCTTCCTAAGGGTATCGTCGTGATCAACTGAGTTATTTCCCAATTCTTTCTTTTTATCTTTGTGTCTTTAGCTTAGTAGTCGTTAAATTAGATCAACCAATCACTCCATATTTTAGGCTAAATTATAAAAAGAAAGTAAGTATTAGTACTTTTAGTTCTTTTGGGTTCGACAATCCGGTCTTGCCTAAGCTATACTACTGTTCGATAGGTACACTTACCTATAATCGTTGTCAGAGTTAGTTTCCAGGTTCGATCATTTTCTTTATAAATTTTAAAACTCGACAAAATAACGATCAAGTTTTTGGCGCCGTTGCCGGGGAACTAAAATATTAAGAAAACTCTATTTTTATTACTTTAGCCATTATTTTTATTTTAAATTTCACAATTTATTTTATTTTACTTACTAAATTTTCTTTCTTTCTTTTCCTAGCAGGTACCTCTAGTTTATGACTAGGAGGAACCCGAGAGGACCACTAGTATATGATAGTGATATCAAAGCTACCGCACGTAGGAATCGTAGAGAAATAAGACGAGCCCTAAATTACATAGAGGAAGGTTAAGAAGACAAATCCAATCTTACTGAAGGGATGGACGAGAATAACCCACTAGCACCTGATGTGCGAGAAAATAATGCTCCACGCACAATGTTTGATTATGCTAAACCTCATTTGACAGGAGCAGAATCGAGTATTGTTAGGCCTACTATAACCGCTAATAATTTTGAATTAAAGCCTAACATGATACAAATGATTCAACAGTTTGTTCAATTTGATGGTTTGCAGGATGAAAATCCAAACACTCATATAGCTAAATTCATAGAGTTCTATGATACCGTCAAAATAAATGGCATTTTTGATGATGCCATATGTCTTCGGTTATTTCCCTTTTTATTAAGGAATAAAGCCAAACAGTGGTTAAACTCATTACCACGAGGGTCAATCACTACATAGGAGCAGATGACCGAAAATTTTTTATTAAAATATTTTCCACCGACCAAAACGGCCAAATTACGGAATGATATCTCTTCTTTTGTGCAGATGGATTTAGAAACATTATACGACGCATGGGAGAGATACAAGGATCTCTTGAGGAGGTGTCCACACCATGGTCTACCCTTGTGGCTACAAGTCCAAACTTTGTATAATAGTGTAAATCCCTCAACGAGGCATCTAATCGATTCAGCCACCGGTGGAACCCGAACAATAAAACTCCTGAAGCAGCCTACAAGTTCATTGAAGAGATGTCACTGAATAACTATCAGTGGCAAGTTATAAGGACAAAACCGACAAAATTAGCCGGAGTTTACAACCTCGATGCATACCCACCCTACCAACCGGACGGAGGGAGCGAACAGATGAATTATATAGGTAATAATTTCAGATCTAATAATAATCCTTTTAATAACAACTATAATCCAGGTTGGAGGAACCACCCAAATTTTTCATGGGGAGGGCAAGGAATTCAAGGAAATCAAAGACAATAACCTCCTCCAAATTTCCAAAATCAGCCATACCCGCAAGAGAAGAAGCCAAACCTCGAAGAGATACTGATAAAATTCATGGAAAACATAGAAAATCGCTTCCAAGAAACTGAGAAAACAATTAAAAGCAACGAGAGCCAAATCGGGAAACTTACTAAGTCAGTTAAGGCAGCCACTAATGCAGTTGAAACAACTCGCAAAGCTAATGTCAGAACGACCGCAAGGACGGCTACCAAGTAACACTGAGATTAACCTGAAAGAACAAATCCAAGCCATCACAGCTGATGGAAATAAAAGAGAAGATGAATCCATTCTACTACAAGAAAACAAGGTAGACGAAGGTAAGATAGAGGTAACACAAGAAAAGCCAAAACTAGTAATCAAGAAGTACCAACCTCGCATACCTTATCCCGAAGCGATGAAAAGAGACGATTCAGAGGAACAGTTTGGTAAGTTTCTTAAACTCTTAAAAAAATTACATATTAACTTACCTCTTCTTGAAGCTCTTTTTCAGATGCCAGACTCAAGGATATTTTTAAGACAGCTCTTGATGAACAAACGCAAATTAGATGAAGAGCACCACGTGGAATTGAACGCAGCATGCTCAGCAATGTTACAGAATAGACTACCACGAAAGCTAAAAGATCCAGGGAGTTTTACAATTCCATGTTTAATTGGTAGTTTAGCTATTGATAATACGTTAGCTGATTTAGGGCAAGCATAAATGTCATGCCTTATACATTATTTAAACGACTAGGTCTAGGGAAGCCCAAACAAACTAGGATGGGTATACAATTAGCTGATAAAATTGTTAGAATTCCTAGGGGCATTATTGAAGATGTTCTTGTCAAAATAGATAAATTTGTTTTCCCAGTAGATTTTGTTGTCTTAGATATGGATGAGGATAATACAATCCCCTTAATTTTAGGAAGACATTGTCTAGAAACTGCCAAGACTAAAATTGATGTTGCCACAGGAGAACTCATACTTTATGTAGGTGACGAATCAATCAGTCTTCAAGCTCTTGACTCGGCCAGGACAACAATCGATGAAGGTAAGAAAGTCCATACAGATGATAATCAAATTGTTCAACCTTTATCACAAGAAACACCACATGAAGACAAACCTGAGTCAAATCATAGCACCCAAACTGACAAAGAGAAGGATCAAAACCTCAAGGTCGACAGACTAGAAGAACAGAAGATACACGTCAAAGGAAAACCACACAAAGTAGAACTAAAGGAGCATCTAGAAGAGCTCGTAGGAACATCCGATCACTACAAAATAAGAGACCAGATACTGTTAGACAAAGTAGATCCGTACATCATCGCAACAGACTTGAAGCCAAAGGGAGAAATCCTTATTAAGGCAAACAATATCTTCCCACACGGAACAGTCGAGGTAAGCAACCCAACATTCGACCACTAAGGTAAAAGCTCCTCGACTTGAACTTTGTCAAGAAAATAAAACTATAATCATGAGGGAAGATGTTCAAACTTTTAAACCTCCCTAATCTTTTTCAATTGTCAAGAAAAGTCTAGCTAAAGACTTTAAACGAGTGCCTCTCAGAAGATAACCCGAACACTAAATTTTTATTTTGTGGGTTTTGTTTTGTTTTATTTTTATTTTCTCTTTTAGAATTTCAATAAATTGAAAGTACATATTCCCAGACCACACGGCCGTGGCGGTGACCGTGTGGGTACTCCGAATCGTCGTATTGACATAGTAGAGACGGTACAAATCCTGCCCCAACCAACTTTCGAAAGTCACTGGCCTACCTACCCTACCACGATCGTGCGTGGTGGCCGTGGACCAATACTACCATCTCAAGAACAGGCATGGGAATGGAGGAACGGGCGTGGGATACCAACACGCCTAGCACACGACTGTGCAATGCAACCGTGTGACGACACTGACTTATCAACCACGACAGGACACAGCCATGCGAGACGGCCGTATGATTCGACACGCCCTCGGTTTACGGGCGTGGGAAAGTACCAGAAGCAAGCCTCTATTTAAACCCAACCACCCTTACCCATTCATCCTAGCTTCCACCACTTCTCTTCCTCATTCCTCTTAGATCTCCACATCTACACAACAAGTCTCTGCAGCCCTTGAGCCATACCAAAGCCATGATGAAGAAGCGTAAGAAGGCACGCATAGTCTCCGCAAGGGAGACCCTACATATGAGTTCATGCTGGCCGCTTCATCCAAACAACAAGCTAAGGGTCTTTGAGACCATTTAAATTTTTATTTACATTAATTTTCCCCTTTATCCTACTTATCTATACTTCTCTTGTGACACCTCAAACCTGGCCCAAATGTCATAACCGAATCTGGTATGCTATGGGTTGAAACTTGAAAACTTGCTCTGTAGTGTTTTGAAAATCTTAGCTTATTATAGCCGTTTAATCAAATAATTATGAAATTTTTGAAACAACTTTAAGCATTTGCGTTGATTGTGTTTGAAAAGCCCATTTATCATTTCATTTTATAATTAAGACTTTGAAAAAAAAAGAACATAAGTTTATAAAAACTTAACATAAAAAAAAAATAAATCGAAAACCTAAGTTATGGAGGCCTTATTACAAAAAACATTCCCAAAAACTTAAAACTCAAATGGAAAATCGAAAATAGTCTATGTAGATAATAGTCTTGATGGCCCCTCGAGTCCGCCTCAGGTCCCGTGTCCACGATCTACTGCTTCATCTAAAAGTCGGGAAAAATAATAGGTGAGTCACAAAGACTCGCAGTGCAAATCTTGAAAAAACATCAAAGCCTTGAGGCCCATTAAACACATTATGGGCCTTGGCCCGCATACACAATGGCAACAAAATATTTCATGCAACATGGCCCATCCCAAACCTCGAGTCCATCCTCTACACACCCCAGAATAACCATCACACCATGGGGATTTCTATAATCAACCCTCCATCTGCTACATTATATCGACAATTGTCTTCATCATCATAAAGACCGATCACTAGGTGACCTATGTGGGAAAGCCACCGATCGCTATGCGACCTTAGTAATACATTGTAGTATTTTGACAGCTATGCTGCCAGTCATAAAGTCTGATCACTATGTGACCTATGTGGCAAAGCCACCGATTGCCTCGCGACCTACTCCCCTTCTTCATATCAATCAATCACATCCCATGCATACATACATGCAAAAATCAAAACATTAAGCCATCTAAACAGATCTCAGACTTTCACATACTTCGATACACATAGAGAAGTTTCTATGATTACGTACCTGGCATCCCTTGCTTATCCCTTCTGGGTAATACGACTGTTCATATAGCCTCTCTTTTCAGCTTTTAGCCCATAGCATACATATAATACAACAAAACTTATATGTTAAAGATATACACACCTGGTTATGGTTAAGACAACACTCTCTATGTCGACACTATCGAGTTTATAGATCGCTATCGCCTAAGATGTCGTTTCGTAAGTTCATCCATAACCCGGTGGCCAATCTCGAACAGCAGACACCGCTCGTTTTTTTAAACTTAAGGATTGGGTTTACAGACCCAATCCTCTCCTTTGCCTGATCCATATTTGATTCCATCAAAAGTCCTTGTCAGAACTACTATAACGAAATAGGGTTATTAAACCATGTCATGTGATTTTAGGATCTCAAATATGATAGCGAATCTAACAAAAATCTAAAGAAAACCCCTTACCTTGAAATCCCGAAATAGATAGGATACTTAGAGATTAACGATTTTCAACTTTTGAAATCTGGATGATTCAATCTACTCCTATTTCCCGAAGTGCTACCCCAAGATGTGAACACAAGAACAATCTAAACGTTACTCAAATGATAACCTTACCATGCCTATAAGCCTTTCGGCTTTGTCCTCTAGAAACTGAATGAGAAGAAAACAAACAGAAGAATTCGGTACCTACCTTTTCAAAGAATTCGACAACTCCTAGAAGATTTCGGCTTCTGCGATAATCAAAAGAAAGATGGTGCACAGAGATCTAAAGAGGTTCGCTCTTTATGAAGAAATCAAATGGGGTTTATGATTTCAGTTTTTAGAGAGGACTAATTGAGAGGGACGAACAATATCAAACGTAAAGAAGTGATAGAAACAGTATAGGAAAAAGAAGATTTTCTGCAAATCTAGGGCAGAGTCGACTATGACAGAAAAGTGTGGGGAAAAAGTTTGCTTAAGGGAGTTTTCAGCTCTTATTTAGAAAAGAAGAAAAAGAGAAGATGGAAACCTTAAAATTTGAAAATAAATAAGAGAGCCCTCCCTTGACTACTTAAAATTTTTGGCACTTAACATCTAAAAACCATAAATGCCCTTTTTTTTAAAACTAGAACTAGACTATTATACATAGGGAATTTCAGCACCCCTTATGCCCCATCAAACCGATTCCTCCTCCCCTCAGAGTTGGAATTTCGGCCATCACTGTGGCCAGTAGATAATTCCTAAACTTCCTCCCCTATCTTTATCCAAGCACGCCTCTAAAAGAGGCATAGATAACACCATCTCTTCCTCCCTTTATCAGCATATTATCCACATTATCCAAGTCATTTAATCCCCCTATTTTTAAGCCTTGTTGCCATCTAACCTTACCCACTTAAATGTCAAAATTTAGCTAACTTTAATTTAAAAGAATTGGGCTTTATGCAACTTGAGTTTGGGCCTCCTCGCTTGACGCCACCTCTTTGCTCCTCTAAGTGGCACCATTTTGCCATCACCACAAGCCCACTTGTGTTCTAAAACACGATAACCTCCTTTAAACCCTATCCTACTGTGCTTTCCACTAGAGTGTTCAAGCGAAAAGTTTGATTAAGGCCTCGGCCAACCTCGAGCCCAACTGACCCCTAACACTCTAATTAACACATTACACATAACCACACACTAAACGATAGGCCCTTAATTCAAGATGTTACGCTTCTACCCCTTAAAGAAATTTCACCTCAAAATTACCTCGATCAAGACAGATGGGGTATCTTCTTTGCCAGATCGTCTCTTCAGTTCCCAAGTAGCCTCCTCAGAACTGTGATTCTGCCATAGAACCTTAACCAACGGAGCCGTCTTCCTTCGTAGCACTTTGACATCATGATCCAAGATTTCCACTAGTTCCTCTTCAAAGGATAGGTCAGGTCTTACCTCAATTTCCTCCATAGGTACCACATGAGATGGATCCAAACGATATCGTCTCAACATAGAGACATGAAACACATTGTGAATCTGGCTTAGCTCAGAAGGTAGCTCTAGCTGATATGCTACTGGTCTAACTCGTTTCAACACCCGATAAGGTTCGATAAATCTGGGACTTAATTTACCCTTCCGTCTGAACCTCAGTACTTTCTTCCCTGGCTATACCTTCAAGAACACCTTGTCACCCACTGCAAACTCTATGTCTTTACGTTTCAAATCAGCATAGGATTTCTGTCTATCCGACACTTCTTTTAATCGAGTCCTTATTAACTTAACCTTTTCCTCTGTCTCGGTAACCAACTCCGATCCCAAAATCTAACGTTCCCCTAATTTTGTCCAACAAGTAGGAGTACGACACCTCAGCCCGTACAATGCTTCATAAGGCGCCATCTGAATACTTGACTGGTAACTATTGTTGTACGCAAATTTCGCCAACGGTAAAAACTCTTCCCAACTACCTCTGAAATTAATGACACATCCCCTTAACATGTCCTCCAAGATTTGAATTACTCGCTCAGACTGTTCATCGGTCTGAGGATGAAACGCTGTACTGAAATCCAACTTCGTACCCAATGCTTGGTGCAACGCCTTCTAAAATCGTGATGTAAACCTAGGGTCCCTGTCCGATATGATTGATACTGGTACTCAATGTAACTTCACCACCTCCGCTATGTATAGCTTAGCCAATTTCTGCAAAGAGTAATTGACTCGTACCAGTATGAAATGAGCAGACTTCGTCAAGTGATCAACTATCACCCAAATCAAATTTTTCGTAGTAGGCGTGAGAGGTAGCCCACTAACAAAGTCCATTGTGATCCTTTCCCACTTCCATTGTGGAATCTTTACCAGTTGCAACAACCCCGATGGTAACTGATGTTCTGCCTTTACCTGCTGATAGGTTAAACCGTTCCCCATTAATTTGGTCACCTCTCGTTTTAAGCCCGGCCACCAAAACTGTTCTCATAAATCCCGGTACATCTTATTCTCTCCAGGGTGCATAGCGTATGGACTACCATGCGCTTCTTGCAAAATCCTATGCCTTAATTCAGGATCTTTTGGCATGCAAACTCTCCCTTGAAAACATAACAGTCCTTCCTCATCCACACTGAAGTCCGTCAATCCATCACTTGTTCCTACATGAAACTTCTCCTTTAGCAACTCATCAGTCTGCTGCTTCTCCTTAGTCTGACTGACCCATGAGGGTTTCACTTGAAGCTCGGCCAATAAACTCCCATCATCATACAAACTAAGGTGAGTAAACATTACTCTCAAGTCAGTGATTATCTTACGACTTAGAGCATCCGCCACCACATTAGCCTTTCCTGGATGATACTCGATCGAGCAATCATAATCCTTTAACAACTCGATCCACCTTCTCTGCCTTAGATTCAACTCCTTCTGGGTCAAGAGGTATTTTAGGCTATTATAATCTGTATAAATAACAGATTTCTCCCCGTACAGATAGTGTCCCCAAATCTTTAAGGCAAAAACCACCGCCGCCAACTCCAAATCATGGGTGGGATAATTTGCTTCGTGCGGTCTTAACTGCCGAGATGCATACGCAACAACCTTTCCATCCTCAGATCAACACGCATCCTAGTCCCGTGTGACGATCACAAGAAATTACGAATTCCTTTCTAGCCTCCGGTTGAATCAATACCGGAGCCTCCGTCAAAATCCTTTTCAACTTCTCAAAACTTTCTGCTGCTTGCTAGACCAAATAAACGGAACTCCTTTCCGTAATAACTTAGTTAATGGTGCCTCGATTAAAGAAAATCCTTCAACAAACCTTCGATAATACCCGCCAGACCAAGAAAAATCTGAACTTCCGCCACAGACCTAGGCGGCTTCCAATCTAATACCGCTTCAATTTTTCGAGGGACAAACCTAATCCCCTCTGCCGACACAACGTGGCCTAAAAACGTAACATCACTTAGCCAAAATTTGCACTTATTGAATTTGGCATACAACTGCTTCTCCCTCAGAATTTGTAAAACCACTCGCAGATGTGAATCATGCTCCTCTTCTGATCTTGAGTAAACCAAGATATCATCTATAAATACCACAACAAATCGATCCAAGTAGGGTTGAAACACGCGGTTTAGCTTTTCTGTCCGTTTCACCTCCTCAGCTATCTTAGCTTTCTCCACTAGCACAGTAAATTCCCGCTCTTGTTGTGGAGCTATCAACACACATAGATCATCCTTCAGGCCATCCTCAAAATGAACACATCGTTCATGTTCTATGGCCATAATCCCTCGAGCATAACGACTAAGGCGTAAGAATTTTGCTTCATACGATGCTACCAACCTACTTCCCTGAACCAGATTCAGGAATGCTCTGCGCTGCGCATCCACATAGCTCGTCCCAATGTACTTACTTTGGAATGCCATTCTGAAGTAATCCCAGGTGATATGGTCAGCCACGATACCATCCTTAACCGTAAGTCACCATTGATAAGCTTCGTTCCGGAGAAGAGACACTACTCCCTTCAGCTTTTCCTCTTCCGTGAAGTCACGATCATCCATTATACGCTCCATTGCTTTCAATTAATACTCTGCTGTGCTAGGAGCTACACCAGAAATTCCCTTAAACACCTCTGCCCCATTGGCTCTAAGTCACTCCGGCACAGACTTTTGGGCTCCTATGCCCATGCCTGCTCCCGCAACTCTCTCTAAAACTCGTAACATTGCCTGAGATACAGCATCATCTCCAGTCGTCTGATCTTGAAATTTCGCCTCCACAGTTGGTAGCACTGGTACCTCATTCCCTGACTCGTGACCAGACCCTACGAGTTCTGACACAGCAATCCTACCTCTACCTTGGTCACGCACACCACGTCCCCTAGTGCTTATTCTACCGTTCGCGATTTATCTGATTAGAAATTTTATGAATTATTAATACTCTCTTTCACTGATTAATAACGGACAGTCTTATGGAAAGTAGTTTTAACAGTAGTTCTTTCGAATTCGAATTCTATCTACGAAGTTCAATTCTCAAGTCTGCATTTCCTAGTTCTAAAATACACATTTAAACAACGTCCATCACACATCAACATACAAGCAGCATCCATGAACTTACATTCATCACCTAGGGGTATTTTCGTCATTTCACTACTTAGGGGTATTTTTGTAATTTTAATCTATATGGGTATTTTTGTAATTTTAATCTATAGGGTATCTTGGTGATTTTACAAAATAGGGGTATTCAATAATTTTACAACTTGAGGGTATTTCGATAATTTTGCAAACCAGGGGTAATTTAGAAATTTTTTTTCAAACAAGGGTATTTTGGTCATTTTGCAAAATCAAGGGTGTCTCGGTATATTTCCTCAACGTAGGATATTTGGGATAGTTTACAAAATCAGGGGCATATAAGTAATTTTACAAGAAAAGTAGGGTACTGGTCCCTTTCGGGTTTTAATCATAAATTTTGGCCCGTCAACAAGTCCTCTCGGTTAGAGTGAACAAACACTACGCACCAGGTAGGATTCCAGAAAAGAGGAGGTGAGCCGCTAGGGCCGCTTAAATACCAAGCTCTCCCTGGATCCAATCCTAGACATGCGTATGTCTGTTACCACACCCTAACCCTGTGACTTGTTCACAGACATGTTTAGTTAGAATTAAGTCATATGGGATTTGAGGAATTGTTTAATCTAAGCCTAAGGTCCATTAATACTATCATACTAGTCTACATCCGTAAAGCCCACCATACATATCACATCAAAGGTTAGAATACTTACCTAGGTGGATCGGGTGCCGGTAGACTCGAAGGCCATATCTCAACCGAACTTTTCTCAAGCTTACTTTTATAAATCATTACTAAACCCATTTCACAGCCTGAGTTTTGAACTGGGCTCTGATACCAAAAATGTAACACCCCAAACCTGGCCCATACGTCATAACCAGATCTGGTATGCTACGGGTTGAAACTTGAAAACTTAGCTCTGTAGGGTTTTGAAAATCTTAGTTTATTATAGCCGTTTAATCAAATAATTATGAAAATTTTGAAACAACTTTAAGCATTTGCGTTGATTGTGTTTGAAAAGCCCATTTATCATTTCATTTTATAATTAAGACTTTGAAAAAAAAGAACATAAGTTTATAAAAACTTAACATAAAAAAAAATTGAAAACCTAAGTTATGGAGGCCTTATTACAAAAACATTCCCAAAAACTTAAAACTCAAATGGAAAATCGAAAATAATCTTTGTAGATAATAGTCTTGATGGCCCCTCGAGTCTGCCTCGGCTCCCGTGTGCATGATCTACTGCTTTTCTGAAAAGTTGGGGAAAAATAATAGGGTGAGTCACAAAGACTCAGTGTGCAAATCCTGAAAAACACATCAAAGACTTGAGGCCCACAAACACATTATGGGCCTTGGCCCGTACACAATGGCAACAAATATTTCATGCAACATGGCCCATCCCAAACCTAAGAGTCCATCCTCTACACACCCCTGTACCAACCATCACACTGTGGGGATTTCTACAATCAACCCTCCATCCGCTACACACCATATCGACAGCTGTGCTGCCTGTCATAAAGATCGATCACTATGTGACCTATGTGGCAAAGCCACCGATTGCTATGCTTCTTTAGTAATACATTGTAGTATTTCGACAGCTATGCTGCCTGTCATAAAGACCGATCATTATGTGACCTATGTGGCAAAGCCACCGATTGCCTCGCGACCTGCTCCCCTTCCTCATATCAATCAATCCCATCCCATGCATATATACATGCAAAAACCAAAACATTAAGCAATCTAAACAGATCTCAGACTTTCATATACTTCGATACACATAGAGAAGTTTATATGATTACGTACTTGGCATCCCTTGCCTACCCTTTCTGGGTAATACGACTATTCATACAGCCTCTTTTTTCAGCTTTTAGCCCATAGCATACATATAATACAACAAAACTTATATGTTAAAGATCTACACACCTAGTTACGGTTAAGACGACACTCTTTATGTCGACACTATCAGAAGCCGATACGACTGCTATCTGCCTAAGATGCTGTTCAGAAGCCGGTCTACAACCTGGTGGGCAATCTCGAACAGCAGACACCTCTCGTTTCTTAAACTTAGGGATTGGGTTTACGGACCCAATCCTCTCCTTTTCCTGATCCATATTTGATTCCATCAAAAGTCCTTGTCAGAACTACTATAGCGAAATAGGGTTGTTAAACCATATCATGTGATTTTAGGATCTCAAATATGATAGCGAATCTAATAGAAATCTAAAGAAAGCCCCTTACCTTGAAATCCTGAAATAGATAAGATACTTAGAAATTGACGGTTTTTGACTTTTGAAATCTGGATGATTTGATCTACCCCTATTTCCTGAAGTGCCACCCCAAGATGTGAACACAAGAACAATCTAAACGTTACTCAAAAGATAACCTTACCACGCCTATAAGCCTTTCGACTTTGGCCTCCAGAAATTGAATGAGAAGAAAACAAACAGAAGAATTCAGCACCTACCTTTTCAGAGAATTCGATAACTCCTAGAAGATTCTGGCTTCCGCGATAATCAATAGAAAGATGGTGCACAGGGATCTAGGGAGGTTCGGTCTTTATGAAGAAATCAAATGGGGTTTATGATTTCAGTTTTTAGAGAGGACTAATTGAGAGGGATGAACAATATCAAACGTAAAGAAATGATAGAAACAGTATAGGAAAAAAAAGATTTTCGACAAATCTAGGCCAGAGTCGGCTATGACAGAAAAGTATGGGGAAAAAGACTGCTTAAGGGAGTTTTTGACTCTTATTCAGAAAAGAAGAAAAATAGAAGATAGAAACCTTAAAAGCTGAAAATAAATAAGAGAGCCCTCCATTGACTACTTAAAAATTTTGACACTTAACATCTAAAAACTGAAAATGCCTTTTTTTTAAAACTAGAACTAGACTACTATACATGGGGAATTTTGGCACCCCTTATGCCCCATCAAAACCGGTTTTTCCTTCCCTCAGAGTTGGAATTTCGGCCATCACTGTGGCTAGCAGATAATTCCTAAACTTCCTCCCTTATCTTTATCCAAGCACGCCTCCAAAAGAGGCATAGATAACACCACCTCTTCCTCCCTTTATCAGCATATTATCCACATTATCCATGTCATTTAATCCCCCTATTTTTAAACCTTGTTGCTGTCCAACCATAGCCACCTAAATACCGAAATTTATCTAACTTTAATTTAAAAGAACTGGGCTTCATGCAACTTGAGTTTGGGCCTCCTCAGTTGACGCCACATCCTTGCTCCCTCTAAGTGGCGCCATTTTGCCACTGGGCCACAAGCCCACTTGTGTTCTAAAACACAGATAACATCCTTTAAGCCCTATCCTACCAGGCTTTCCACTAGAGTGAGTAGGAAATTTGATTAAGGCCTCGGCCCGAACTTGAGCCCCATCTGGACCCCTAACACTCTAATTAACACATTACACATAACCACACACTAAACGTATAGGCCCCTTAATTCAGGATGTTACATCTCTTCTGCTTAATATATTTTAATTTCTTTTAGTTTCTTAGTGTCAGATTCTAAAGGCTACTTGGGAATCATGCATCACAGCCTTAGAGGTCACACCCACCTTGCGAACCATTCAACAATAAGGACTCCTTAGTCCATTAGTCTTTTCTTTTAATTTCAGTTTTCTTCTTAGTCTCCTTCTTTTTATTTTCTTTGTCTTTAATTATGTTATTAGTATAGTATTAATATTTCTTTAGATTTCCTGGCTATATTTTTGAAGGCTACCCAATTTCTTTATCTAGCGAAGAGCGCATCGACAGCGACCTCACCAGCCCTATAAAAAATGCCACCACCACCTCCTCCAACTCATCTTCCACCACGACCTCGGCCAACTCTCGGAGTTATCCAAAATTCAAGAAGTGTCACTTCTCCCCTTCTCTTTTGATTTTACTATTACATGATTATTTATCTATCTTTGTACATTGAGGGCAATGTACATCTTAAGTGTGGGGGGATTAAGTGCCTAACTTTTTGCATGATTTTAAAAATCCTGAATTTAATCTTGTTTTTAAGTATTTTTCTCATATTATTAATTAGGATGAAATTTCTGATGATTTATGATTTTTATTGATATATTTTGGATTAAGTCGTTGATAATTGTGCATTGATGATTTAAACTTTAAGATACTAGAGAATCAAGCATGATAAGTTTATTTTCCAAGAATAAAAAATTTTCTAGGTTGTTGAACTGAATTTGAATATTACCTTGAAGTTTGAAATTTACAGGATTGATGTCAAATACCCATAATTTTTGTGAGATTTTGAGCCTTATAAAGCATATATTATTTTTCATGCTCACCTTATTGATTATGAGTGTGTTAACTTTGAACTGTTATTCTAGAACTTGCCTCGATTATACATGTTGAGACCACATCTATGATTTGATATACTAAGATGATAAAGGCACCTAGGTTTTAACCCATTCCCACCACTAAAAGCCTACCGACATAGTTAACCCCTAGTGAACCTTTTTTAATCCTAACAACCCTTTTTATTGATTTATCCGCTAATATTAACCCAAAAAGCCCTTTGAATTTGTTATCATTCTTTTGAATACCCTTCTATCGAGAATTGATTTGATCAGTTACCTAATTAGTTTATTTCAGTTGATAAAGTCTTTCTTTATTATTTATTTGCTTTAGTTTGTTCTAAAAAAAAAAAAATTGAAGTATATTCAGTATTAGTAGTATAAAAAGTGAGCTTGTGCATTTAAATTTCAATTATCAAAGAAAAAGCTCATATTATTATTAGTTTAAAGTTTCAATTGATGTAATCATTTATTTTCTAGTTCATTGTTTTTAGTAGGTGATTTGTCAATTCGATCTCGATTTTAACCCTCTAATTCAGCCTTTATCCACACCTTTAACCCAAGTCCTGTTACAACCCTGACTAAAGATCTTTTGATTTGTGTACCATCTCATATTACAGTGGTGGAGATTTGATTTTCAAGCAAGCCTATGGGATTAACTTTTCAGGTTCAACTGTGGAGTGCTTAATTGTGAACCTTAAACATTTGAGTGATTTGAGTGAATCTTTAGTGAGGATGTCAATCCTTGTTGGTTTCGAATCAAAGGTAATTATTTATATAAGGAGAGACACCTATGTTTTTCGTGCTACAAATATATGACTTAAAATTGTTTGAATATTTATGAGTCTTTGAGTTAAATTATCCATGTATAAATTATCTATGAATTATGATGCGGCATTGTTGATAGGAATTGTGAATTATGGAAAGTTCTTTTTAATTGTAAGTTGAGAATTTTGCTTGAGGACGAGCAAAAGCTTAAGTGTGGGGGTATTTGATAATCCGTAAAAGTAACATATTTTATGCCCACATTTAGTATGCTTTTGGATGATTTAGCCCTTGTTTTATGTAAAAAGGTGATCTTAATCCTTTTTTTTTTCATGTTTTTACTCAGGAAAGCACCCGAGGATGAAAAGAACAAGAAACAGCTTAAAACGGGCCAATTTGGGAGGATATCGACACGGCCTGGGCATCAAGCCACACGGCCATGCATTGTCAAAATACTTCACATGGACTGACCCCTAATTTACACGATCATGCCTCAAACAAAAGAATCGAAACACGGCCCAACCACGATTTATACGGCCGTGTGCCCTGGCCGTGCCTCTGCCACGAGAGAGCAACTTCACTCGGATTTGGATACTTTAAGGCAAAGAAACACTTTCCAAAGCTTATTCAAACACCGAGTAGGAAGTATACTTAAATTAGGACACTTAGGGACCAAGTAAAGCATTCTAAATTTCTATATAAACACCCTAAGTGTATCCTGAAGGGGGTGTTGAGCTAGGCCAAAGAGCCGAAGCTAGAGCAGTTTAATTCAGGGAATTACTCGAAGATAGCCAGTTGATCCATCTCAAGGAGTCAGAATTCTACTTAAGACGGCGTGTTTCTCCTTCAATTCCTTCAGGAGGTTTTAGGGATTTCTTATGTTTTGTTTTATCTTTTCTCTTGAGATGTTTTCTTTATTCATTATGAACTAAACCCTTCAGATACTTGAAGGGGATGAAACCTAGATGAATCTTGTTATTGATTTCTGAATTATATGATACATACTTAGTTTGTTCTTAATTATGCATTCTTAATCCAAATCTGATGTGCTTAGGTGGAGGAGGAATAGACCCCGCTTAAGAGTAGATCTAGCATAATTAAGTAGAGTTGATCGTACGCCTAGAGATAGGGTAACGTGATTTCACCGGATTAGGGTGAAACCTAATATAGGAGTCCATAGATAGATTTACTGCTATTCTAGGGGGTTATTATAAGAGAACGAGAGTTCCACTGATTAACCTAGGGTTAGACGTTATTCACCTCGAGAGAGGGTTTAATATACATTAGGGAGTCTTACAGATCAAACTAAGTGAATAAATCATATGGTTTAGCGTTAAATAACAAGTGAAGTCTAGGTGGATTCTTCCTGAGGGTATCGTCGTGATCAACTGAGTTTTTCATCAAGTTATTTTCCCAATTCATTTTTTTATCTTTGTGTCTTTAGCTTAGTAGTCGTTAAATTAGATCAACCAATCACTCCATATTTTAGGCTAAATAATAAAAATAAAGTAAGTATTAGTACTTATAGTTCCTTTGGGTTCGACAATCCGGTCTTACCTAAGCTATACTACTATTCGATAGGTACAGTTGCCTATAATCATTGTCAGAGTTAGTTTCCAAGTTCGATCATTTTCTTTATAAATTTTAAAACTCGACAAAACAACGATAAAATTCCAGAGAGACATGCAAGACCAGATGCAAGAGCAATTGACAAAGATCCAACAAGAGATGAGAGACCAAATGCTGGAAGCCCAAAGAAATATGATGGTTCAAATGGCTCAGCTACTGACTGGGGCGATGGACAAAGGAAAAGGTCCTATGACTAAGATAATGAGGACTTTCCTTCGGGTTTTACTTCACCACATGCACAAACACAACCTGAGGTGTATCCCCGAAGGCCATCTATCACGATTAGGCCTCAACAAGGGCAAACAGATACTAGAGTACCCATGAACTTCCAAGTTGGCACAGGATCTAACCTAAGAGATAACCCTGCTAATCCTATTATCCCTGATTTAGATATAGCAGAGAGGGAAGGGATAAGAATTGAATCCTCAAGGCAGTTAGAGGATCATTGTAGATGGTTGGAAAAAAAGTTCAAGCCTTGGAAAATGCTGATAATAACCATGGAATTGATGCTAAAGACTCGAGCTTGGTTCTAGATTTGGTGCTTCCTCATAAGTTCAAAATGCTAGAATTCGAGAAATATAATGTGACTAGCTGCCCTAAAGCTCACATTACCATGTTCTGTAGACGGATGACCGATTATGGTAATAATGATCAACTCTTGATTCATTGTTTCCAAGATAGTTTGGTGGGGGCAACGTCCAGATGGTACAATCAACTGAGCCGTGCTAGGATTAGCTCTTGGAGGGACCTAGCCCAAGCTTTTATAAAGCAATACAATGATGTCACAGACATGACGCCTGACAGAATCACTTTGCAGAATATAGAGAAGAAGTCAAATGAAAGCTTCAGGCAGTATGCGCAAAGATGGAGGGAGGTTTCCATGCCAGTTCAGCCACCGCTCCTAGAAAAAGAAACTACAATACTTTTTATCAATACCTTGAAGGCTCCATTTATTACTCTCATGATAAGAACTACCACAAAGAGCTTTACAGATATAGTGATGGCAGGAGAAATGATTGAAAATGCCATAAGGGTGGCAAGATTGAAGTAAGGGAAACCACTAAAAGGTCTACTCCTAGGAAAAAAGAGAATGAGGTGATTGGCACGAGTACATACAACAAAGGGTACTCGAAGGCAATCACTGTTAGCCAGCCAAAAGTAATTACAGCTAGGCAACAAGGGTCAGGAAGACAGGAATCAGGCACAAGGAAAAATTCTAAAAAGCTCCAATTTACGCCAATCCCAATGACGTATAAGGAGCTCTATCAAAGTTTATTTGACGCACACGTGGTGTCCCCATTTTTTCTAAAATCGCTACAGCCCCCATATCCTAAATGGTATATTCAAACACTCAATATGACTACCATGCGGGAATACCGGGGCATTTAATAGAAAACTGCACTGCCTTCAAAAAGGTAGTTGAGAGACTCATCAAGATAGGGATTGTGAAGTTTGATGATACATCTAGTGCGAAAACCCGTTACCTAACCATGGAGATAATGTAATAAACACGATTGGTGAAAATATCGTGAGAAGGATCAATAAGGATATTATGGAGGTAAAAACCCCATTAAGAATGGTCTGGAGAGAAATGGTAGAAAGAGAATTGATAGAATCCAATTCTATAAAAGGATGTGATGGAGTAAGGGACTACTGTGAGTTTCACAAAGCAGAACGACACGAAATTCAAGAATGTGTTGAGTTTAGAGACCTGGTGCAGAGCCTTATGGACCATAAGGAATTAAAATTTTATGAAAAAGGCTCAGAGGGAGGAAACATATACGCAACAGAAGGGGAGTTGACAAAGCAAAAAGTCAATTACCTGAGAATCATTATCTCCCGACCAAAAAGTACGGAAGGTGGAATACAAGTGACGCCAAAGGTCGTAATCTAGAAACCTGTTTCCTTTCCTTACAAGGATAACAAGATGGTACCTTAGAATTACGACTGTAATGTGACAATACCGGGAGGGGAAAACTTAGCTAGCACTTACAAAGAAGTCTAAAGTGAAGGATCTTACACATGTATTGGAAGGCGTTACGACTCGATAAACGTCAGAAATGAGCCTGTGAAAGGAAAGACCTTGGTAGTTGAGTAAGAGAAAGGGGCTGAGGAACTTATCAATGAACCTGTAAAGGAGGAAGAGGCTAAAGAATTTCTGAAATTCTTGAAGCACAGTGAATACAGTGTGGTAGAGTAACTGCACAAACAATCGGCTCGTATATCAGTGCTAGCCTTGCTTTTAAGTTCAGAAGTGCATCGTGAGGCATTGATGAAAGTGCTGAATGAGACTTATGTTACTAAAGATATATCTGTCAAGAAACTGGACCGTCTGGTTAGTAATATAAGTGCCGATAACTTCATTTATTTCAGTGATGATGAAATTCCACTTGGGGGCATGGGATCGACTGAGGCTTTGCACATCACTACTCGTTGCAAATGATATACTCTACCAAGCATGTTAATCGATAATGGATCGACTTTGAATGTCTTACCATTGTCTACGCTGAAAAGATTGCCTATAGACAGTCTCACATGAAGACATGCCAGAACATAGTGAGAGCATTTGATGGCACTGAGAGAAGAGTGATGGGAAGGATTGACTTACAGTTGTTGATTAGGCCAAACACATATGAGGTGGATTTTTTGGTGATGGATATCAAGCCCTCCTATAATTTCTTATTGGGAAGGCCCTAGATTCATTCGGCAGGGGCAGTGCCCTCATCACTACACAAAAAATTAAAACTAGTAATAGAAGGTCGGCTGGTTACTATAAATGCAGAGGAGGACATCATAGTGACTGTTACCAACGACGTGCCATACTTAGAGGCAAATGAGGAGGCCACTGAGTGTTCCTTTCGATCTTTAGAGTTTGTGAATGCAACATTCTTTTTGGAAGGAAATGAGGTTCCGGTGCCTAGGATATCCAGGACCACGAGAATGGGCATACAAATGATGGTGGGGAAAGGTGCCTTATTGGGAAAAAGATTGGGTAAGCATTTTCAAGGAGGGATTCAAGTTCTGGTGCTGAAAGAGAAAATAGATCATTTTGGCTTGGGTTTCAGGCCAGATGGTAGACAAAAGAAGAAGGAAATAGAGAAGAAGCAAGAGAGAAGAAGGGCACGCCTGAACGGGGAAGAAGTCAAGTGGGAATTGATGACATTCCCTTACATATCCCAGGCTTTTGAATCAGGAAGGATAATTCACCCTGAGAGAGGATTGTTGCAAAATGAAAACCTTCACATCAGTGCCATACACGAGGAAGAAATTGAGCAAATAAACATGTTGGGCATTCATCCTTATGAACCTTGAAGTGTTTTGAACAACTGGACTACAGAGGAACTTCCTGTAGTATTTAGAGATTTCACAGAGTAATGTTCAGAACACTTGTTGCTTTAAATCCTAGGAACAATAAGATTTTTTTTTTGAAATAGGCTCATATTCAGAAATCTTTTGTTTCAATAAAATACATCTTTAATGATCAATTCGAGCAAATATTCTTTTATTTTTTATATTCTTTTGATATTTTAATTTTACTCCAAATTTTTTTTGTTATTCTAATTCATATCATGTGAATAGTTGTTCTTGAATTCATTTGTTCTTTGTACATTCCTTTGTGCCTACCACAGGTCCCTAGATATCAATGACATGAGTAATGATACTACAGATTCAGAGGTCCTTTTTGAGTAAGACATGTGTTTAGAGGAATCTCAGGATTTTGAGGGTGATAGAGATTGTGACTTGTCTCTAGATTTGTTAAGAATGGTAAAGCAAGAAGAGAAACAAATTTTACCCCATGAAGAGGTGGTAGAGAATATAGTCTTAGAGGAAGGAAAGATTGTGAAAATTGGAACGCGCATAGCCGATGAGACGAAGCAAGACCTCATTGAGTTATTGCGAGAATTCAAAGACGTCTTTACATGGTCATACCAAGATATGCCTGGGCTAATTACTGATATTGTAGGGTATCGCCTTCCCATAAGAGAAGAGTGCAAGCTAGTTCAGCAAAAGCTATGAAGGATGAGGCTTGATGTAGTGTTGAAAATAAAAGAGGAAGTCAAGAAACAGTTTGATGCTGGTTTTTACAAGTGGTCAAATACTCAGAGTGGATTGCCAATATTGTTCCCATCCCTAAGAGGAAAGAAAGGTTCGGATGTGTGTAGACTATAAGGACTTAAATAATGCCAGTCCAAAGGACAACTTCCCTTTGCCTCATATTGACACGTTGGTGGATAATACAGTGGGATACTCACTGTTTTCTTTCATAGATGGTTTTTTGGGATACAATTAGATCAAGATGCACCATGAGGATATGGAGAAAACTACTTTCATAACATTGTGGGGTACCTTTTGTTATAAGGTGATGCCATTGGGGCTAAAGAATGCAGGAGCAACGTATCAAAGGGCCATGGTAACCTTATTCCATGACATGATGGACAAAGAGATTGAAGTATATGTTGATGACATGATCGCCAAATCTCGAATAGAAAAGGAACACATTGAAGTTTTAAAAAAGTTGTTTTTGAGATTGAGGAAATTTCAATTAAAGCTTAACCCGGTAAAATGTACTTTTGGAGCTCAGTCAGGGAAATTACTGGGTTTCGTAGTTAGTGGGAGATGAATTGAGATTGATTCAGATAAGGTCAAAGCTATACAAGAATTGCCTCCACCACGCACTCAAAAAGAAGTTCGAAGTTTACTTAGAAGATTAAATTACATTACTCGATTTATTTCACAATTAACTGAGAAATGTGATCCTATAATTTCATCTTCTTAAGAAACACAACCAAGTTGTATGGGACGATGAGTTCCAGAAAGCTTTTGACAAAGCCAAAATATATCTATCGAATGCCCGAGTACTATCTCTGCCTAATCCAGATAGACCACTAATATTGTATTTGACAATGTTCAATAACTCTATGGGATGTGTGCTTGGTCAACATGATGAGCCAGGAAGAAAAGAAAAGACGATATATGCTTGGTCAACATGATGAGCCAGGAAGAAAAGAAAAGGCGATATACTATCTCAGTAAAAAATTTTCTGAATGTGAAATGAGATATTCACAATTGAGAAATTATGTTGCGCTTGATTTGGACAACTTTCGGAGATTGAGGCAAGATATGCTATATCATACAACTTTGGTTAATTTCAAGCTTGACCCATTAAAGTATATGATGGAGTCAATCGCTCGAATGGAAGAATGACATGGTGGCGATTCGCTTCGAATTTGATATAGTCTATGTGAACCAAAAGGCTATAAAAGGGAGCGCAATAGCCGAATTTCTGGCTAGCAGGGCTTTGGAGGATTATGAACCTTTGAACTTAGATTTCCCCAATGAAGAGTTAATGTATGTGGCAACTAATAAAGAGTGTCCGTGGATGCTAAATTTTGATGGAGCGTCAAATGCTGTGGGAAATGGAATTGGGGCAGTCTTAGTATCTAATCGTGTCAAACAGTTGAGTTTTAATATTTATAAAGAAAGATCGAACCTGTAGACTAACTATGACGACGATTGAGGCAAGTGCACTTATTGCACAATAGTATAGTCTAGGCAAGATTATTTTATCGAACACAAAGGAACCTAAAAGTACTACTACTCACTTTCTTTCTATTATTTAGCCTGAAATATAGAGTGATTGGTTTATTAATCTAAAAAAACTAATGAAAAACTAAACTAGATGCAAAGACAAAAGATTGAAACTTTGGGAAAAGACTGTGGAAAAACTCAGTTGATTTTAGACGATACCCTTAGGAAGAATCCACCTATGACTTCTCTTGTTATCTAACTTTTAATTCATCAAACTTTTTTACTTAGCTTGATCCGTGAGACTCCCTAACCTATAATAAACCCTCTCTCAAGGTGAATAACGTCTAACCTTAGGTTAATTAGTGGAACTCTCATTCTCTTATAATAACCCTCTAAGAAGCAGTAAAACGATCAATGGACTCCCATATTAGGTTTCACCCTAATCCGGTAAAATCTCGTCACCCTATCTCTAGGCGTGCGATCAACTCCGCTTAATTATGCTAGATCTTCTCTTAGGCAGGGTCTATTCCTCCTCCACCTAAGCACATCAGATTAAATTAAGCAATATAATTAAGAACAAACTAAGTACTTATCATATAATTTAGAAATCAAATAACAAAATCCATCATAGGTTTCATCCCCTTCAGGTATCTGAAGGGTTTAGTTCATAACAAAATAAGAAAACATCTCGAAAGAAAAGATAAAACAAAACATAAGAAATCCCTAAAACCCCCTGAAGGAATTGAAGAGGAGATCCTCTATCTTGAGTAGAACTCCAGCTTCTTGAGATGGATCAACTGGCTATCTTCGAGTAATTCCCTGGATGATAGCTTTGGCAGAAAACTCTATCCCCTGTTTTAGCTTCTGCCGAACGCCCCTTTTTTAGCTGCTACCTTGGGTGTTTATATAGGCTTTGAGATGCTTTACTTGGCTCCTAAGTATCCTAATTCAAGTAGAATTCCTCCTAGGATGTTTAAGTAGACTTTAAGATGTGTTTCTTTGCCTCCAAGCATCCAAATCTGAGTGAAATTGCTCTTTCCCGAGTAAGGGGAACGATCATGGTACACGCCTGTGAAAATCATCTTCAGGTCGTGTCACGATTCTGTCAGTTGGGGAACGGCCATGTAAATCGTGGCATGGCCTTGTGAAGTAATTTGACAAGGCACGGCCGTGTGGCTTGAAGTCTAGGCCGTGTCGTTTTCCTCTTTGGCCCAAATTGGCCCGTTTTAAGCCTGTTTCTCATTTTTTTCATCCTCGGGTGCTTTCCTGAGTATAAACATGAAAAGAAAGGATTAAAAGCACCTTTTTACATAAATCAAGGGCTAAATCATCCAAAAGCGTACTAAATATGGGGTTAAAATATGTTACTTTTACGGTTTATCAAATACCACCACACTTAAGCTTTTGCTTGTCCTCAAGCAAAATTCTCAACTTACAATTAAAACGAACTTTCGATAATTCATAATTCCTATCGACAATGTCTCATCATAATTCATAGATAATTTATACATGGATAATTCAACTCAAAGAGTCCTAAAGATTCAATCACGATAAGTCATACCTTTGTAGTACGAAAACATAAGTGTCTCCCCTTATCTTAATAATTACCTTTAATTCAAAACCGACAAGGATTGCCATCCTCACTAAAGGTTCACTCAAATCACTCAAAGTGTTTAAGGTTCAAGAATAAGCACTCATAAGTCGAACCTAAAAGTTAATCCCATAGGCTTGCTCGAAAATAAAATCTCCACCATCAGATATGAGATGATACATAGATCAAAAGGTCTTTAATCAGGGTTGTAACGGGGCTTGGGTTAAAACGTGTGGATAAAGGCTGAATTAGAAGTTTAAAATCGAGATCGAATTGACAAGTTACCTAACTAAAAATAATGAACTAGAAAATAAATGATTACATCAATTGAAACTTTAAACTAATAATAATACGAGCTTTTTTTTTCTTTGATAATTGAAATTTAAATGCACAAGCTCACTTTCTATACTACTAATATTGAATATACTTCGATTTTTTGATGTTTGTTTTTTTTTCAGAACAAACTAAAGTAAATACATAATAAAGAAAGACTTTATCAACAGAAAAAAACTAATTAGGTAACTGATCAAATCAATTCTCGATGGAAGGGTAGTCAAAAGAATGATAACAATTCAAAGGGTTTTTGGGTTAATATTAGCGGGTAAATCAATAAAAAGGGTTGTTAGGATTAAAAAGGGTTCACTAGGGGTTAATTATGTAGGTAGGCTTTTAGTGGTGTGAATGGGTTAAAACCTAGGTGTCTTTATCATCTCAGTATATCAAACCATAGATGTGGTCTCAACATGTATAAACGAGGCAAGTTCTAGAATAACAGTTCAAAGTTGATACAGTCATAAACAATAAAGTGAGCACGAAAAAGAATATATGCTCTATAAGGCCCAAAATCTCACAAAAATTATGGGTGTTTTTGACATCAATCCTCAGAAATTTCAAACTTCAAAGTAATACTCAAATTCAGGTTCAACGACTTATTAATTTTAATTTTAGAAAGTTGACTTATCATGCTCGATTCTCTAGTATCCTTCAAATTTAATCATCAATGCACAATTAACTATGACATACTCTAAAACATATGAATACAAATCATAAATCAACAGAAATTTCATCCTAATTAGTAATATGAGAAAAATACTTCAAAACAAGACTAAATTCAGGCTTTGAGAATAATGCAAAAAGTCAGGTACTTTTACCCCCCCACACTTAAGATGTACATTGCCCTCAATGTACAAAAATAGATAAACAATTATGTAATAATAAAATCAAAAGAGAAGGAGAGAAGTAACACTTCCTGAATTTTTGGATGAAGTCTATGAAAAGAAACCAGATAAGATTGGAGGTGAACGTAGGGAAGCGTATCGAACCGTTTGAAATTGAATCCTCGAAGTAGCCGGCTTGGTTTTATTGTATCCTAAGCTAAATCTAAATCCCATTGAGAAAAAGGAGAAAATAATAAAGGAAGTAAAAATAAAAATAAAAATATGAATAAAAGTAAATAATTAAATAGAGATAAGGTCCACGCTCATGTGCCTAGTCGTAGTGTCCGCACGGCCACGGCCACGGCCATGTGCAAGGCCGTGTGGGTATGGAAACCTATGCCTAAATACGAAAAGAAATAAAACCAAACTAATTAGTACGGTTAGTACTCAGGTTGCCTCCCAAGAAGTGCTTGTCTAAAGTCTTGATCTAGACTTACCTGTTGTACGCACAATCATGGTTGTTTGAGGAGGTGGAAATCCTTTCTCATGTGATCAACTCGGTTATGAATATAAAGTTTAAGTCAAGTAGTGTTTACGTCAAAAGTGTTGAATTTAAGATTGCTTACCTCGACTGTGCCGTATAGGAAGACATTAAGTACCTCAAAAGTGATTTCTTCGTTTGCCTTGAGTTCTGAGTTGGTGATTCGAGGGTCTTCCTTATTCAACAATACCTGATCCTCTATTTTGATGTGATTTGTTGTTCCTATCAGCTCGTCTGGGTTTTCCTTCGGTTTCACTTCGTGTGGTTCTGGTTCTTCTTTAAATTGTGTTTTCCACTCTTCTAGTTTGTCGACCCTAAGGCTTCGTTCCTCATATAATTCTTCTTTATTGGCACGAGGTCTAAGATCTAGCTCAGCTAGGTGATTTCGTGATGATTCCTGTAAAGAAGGTTGAACCAAATGGTTATCAATAAAATTAACGTTCGTACCTTTATTACTCGATGTCCTAGCTACGTCAAGAGCTTGAAGAGTGATTGTTTCGTAGTCTTCACGAAGTGTGAGATCACTGAATTCTTCCTCTATGTGGTCTTTCTTTATTGCATCGGGATATGGCACACAAGGTTGGTGCTCTATAATTGCTGGTTTTGGTATATCATTGCACACCTCAACCTTACCTTCACTCACCACATGTTCTTGCCTTGGGTCAGATTCCACTAACAATTCACTGTTATGAGTTTGTACGGCTTGGGGCCCATGATTCGGCTCAGGTTTGTAGTTTTGTGGTGTTTCCTATGGTGTAAGTTGAACAATTTGATTATCAACTAAATTTACTTTCTCACCTTCATCACTTGATGTCCTGGACGAGTCAAGAGCTTGTAGACTGATTGATTCGTCACCTACACGAAGAATAAGTTCTCCTGTACCAACATCAATCTTAGTCCTAGCAGTTGCTAGAAAAGGTCTTCCTAAAATTAAAGGAATCGAATTGTCCTCACTAATGTCTAAGACAACAAAATCTACTGGGAATATGAATTTATCAATTTTGATTAGAACATTTTCTATTATACCCCTAGGAATTCTGATAGTTTTATCGGCTAACTGAATGCTCATCCTAGTTTGTCTAGGTTTCCCTAGACCTAGTTGTTTAAACAATGTATAAGGCATGACATTTATGCTTGCCTCTAAATTGGCTAACGCATTATCAATAGATAAACTACCAATTAAACATGGAATTGTAAAACTCCCTGGGTCTTTTTACTTCTGTGGCAGTCTGGTCTGTAACATTGCTGAGCATGCTGCGTTTAATTCCAGTTGTGCTCATTGTCTAATTTGCGTTTGTTTGTCAAGAGCTGTCTTAAAAATTTCCTCGAGTCTGGCATCTAAAAAAGAGCTTCAAGAAGAGGTAAGTTAAGAAACTTATCGAATTGTTCTTTTGAGTCATCTCTTTTCATTGCTTCGGGATAAGGTATGTGACGTTGGTACTCTTTTATTACCGATTTTGACTTTTCCTGTACTACCTCTATCATACCTTCGTCTACTTCTTTGATTGGTTCATCTAACCCTTTGTTATTATGATCTGTGATGGCTTGAATTTGCTTCTTAGGGTTAATTTTGGTGTTGCTTGGTAGACGTCCTTGTGGTCATTCTGTCATCAGCTTTGCGAGTTGTCTGACTACATTAGTGACTTCCTTGACTGACTTAGTAATTTCCTCGATTTGCCTTTCATTGCTTTTGATTGTTCTCTCAGTTTCTTGGATACATTTTTCTGTGTCTGCCGAGAATTTTGTCAGCATCTCTTTGAGGGTTGGTTTCTCCTCTTGTAGATAGGGCTGATTTTGGAAGTTTTGAAGAGGTTGTTGTATATCTGGACGAAGTTCTGGTCTTTGGCTACTTTGATCATCCCACGAGAAGTTGGGATGGTACCTCCAACCTGCATCATATGTATCACTATAAAAATTATTTTGAGGTCTAGAATAGTTACCCATATAGTGGACTTGTTCGTTCTCCATGCCATATCCGTAGGGTGGGTACTCAGGATTCGCCATGCCTCCTAGATCATATTGTATTTCTGGGTGTACCTGCGAGAGACTATTCAAACCATCCATCTTTTTATTCATCATCTCTAACTGATTAGATAACCTGGTAACCACGTCGAGGTTGAAAACACTGGTTGCTTTAGTAGGAATTGTCCCCATGCCTTGCCACTGATAATTATTCAGTGCCATCTTTTCCATAGACTAAAATTTTCTGCCAAAAGCAAAATAGAGGAAAAATTAGCAAAGTAAATTTTTTTAAAAATAAAATTTAACTAAAGAAAATTAAAAGTAAATTGAGGAAAATAAAAAATAATGGCTAAAGTAATAAAAATAGAGCTTTCCTAGTATTTTAGTTCCCCAGCAACGGCGCCAAAAACTTGACCGTATCAAACAGTCGAGTTTTAATATTTATAAAGAATGATCGAACCTGTAGACTAACTATGACGACGATTGAGGCAAGTGCACCTATCACACAATAGTATAGTTTAGGCAAGATTATTTTATCGAACCCAAAGGAACCTAAAAGTACTACTACTCACTTTCTTTCTATTATTTAGCCTGAAATATGGAATGATTGGTTTTTTTAATCTAAAAAAACTAATGAAAAACTAAACTAGATGCAAAGACAAAAGAATGAAACTTTGGGAAAAGACTGTGGAAAAACTCAGTTGATTTTAGACGATACCTTTAGGAAAAATCCACCTATGACTTCTCTTGTTATCTAACTTTTAATTCATCTGACTTCTTTACTTAGCTTGATCCATAAGAATCCCTAACCTATATTAAACCCTCTCTTGAGATGAATAACGTCTAACCTTAGGTTAATTAGTGGAACTCTCGTTCTCTTATAATAACCCCCTAAGGAAGCAGTAAAACGATCAATGGACTCCCATATTAGGTTTCACCCTAATCCGCCAAAATCTCGTCATCGTATCTCTAGGCGTGCGATCAACTCCACTTAATTATGCTAGATCTTCTCTTAGGCAGGGTCTATTCCTCCTCCACCTAAGCACATCAGATTAAATTAAGCAACATAATTAAGAACAAACTAAGTACTTATCATATAATTTAGAAATCAAATAACAAAATCCATCATAGGTTTCATCCCCTTCACGTATCTGAAGGTTTAGTTCATAACAAAATAAGAAAACATCTCAAAAGAAAAGATAAAACAAAACATAAAAATCCCTAAAACCCTCAAGGAATTGAAGAGGAGATCCTCCGTCTTGAGTAGAACTCCGACTTCTTGAGATGGATCAACTGGCTATCTTGAGTAATTCCACAATGAAAGCTCGCGTAAAACTCTATCCACTGCTTTGCTTCAGAACTCCCTTTTTAGTTGATATCTTGGGTGTTTATATAGGCTTTGAGATGCTTTACTTAGCTCCTAAGTATCCTAATTCAAGTAGAATTCCTCCTAGGATGTTTAAGTAGACTTAGGAATGTGTTTTTTTGCCTCCAAGATCCAAATCCGAGTGAAATTGCTCTTTCCCGCGGAAGGGGAACGGCCATGGTACACTCCTGTGAAAATCGTCTTCAGGCCGTGTCTCGATTCTGTCTATTGGGGCACAGCTGTGTAAATCGTGGCATGGTTGTGTGAAGTAATTTGACGAGGCACGGCCATGTGGCTTGAAGTCCAGGCCGTGTCAATTTCCTCTTTTGCCCAAATTGGCCCGTTTTAAGCCCGCTTCTCGTTCTTTTCTTCCTCAGGTGCTTTCCTGAGTATAAACATGAAAAGAAAGGATTAAAAGCACCTTTTTACATAAATCAAAGGCTAAATCATCCAAAAGCATACTAAATATGGGGTTAAAATATGTTACTTTTACGATTTATCAGTATCCCCTGGTGGTGATTATTATCCATTCACATGCAAATTGGATTTTGATTGCACAAACAACATGGCAGAGTATGAAGCATGCATCATGGGAATTTAGCAGCTGTAGAGCGAAAAATCAGAGGGTTAGAAGTATATGGAGATTTTGCATTAGTAATCTACCAGCTTAAAGGAGAATGGGAGATAAGAGTCCCCAAGCTAATCGATTACCGAAAAATAGTTCTGGGGCTGATTGAGGAGTTTGATGACATCACTTTTAATTATCTCCCACGAGATGAAAACCAGATGGCAGATGCTTTGGAAACTCTGGCTTCTATGATCAAAATAAACAAACCAAAGGATATGAGACTTATTAAGAAGAGTATTTTTGAAGTTCCAGCTCATTGTTATAACATGGAAGAGGAGGAAAAGGATGACTACCTTTGGTATCATGATGTATTGCGATACGTAAGAAATTGTGAGTACCCTGATCATGCAATGGAGAATGACAAAAGGACATTAAGAAGATTAGCATGTGAATATGTTTTTGATGGAGATATCTTGTATAAAAGGAGAAAAGATCAGGTACTATTGAGATGTGTTGATGCTGTTGAAGCTAGGAAGATTCTGGAAGAAGTTCATGAGGGCGTTTGTAGAACACATGTTAATGGGTTCACAATGGCTAGACAAATAATGAGATTCGGATACTATTGGTCCACCATGGAAGGAGATTGTATCAACTATGCCAAAAAATGTCATAAATGCCAGATGTATGGAGACAAAATTCACCTACCACCTTCACCTTTACATGTTATGACTTCTCCATGGCCTTTTTCCATGTGGGGCATAGATGTCATTGGGCTGATCTCATCGAAAGCTTCGGATGGGCATTGATTCATCTTTTTGGTTATAGACTAATTCACGAAATGAGTAGATTCCTATACTAGCATCACCAAGTCAACAATTAGTCGGTACTTGAAGAAAGAGATCATTTGTCGATATGGAATGCCCGAGAGGATCATATCATATAATGCGCTGAACTTAAACAATAGCACAATAGCGGAAGTTTGTAGTTAATTCAAACACCATAACTCGTCTCCGTATCGTCTAAAAATGAATGGGGCAGTGGAAGTGACCAATAAAAATATCAAGAAGATAGTATGGCAAATGACTGAGACTTATAAGGACTGGCATGAGAAATTACCATTTGCACTCAATGCTTATCGAATATCCGTCAGAACCTCTACTGGGGTAACTCTTTTTTCATTGGTCTATGGGATGGAGGCAGTTCTACCTATTGAAGTAGAAATACCTTCCCTTCGAGTTTTGTCAGAAATAAAATTAGATAAAGCTGAATGGATTCAGTCTCGATATGATCAGTTGAACTTGATTGAGGAAAAGAGGTTAAGAGCTATTTGTCATGGTCAGATGTACCAAAAATGAATGATGCGAGCCTTTGATAAAAAATTCTGCCTAAGAGAGTTTCACGGGGGGGACCTTGTACTAAAAAAGATCCTTCCCATACAAAGGGATTTCAGAGGAAAATGGATGTCGAATTGGGAAGGACCATATGTGGTGAAGAAGGCTTTCTCTAGAGGTGCACTAATCTTGACTGAAATAGATGGGAAAAGCTTACCCAATCCTGTGAATTCATTTGCAGTCAGAAAATATTTTGCTTAAAAAGGAGAAGTGACCAAGGTGAAAACCCACAAAGGGAGCTTTGAGACTTCAAAAAAAAAAAAAAAGAAGAGAGGCCAAGGAAAAAACCCGCAAGGGTGCCTTGAGACCAAATGGGTTTTGAGTTGAAAACCTGAAAAGGGCGGCTCAAATTTGGAAAGGCGTGCAGTGATCTTGCTATACCTGAATCAACAATAAATAAAGTATGTTACATATCGGGGCATCAACAAAGTACTTTGGATCTTCTAAACGCATGTTAAGCTCGAAGCAGTCTTCACGGAGTTTGTATATAGAAGCCCAATCTGCGATATCTAGGGCACCTGATCTTTGTCCTATTCAAATTAATTCACTATCTTTGGATTCTTTTTCTTCTTAAAGATATATTCCTAGTTAATTTCATTTGTATTTTTGATAATTTATTTAACTCTAACTATCCTTGAGATCAGTTTATTTGTTATCCATTATTCATAAGCATGTTGCATTGAAATAATGATTGATGAACTAATAATATTTTCACAAAATAAGTTCTGCATAGTACTCTGAAAATTTCTAGATAATACAAGAAACTAAAATAGGACAATTGTTTAAGAATTTCCATTTGTGAGGATTGGAAGTCTAGGTTAAGACTATTTCTTTGAATTCTTTGTCTAAATGGTGATTAGACAAAATAATGAGTTGTTGTGACAAAAAAAAATCAATATCCTAAGAGAGGATCAGTTTACAAGAATTCTCAGTGGGTCATAATGTTCGGGAATGGTATGACAGACCAAGTTGACAGAAAAAGATATAAAAAAAATCCTAAATTGAGGTGGAATGGATTGAAGTTGAAATCAATCCTGTGGATTAAATCCTATAATCTTAGCGGGATGGTTTGAAGGTGGTATAAGCCTCGTGTCCTTAAGGTTCAAATGGAGTGGGCCCTAAAATTTTTATGGGGCAAATTATTTGAGCAAGAATATGATACTTTAAAAGGAACGAAGCTGAAACCTTGACGAATAAATGAGTGATGACACCTGAAATAGGAATCATTCTCATAACATTTTTGCATTCACATATCATAACATGTCTAAATAGAAACATTTGACTCATTTCGATCAGGACATCCTAATTATTAGGCATAAGTATATACCCATTCTACAGGTCATGTCCTCTATAGGACAATGTAGTAGGGTAAATCGACACTTTCAGACTTGTCTCCCTGAAGTTGCAGCGGAGCAAATTGAAGACAACAGATCTTACATTTCTGAAGTTGCAGGAAGAAGATAAAAAACATCATTCTTGTCTCTCTGAGTTTGCGGTGGAGCAGACTGAAGATAGCATATCTTGCCTTCCTGAGGTTGCAGTGAAGCAGATCAAAGATATCAGCATTGTCTCCCTGAGCTTGCAGTGGAGCATACTAAAAGATAGTAGATCTAGCCTTTCTGAGGTTGCAGTGAAGTAGATTGAAGACACCAGTCTCGTTTCCCTGAGTTTACAGTAGAGTAGACTAAAATAGTAGATCTGGCATTCTTGAAGTTGCAGTGAAATAGATCGAAGACATCAGATCTTGTCTCCCTGAGTTTGCAGTGGAGCAGATTAAAATAGCAAATCTGACATTCCTGAAGTTGCAGTGAAGCAGATCGAAGACATCAGTCTTGTCTCCCTAAGTTTGCAGTGGAGCAGACTAAAGATAGCATATCCTGTTTTCCTGAGATTGCAGTGAAACGGATCGAATATACCAGTTTGTCATCCTTGAGTTTGTAGTGGAGTAGACTGAAGATAGAAGATCTTGTCTTCCTGATTTTGCAGCGAAACAAATCGAAGATACCCATCTTGTATCCCTGAGTTTGTAGCGAAGAAGATTAAAGATAGCAGATATTGCCTTCATGAAGTTGTAGTGAAGCAGATTGAAGCCATCAGACTTATTAGAATAGATAGTCCAAAAGTAAAGATGAAGTTCCAATACCTCTGATGTTGCAGTGGGGTTGAAAGCCATTTGAAGAAGATGAGGACCAAGAAGTCAAGGCTTGGCAAAGACCAGGTAAAATCAGTCCTTTTATATTCTTTGCTATATTCTCGTTATGCGAAATGAGCTGATCGTGTCTGTCGACTCTTAAAAATTTATAAAAAGAATAATTGAACCTGGAAACTAACTAAGACAATGATGTAGACAAGTGCACTTATCGAACAGTAGTATAGCTAGCGGCAAGACCGGATTGTCGAACCCAAAGGAACCAAAAGTACTAATATTAACTCTCTTTCTATTATTTAGCCTACTAATTAAGGGAATTTTTTATCTAATAAAAAATTAACTAATTAACTAAACTAAAGATGCTAAGACAAAGAAGAAATTGGGGAAGGACTTGAAAGGGAAACCGATTGATTTAGACAATACCTGAGGAAGAATCCACCTAGACTTCACTTGTTATCTAACTCTGAACCAGACAATTTATTCACTTGACTTGATCTGTAGGATTCCCTAATTTATATTAATACCTCTCTTCAAGGTTACTAACGTCTAACCCTAGGTTGATTAATTGAAATCTCTTTCTAATTAAAACCCCTAAAATTGCATTAACTCAATTTATGGACTCCTATATTAGGTTTGACCTTAATTCGACAGATTTTCGTCACCCTATCTCTATGTGCGCGAGCAACTCCGCTTAACTATGCTAGATCCACTCTTAGACAGGGTCTCTTCCTCCTCTTCCTAAGCACATCACACTTGAATCAATATCTCCGAAATACCAAAACAAGAATTAAGAACACATAGTTAAGAACAAATCAAGTATTTATCATACAGCTCAGATAACAATAACAAGATTCATCTTAGGTTTCATCCCCCTCAAGTATTTGAGGGTTTAGTTCATAATTGAAAACATCTCAAAAGAAAAGATAAAAAAAACATAAGAAATCCTAAAACCCCCTGAAGGAATTGAAGGAGAGATCCTCCGTCTTGAGTATAATTTCGGCTTCTTGAGATGAATCAACTGGCTTTTTTCGAGTAAATTCTTCAAATTAACTGCTCTGGCTCGGCTCTTTGGCCTAGCTGAATGCCCCCTTAAAGGTTGGCCTCTAAGGTTTTTATATAGGCTTTTGGAATATGTTTCTTTGCCTCTAAGTACCCTAATCCGAATAGAATTCTTCTTTCCTGCGGCAGGGACACGCCCTTGGCATATGCCCTTGTAAATCGTGGCCAGGCTGTGGTCGATCATGTTGATAAGGCACGACCATGTTTTTCGGGGTCCAGGCTGTGGTCGACTCTTCTTGCAAGGCACGACCATGTGGTCTTAGGCCCAGGCCGTGTGGATTTCATGCTTTGGCCTATTTTCTCTGTTTTCGGCCTGTTATTCGTTCTTTTCATCGTCCGGTGCTCTACTGAGTAAAAAACATGAAAAAAAGGATTAGGAGCACCTATTTCCATAATTAAACAGATAAATCAATCAAAAATATGCTAAATGTGGGATTAAAATATGTTACTATTTCAATTTATCAAATACCCCAACACTTAAGCTTTTGCTTGTCCTCAAGCAAAATTCTCAACTCATAATTAAAATGAACTTCCTCAAGTCATAATATTCATCAATAATGTCTCATCATAATTCATAGATAATTTATACATGGATAATTCAACTCAAAGAGTCCTAAAGATTCAAGCAATCAAAGTCATGAGTTTGTAGCATGAAAAAGATAGGTGTTTCCCCTTACCTAAATAATGACCCTTAATTCAAAATCAACAAAAGTTGACATCCTCACTTAAGATTCACTCAAATCACTCAAGATGTTTAAGGTTCCAAAATAAAGCTCTCAAAAGTTGTAATATCCTGAGATAGGGGTTATTTGTGATTAAATTATTTTGCATGAATGTGGTCGTTGTGGTGTTAGTTGAGGTATGTTAGAAGCTAGTTATAAGCCAAAGGAAGGCTCGAGCTGTAGGGGAAATTTTGTTTTCAAGAATTAGTTAAGGGGAGCTAGGTAGAGGAGGCCTCAAAGGAAGAAGTGGTGGAGTTTATGACACAAAGATAGCATTGGAAATGTGGCAAGGGACGCCACCTAGGGTGCTTGAAGTTGCGTCAAAGGGGAGCTTTAGGAGGGAGGAGGTTCGAATCAGGTGGGCAGCAAGGAGTGTGGTATTATTTTTGGGCTTTTGGCATCAAGAGTGGGGAGAGGAGTTGGACGGCATGTGGGGCTTTGATGAGATGAGGATAAGGCTTGGGTTTTATTTTTTTCAAAAAAAAATTCAGCTATAAGGTGATAAATGAGAAAAATGTGGGATATGATAAGAGAGGATGTAGTGGCCGGCTAAGGGACTCTCTTGGGGACTATTTTCGGCTTGGATTGAAGTGGGGTAGGTGTGTGTCGAATTTGTGTAGCATAAATAGGGGTGCTCATCTTTTGGCAATTCTTTTTTCCATTTATTTTCTTGTTGCCGAAAATTGGAGTTCTCCTTAAGCTTTTCTTTGGTCCCTCTTGAGATAGCCAAAACTTTTTCTCTCAACTCACCATTGCTGAATTCTCCTAAGCCTCTTCCATTCTTTTCTCCCTTTAGTTCTTTTTGTGCTGAATTTTCTCTTTATTTTTATCATAGCCGAAACCTTGAATCTATTACTAGTCATGGTCGAATCCTCTAATCAGTAAACCCTCTCTACTTTCACGTTTTCCTTTTCTTCATTAAAGTGCTGAAACCTTTCTCTTTCGGGTCTAAAAGCCGCATCTACAAGGGTAGTGCCGTCGATCTCTTGCTCTTGGTTTCGTTTAACGTGTGATAGTGGTAAGTATTTCTTCTTAAGCAATCAGATATGAGTTCGTTTCTATTAGGGTGCCGAAATCAAGGGTTGGCCTTGGTTTCTATGAGATGGCTGAATATTCATTAGCCATAATCTCGTGTTTTGTATGTTGCTAGCGTGAAGGAGGTCTTTCGGGATTTGAAGAAATCAAGGTAAGCAAGTATGGTATTCGGAAAAGGGCCATTCTTATGGATCATTGCTTAAAGCCGATTCTAACATGTGGCATATAGGGATTTCGACAGCTTCTAAGGCAGGTGGTGGTTTTCGGGATTTAGATCCGTAAGGTAAGGTAGTAGTGGTATTCGGCTATAGGCCATTTTGGTATATAATGCTAGCCGATTCTGACTTAGGTTGTGTAGGAAGGAGTTCAACAATCGCAAGGGTGCAAATCGTTTAGACGTGGGTTTCGGGATTGAGTAGACTGTACAAAACAGGTGTGTAGTTATCACACTATTCTCCTATTATTTGTATATATTGTTATTATGATGTGTATGGTAGCTGAAATAAGGGCTAAGATGGTGGATACCCATGGTGGGTGATCGAATAATCAGGTCAGTGTTTTACGATATTAAATGATCACTGATGAATATGTTAAATGGTGATAAGCATGTGTTGTATACTCTATTAAATGATATTTTTGTCACGATAAATATATACATATGCATGGGGATTGGGACATGAATATTGAAGGACAGGGTGTACATTATGTACGTGGTCTGATGTTAGCCTTGTGCTACATTGGCGCTTGATGTTAGCTATGTGCTTCATCAAGGTGGGGTGTTGGCTATGTACCACATCGCGGCGGATGATAGCTGTGTGCATCACCGTGGATTGGGGATGACCTCGAGTCACCTCGTGGATATTGATATGTGGGATCACTTAGGTGATCGGTGGCTTAGCCACGGCCTTGGGCAGCAGGTCTGCCAAGGTAGGTGTGTAACGGATGGATACTAGGTTGGGCTGGGTTTCATGTTGCATATTTATGTATGTGGACTGTGTGGATATGGGCCAAGCCCATATGTGGAGACAGGTGAAATAACTATACACTGTGTCTGTTTGACTCATCCAAGTTTTTACCAACATCGCAGGTGATTCGTAATGCTTGGACCGGGTTGGAATGGACTCAAAGGTGGCCATGTAGAAATTATTTTTATGCCATGCAGAAGTTGTCAAGTTTGTTTTACGATTTTATATTTTCAGATTTTGATTAAGTATTTATTGTAATAAGGGCCGCTTAAAGTATTTAGAAACTTTATTTATAGTTTGAAGTTTATGTTATTATTGAGCTAATAACTGGAAATATTTTGAATCAATTTATTTTATAACAACTTATATTAAAGCTTTTAAATCTGGATAATTTGTACCAATAAGGTTTTACTTGGAATCTTAGATGTGAAATGTTTTTACCAACAACAACAAATTTAGTTTTTTTAGTCAAAATCTTTTCAAACGATTTTCCGCAGTAACATACCGGACCCGGTCAAGGCTCATGGGCCGGGTTTGGGGGTGTTACAAAAGTCGAACATGAAAAGTTATTACCATAGGCTTGCTTGAAAATCAAATCTCCACCACTGTAAAATGAGATGATACACAAATCAAAAGGTCTTTAAAAAGGGTTGTAACGAGGCTCGGTTAAAGGTGTGGATAAATGCTGAATTAGAAGGGTTAGAATTGAGATTGAATTAACAATCACCTAATTAGGAAAATAACTAATAACCTAACTAATTACATCAATTGAAAACTTGTAATACTAATAATACGAGCTTCTTCTTCAAGATGTTGAAATTAACGTACAGGATCGCTTAATCACATAACTTAATAATGAATATACTTTGATAATAATGAATATACTTCAATTTTTAGATTTTATTATTATTATTATTATAATTATTATTTTAAGAAAAATCAAAACAATAAAAATAGAACTTTAACAACTGAAATAATCTAATTAGGCAACTAATAAAAAAAAATCTCGATAGAAGGGTAGTTAAAAGGAATGGTGATAACAAATACGAGATGGGTTTCGAGTTAATATTAGTGGGTTGAGTCAATAAAAAAGGTTGTTAGGATCAAAGGGGTTCACTAGGGGTCAATTATGAGGGTAGGGTTTTAGTGGAGTAAGTGGGTTAAATCCTAAGTGCCTTAATCATCTCTGTATATCAACTCAATAGTGTGGTTTCGACATGTATAATCGAAGCAAGTTCTAGAATAACAAATCAATGTTGACACACTCATAATCAAATAAAGTGAGCACGAAAAGAATGTATGCTCTAAAAGGCTCAAAATCTCACAAAAAATTATGGGTATTTTGATGTCAACCTTGTAAATTTCAAACTTTAAGGTAACAATTTAGATTCATGTAGACAACCTAACAGAATTTTATTTTATTTTATTTTGAAAATAGACTCATCATGCTTGATTCTCTAGTATCTTAAAGTTTAAATCATCATTGCACAATTATCAATGACTTAATCTAAAACATATCAATAAAAATCATGAATTATCAGGAATTTCATTCTAATTAGTGATATGAGAAAATTGCTTTAAGACAGAATATTATTCAGGGATTTGAGAATAATGCAAAAAGTTAGGCATTTTTTCTAATAAAATTTCACCCCCACACTTAAGATGTACATTGCCCTCAATGTACAAAGATAGATAACGATCATATAATAAGAAAATCAAAAGAGAGGGAGAGAGGTGAAACTTCCTGAATTTTTGGATGGATTCCTTGAGTTGGAAGTGTGAAAAATTGATTCGGAGGATAAAGATAAGTTAGAGGGGGCGCCTTTGATTCTTGTGCTAGATGAAGAAATTGGGTAACTCGTGAGGAATTAGCCAGGAAATGGTAATAATAATTTAGATTATACTAATTATATATTTAAAGTAAATAAAGATAACAAGAAAGAAAATATGAATTAAAATAAAACTAAAAGAAAAGATGAATGGACTGAAAAGTCCTTATTGGTAGATGGTTCGCGAGGTGGGTCTGATTTCTAAGGCCGTGGTGTGTGATTCCCTAGTAGCCTTTAGAACCTAAAACCAATAAAATAAATTGAAATAAACCAAATTTAGTAAAATAAAAATAAAAATAAGGAAATTAAAAGAGACGAGAAAAGTAAAATAAAGGTTAAATGGCCTAAAAACCCTTGGCTTGTCGAGTTAATGAAGTGGCCGACATGAACTTATGTTGATTGGTCTCGCACAGGGAGACATGACTCGAATCTTTCCGTTTCTTTGACATTGTTGAAGCGTAGACCGAGATGTTTATAAAATGAAGAAGGGGGAGAGTGAAGATGGAGGGAAGTGGGGAGTGGGTAGGGAAATGGTTTAGAAGGGGAGAGGGGTGATTTAAATAGAAATTTTCAGCTCTGGTATGTCCCCATGCCCATGTATCGTGGGCGTTTTGTGTCACACGACCATATCGCACGGTGGTCGTTGTTTTTTCGAGTTTTAAAATTTATAAAGAGAATGATCGAACCTGGAAACTAACTCTAACAACGACTTAAGGCAAGTGTACCTATTGAACAGTAGTATAGCTTAAGCAAGACTGGATTGTCGAACCCAAAGGAACTAAAAGTACTAATACTAACTTTCTTTTTATTATTTAGCCTAAAATAAGTGAAGTTGCTTTAATCTAAATTAATGACTTACTAAACTAAAGACACAAAGACAGAAAGAATGAATTGGAAAATAACTTGAAGAGAAACTTAGTTGATCATGATGATACCCTCATGAAGAATCCACCTAGACTTCACTTGTTATTTAACACTAAACCATATGATTTATTCACTTAGCTTGATTCGTAAGACTCTGATCATGTCAAACAGTCGAGTTTTAATATTTATAAAGAATGATCGAACCTATAGACTAACTATGAAATCGATAGAGGCAAGTGCACCTATCGAACAGTAGTATAGTTTAGGCAAGAGTATCTTATCGAACCCAAGGGAACCTAAAAGTATTATTACTCATTTTCTTTCTATTATTTAGCCTCAAATATGGAGTGATTGGTTTATTAATCTAAAACTAATAAAAACTAAACTAGATGCAAAGACAAAAGAATGAAACTTTGAGAAAAGACTATGGAAAAACTCAGTTGATTTTAAACGATACCCTCAGGAAGAATCCACCTATGACTTCTCTTGTTATCTAACTTTTAATTCATATGACTTATGTACTTAGCTTGATCCGTGAGACTCCCTAACCTATATTAAACCGTCTCTCGAGGCAAATAACGTCTAACCTTAGGTTAATTAGTGGAGTTCTCGTTCTCTTATAATAACCCCCTAAGGAAGCAGTAAATCGATCAATGGACTCCCATATTAGGTTTCACCCTAATCCTGCAAAATCTCGTAACCCTATCTCTAGGTGCTCGATCAACTCTACTTAATTATGCTAGATCTACTCTTAGGCAGGGTCTATTCCTCCTCCACCTAGGCACATCAGATTAAATTAAGCAACATAATTAAGAACAAAGTAAGTACTTATCATACAATTTAGAAATCAAATAACAAAATCCATCATAGGTTTCATCCCCTTCAGGTATCTGAAAGGTTTAGTTCATAACGAAACAAGAAAACATCTCAAGAGAAAATATAAAACAAAACATAAGAAATCCCTAAAACCCCCTGAAGGAATTGAAGGAGAGATCTTCTGTCTTGAGTAGAACTCCGGCTTCTTGAGATGGATCAACTGGCTATCTTCGAGTAATTCCCTAAATAAAAGCTCTGGCAGAAAAATTTACCCAAAACTTCCCCTGTTTCGGCTTCTGCCAAACTCCCTTTTTTTAGTTGCTACCTTGGGTGTTTATATAGGCTTTGAAATGCTTTACTTGGCCCCTAAGTATCCTAATTCAAGTAGAATTCCTCCTAGGATGTTTAAGTAGACTTAGGAATGTGTTTCTTTGCCTCCAAGCATCCAAATCTGAGTGAAATTGCTCTTTCCTGCGATAGGGGCACGACCATGGTACACGCCCGTGTAAATCGTCTTCAGGCCATGTCTCAATCCTGTGGATTGGGGCACAACCGTGTAAATCATGGCATGGTCGTGTGAAGTAATTTGACAAGGCACAGCCATGTGGCTTGAAGTCCAGGCCGTGCCAATTTCCTCTTTGGCCCAAATTGGCCTATTTTAAGCCCGTTTTGCGTCCTTTTTATCCTTAGGTGCTTTCCTAAGTATAAGACATGAAAAGAAAGGATTAGGAGCACCTTTTTACATAAGTCAGGGATAAATCATCCAAAAGCATACTAAATGTGGGATTAAAATATGTTACTTTTACGGTTTATCAAATACCCCCACACTTAAGCTTTTGCTTGTTCTCAAGCAAAATTCTCAACTTATAATTAAAACGAACTTTCGATAATTCATAATTCCTATCAACAATGTCTCATCATAATTCATAGATAATTTATACATGGATAATTCAACTCAAAGAGTCCTAAAGATTTAATCACGATAAGTCATACCTTTGTAGTACGAAAACATAGGTGTCTCCCCTTATCTGAATAATTACCTTTAATTCAAAACCGACAAGGATTGACATCCTCACTAAAGGTTCACTCAAATCACTCAAAGTGTTTAAGGTTCAAGAATAAGCACTCATAAGTCGAACTCAAAAGTTAATCCCATAGGCTTGCTCGAAAATCAAATCTCCACCATCAGATATGAGATGATACACAAATCAAAAGGTCTTTAATCAGGGTTGTAACAGGGCTTGGGTTAAAAGGTGTGGATAAAGGCTAAATTAGAAGGTTAAAATCGAGATCGAATTGACAAGTTACCTAACTAAAAACAATGAACTAGAAAATAAATGATTACATCAATTGAAACTTTTAAACTAATAATAATACGAGCTTCTTCTTTTTTTCTTTGATAATCGAAATTTAAATGCACAAGCTCACTTTCTATACTACTAATACTGAATATGCTTTGATTTTTGATGTTTTTTAGAACAAACTAAAGTAAATACATAATAAAGAAAGACTTTATCAACAGAAAAAAACTAATTAGGTAACTGATCAAATAAATTCTCGATGGAAGGGTAGTCAAAAGAATGATAACAAATTCAAAGGGTTTTTGGTTTAATATTAGCGGGTAAATTAATAAAAAGGGTTGTTAGGATTAAAAAGGGTTCACTAGGGGTTAATCATGTAGGTAGGCTTTTAGTGGTGTGAATGGGTTAAAACCTAGGTGCCTTTATCATCTTAGTATATCAAATCATAGATGTGGTCTCAACATGTATAAACGAGGCAAGTTCTAGAATAATAGTTCAAAGTTGACACAGTCATAATCAATAAAGTGAGCACGAAAAAGAATATATGCTCTATAAGGCTCAAAATCTCACAAAATTATGGGTGTTTTTGACATCAATCCTCAAATTTCAAACTTCAAAGTAATACTCAAATTCAATTCAACGACCTATTAATTTTTAATTTTAGAAAGTAGACTTATCATTCTCGATTTTCTAGTATCCTTCAAATTTAATCATCAATGCATAATTAACTATGATTTACTCTAAAACATATCAATACAAATCATAAATCAACAGAAATTTCATCCTAATTAGTAATATGAGAAAAATACTTCAAAACAAGACTAAATTCAGGATTTGAGAATAATGCAAAAAGTCAGGTACTTTTACCCCTCCACACTTAATATGTAAATTTCCCTCAATGTACTAAGATAGATAAACAATTATGTAATAATAAAATCAAAAGAGAAGGGGAGAAGTAACACTTCCTGAATTTTTGGATGAAGTCTATGAAAAGAAACCGGATAAGATTGGAGGTGAACGTAGGGAAGCGTCTCGAACCATTTGAAATTGAATCCTCGAAGTAGCCGGCTTGGTTTTATTGTATCCTAAGCTAAATCTAAATACCATTGAGAACAAGGAGAAAATAATAAAGGAAGTAAAAATAAAAATAAAAATAAAAATAAAAATATGAATAAAAGTAAATAATTAAATAGAGATAAGGTCCACGCTCATGTGCCTCGTCATGGTGTCCACACGGCCACGGCCACGGCCATAGCCTTGTGCAAGGCCATGTGGGTATGGAAACCTATGCCTAAATACGAAAAGAAATAAAACCAAACTAATTAGTACGGTTAGTACTCGGGTTGCCTCCCAAGAAGCACTCGTTTAAAGTCTTGAGCTAGACTTACCTGTTGTTTGCACAATCATGGTGGTTTGAGGAGGTGGAAATCCTTTCTCATGCGATCAACTCGGTTATGGATATAAAGTTTAAGTCGAGTAATGTTTACCTCAAAAGTGTTGAATTTAGGATTGCTTACCTCGAATGTGCCGTATAAGAAGACATTAAGTACCTCAAAAGTGATTTCTTCATTTGCCTTGAGTTCTGAATTAGTGATTCGAAGGTCTTCCTTATTCAACAATACCTAATCCTCTATTTTGATGTGATTTGTTGTTCCTATCAGCTCGTCTGGGGTTTCCTTCGGTTTCACTTCGTGTGGTTCTGGTTCTTCTTTAAATTGTGTTTTCCACTCTTCTAGTTTGTCGACCCTAATGCTTCGTTCCTCATATAATTCTTCTTTATTGGCACGAGGTCTATGATCTGGCTCAGGTTTGTAGCTTTGTGGTGTTTCCTGCAATGAAGGTTGAACAAGTTGGTTATCAACTGAATTTCCTTTCTCACCTTTATCACTTGACATTCTGGCTGAGTCAAGAGCTTGAAGAGTGACTATCTCGTCGCCTACACGAAGTATGAGTTCACCTGCATAGATATCAATTTTAGCTCTGGCAGTTGCTAGAAAGGGTTTTTCTAAAATTAAGAGGATCGTGTTGTCCTCATCCATGTCTAAAATGACAAAGTCTACTGGGAATATGAATTTATCAATTTTGATTATAACATTTTCTATTATACCCCTATGAATTCTTATAGTTTTATCAGTTAATTGAATGCTCATCCTAGTTTGTCTGGGTTTCCCTAGACCTAGTTGTTTAAACATTTTGTAAGGCATAACATTGATGCTTGCCCCTAAATCTGCTAACTCATTATCAATAGATAAACTACCAATTAAACATGGAATTGTAAAACTCCCTAGATCTTTTAATTTCTGTGGCAGTTTATTTTGTAGAATTGCTAAGCACATTGCGTTTAGCTCCACGTGGTGCCCTTCGTCTAATTTGCGTTTGTTGGTCAAGAGTTGTCTTAAAAATTTCCTCGAGTCTGGTATCTGAAAAAGAGCCTCAAGAAGAGGTAAGTTAATATGTAATTTCTTTAAGAGTTTAAGAAACTTACAAAACTGTTCCTCTAAATCATCTCTTTTCATTGCTTTGGGATAAGGTATGCGAGGTTTGTACTCCTTAATTACCGGTTTCAGCTTTTCTTGTGTTACCTCTACCTTACCTTTGTCTACCTTGGCTTTTTGTATTGGATTAGGTTCATCTAACCCCTTACTAGCATGGGTTGAGATGGCTTGAATTTGTTCTTTTGGGTTTATTTCTGTGTTGCTTGGTAGACGTCCTTGTTGACGTTCAGAAATCAGCTTTTTGAGATGTCCCACTGACCTAGTAAGTTCTCCAACTTGATTCTAGATCCCTTTGATTGATTTTTGTTGTTCATCAAGTGCTGCTTCAGTCTTTTGTAAACGAGAATCTGTGGCTGTCATGGATTTCATCAGCATCTCTTCGAGATTCGGCTCCTCTTCTTGTTGGTGAGGTGGTTGTTGAAAATCTGGAAGAAGTTCCGATCTTTGGCTATTTTGATCATCCCACGAGAAATTGGGATGGTACTTCCAACCTGCATTATAAGTATCACTATAAAAATTATTTTGATATCTAGAATAGTTACCTGTATAGTGAGCTTGCTCGTTTTCCATGCCATATCCGTAGGGTGGGTACTCAAGATTCGCCACGCCTCCTAGATTCAAATCATATTGTATTTCTGGATGTACCTGCGAGGGACTATACCAATCATCAATCTTTTTATTCATCATCTCTAACTGATTAGATAACCTGGTGACGACGTCGAGGTTGAAAACACTGGTTGTTTTAGTAGGAATTGTCCTCATGACTTGCCACCGATAATTATTCAGTGCCATCTTTTCCATAGACTAAAATTTTCTTCCAAAAGCAAAATAGAGGAAAAAAATTAGAAAAGTAAAAAAAAACATAAAAAATAAAAAAAAATAAATTACAATAAAAAAAATTGGCTAAAGTAACAGAAAAGAGCTTTCTTAATATTTTAGTGCTCCCCGGCAACGGCGCCAAAAACTTGATCGTGTCAAACAGTCGAGTTTTAATATTTATAAAGAATGATCGAACCTGTAGACTAACTATGACAACGGTAGAGGCAAGTGCACCTATCGAATAGTTGTATAGTTTAGGCAAGAGTATCTTATCGAACCCAAGGGAACCTAAAAGTATTACTACTCACTTTCTTTCTATTATTTTGCCTAAAATATGGAGTGATTGGTTTATTAATCTAAAACTAATGAAAAACTAAACTAGATGCAAAGACAAAAGAATGAAACTTTGGGGAAAAACAAAGGAAAAACTCGCTTGATTTTAGACGATACCTCAGGAAGAATCCACCTATGACTTCTCTTGTTATCTAACTTTTAATTCATATGACTTCTTTACTTAGCTTGATCCGTGAGACTCCCTAACCTATATTATACTCTCTCTCGAGGTGAATAACGTCTAACCTTAGGTTAATTAGTGAAACTCTCGTTCTCTTATAATAACCCCCTAAGAAAGCAGTAAATCGATCAATGGGCTCCCATATTAGGTTCCACCCTAATCCGACAAAATCTTGTAACCCTATCTCTAGGCGCTCGATCAACTCCGCTTAATTATGCTAGATCTACTCTTAGGCAGGGTCTATTCCTCCTCCACCTAAGCACATCAAATTAAATTAAGCAACATAATTAGGAACAAACTAAGTACTTATCATATAATTTAGAAATCAAATAATGAAATCCATCTTAGGTTTCATCCCCTTCAGGTATCTGAAGGGTTTAGTTCATAACGAAACAAGAAAAAATTTCAAGAGAAAAGATAAAACAAAACATAAGAAATCCCTAAAACCCCCTGAAGGAATTGAAGGAGAGATCTTCCGTCTTGAGTAGAACTTCGGCTTCTTGAGATGGATCAACTGGCTATCTTCGAGTAATTCCCTGAATAAAAGCTCTAGCAGAAAACTCTACCCAAAACTTCCCCTATTTCGGCTTCTGCCGAACTCCCTTATTTTAGTTGCTACCTTGGCTGCTTATATAGGCTTTGAGATGCTTTACTAGGATCCTAAGTATCCTAATTCAAGTAGAATTCCTACTAGGATGTTTAAGTAGACTTAGGAATGTGTTTCTTTGCCTCCAAGCATCTGAATCTGAGTGAAATTGCTCTTTCCCGCGATAGGGGCATGACCATGGTACACGCCCGTGTAAATTGTCTTCAGGCCGTGTCTCGATTCTATCAATTGGGGCACGATCGTGTAAATTGTTGCATGGCCGTATGAAGTAATTTTATGAGGCACGGCTGTGTGGCTTGAAGTCCAGGCTGTGCCAATTTCCTCTTTGGCCCAAATTGGCGCTTTTTAAGCCCGTTTTACGTCTTTTTTATCCTTAGGTGCTTTTCTGAGTATAAGACATGAAAAGAAAGGATTAAGAGCACCTTTTTACATAAATTAGGGATAAATCATCCAAAATCATACTAAATGTGGGATTAAAATATGTTACTTTTACGGTTTATTAGACTCCCTAACGTATATTAAACCCTCTTTCGAGGCGAATAACGTCTAACCCTAGGTTAAATAATGAAAATCTCTTTCTCGAATAATGACCCCCTAGAATAGCAGTAAATCGATCTATGGACTCCCATATTAGGTTTTACCCTAATTTGACAAAATCTCGTCACCCTATCTCTAGGCGTGCGATCAACTCTGCTTAATTATGCTAGATCTTATTCTTAAGCAAGGTCTATTCCTCCTCCACCTAAGCACATCAGATTTGGATTAAGCATGCATAATTAAGAAAAAACTAAGTATTTATCATATAATTCAAAAATTAACAACAAGATTCATCTAGGTTTCATCCCCTTCAGGTATCTGAAGGGTTTAGTTCATAATGAATAAAGAAAACATCTCAGGAGAAAAGATAAAAAAATAAGAAATCGCTAAAACCCCCTGGAGGAATTGAAGGAGAAATCCGCCATCTTCAATAGAATTTCGGCTCCTTGAGATGGATCCACTGGCTATCTATGAGTAATTCCCACAAATCTGACCTTCTGGCTCGGCTCCTTGGCCTAGCTAACTGCCCCCTTTTCAAGATACACTTAGGGTGTTTATATAGACTTTTGGAATGCTTTTCTTAGCCTCTAAGTGTCCCAATTCAAGTATACCTCCTATTCAGTGTTTGAATAGGCTTTGAAATATGTTTCTTTGCCTCAAAGTATCCAAATCTGAGTGAAATTGCTCTCTCCCGCGGTAGGGGCACGGTCATGGTACACGCCCGTGTAAATCATTTTTAGGCCGTGTCTCGATTCTTTCGATTGGGGCACGGTCGTGTAAATCGTGGCATGGTTGTATCTTAGTTAATTATCGAGGCACGGTCATGTAGCTTGAAGTCCAGGCCATGTCGATTTCCTCTTTGGCCCAAAGTGGCCCGTTTTAAGCCCGTTTCTTATTATTTTCGTCCTCAGGTGCTTTCCTGAGTAAAAACATGAAAAGAAAGGATTAAGAGCACTTTTTTACATAAATCAAGGGCTAAATCATCCAAAAGCATACTAAATGTGGGCCTAAAATATGTTACTTTTACGGTTTATCAAATACGCCCATACTTAAGCTTTTGCTTGTCCTCAAGCAAAATTCTGAACTTATAATTAAAATGAACTTTCCATAATTCACAATTCCTATCAATAATGCCTCATCATAATTCATAGATAATTCATACATGGATAATTTAACTCAAAGACTCTTAAAGATTCAAACAATATAAGTCATATATTTGTAGCATAAAAACATAGGCGTCTCCCCTTATCTAAATAATTACCTTTAATTCAAAATCGACAAGGATTGACATCCTCACTAAAGATTCACTCAAATCACTCAAAGTGTCTTAATGTTCAAGAATAAGCACTCATAAGTCGAACTTGAAAAGTTAATCCTATAGGCTTGCCTGGAAATTAAATCTCCACCACTGTAATATGAGATGATACACAAATCAAAAGCTCTTTGACAGGGTTGTAACGGGGCTTAGGTTAAAGGTGTGGATGAAGGCTAAATTATAAGGTTTAGACTCGAGATTGTCCTGACCAATTACCTAATTAAAAATCATGAACTTGAAAATAAATGATTATATCAATTGATATTTTGAAACTAATAATACTACGAGCTTTTTCTTTGATAATTGAAATTTAAATGTATAAGCTCACTTTTTATACTATTAATGCTGAATATACTTTGATTTTGATTGATTCTTTTTAAGAACAAACTAGAAACATAAGAAAACTTTATCAACTGAAATAAACTAATTCAGTAGCTGATCAAATCAATTCTCGATAGAAGGGTAGTCAAAAGAATGGTTGATAAACCGTAAAAGCAACATATTTTAAGCCCACATTTAGTATGCTTTTGGATGATTTAGCCCTTGTTTTATGTAAAAAGGTGCTCTTAATCCTTTCTTTTCGTGTTTTTAATTAAGAAAGCACCCAAGGACGAAAAGAACGAGAAATAGGCTTCAAACGGGCCAATTTGGGTCAAAGAGGAAATCGACACGGCCTGGACTTCAAGCCACACGGTAGTTCCTCAAAAACTAACTAAGACATGACCATGCCAAGATTTACACTACTGTGCCCTAATTGATGTAATCGAGACACTACCGAAAATAATTTATACGAGCAGTACCATGGTCGTGCCTCAGAATTCGGAGAGAGCAATTTCACTCGATTTGGATACTTAGAGCCAAAGAAACACTTTCCAAAGCTTATTCAAACACCGAGTAGGAAGTATACTTGAACTGGGACACTTAGAGTAGGAAGTATACTTGAAGCTGGGACACTTAGAGGCCAAGTAAAGCATTCTAAATTTTCTTTATTTGTCTATATAAACACCTTAATTATGCATAATCCAAATGTAACTTGAAAAGGCATAATTAAGTGCGTTGATCGCACACCTAGTTGGACACTTAGTTCCACTAATTAACCTAGGGTTAGACATTATTCGCCTCGAGAGAGGGTTTAATATACGTTAGGGAGTCTTACGGATCAAACTAAATAAATAAATCATATGGTTCAGTATTAAATAACAAGTGAAGTCTAGGTGGATTCTTCTTGAGGGTATCGTTGTGATCAATTGAGTTTTCTTCTTTTTATTTCCCCATTCATTCTTTTTGTCTTTGTCTTTAGCTTAGAAATCGTTAAACTAGATTAAATCAACCAATCACTCCATATTTTAGGCTAAATAATAAAAAGTAAGTATTAGTACTTTTAGTTCCTTTAGGTTCGATAATCCAGTCTTGCCTAAGCTATACTACTGTTCGATGGGTACACTTGCCTTTAATCATTGTCAGAGTTAGTCTCAAGGTTCGATCTCATTCATTATAAATTTTAAAGCTCTGATTTCAGTAATCAAGTTTTTGGCGCCGTTGCCGGGGAATTAAAATATTAAGAAAGCTTTATTTTTATTACTTTAGCCACTATTTTTATTATTTTAATATCTTTTGCTAATTTTATTTCTTCCTTTTTCCTAGCAGGTACCTTAAGTTTATGACTAGAAGGAACCCGATCGGACCTTTAGAATATGATAGTGAAATTGAAGCTACCGCTTGAAGGAATTGTAGAGAAATTAGGCGAGCCCTAAATTACATGGAAGAAGAGCGAGAAGATAGATCCAATCCTATTGAAGGGATGGATGAGAATAATCCACCACGAGATGTGGAAGAAAACAATGCTCCATGTACTATGTATGATTATACTAAACCTCATTTAACAGGAGCTGAATCTAGTATTGTTAGCCCTGCTATAGCCGCTAATAATTTTGAATTAAAGCCTAAATAATACAAATGATTTAACAATTTGTTCAATTTGATGGTTTGCAAGACGAAGACCCGAACACTCATATAGCTAATTTTTTAGAGTTCTGTGATACTCTCAAAATAAATGGCGTTTCTGATGATGCCATTCGTCTTCGGTTATTCCATTTTCATTAAGGAATAAAGCCAAACAGTAGTTGAACTCGTTACCACGAGGGTCAATCACTACATGGGAACAAATAACCGAAAAATTTTTATTAAAATATTTCCCACCCGCCAAAACGGCCAAATTACTGAATGATATCTCTTCTTTTGTGCAGATGGATTTAGAGACGTTATACGATGCATGGGAAATATACAAGGATCTCTTGAGGAGATGTCCACACCACGGATTACCTTTGTGGCTTCAAGTCTAAACTTTTTACAACGGTGTAAATCCCTCAACAAGGCAATTAATTGATTCAACCGCCGGTGGAACTTTAAATAATAAAACTCCTGAAGCCGCCTACGAGTTCAATGAAGAAATGTCACTGAATAACTATCAGTGGCAAGTTACAAGGACAAAACCGACAAAATCAACCGGAGTTTACAACCTTGATGCAGTGACCATGTTGTCAAATCAGGTAGAGTTGATGAATAAAAAGCTTGACAGTTTATGTTCCTCACATGTACACCCAGTCATGCAGTGTAAGGCAAGTGGAACTGTGGCGAATCCTGAGTACCCACCCTACCAACCGGACGCAGAAACCAAATAGACAAACTATATAGGTAATAATTTCAGATCCAATAGCAATCCTTATAGTAACACTTACAATCCAGGTTGGAGGAACCACCCAAATTTTTCATGGGGAGGCCAAGGAAATCAAGGGAATCAAAGACAACAACCTCCTCAAAACTTCCAACATCAGCCATATCTGCAAGAGAAAAAGCCAAGCCTCGAAGAGATGCTGGCAAAATTTATGGCAAACACAGAAAATCAGTTCTAAGAAACTGAGAAAACAATTAAAAGTAACGAGAACTGAATGGGGGAACTTACAAAGTCAGTGAAAGAAGTAACTAATGCAATCAAACAGCTTGCAAAACTACTGTCAGAACGACCACAAGGACGTCTACCAAGTAACACGGAGATCAACCCAAAAGAGCAAATTCAAGCCATCTTAGCTAATGACAGTAAAGGGTTAGAGGAACCCACTCCAATATAAGAAAATAAGGTAGACAAAGGTAAGGTAGAGGTAACACAAGAAAAATCAAAACCAGTAATCAAGGAGTACCAACCTCGCATACCTTATCCCGAAGCGATAAAAAGAGATGATTCAGAAGAATAGTTCGGTAAGTTTCTTAAACTCTTAAAGAAATTACATATTAACTTACCCCTTCGTGAAGCTCTTTTTCAGATGCTAGACTCGAGGAAATTTTTAAAATAGCTCTTGACTAACAAATGCAAATTAGACGAAGAGCACTATGTGGAGTTAAACGCAGCATGCTCAGCAATGTTACAGAATAGACTACCACGAAAGCTAAAAGATCCAGGGAGTTTTACAATTCCATGTTTAATAGGTAGTTTAGCTATTGATAACGCGTTGCTGATTTAGGGGCAAGCATAAATGTCATGCCTTATACATTATTTAAACGACTAGGTCTAGGGAAGCCCAAACAAACTAGGATGAGTATACAATTAGCTGATAAAACTATTAGAATTCTTAAGGACATTACCAAAGATGTTCTTGTCAAAATCGATAAATTTGTTTTCCCAGTAGATTTTGTTGTTTTAGATATGGATGAGGATAATACAATCCCCTTAATTTTAGGAAGACCTTTTCTAGCAACTGCTAAGGCTATAATTGATGTTGCCACAAGAGAACTCATACTTTGTGTAGGTGACAAATCAATCAGTCTTCAAGCTCTTGACTCGGCTAGGACAACAATCGATGAAGGTAAGAAAGTGAATACAAATGATAATCAAATTGTTCTACCTTTATCACAGGAAACACCACAAAGGCACAACCCTGAGCTGACTCATAGATCCCAAAGCGACAAAGAGGAATCACACAAGGAATAAGACCTTAGGATCGACAATCTAAAAGAGCAGAGGACACAAGTAAAAAAAGAACCGGAATCGCATGAAGTAAAATCAGAGGAACCACCAGAAGAGCTCATAGGAACATCAAACCACTACAAAATAGGAAATCAGGTATTGTTAGACAAAGTAGATCCACACATCATCACAATAGACCTGAAGGAAAAGGGAGAAAACCCTCTTAAGGTACACAATATCTTCCCACACGAAATAGTAGAGGTAAGAAACCCAACATATTCAACACTTTCAAGGTAAACACGTCTCGACGTCAACTTTGTTAAGAAAATAGAACTTTAAACAAGAGGGAATATATTCAAACCTTTAAACCGCCCTGATTCAAGTACAAGGAAAATTCTAGCTTAAGACTATAAATGAGGGCTTCTCGGGAGGTAACCCGAGCACTAACCCTATTTCTCTTTACATTTGTTTCTATTTTATTTTTCTCTTTATCTTTATAGATTAACCAAAAGAGTAGATTTCTAGGACACACGGCCTTACACACGGCCGTGTTCGTGGCCGTGTGGACCACCAAAATCTTCGTACTAACATAGCAGCGGCTGTGCGAATCAAATCCCAACCACTTCTGACGTCACGGATCCAACAACTCTCCCACGGAAACCAGAAAATTGGCATGGCCATCCTCCAAGGCCATGTGAATCTACTGTCCTCTCAGACAGGGAAAACACATGCCTATGTCGCCCAACCGTACCAACACACTGCTTTTTAGAAACGGTGTGGCACCTAAAAAATGGGTGTGGGTGAGTAAACACGCCTAGACACATGGTCGTCTGATGCGACCGTGTAATTCAACACACCCTCGGTCCACGGGCGTGGGAACATGGCAGATTTAAGACCCTATTTAAACCCCACAGCCCTCCTCCTTCTTCCCTCATTTTTCTTCCTTCTTTTTCTTTGTTTCTTTAAAAAAAGTGTCCAGACACTTGAGCTGCACTAGAATCATGCGAAGAAGCATAAGAAGGAAAGCTTTGTCTCCTTAAAGGAGACCCCAACACATAAGTTCATGCCGGCCACTTCATCCAAGCACAAAGCCAAGGGTCTTTTAGACCATTTAAATTCTTCTTTATGTTTATTTTCCCATTTATCCTACTTATCTATAATTCTCTTCTATTTAATATATTTTAAATTCTTTTAGTTTCTTGGTTTTAGGTTCTAAAGGCTGCTTAGGAATCAAGCACCACGGCCTTAGGGGTCACACCCACCTCTCAACCATCCAACAATAAAGACTCCTTAGTCCATTAGTCTTTTTTTTAATTTCAGTTTTCTTCTTAGTCTCCTTCTCTTTATTTCATTTGTCTTTAATTATAGTATTAGTATATTATTAATGTTTCTTTAGATTTCTTGGCTATATCTTTGTAGGCTACCCAATTTCTTTATCTAGCACAAAGCTTATTGGTAGACACCCCACCAGGCCCATAGAAAACACCACCACCGCCTCCTCTACCCACCTTTCACTACGACCTCTACCAACTCCCAGAATTATCAAAAATTCATGTAACATCTAAGATTTAGGGTCTTGCATTTTTTTATGATTTTTACGTGTCAAAGTGGTCTGCTTGTTGTTTGGTCGAGTTTAGGGGCCTCGGGAAGGTTGGGGGTTAAGCCGAAGCCTTAGTAAAATTTTTAGTTTTGGCACTTTTAGAAGAAAGCTGATTAATGAGTAGGACTTAAGGGTTTTAGTTGTGTTTTGTGTCACAAGGTGAGGCAGTGGAAGAGTGGTAAAGGAACGCCACATAGCATGCAAGGGAATGACACCACAGGAGGGAAGAAGGTCCAGGGTTCAAGGCACATTAGCAGCATTAGGGAGTCTCTTTTTGCGTCAGAAGGCTGAGGAGGTGGCTTCTATTTGGACTCTTTAGGGTGGTTGGCGGATAGGGACTTAGAATTTGAAATAAGTGGCTAGGAGGTGTTGGGTGAGATTTGAATTGGTCTTCTAATTCAAATGAGTGGATGGGAGGAAAAGTAGGAGAAAAAAGGGGAGTTGATGACTATTAGAGGAGTTGGCCGAATTTCAAAGTCTTAGTAGAGGAGCAATCGGTTTTGGTTGGGGGTCAGGGTGTATCGAATTCCATTTGTGGCAGTATAGGTTTTCCATTTTCAAGTGTGCATTTTCAGTTCTGGCATTAGGAGAGGGTGCCAAAATTTGGTGATTAGGTTGCTAGTGTGTAGTGGTTTGTTTTCGGCATTAAAGTGTGTGCTTCACATTTTATTTGAGCTTTTTCTCTCATTCTCTCTTTTGCCGAAAACCATCTAAGCATTTTCCACTCTTTTCTTCTTTTGACCTATAGCTGACACTAGAAGACCAAGGTTGCACATCTCTTTCATTTTTCTTTTCTTCTCACACTCAAAAGCCGAAATTACCACTTCTCTCTCCCTTTTTATTTTCTTTTTCCTGTTTGAAACTCTTTTCTAGCAAAATCTTCTTGATCTTCATTGTCTTGTTCTTGTTCTTCTTCCATTCACTAAAAGCTGAAACTACACCCTCACTTTCTCTCTTAGCCGAAACCTCTAAGTCTCAGCATCATTCCATTTTTTTCTTTTCCCAAAATTTTCACCATAGTCGAATTCTCATCTCACAAGTCTGGTAAGTTCTTCGTTATTTTTCTTTTTCCCTATTGGTCGAATCTACTCTTAAACCCTGTTAAGATGTTTCATTTTTCTTCTCTTAAAAATCGCAATCCTGATCATTTCGTTTGCCTATTCGCTTAGAGTATCATATACAAGCCGAATCCCTTCTGTTGTGACTGCTTGTGCTGAATCCTGAAGATAGTTGAAGGTAAGTAGATAATGTTGTTGTGTTTGACCGAATGGTGAATGGGGCCTCATGTTCCCTATTTGGTCGAAAGGCCACTTCCTTTAACCCACCCTCATTTAGTTGAATCTCATCGGGTATTTGTATAAGTGCAAGCAATAGGTTAACCCAAGTCTACTAAACTCTGGGATCCAGTCGATTTAGGTAAGAAGATCCCTTTTGGTGGTTCTATTAATCGATTTATTGTTTATCTGTTGTCTTAACCTAGTTGGGGGAATACTCAAATCATATCTCTCGTAGTGAGTTTTGACGAGGCTTTTAATGGATGCAAGAAACAAACAAGTTGGAGAGGGGAACAAATCTTCGGGTTTGATCCCTAAGTTTAAGAAGAGGGCTGTGTCTGCTGTTCGTGATTGGCCACCTGGGTGTAGGCTAGCTTCTGAGCAGGATCGTAGGCAAATAGCGGTGGTGTCGATTAGTGTTAGTGTCGACGTAGAGAGCGTGATATTATGTGTTATTAGGTGTGAAACTACTCACACCATCTTTAATGCTATATTAATATGATTATCATATTTTGTTAAATACCAAAAGTTCGGTATGGCTATTGTGACACCTGTGGAGGGTGTAAGTGAGACATCAGGTTAGTGATTTCTGTTCTGATAGAATAAAAGGTTAGGATGAATTAATTCGATCCATGTTATGAGTATTTCGTACACGCTTGTGGTAATCTGTTACATCCATACATCTGTATTTTATGTTGCATGGGGTTGGGAATATGTGATGAAAGGGGAAGTGTTGTAGTGGCTCTGCCACGATCTGTTGTAGTGGCTCTGCCATGATCTGTTGTAGTGGCTCTACCATGATCTGTTCTGGTGACTATGTCATGATTTGATGATGAGCAGCATGATTGCCATCGATGGTGTGTAGCGGAGAGGGTTGATTGTAGAAATCCCCATTGGTGTGATTCGTAGGTACGGGTGGTGTAACGGATGGAAATCTAGGATTTTGGATGGGTTTTGCATCATTTTGGCATGAGCTGTACTATTATTTTGTTCTGTAGGGCTACGGCCCAATCTCATGGTGCGTGAGAGTTGCACAATGAGTTTTATGACTCACCCAATTCCTTAACATTTTCAGGTAGCACGTAGTGCAGTGGACCAGGTTGGGGATGAGCACGAGGTGGCCATGCATGGTTCTCGCATTTCAGTAAAGAACTATATTTAGTTAGTTTTAATAATTGGTTTGGTATTTTTACGTTGTAATAAGGCCACTGTTAATCAGTTTTAAATTTATGGATTTTTCTTAAGTTTTAAACACTCGAGTTAAACAACCAAATGGAATTATTACATGGTGACAAAAGAAGCAGAAAGACATCAAAGTTTTCTTGCGACTAAACTATCTAGTAAATTTACCATCTTTTGCAACGAAATTTTCATAACTTAAATGGATAACATGGGTTTTAAAATGGTCAATCGCTTCTAGGAAATTCGACGAAAACACAACTTGGTGAACATAAAGTTCTGAAGTCTTCTAAACAAGCGCTAAACCCGATTTTCTCACAAAGGTTTTTTTTAGTCACACTGTGTGTTGCAAAATTTTCTTAGTGACATGTTAGATCCGGTCGTGGTGTATGGGTCGGGTTTGGGGTGTTACAAATTGGTATCAGAGCCAGGTTCAAAAGCTCAGGTTTGGGTTTTCGTTTCACAACTTTTTCTAAAGAATGGTTTGAAAACATAGTAGAATGAAAAAAAGAAAATAAAATAAATACATGTTTTAGCATGGCTCCTGCGTCTCCAGCCCAAGTCTGCCATGTAAGTTTCTGTTTAAGTTTGAATTGAATATGCCATGTGGATATATTTCCATGGATGTTAGAACTAAGGAACTATACTTTAAATATGAAAACTTTTAGGTTGTGTGGGAATCGTGGAAACTACTCGTAATTTTACTTTATAAAATTTGTTCTTTAATAAATAGTGGAAAGAAATGCTAATGCATAAAATTTCTTTAAATCAGATTAAGATGAGATTATAGATATGAGTACTAGGGGGCATGGAGTGCGTGGTCGTGGTAGAGGTCGTGTTGCTGTGTCAGAACCGGCAGGGTCTGGTCATGAGTCTGGAAATGAGATACCAGTACCACCAGCTGTGGAGGCTGAGTATCAGGACCAAATGGGTGGAGACGATGCGGTGTCTCAGGCGATGCTACAGGTTTTGGAGAGAGTTGCTAGAGTAGGTTTGGGTGCGGGGGCTCAAAAATCGATATCTGAACGACTACGAGCCAATGGAGCAGAGATGTTCAGAGGTGTTTCTAGCGTAGCCCCTAATACAGCTGAGTATTGGTTGGAGGCTAGTGAGCGCATAATGGATGATCTTGACTTCACGGTAGAGGAGAAGTTGAAAGGGGTGGTGTCTCTTCTCCGAGACGAGGCCTATCAGGGGTGGCTCATGGTGAAAGAGGGTCCTCCAGCAGACCGAATCGACTAGGATTTCTTTAAGGTGTCATTTCAGGGAAAGTAGGTCGGGGCCAGTTATGTGGATGCTCAGAGGAAGGCATTCCTGAATCTGGTTCAAGGGAGTAAAATTGTGGCAGAGTATGAGGCGAAGTTTCTGTGTTTGAGCCGTTATGCTCGAGGAATGGTAGCGATTGACTATGAACGTTGTGTACGGTTCGAGGATGGACTACGGAATAAATTAAGGGTATTGATAGCGCCGCAGCGAGAGAGAGACTTTGTTGCGCTAGTTGAGAAAGTTAAGATCGCTAAGGCGGTGAAGCAGACCGAAAGACAGGAGAGGGATAAGGATCAGGGTAGGAATAAGAGGAGTTTTGGGTCGTCAAGTTCATCTGGGGGTTTCCAGAAAAGGCCTACGATTAATGGGCCAGCTCGTGCTTCGACATCTGCTGCGGGGGGTCAGTATCGACCATGTGCTTTGTGTGGGAAGGTGCATTTTGGGGAGTGCAGAAGGAAAATCGGAGGATGTTTTAGGTGTGGATCTACGGATAATTTGATTAAAGACAGTCCACAGGTGGATCAGGTACAGCCAACTAGGAGAGGTTATGATCAGGTTAGGAGGGGTGGTCAGCCATTATGAGGGGTTGTGGCCTAGCCAGAGGAGGTAATGGATTCAGTCAGGGCCGTGAAGTGCCTGGTAGGGGTGCTAGTAACACTGATGCGAGACAGCCTGGGTTAGTCTATGTAGCTAGGCGTCGAGAGGAGGGCGAAGCACCAATGTCATAATCGGTACATTTCTAATTTATGGTTTGCCTTACACTGCCTTGATTGATATTGGCTCGACGCACTCTTATGTTGCTAGTGCTATGGATGGAACTCTAAACTTAGACTACAAGACTTCTTCTAGGGAGATGATTGTAGTTTGCCCTCTAGGACAAACTGTAGTAGTGAACAAACTGTATAAGGATGTACCCCTGGAAGTTTAAGGGAGAGTGTTTTGGGCTGATCTGATGGAACTGCCATATAGGGAATTCGATTTGATCTTAGGAATAGACTGGTTAGTGAAGTATCAAGCAAATCTAGATTGTGCAGCCAAGCATACGGTGTTGAGAACCGTAGAGGGTTTAGAGGTAGTGGTGATAGGCGATAGAAGGGATTACTTATCCAATGTGGTATCTGTTTTGAAGGCCGAGAGAATGGTGAGAAAGGGATGTAAGGCATTCATGGCTCATGTTCGTGCTTTGGAGGCCAAGGAGGTAGTTGTGGGGAATTTTCGAACGGTGAAAGAGTATACCGATGTATTTTTAGAAGAGCTTTCGGGATTGCCTCCAGATCGCGAGGTGGAGTTTGGTATTGACCTTCTACCAAGAACAGCGCCAGTGTCTATTGCTCCGTATAGAATGGCGCCTTATGAAACACTATATCGTCAAAAGTGTCGTATACCTACGTGTTGGACAAAGTTGGGTGAGCGTCAGTTGTTGGGTCTAAAGTTGGTTGCTGAAACGGAGGACAAGGTTAAGTTGATTTGAGCTCGATTAAAGGAAGCTTCAGACAGGCATAAGTCCTATGCAGATCTGAAGCGAAAATATGTAGAATTTGCAGTAGGTGACCAGGTTTTCTTAAAAGTGTCGCCGTGGAAGAAAGTGCTAAGATTTGGTCGGAAAGGCAAGTTGAGTCCTAGGTTTATCAGGCCGTATTGGGTGTTGAAGCGAGTGGGACCAGTAGCCTATCAGCTCGAGTTACCTTCAGAGTTGAATTAGATCCATGACGTATTCCACGTTTCTATGCTTAGACGCTATTGTTTGGATCCGTCTCATGTTGTGCCAGTCGAGGAAATTGAGGTAAGTCCAGACTTATCTTTTGAGGAGGAACCAGTGCAGATCTTGGATCGGGACGTCAAAGTGTTGTATAGGAAATCGGTTCCTTTGGTGAAGGTTCTATGGCGAAATCATGGTTCAACAGAAGCGACGTGGGAACCAGAGGATGTGATGCGATAACAATACCCTCAATTCTTTTGATTAGGTAAATTTTGAGGCCAAAACTATTTTAAGGGTTGAACTGTAACACCGAGATTTAGGGGTCTTGCATTTTTTTATGATTTCTACGTGTCGAAGTGGTCTGCTTGTTGTTTGGTCGAGTTTAGGGGCCTCGGGAAGGCTCAGGGTTGAGCCAAAGCATTAGTAAAATTTTTAGTTTTGGCACTTTTAGAGGAAAGCTGATTAAGGAGTAGGACTTAAGGGTTTTAGTTGCGTTTTATGTCACAAGGTGAGGCAATGGAAGAGTGGCAAGGGAATGCCACATAGCATGCAAGGGAATGACGCCACAGGAGGGAAGGAGGTCCAGGGTTCAAGGCACATTGGCAGCTTTTGTTAGTCTCTTTTTGCGTCAGGAGGCTGAGGAGGTGGCTTCTATTTGGACTCTTTAGGGTGGTTGGTGGATAGGGACTTAGAATTTGAAATAAGTGGCTAGGAGGTGTTGGGTGAGATTTGAACTGGTCTTCTAATTCAAATGAGTGGATGGGAGGAAAAGTAGGAGCAAAAAGGGGAGTTGATGACTATTGGAGGTGTTGGCCAAATTTCAAAGTCTTAGTGGAGGAGAAATCAATTTTGGTTGGGGCTAGGGTGTGCCGAATTCCATTTGTGGCAGCATAGGTTTTCCATTTTCAAGTGTGCATTTTTGGTTCTGGCATTAGGAGAGGGTGCCGAAATTTGGTGATTAGGTTGCTAGTGTGTAGTGGTTTGTTTTCGGCATTAAGGTGTGTGCTTCACATTTTATTTGAGCTTTTTCTCTCATTCTCTCTTTTGCCAAAAACCATCTAAGAATTTTCCACTCTTTTCTTCTTTTGACCTATAGCAGAAACTAGAAGACCAAGGTTGCACATCTCTTTCATTTTTCTTTTCTTCTCACACTCAAAACTCAAAATTACCACTTCTCCCTCCCTTTTTATTTTCTTTTTCCTGTTTGAAACTCCTTTCTAGCCGAATCTTCTTGATCTTCATTGTCTTGTTCTTGTTCTTCTTCCATTCACTAAAAGCTGAAACTACACCCTCACTTTCTCTCTTAGCGAAACCTCTAAGTCTCAGCATCATTCCATTTGTTTTTCTTTTCCCAAAATTTTCACCATAGCTGAATTCTCATCTCACAAGTCTGGTAAGTTCTTCATTATTTTTCTTTCTCCCTGTTGGCCGAATCTACTCTTAAACCCTGTTAAGATGCTTTATTTTTCTTCTCTTGAAAAACTGCAATCCTGATCATTTCGTTTGTCTATTCACTTAGAGTACCATCTACAAGCTGAATTCCTTCTATTGTGACTGCTTGTGCCGATAAGTAGAAGATGTTGTTGTGTTTGGCCGAATGGTGAGTGGGGCTTTATGTTCCCTGCTTGGTCGAAAGGCCACTTCCTTTAACCCACTCTCATTTAGTTGAATCATATCGGGTATTTGTATAGGTGCAAGCAACACGTTAACCCAAGTTTGCTAAACTCCGGGATCCAGTCGATTTAGGTAAGAAGATCCCTTCTAGTGGTTCTATTAATCGATTTATTGTTTATCTGTTGTCTTAACCTGGTTGGGGGAATACTCGAATCATATCTCTCGTAGTGAGTTTTGACGAGGCTTTTAATGGATGCAAGAAACATACAAGTTGGAGAGGGGAACAAACCTTCGGGTTCGATCCCTAAGTTTAAGAAGAGGGCTGTGTCTGCTGTTCGTGATTGGCCACCTGGGTGTGGGCCAGCTTCTGAGCAGGATCGTAGGTAAATAGCGGTGGTGTCGATTAGTGATAGTGTCGACGTAGAGAGCGTGATATTATGTGTTATTAGGTGTGTAACTACACACACCATCTTTAATGCTATATTAATATGATTATCATATTCTATTAAATAACGAAAGTTCGGTATGGCTATTGTGACACCTGTGGAGGGTGTAAGCGAGACATCAAGTTAGTGATTTCTATTCTGATAGAATAAAAGGTTATGATGAAATATTTCGATCCATGTTATGAGTATTCCGTACATGCTTATGGTAATCTGTTACATCCATACATCTGCATTTTATGTTGCATGGGGTTGGGAATATATGATGAAAGGGGAAGTGTTGTAGTGGCTCTGCCACGATCTATTATAGTGGCTCTGCCACGATCTGTTGTAGTGGCTCTGCCATGATTTGTTCTGGTGACTATGTCACGATTTGACGATGAGCAGTATGATTGCCATCGATGGTGTGTAGCGGAGAGGGTTGATTGTAGAAATCCCCATTGGTGTGATTCGCAGGTACGGGTGGTGTGTAGCGGATGGAAATCTAGGATTTCGAATGGGTTTTGCATCATTTTGGCATGAGCTGTATTATTATTTTGTTCTGTAGGGCTAAGGCCCAATCTCGTGGTGCATGAGAGTTGCACACTGAGTTTTATGACTCACCCAATTCTTTAATATTTTCAGGTAGCACGTAGTGCAGTGGACCGGGTTGGGGATGAGCACGAGGTGGCCATGCATGGTTCTCGCATTTCAGTAAAGAACTATATTTATTTAGTTTTAATAACTGGTTTGGTATTTTTGTGTTGTAATAAGGCCACTGTTAATCGGTTTTAAATTTTAGGATTTTTCTTAAGTTTTAAACACTCGAGTTAAACAACCAAACGAAATTATTACATGGTGACAAAAGAAGCACAAAGACATCAAAGTTTTCTTGCGACTAAACTATCTAGTAAATTTACCATCTTTTGCAACGAAATTTACATAACTTAAAAGGATAACATGGGTTTTAAAATGGTCAATCGCTTCTAGGAAATTCGGCAAAAACACAACTTGGTGAACATAAAGTTTTGAAGTCTTCTAAACAAGCGCTAAACCCGATTTTCTCACAAAGGTTTTTTTTAAGTCACATTGTGTGTTGCAAAATTTTCTTAGTGACATGTCAGATCCAGTCATGGTGTAGAGGCTGGGTTTGGGGTGTTACAATTCAGGAAGTGTTACTTCTCCACTTCTCTTTTGATTATTTTAGTACATAATTGTTTATCTATCTTTGTACATTGAGGGCAATGTACATCTTAAGTGTGTGGGGGGGTAAAAGTACCTGACTTTTTTGCATTATTCTCAAATCCTAAATTTTAGTCTTATTCCTAAGTAAGTTTCTCATATTATTAATTAAGGTGAAATTTCTAATGATTAATGATTTTTATTGATAAGCTCTTGAATAAGTCATTGATAATTGTGCATTGATGATTTATACGTGAAGAATACTAGAGAATCAAGCATGATAAGTCTATTTTTTCAAAAAAATTTCCTAGGTTGTTGAACTGAATTTGAATACTACCTTGAAGCTTGAAATTTACAGGATTGATGTCAAATACCCATAATTTTTTGTGAGATTTGAGCCTTATAGAGCATATATTCTTTTTCATGCTCTCTTTATTAATTATGAGCGTGTCAACACTGAATTCTTATTCTAGAACTTGCCTTGATTATACATATCGAGACCACATTAATGATTTGATATACTGAGATGATAAAGGCACCTGGGTTTTAACCCATTCACTCCACTAAAAATCCTACCTTCACAAATTAACCCTTAGTGAACCCATTTGATCCTAATGACCCTTTTTTATTGAATTACCTGCTTAATATTAACCCAAAACCCTTTTTATTTGTTATCACTATTCTTTTCGACTACCATTCTATTGAGAATTGATTTGATCAGTTACCAAATTAGTTTATTTCAATTGATAAAGTTCTTTCTGTATTATGGATTTACTTAGTTTGTTCCTAAAAAAAAAACAAAGTATATTCAAGCATTAGTATATGATTAAAGGAGCTTATGTGTTTTAATTTGATTTGTTGAAGAAGAGCTCGTATTAAAAGTATTAGTATTACTAGTTTTAAAGCAATCATTTATTTTCTAGTTCAGTATTCTTAGTAGGTAATTTATCAAGTCAATCTCGATGATTGAACCTTCTAATTTAGCCTTTATCCACACCTTTAATCTAAGCCCTGTTACAACCTTGTCAAAGACCTTTTGATTTGTGTACCATCTCATATTATAGTGGTGGAGATTTGATTTTCAAGCAAGCCTATGGGATTAACATTTCAGGTTAGACTTATGAGTGCTTTCTCTTGAACCTTAAACACTTCGAGTGCTTTGAGTGAATCTTTAGAAAGGATGTCAATCCTTGTCAGTTTTGAATTAAAGGTAATTATTTAGATAAGGGGAGACGCCTATGTTTTTATGCTACAAATTTATGACTTAGAATTATTTGAATCTTTAAGAGTCTTTGAGTTAAATTATCCATGTATAAATTATCTATGAATTACGATAAAGCATTATTGATAGGAATTATGAATTATGGAAAGTTCGTTTTAATTATAAGTTGAGAATTTTGCTTAAGGACAAGCAAAAGCTTAAGTGTGGGGGTATTTGACAAACCGTAAAAGCAGCATATTATAGGCCCACAATTAGTATGCTTTTGGATGATTTAGCCCTTGTTTTATGTAAAAAGGTTCTCTTAATCCTTTCTTTTCATGTTTTTAATCAGGAAAGCACCCTAGGATGAAAAGAACAAGAAACGGGCTTAAAATGGGCCAATTTGGTCCAAATAGGAAATCGACACGGCCTGGACTTCAAGCCACACGACCGTGCCTTGACAATTAACTAAGACACGGCCATGCCATAATTTACACAGTCGTTCCCCAACTGATAGAATCGAGACACGGCCTGAAAACGATTTACACGGGCGTGTACCATGGCCGTGCCCTTGTTATGGGAGAGAGCAATTTCACTCGGATTTGGATGCTTAGAGCCAAAAAAACACTTTCCAAAGCTTATTCAAACACCGAGTAGGAAGTATACTTGAATTGGGACACTTAGAGGCCAAGTAAAGCATTCTAAAAGTCTATATAAACACCCTAAGTGTAACCTGAAAAGGGGCATTAGGAGGTGAGCTAGGCCAAGGAGCTGAGCCAGGAAGATCATGTTTTGTGGAATCACTCGAAGATAGCCAAGTGGATCCATCTCGAAGAGCCGGAATTCTACTCAAGATGACGAATTTCTCTTTCAATTCCTTTAGGGGGTTTTAGGGATTTTCTATGTTTTGTTTTATCTTTTCTCTTGAGATGTTTTCTTTATTTGTTATGAACTAAACCCTTCAGATACCTGAAGGGGATGAAACCTAGATAAATTTTGTTATTGATTTCTGAATTATATGATAAATACTTAGTTTGTTCTTAATTATGCATGCTTAATCCAAATCTAATGTGCTTAGGTGGAGGAGGAATAGAACTTGCTTAAGAGTAGATTGAGCATAATTAAGCAGAGTTGATCGCACACTTAGAGATAGGGTGACGAGACTTTGTCAGATTAGAGTGAAACCTAATATGGGAATCCATAGATCGATTTACTGTTATTCTAGGGGGTTATTATAAGCGAATGAGAGTTCCACTAATTAACCTAGGGTTAGACATTATTCACCTCGAGAGAGGGTTTAATATACGTTAGGGAGTCTTACGGATCAAACTAAGTAAATAAATCATATGGTTCAGTATTAAATAATAATTGAAGTCTAGGTGGATTCTTCCTAAGGGTATTGTTGTGATCAATTGAGTTTTCTTTTTATTTCCCCATTTTTTCTTTTTGTCTTTGTCTTTAGCTTAGAAATCATTAAACTAGATTAAATCAACCAATCACTCCATATTTTAGGCTAAATAATAAAAAGAAAGTAAGTATTAGTACTTTTAGTTCGTTTGGGTTCGATAATCCAGTCTTGTCTAAGCTATTCTACTGTTCGATAGGTATACTTGCCTTTAATCGTTGTCAGAGTTAGTCTCAAGGTTCGATCTCATTCATTATGAATTTTAAAGCTCTGATTTCAGCGATCAATGGTGATAACAAATACCAAGGGTTTTGGGTTAATATTAGCGGGTAAATCAATAAAAAGAGTTGTTAGGATCAAATGGGTTCACTAAGGGTTAATTTGTGAAGGTAGGATTTTTAGTGGAGTGAATGGGTTAAAGCTAGGTACCTTTATCATCTTAGTATATCAAATCATTAATGTGGTCTTAACATGTATAATCAAGGCAAGTTCTAGAATAACAATTCTGTGTTGACACACTCATAATCAATAAAGTGAGCATGAAAAAGAATATATGCTCTATAAGGCTCAAATCTCACAAAAATTATGGGTATTTGACATCAATCCTGTAAATTCCAAACTTCAAGGTAATATTCAAATTCAGTTCAACAACCTACAAATTTTTTTATTCTTGAAAAATAGACTTATCATGCTTGATTCTCTAGTATTCTTCAAGTATAAATCATCAATACACAATTATCAATGACTTACTCAAAAACACATCGATAAAAATCATAAATCATTAGAAATTTCACCCTAATTAATAATATGAGAAAATTACTTAGGAACAAGACTAAAATTCAGGATTTTGGAATAATGCAAAAAGTTAGGTACTTTTACCCCCATACTTAAGATGTACATTGTCCTCAATGTACAAAGACAGATAACTAATAATGTAATCAAAAGAAAGGGAAGAAGTGACACTTCCTGAATTTTGGATGATTGCTGGAGTTGGCAGAGTCTTTGGTGGTGGTGATGGTGTTTTCTATTGGCCTGGTGGGGTGGCTATAGACAAACATTTAGCTAGATGTACAAATTTGGTAGCCTGGGAAGATATAGCCAGGAAATCTAAAGGAATATTAAAAATATACTAATCATATAATTAAAGATAAGAAAATTAAAGAGAAGGAGACTAAGAAGAAAACTGAAATTAAAATAAAAGACTAATGGACTGAAGAGTCCTTATTGACAGATGGTTCGCGATGTAGGTGTGACTTCGAAGGCTGTGGTGCGTGATTTCCAAGCAGTCTTTAGAACCTAAAACCAAGAAACTAATATGAAATAAATTAAATTAAGCAGAATAGAAGTATAGATAAGGAAAATAAAGGAGAAGAGAAAAGAAAAATAGAACCAAAAAGGTTTCGGAGACCCTTGGCGTGTGGAATAGCTGAAGCTGCCGGCATGAACTCATGTAAATCAGTCTCCTTTGAGGAGACTGTGGTTGGCTGCTTATGCTTCTTCGGCTTGGCTTTGGTGTCTCAAAAGTTATAAGAATGTTAGAAAATGAGAGAGACAAAATGTGATGGAAATGGGGAAGAAAGAAAGGGTGAAGGAGGGTGAGGGAGAGGGGTGGTGTTTAAATAGAATTTTGGCTTCTGACATTTTCCCATGCCCGTGCACCGAAGTTGTGTTGAATTACACAGCCGCATCGCACGACTGTGTATCTAGGCGTGTTTGTTCACCCATGACCATTTTCCAGATGCCACGTCCGATCCTGAAAAGGCAGTATGTTGGCACGATTGGGTAGTATGGGCGTGTTTTTCCCATGTCTAGTTAGTGAGTAGCTTCACATGGTCGTGGAGCATGGCCGTTCCAATTTACCAATGCCCGTGGGGGAGTGGTTGGGTCTGTGACATCGAAAAGTGGTTGGGATTTGATTCGCACGGCCTCTGCTATGTCAAGACGGGATTCAGAGGTCCACACTACCACGCACAAAGCCGTGTAAAGCCGTGTGTCCTAGAAATCTTCACTTTTGGTTAGTTTACAAAGAGAAAGAGAACGAAAAGAAAATAAAATGAAAACAAATGTAAAAAGAAGTAGGGTTAGTGCTGGGGTTGCCTCTCGAGAAGCGCTCGTTTATAGTCTTAAGCTAGACTTTCCTCGACATTGAAAAAAAATCAGGGAGGTTTAAAGGTTTGAATATCTTCCCTCATGCTTATAGTTCTATTTTCTTGACAAAGTTCAAGTTGAGAAGCATTTACCTTAGAGGTGTCGAATGTTGGGTTGCTTACCTCGACTGTTTCGTGTAGGAAGATATTGTATACCTTAAGAATGATTTCTCCCTTTGGCTTCAGGTCTGTTGTGATGATGTGTGGATCTGCTTTGTCTAACAGTACCTGGTCTCCTATTTTGAAGTGATTCGATGTTCCTACGAGCTCTTCTGGTAGTTTCTCTGGTTTTTATTCGTGTGGTTCTTCTTTGATGATTTGGGATCTATGAGTCGGCTCAGGGTTGTGTCTTTGCGGTGTTTCCTGTGATAAAGGTTGAACAATTTATTATCATCTTTATTGACTTTCTTACCTTCATCTATTGTTATCTTGGCCGAGTCAAGAGCTTGAAGACTGATTGATTTGTCACCTACACAAAGTATGAGTTCTCCTGTGGCAGTATCAATTTTAGTCTTGGCAGTTGCTATAAAAGGTCTTCCTAAAATTAAGGGGATTTTATTATCCTCATCCATATCTAAGACAACAAAATCTACTGGGAAAACAAATTTATCTATTTTGACAAGAACATCTTCGATAATGCCCCTAGGAATTCTAACAGTTTTATCAGCTAATTGTATACTCATCCTAGTTTGTTTGGGCTTCCCTAGACCTAGTCGTTTAAACAATGTATAAGGCATAAAATTTATACTTGCCCCTAAATCATCTAATGCATTATCATCATTTAAACTACCAATTAAACAAGGGATAGTAAAACTCCCTGGATCTTTTTGCTTCCATGGTAGTCTATTTTGTAGCATTTCTGAGCATACTACGTTTAATTCCACATGAGTTTCTTCATCTAATTTGCGTTTGTTTGTCAAGAACTATTTTAAGAATTTCCTCAAATCAGGCATCGGGAAAAGAGCTTCAAGAAGTGGTAAGTTAATATGTAATTTCATTAAGAGTTTAAGAAACTTACCGAACTTTTCCTCTGAATCGTCTCTTTTCATTACTTAGGGATAAGGTGATAAACCATAAAAGTAACATATTATAGCCCCATATTTAGTATGCTTTTGGATGATTTAGCCCTTGATTTATGTAAAAAGGTGCTTTTAAACCTTTATTTTCATGTTTATACTCAAGAAAGCACCCGAGGATAAAAAGAACGCAAAACGGGCAAAAAACGGAGTAAGTGGTCTTTAGCAAGCAATCAACACAGCCTGGCTGAAAGCCACACGACCGTGCCTCACCAATTACCTAGAGCACGGCCTCAACTACGTAACACACGGCCGTGCAGTATCCATTGATCACACAGACGTGCCTGGTGATCTACATGGCCGTGCCCAAATTGACAGACTTGAAGCACGGCCTGAATCTTGACTCACACAGCCGTGCCTAAAATGACAGAATCGAGACACGGCCCAACCACAATTTACACGGGCGTGTGTCATAGCCGTGCCCCTGCTGTGGGAGAGAGCAATTTCACTTGGATTTGGATGCTTGAAGCCAAAGAAACATACTCCTAAATCTACTCCAACACCCTAATAGTAATTCTACTTGAAGGAGATACTTAGGAGCCAAGTATAGCATCCCAAAGCCTATATAAACAACCCAAGGCAGATATTGAAGGGGAGCTCTTTAGCAGAGGCTTTTGGCCGAAGCTTTCATTTTTTATGGAATCACTTGAAGATAGTCAGTTGATCCATCTCAAGAAGTTGGAACTCCATTCAAGACGGAGGATCTCTCCTTCAATTCCTTCAAGGGGTTTTAGGGATTTTTTATGTTTTGTTTATTCTTTACTCTTGAGATGTTTTCATATTTAGTTATGCACTAAACCCCTCAGATACCTGAAGGGGATGAAACCTATGATGGATTTTGTTATTTGATTTCTAAATTATATGATAAGTACTTGGTTTGTTCTTAATTATGTTTCTTAATTCAATCTGATGTGCTTAAGTGGATGAGGAATAGACCCTACCTAAGAGTAGATCTAGCATAATTGAGCAGAGTTGATCAGGCGCCTAGAGATAGGGTTACGAGATTTTTCCGGATTAGGGTGAAACCTAATATGGGAATCCATTGATTGATTTACTGTTTTCTTAGAGGGTTATTATAAGAGAACGAGAGTTCCACTAATTAACCTAAGGTTAGACGTTATTTTCCTCGAGAGAAGGTTTAATATAGGTTAGGGAGTCTCCGGATCAAGCTAAGTAAAGAAATCATATGGTTTGGGGAATAAAGAAGAAGTGAAGTCATAGGTGGATTCTTCTTGAGGGTATCGTCTTTATCAACTGAGTTTTCCTAAAGTTTTTTTTTTCCAATTCAATCTTTTGTCTTTGCATTTAGTCTAATTATTTCGTTAGTTTAATAATCCAATCACTCCATATTTTAGGCTAAATAATAGAAAGAAAGTGAGTAGTAGTACTTTTAGGTTCCTTTGGGTTCGATAAGATATTCTTGCCTGAGCTATACTACTGTTCGATAGGTGCACTTGCCTCTATTGTTGTCGCAGTTAGTCTACTGTGTTCGATCACTCTTTATAAATATTAAAGCTCAATTGCTTGACACGATCATGTTTTTGGCGCCGCTTCTTTGGGAATCCTAAAATATTAAGAAAGCTCTATTTCTATTACTTTAGCCATTATCTTTATTTTTAAATTTCTCTTATTTTTATACATATAATTTTGTTTTTTCTAAATTTCTTTCTTTCTTTTCATAACAAGTACCTCTATTTTATGACTAGAAGAAATCCAAGAGGACCATTAGAATATGAAAGTGACATTGAAACTACCGCTCGCAGAAATCGCAGAGAAATTAGACGAGCCCTATACTATCAAAGAGAAGAAAAGAAAAGATCGAATCCTACTGAAGGCATGGACAAGAGCAACCCACCAAATGTGCAGGAACAGAATGCTCCACGTACTATGTATGATTATGCTAAACCTAATTTGAAAGGAGTAGAATCTAGTATTGTTAGGCCCGCTATAGCTGCTAATAATTTTGAATTAAAGCCGAACATAATACAAATGATTCAACAATTTGTTCAATTTGATGGTTTGCAGGATGATGATCCAAACACTCATATATCTAATTTTTTAGAATTCTGTGATACCTTCAAAATAAATGGCATTTCTGACAATGCCATACGTCTTCGGTTATTTCCTTTTTCATTAGGGAACAAAGCAAAGCAGTGGTTGAACTCGTTACCACAAGGGTCAATCACCACATGGGATCAAATGACTGAAAAATTTCTTTTAAAATATTTTCCTCCAGCCAAAACGGCTAAATTTAGGAATGACATATCTTCTTTTGTGCTAAGTGATGCAGAAACATTATATGATGCATGGGAAAGATACAAGGATCTCCTAAGGAGATGCCCATACCACGGATTACCTTTGTGGCTTCAAGTCCAAACTTTTTACAATGGTATGAATTCTCCAACTAGGCAAAGGATTGATTCATCAGCCGGTGGAACTTTGAACAGCAAAACTCCTGAAGCGGCTTACGATTTTATTGAGGAGATGTCGTTGAACACGTATCAATGGCAAACTACAAGGGCTAAACCGACAAAATCAGCCGGAGTTTTAACATAGATGCAGTGACAATGCTGTCGACACAGGTAGAGTTAATGAATAAAAAGCTTGATAATTTATGTTCTTCACAGGTACATCTAGTCATGCAATGCGAAGCAAGTGGGAATGTGGTGAATTCTGTGTACCCACCTTACCAACCAGGAGCAGGAAACGAGCAGACAAACTATATAGGTAACAATTTCAGATCTAATAATAATCCTTATAGTAACACTTACAATCGAGGTTGGAGGAACCACCCAAATTTTTCGTGGGGAGAACAAGGAAATCAAAGGCAGCAACCTCTTCCAAATTACCAAAATCAACCTTACCCATCGAAAAAGAAGCCGAGTCTTGAAGAGATGCTAAAAAGTTCATGGTAGACACAGATGCCCGTCTCTAAAGAACTAATACAACACTTGATAACCAAGAAATATCGATCAAAGAAATCAAGGAACAAGTCAGGGAAATCACTAGGTCAGTGGGACATCTCATAAAGCTTGTTTCAAAACGTCAACAGGGACGTCTACCAAGCAACACGGAAATAAACCCAAAAGAACAGATACAAGCCATCACATCTCAAGAAGATACAAAGGTAGACAAGCCCACCACAGTACAAGAAACCAAGGAAACGGTAAAATAGAGGTAGCACAAGAAAAATCGGTAATTAAAGAGTACCAACCTCGAATACCTTATCCCGAAGCATTCAAAAGAGATGATTCAGAGAAACAATTCGGTAAGTTTCTAAAACTTCTAAAGAAATTACACATTAACTTACCTCTTTTTGAAGCTCTTTTTCAGATGCCCGACTCAAGGAGATTTTTAAGACAGCTCTTAACGAACAAATGCAAAATAGATGAAGAGCACCATGTGGAACTTAACGCAACATGCTCAGTAATGCTACAAAATCGACTACCACAGAAATTAAAAGACCCAGGGAGTTTTAAGATTCCATGTTTAATTGGTAGTTTAACTATTGATAATGCATTAGCTGATTTTGGGGCAAGTATAAATGTCATGCCTTATGCACTATTTAAACGACTAGGTCTAGGGAAGCCCAAACAAACTAGGATGAGTATCTAACTAGTTGATAAAACTGTTAGAATTCTTAGGGGCATTATTGAAGACGTTTTAGTAAAAATCGATAAATTTTATTCCCAGTAGATTTTGTTGTTTTAGACATGGATGAGGAAAATTCAATCCCTTTAATTTTAGGAAGACCTTTTCTTGCAACTGCCAAGACTAAAATTAATGTTGCCACAGGAGAACTCATACTTCGTGTAGGAGATGAATCAGTCAATCTTCAAGCTCTCGACTCAGCCAAAACAACAGAAGATGAAGGTAAGAAAGTCGTTTCAATAGATAGTCAAATTATTCAAACTTCATCGTAGGAAACATCACAAAGTATCAAAACTGAGCCAACACAAAATCGTATGATCAAAAATTTAGAAGAGCAGAAGATACAGACCAAAGAAAGCTGGATCCACAAGAAGTAAAACCTAAGGAACCACCAGAAGAGCTCATAGGGACATCAAATCACTTTAAAATAGAAGATCAAGTTCTTTAGATAAAGCCGATCCTTACATCAATTCAACAGAACTGACGAAAAAGGAAGAAATACTCCTTCAGGTACACGATGTTTTCCCACACGAAATAGTCGAGGTAAGGAATCTAATGTTCGGCAATTTCAAGGTAAACTCTTCTCGACCTAAACTTTGTCACGAAAATAAAACTGTCAGTAAGAGGGAAAATATTCAAATCTTTAAACCTCCTAAAATCTTCAAGGTCTAGGGCAGTCTAGCTTAAGACTATAACGCAGCGCTTCTCGGGAGGCAACCCGAGCACTAACACTTTTTATCTTTCAAAATTATTTTTTTTTCCTTTCTTTCCTTTTCTCTTCTCTCTCCACATCTAAAACAAAGATGCATGTTTCCAGGCCACACGGCCTTACACACGGCTGTGCTTGTGGCCGAGTGGACCACAGAACCACCACACTGACAGAGCAGAGCCGTGCAAGTCAGTCCAACCACCCCCAACATCACGGATCCAACCACCCATAGCACGGGCACCGACAAAAATAGCACGATCGTGCCTCACAATCGTGCTAAGACACTAACTTATTAAGCACGGGCAGACCACGCCCGTGCAGTCTATCCGTGCTCACATCCTGGCCTTTTAGGAATGGGCGTGCAACCCAACAAAACAGGCGTGGAAGAACAACACACCCCATAACACGATCGTTCGATACGGTCTTGTGAATTGACACACCCTCGGTACACAGGCGTGGGAACGTGCCAGATTTGAAATCCTATTTAAATCCCCACAGCCCTTCCTCTTTTTCCCATCTTTTTTCTTATTCCTTCTTTCTCTTTTCTTTCAAATTTTTTCCTATTCATAGAAAAGGCCCAAGACTCTTGAGCAACACAAAGATCATGCCGAAGAAATGTAAGCATCGTCTCCTCAGAAGAGACCTCAACATGAGTTCATGTTGGCAGCTTCACTTAATTGACACGCCAAGGGTTTCTGAAACTTTTTCAGTTCTATTTTTCTTTTCTCGTCTCCTTTATTTTCCTTATCTATACTTCTTTTTTACTTAATTTAATTTATTTCATATTAGTTTCTTGGTTTTAGGTTCTAAAGGCTGCTAGGGAATCACACACCACAGCCTCCGAGGTCACACCCACTTCGCAAACCATCCAACAATAAGTACTCCTTAATCTATTAGTCTTTTCTTTCAATTTCAGTTTTCCTCTTAGTCTCCTTCTCTTTATTTCCTTAATCTTTAAATATATTATTAGTATATTATTATTTCTCTAGATCTCTTAGCTATATCTTCACAGGCTACCCAATTTCTTCATCTAGCAAATTGCTTCTTGGTAGCCACTCCACTAGGCCCATAGAAAACACCATCACCGCCACCAAAGATGCCAGTGATCATCCAGATTTTAGGGAGTATTACTTTCCCCACTTCTCTTTTTGATTTGGCATCTAATTATCATTATCTATCTTTGTACATTGAGGGCAATGTACATCTTAAGTGTGGGGGTAATAGTGCCTAACTTTTTGCATAATTCTCAAAACTCTGAAATTAGTCTTGATCTTAAGTATTTTTCTCATATTACTAATTAGGATGAAATTTCTAATGATTCATGATTTTTGTTAATATGTTTTAGAATAAGTCTTAGTTAATTGTGCATTGATAATTAAATTTGAAGAATACTAGAGAATCGAGCATGATAAGTCTACTTTCTAAAAATTAAAATTGAAAGGTTGTTGAACCTAATTTGAGCATCACCTTGAAGTTCAAAATTTATAAGGATTGATGTCAAAACACCCATAATTTTTTGTGAGATTTTGAGCCTTATAGAGCATATACCCTTTTTCGTGCTCACTTTAATTGATTATGAGTGTGTCAACTGTGAACTGTTATTCTAGACCTTGCCTCGTTTATACATGTCGAGACCACACTTTTGATTTGATATACAGAGATGATAAAGGCACCTAGGTGTTAACCTATTCACTCCACTAAAAAGCCCTTCCATACAAATTAACCCTAGTGAACCCGTTGAATCCTAACAATTTTTTATTGACTCACCCACTAATATTAACCCAAAATCCCTTTGTATTTGTTATCAACATTCCTTTGACTACCACTCTATCGAGAATTGATTTGATCAATTGCCGAATTAGGTTATTTCAATCACCAAAGTTCCTTCTATTTTGTTTATTTTAGTTTGTTCTTAAAAAAATCCAAGTATATTCAATATTAGTAGTAAAACAAAAGAGCTTAGAGCATTTAAAACTCCAATTGTTAAAGAAAATCTTGTATTAAAGTATTTTCAAAATTTGAGTGATGAAAATACTCTTATTATAGAGTAATTATCAATAGTAGATATTGTTAGTTTTCATTCGATGTAAATATTCATATTTAGTTCATTATTTTTTAGATTAGGTAATTAGTCAATTCAATCTCAATTATAACCTCTAATTCAGCCTGTATCCACACCTTTTAACCCTAGCCCTATTACAACCTTGATTAAAGACCTTTTGATTTGTGTATCATCTCATATACAGTGGTGGAGATTTGATTTTCAGGCAAGTCTATGGGATTAACTTTTCAGGTTCGACTTAGAGTGCTTATTCTTGAACCTTAAACACCTTTGAGTGATTTGAGTGAATCTTTTGTGAGGATGTCAATCCTTGTCGGCTTTGAATTAAAGGTATTCACTTAGATAAGGGGAGATACCTATGTTTTCATGCTATAAAGGTATGACTTATCGTAATTGAATCTTTAGGGTTGTTTGAGTTGAATTATCCATGTTTAAATTATCTATGAATTATGATGAGACATTGTTGATAGGAATTATGAATAATGGAAAGTTCGTTTTAATTGTATAGTTGAGAATTTTGCTTGAGGACAAGCAAAAGCTTAAGTGTGGGGTATTTGATAAACCGTAAAAGTAACATATTATAGCCCCATATTTAGTGTGTTTTTGGATGATTTAGCCCTTGATTTATGTAAAAAGGTGTTTTTAATCCTTTCTTTTCATGTTTATACTCAGGAAAGCACCTGAGGATAAAAAGAACGCAAAACGGGCTTAAAACGGAGTAGTTGGGCTTTAGCAAGCAATCAACACGACTTGGCCCAAAGCCCACACGACCGTGCGTCGCCAATTACCTAGAGCACGGCCTCAACTACATAACACATGGCCGTGTAGCATCCATTGATCACATGGATGTGCCTGGTGATCTACATGGCCGTGCCCAAATCGACAGACCTAGAGCACGGCCTGAATCTTAACTCATACGGCCGTGCCCAAAATGACAGAATCGAGACATGGCCCAACCATGATTTATACGGGCGTGTGTTATGGCCGTGCCCCTGCCGCGGGAGAGAGCAATTTAACTTGGATTTGGGTGCTTGAAGCCAAAGAAACATACTCCTAAGTCTACTCCAACACCCTAATAGTAATTCTACTTGAAGGAGATACTTAGAAGCCAAGTATAGCATCCCAAAGCCAATATAAACAACCCAACGCATACATTGAAGGGGAGCTTTTTAGTAGAGGCTTTTGGCCGAAGCTTTCATTTTTTAGGGAATCACTTGAAGATAGTCAGTTGATCCATCTCAAGAAGTTAGAACTCCATTCAAGACGGAGGATCTCTCCTTCAATTCCTTCAAGGAGTTTTAGGGATTTCTTATGTTTTGTTTATTCTTTACTCTTGGGATGTTTTCGTATTTACTTATGCATTAAACCCCTCAGATACCTGAAGGGGATGAATCCTATGATGGATTTTGTTATTTGATTTCTAAATTATATGATAAGTACTTGGTTTGTTCTTAATTATGTTGCTTAATTCAATCTGATGTGCTTAGGTGGAGGGGGAATAGACCCTACCTAAGAGTAGATCTAGCATAATTGAGTGGAGTTGATCGGGCGCCTAGAGATAGGGTTACAAGATTTTGTCGGATTAGGGTGAAACCTAATAGGGGAATCCATTGATCGATTTACTGCTTCCTTAGGAGGTTATTATAAAAGAACAAGAGTTCCACTAATTAACCTAAGGTTTGACGTTATTCACCTCGAGAGAGGGCTTAATATAGGTTAGGGAGTCTCACGGATCAAGCTAAGTAAAGAAATCATATGGTTTGGGGAATAAATAAGAAGTGAAGTCATAGGTGGATTCTTCCTGAGCGTATCTTCTTTATCAATTGAGTTTTCCTAAAGTTTTTTTTCCAATTCAATCTTTTGTCTTTGCATTTAGTCTAAGTATTTCGTTAGTTTAATAATCCAATCACTCCATATTTTAGGCTAAATAAAAGAAAGAAAGTGAGTAGTAGTACTTTTAGGTTCCCTTGGGTTCGATAAGATATTCTTGCCTCAGCTATACTACTGTTCGATAGGTGCACTTGCCTCTATTGTTGTCGCAGTTAGTCTACATGTTTGATCACTCTTTTATAAATATTAAAACTCGACTGTTTGACACGATCATAAGGCATGCGAGGTTGGTACTCTTTTATTACCGGGTTTGGCTTTTCTTGTGTTACCTCTATCTTATCTTAGTCTACCTTATTTTCTTGTATTGGATTGGGTTCATCTAACCCCTTACTGTCATGAGATGAGATGGCTTGAATTTGCTCCTTTAGGTTAATCTCGATGTTACTTGGTAGACGTCCTTGCGGTTGTTTTGACATTAGCTTTGCGAGTTGTTCGACTGCATTAGTGACTTCCTTAACTGACTTAGTAAGTTCCCCGAATCAGTTCTCGTTGTTTTTAATTGTTTTCTCAGTTTATTGGAGATGATTTTCTGTGTTTGCCATGATTTTGTCAGCATCTCTTTGAGTGTGGCTTCTTCTCCTGCAGATATGGCTGATTTTGGAAATTTTGAGAAGGTTGTTGTCTTTGAATTCCTTGGTTTCCTTGACTCCCCATGAAAAATTTGGGTGGTTCCTCCAACCTGGGTTGTAAGTATTACTATAAGGATTATTATTGGATCTAAAATTATTACCTATATAGTTCATCTGTTCGGTCTCTGCGTCTGGTTGATAGGGTGGGTACTTAGGATTCGCCACAGTTCCACTTGCGTTGCACTGCATGACTGGATGTACCTATGAGGAACACAAACTATCAAGCTTTTTATTCATCATCTCTACCTGTGTTGATAGCATGGTCACTACATCGAGGTTGTAAACTTCGGTTTATTTTCTCAATTTTGTCCTTGTAACTTGCCACTGATAGTTATTCAGCGACATCTCTTCGATAAATTCGTAGGCTGCTTCAGGAGTTTTATTATTCAAAGTTCCACCGGCGGCTGAATCGATTAGTTGTCTCGTTGAGGGATTTACACCGTTATAAAAAGTTTGGACTTGTAGCCATAAAGTTAATCCATGTAGTGGACATCTACTCAAGAGATCCTTGTATCTCTCCCATGCATCGTATAATGTCTCTAAATCTATCTGCACAAAAGAAGAGATTTCATTCCGTAGTTTGGCCGTTTTGGCCGGTGGGAAATATTTTAATAAAAAATTTTCGGTCATTTAATCCCATGTAGTAATTGACCCTTGTGGTAACGAGTTCAACCACTATTTGGCTTTATTCCTTAATGAAAAGGGAAATAACCGAAGACGAATGGCATCATCAGAAACTGAAACACCCCAAACCCGGCCCAAAAAGCCTAACCGGATTTGGTATGTTCCTCGAGTAAAACTTTAGCGGAATAACGTTTGTTCAAGAAAACTTGATGATTTTAAGTAAAACGGATTAACTTAAAGATCGAGTTGGGCTTAGTTGAAAAATAGAATTGTATATTCTTAAAACATATATATATATATATATATATTACTTGAAAAACCTTTTAAATTATTTATCGAAAACCATTTAGTCATTTTAATTGATAATTATTCTTGGCAAAATTTAAAATAAATCCAAACACATAATTCAAGATAGTTTATAGTGGCCTTATTACATAAAATTGGCAAATCCATAATAAAGTCTAAGTAATAAAATTTAAAAATTAATAAGTTTAAGTTGGAAAATCTCCACAATACTTGATACGAGCACTGGCCACCTCGAAATCCTTGCTGCCCCGATCCATCGCACTACGAGTCATCTGAGAAGTTATCCCATAAAATGGGTGAGTTATAAACTCAATGTATAACACATACACTAAAAAGCCCATTTTATCAAATGCTTTTAAGCTCAAAAATTTCACATATGGCCATAGGCCCATTTAACTCATATTTAGCCCAAAGGCCCATTTAGCTTATATTTAGCCCAAAGGTCCATATCATAGCAGATCAAAAATAATCATTCAATATTACATGGTTATGTTCATGAAATGAAATGCAAGCCCTACCCAACCTAAATATCCATCCACTACACACCCGTACCAACCAAAGACACCGTGGGATTACTAAATTGACCCTCCATCCACTACACACCATCGAAGGCGATTCTTTGCGATCAACATGCACATCGCCCTTATTGTGGCAAAGCCACCAAAACAGATGTGACCGAAGTCACCTGACCGAAGTCCAAATTTCAAATACGTGACCGAAGTCACCAGATTCACATACGTGACCGAAGTCACCGGAGTCAAATATGTGACCGAAGTCACCGGAGTCAAATATGTGATCGAAGTCACCGGAGTCAAATATACGTGACCGAAGTCACCAAATTCACATATGTGACCGAAGTCACCAGAAATGTGGTAAAACCACCAGAGTACTTCCTCCTTTATCAAATATACCCATATGCCCATGCACATACATATCAAATCAGATTTCCATGTTATTTACCCCACAAATCATAATTTAGTCATGCTTATTTCATATTGATGCATATAGCAAAATAAACAAAATATTGGGGTAAACATACCTGAATATCATATACCACTGAATGGTATCCAAAAGCACAATCATACACATGGTCATATAGTCACAATTAAATATATGAAAATCTTATGAGATTTTTAATGTAAGGTTACACACCTAGTGACAGTGAGAACAATACTCTCTCGCTCGTTAACACCTATTTGATTAACACACTTGGTTAGTATAAACTATTGCTAATAAAATTGTACTTATTGACGAGAGATCTAATTTCTTACCCTTGGATTCTCGAACGATAGTTATTTGTGGTTTTTCTCCACTAGATGGATCAAAACCCGCCGATATTCCACCAACGTAAAGTGGTTCGGTTGTACGCACTACTTCAAATAATCGATCCTCGTTAGCGGAGGGTCCACAACCCGATGGAAAGTCTCTTACTCCGATCGGCTCTTCGTTTGTAGTTTGATGGTAAAGGAATACCTCCTCTCTTCCAAACACTCAAATGCGGCTCTTTTCTTACCTATCTTGTTGATCTTAAATCGCCCCTAAAATAACGTAGATTAGTGATCCATCTAAAGAAATTGATATGATCTAAATTAATAACTTTACCTTGATGATTTCGAATGGTCACTACTTAGAAGTTGTCTTCAACAAAGATCTTTGAAAAATCTTTTCAAATGATTCGGCCTAGGAGAGAAAATAAAAGGTCATGATTTTAAGTTTGTTAAAGTAAAAAGGAATGATGAAAATAATTGATAAAATCTTACTTTGAGTTCTTCAAGGTTCGGCTTTGAATAAGAATAAAAGAATATGATGATTCGGCCTTAACAGAAAGAGAAGAGAAATGGTGGTTTCAATATGATGGTTTCGGTTTTGAGGGAAAGAAGAAAGAGAATGAAAAGAGAAGGAAAGAGAGAAGGAAGAAAAGAGAAAGAGGAGAAGAATATGATGATGGTGATTTCTCAAAAGAAAAGAAATGTGTTTAGGAACCTTTGCACATTCGGCCAAGGAGGTAACAATTGAAAATGGTTCTTGATCCTTTGTGGTTTCGGCAATGAGAGGGGAAAGAGAGAAGAGAAATAGAATGAAAAAGAAAGAAAAAGAAAATGAAATAGAAGGCTTTTGGTGATAGCTAAATTCGGCACTAAAGAGGAAGAAAAGAAGTGACTTCAAAAGTGAAAATATTTTGGCATCAAAAGAGAAATAAAATTTTGAGAGGAAAAGATGAAATAAAGGTACATATTTGGTCAAAAATACCAAATGCCAAAACAAAGTAAACTTGTACCAAATGCCAAAACAAAGTTTCGGTTTAGGGAAAAAGTTTTGGAGAAGGGAGAAAAGATGGACAATTTTGCTAGGATCTTTGGCCAACTAGCACCCTAATGGCTACACTAATTTTCGGTCAACCTAGCCAACATCATCCCCCTTTTTCCTCCTTGTTTCTTCCCCATCATATCCAAAATTTGCTACACAATTAAACCACTCCCTTTAGTCCTTCATGCCGTCTAGGTTCATGGTCAATTGACCATGAACACACTCCCAAAACCTTGCCCCATATCATGCCTTTTGTCCCCCTCATCTTATCATCAACTTATGATTCCATGCCATAAGTTCCTAGCTTCCTTTTTCACATGGTCAAATAGCCAAAAATGAATGAATGCTCATCTACTCTAGAACTTTCTTGGCCGACACTTATAGGGAAGAAAACAAAAAAATTAAAATCCTCCCTAATGCTAGCTAGGAGATTCGAACCTCTCTCCTCAAGCACACATCCATGCATCTTAACCACCTTGCCAATTACTCAATTCATGCTAAAACCTCTTATCATTAATTCTTAAGGCCTAACTTGCTTAGCTCTCTCTCTAATTAATAGGAATTAAAAGTTTTACTAAGCATGCTCTTAATTAATGAAGCTCAAATAACTTCCAAAATACACTTAATAATAATTAAGCATGCAACATCATTCAATTAAGTAAGATGCATAACCCCAATTATCGGGATGTTACGATTCTACCCTTAAAATAATTTCGTCCTCGAAATTACAGGCCGAATAAGTGAGGGTATTGCTATCGCATCGCTTCCTCCGTTCCCACGAAGCTTCTTCTGATCCATGATTACGCCATAATACCTTGACGAGAGGAACCAACTTTCTCCGTAAAATCTTTACATCTCGTTCCAGTATTTGAATTGGCTCCTCTTCATATGACAAGTCTGATCTTAACTCCACCTCCTCGACTGGCACTACATGAGATGGATCCGACCGGTAACGGCGTAACATTGAAACATGGAATACATCATGCATTTGCTTCAATTCCGAAGGCAAATCTAACTGATATGCCACAGATCCGACCCGCTTCACAATTCGATAAGGTCCAATGAACCTGGGACTTAGTTTCCCTTTGCGACCAAATCTCATCACCTTTTTCCAAGGTGAAACCTTTAGGAAAACTTGGTCTCCCACTGCATACTCTATTTCTTTCCGCCTTAGATCTGCGTACGATTTTTGTCTGTCAGATGCTTCCTTTAACCGAGCCCGAATTACCTTAACCTTTTCTTCAGATTCAGCCACTATTTCTGGACCCAAAATCTGGCGTTCCCCTAATTCTGTCCAACACGTAGGAGTGCGACACTTTCGTCCATATAGTGCTTCATACGGTGCCATCCGAATACTGGATTGAAAACTGTTGTTGTACGCAAATTCTGCCAACGGTAAGAATTCCTCCCAACTTCCCTTGAAATCTATCACACATCCCCTTAACATATCTTCTATGATTTAGATTACTCTTTCAGACTGACCGTCAGATTGAGGATGAAATGCCGTACTGAAATCCAATCTGGTGCCCAAAGCCTGATGCAATGCTTTCCAAAATTGCGACGTAAATCTCGGATCTCTATCCGAAATTATCGACAATGACACTCCATGCAATCTCACAATCTCAGCCACATATAACTTCACCAATTTCTGCAAAGAGTAATCAACCCGAACTGGGATAAAATGTGCAGATTTCGTCAATCGGTCCACTATCACCCATACAGAGTCTTTCTTAGTAGGCGTAAGAGGAAGCCCACTAACAAAGTCCATGGTGATTCTCTCCCACTTCCACTGCGGAATCTTTATCGGTTAAAGCAATCCCGATGGTACTTGATGTTCAGCCTTGACTTGCTGACACGTCAAGCACTTTCCTACAAATTTCGTAACTTCCCGCTTAAGTCCAGGCCACCAAAATTGATCTCGCAAATCTCGGTATAATTTATTTCCTCCAGGATGCATAGCATAGGAGCTACCATGCGATTCCTGAAGTATCTTTTGCCTCAACTCCTGATCCTTTGGCATACAGACTTTACCTTTGAAGCATAATACCCCATCACTGTTAATACCAAAATTTTCCAATTTCCCACTCTGTACCTGCCGAAGCTTTTCATTCAGATCTTCATCTACTAACTGCCTCTCTTTCACTTGACTTAACCATGTCGGCTTAACCTGAAGTTCTGCCAATAAGCTTCCATCATCGTAAAGACTAAGGTGTGCAAACATTGCCCTCAAATCTGACACCACTTTTCGACTTAGGCGTACGCCACCACATTCGCCTTGCGGGTGGTACTCGATGGAACGATCGTAGTCTTTCAATAACTCTATCCACCTTCGTTGCCTCAAATTCGTTCTTTTCGAGTCAGTAGATATTTCAGGACTTTTGTGGTCTGTGTATATCACTAACTTCTCCTCGTATAAGTAATGTCTCCAAACCTTAAGAGCAAAGACTACAGCTGCCAACTCCAAGTCATGCATCGGGTAATTAACCTCGTGCGGTCTCAACTATCGAGACGCATACGCAACTACCTTTCTGCCTTACATCAGAACACATCCTAATCCGTGTGAGAAGCATCACAATACACGATGAAATCCTTTCACGCCTCAGTGGGTCAAACCGAGCTTCAATCAAAACTTTCTTGAGCTTCTCAAAGCTCTCTTGCTGCTTATCAGCCCACACGAAAGGTACTTCCTTTCTCAACAATTTCGTTAAAGGTGCACTATCGATGAAAATCCTTCAACGAATCTTCTGTAGTATCCTGCTAATCCCAAGAAACTGCGAACCTCAGTTACGGACTTAGGTGGTTTCCAATCTAGTACAGCCTCAATCTTTCGAGGATCCACCCTAATCCCTTCCGCAGATACCACATGGCCTAAAAATGCAACTTCTTTTAGCCAAAATTCACACTTGCTGAATTTGGCATACAGCTTCTTCTCCCTTAAAACTCGTAACACAATCCGGAGATGCTCATCATGTTCTACTTCGGACTTAGAATACACCAAGATGTCGTCTATGAATACCACAACGAACTGATCCAAGTAGGGCTAGAAAATTCAGTTCATCATATCCATGAACGCAGCTGGGGCTTTCGTCAATCCGAATGGCATTACCAGAAATTCATAATGCCCATATCTAGTTCGGAAAGCCGTCTTATGGATATCCACTTCTTTCACTTTAAGCTGATGATACCCCGACCTTAGATCAATCTTTGAGAATACCGCAGCTCCCTTAAGCTGATCGAACAAGTCGTCGATCCTTAGCAGAGGATACTTGTTCTTGATGGTCAGCTTATTCAACTGCCGGTAGTCTATACACATCCTCATCGATCCGTCCTTCTTCTTCATGAATAGTACCGGTGCTCCCCATGGAGACACACTAGGTCGGATAAATCTACGATCAAGCAACTCCTGAATTTGAGCCTTAAGCTCAACCAATTCCTTCGGTGCCATTCTATATGGAGCAATAGAAACTGGCGCCGTTCCAGGCAATAAATCTATCCCGAATTCTACTTCACAATCCGGAGGCAAACCTGGAAGTTCTTCCGGAAAAATATCTACAAATTCCTTCACTGTCCTGACTTCATTAGCAGTTGTCTCCTTAGCCTCCAAAGCATTCACCAACATCAGGAAAGCTTCACATCCCTTTCTAACCATCTTTTCTGCCTTAAGAGCGGATACTACATTAGATAAGTAGTTCCGTCTTTCGCCCATTACTACAACTTCCTTGTTATCAAAAGTTCTTAAAGACATTCTCTTAGCAGCACAATCCACATTTGCACGGTACTTCACAAGCCAGTCCATGCCTAAGATTAGGTCAAATTCTCCGAATGGTAACTCCATTAAATCAGCCGAAACTGTATCCCTTGAACTTCTAAAGGCACTTCCTTAAAAAGTTTGTCTACAACTACTGTCTGTCCTAAAGGACTAAGTACAGTCATCTTCCTAGGTACAGTTTCAGAAGTCACATGCAAAGTCCCAGATACTTCACTAGCGATATAGGAATGAGTTGACCCTATATCTATCAAAGCAATAAAGGGCAACCCGAAATCGAAACGCGTGCCGTGATAACATCAAAAGGCGTCGCTTTCTCTCTCTGCGACGAATCGCATATACCAGACGTGGCTGTCTCGCCTCAGAGCTACCACTGCCTCTGCCTAAATTTCCACGGCCTCTACCAGAGCGATTACCCCTTCCATTTGGACCACGGCCCTTATCGGTCGTCATGTCACTTCATCACCTGATTAGCACCACGACTTCTTTGGGCGATTCTTTTACGAGTTCATCGGGCAATCCTTGATCATATGATCCTTGAAAGACTTGAAACATCCGTCGGTCTTTTTCCAACATTCTCCGAGTGCATTTTCCCACATTGAGAACAAGTACGATTTTGTCCTCCAGAAACAGTCTGTTGACCTCGCGGTCTTTCATTTCTTGATTTCTTCTGAAAATTCCCGGACGACCACAAGACCCAAAGCTTCTCTTATTCTTGCTCGCCCTCATCCGATTCATCTCTCGATCCATTTAGCCTCTTCGACAATTCTTGCCCTTTCCACTAAGATTGCAAAATCTCTTTCACGGTGTGGAGCAATCATCACTCGCAATTCATCTCTAAGTCCATCTTCAAATCTGATACACCGTTCATATTCCGTAGCAACTATCCCTCTGGCATAACGGCTAAGTCGCAAAAATTCTGCTTCATATTCAGCTATCGACTTATTTCCTTGGACCAAATTTAGAAATGTCTTCCTCTGGGAGTCAATGTAGCTAGCTCCAACGTATTTCCCTTCGAATTTAATCTTAAAGTACCCCCAATCCAGACGATCCACAGGGGTACTCTCCTTTATAGTGAGCCACCACTGGTAGGCTTCATCACGGAGAAGTGAAATAGCACCTTTCAATTTCTCTTCATCAGTGCAGTCTATATCGTCCATGATTCTCTCGACTGCCTCCAACCAATATTCAGCTACATTTGGAGCTACTCCAGATACTCCTCTGAAAACCTCAGCTCCATTTGATCTAAGTCTCTCACCATGACTTTGAGACCTATTTCCAAAACTAGCTTCGCTACTCGTTCTAAAACTTCAAGACAAACTTGTGATACTGCGTCACCTCCTTTATTTTGTTCTTGAAATTCCACCCCAACAGCCGGTGGCGGAGCATCGTTCTCAAAACCTTGACCAGATCTAACTGGTTCCGAAACAATCATCCTTCCTCTTCCATGTCCCCGACGACCTCGTCCCCTAGAGCTCATGTCTACTACGTATCTTATCTATTTTTATGAAAAAGTCTTATGTATTAGAGTCTTTTCACTTCTTATTAAAAGAAAGTTTTATGAAACAGATATTCAGTGGTTTCCGTAGTAGCACACATACACCTAGGGTCCATGTCTCTAAAGTATAGTTTAAGTTTAAACTATCATACATATCACATATCGATAAAGTACATACCTGATGGATCTGGGCCGAGAACTCGAGTGCCATGCTCTTATAAAAATCATTTAACTTAAGAAAACTTTCAAAAAGTCATTTGGGCCAACTTTTGAAAACGTTATGGACTTCAAAACCCAAGGCCGAGAGTTTAAAACTGGGCTCTGATACCAAGCTGAAACACCCCAAACCCGGCCCAAAAAGCCTAACAGGATTTGGTATGTTCCTCGAGTAAAACTTTAGCGGAATAACGTTTGTTCAAGAAAACTTGATGATTTTAAGTAAAATGGATTAACTTAAAGATCGAGTTGGGCTTAGTTGAAAAATAGAATTGTATATTCTTAAAACATATATATATATATATTACTGACAAAAACCTTTTTAAATTATTTATCGAAAACCATTTAGTCATTTTAATTGATAATTGTTCTTGGCAAAATTTAAAATAAATCCAAACACAAAATTCAAGATAGTTTATAGTGGCCTTATTACATAAAATTGGCAAATCCATAATAAAGTCTAAGTAATAAAATTTAAAAATTAATAAATTTAAGTTGGAAAATCTCCACAATACTTGATACTGAGCATCGCCACCTCGAAATCCTTGTCGCCTAGATCCATCGCTTTTCGAGTCATCGATAAGTTATCCCATAAAATGGGTGAGTTATAAACTCAATGTATAACACATACACTAAAAAGCCCATTTTATCAAATGCTTTTAAGCTCAAAAATTTCACATATGGCCATAGGCCCATTTAACTTATATTTAGCCCAAAGGCCCATTTAGCTTATATTTAGCCCAAAGGCCCATATCATAGCAGATCAAAAATAATCATTCAATATTACATGGTTATGTTCATGAAATGAAATGCAAGCCCGGCCCAACCTAAATATCCATCCACTACACACCCCCGTACCAACCAGCACACCGTGGGGATTACTAAATTGACCCTCCATCCGCTACACACCATCGAAGGCGATTCTTTGCGGTCAACATGCACATCGCCTTATTGTGGCAAAGCCACCAAAACAGATGTGACCAAGTCACCGACCAAGTCTAAATTTCAAGTACGTGACCGAAGTCACCAGATTCACATACGTGACCGAAGTCACCGGAGTCAAATATGTGACCGAAGTCACCGGAGTCAAATATGTGACCGAAGTCACCGGAGTCAAATATACGTGACCAAAGTCACCAAATTCACATATGTGACCGAAGTCACCAGAAATGTGGTAAAACCACCAGAGTACTTCCTCCTTTATCAAATATACCCATATGCCCATGCACATACATATCAAATCAGATTTTCATCTTATTTACCCCACAAATCATAATTTAGTCATGCTTATTTCATATTGATGCATATAGCAAAATAAACAAAACATACCTGAATATCATATACCACTGAATGGTATCCAAAAGCACAATCATACACATGGTCATATAGTCACAATTAAATATATGAAAATCTTATGATATTTTTAATGTAAGGTTACACACCTAGTGACAGTGAGAACAATACTCTCTCGCTCGTCAACACCTATTTGATTAACACACTTGGTTAGTATAAACTATTGCTAATAAAATTGTACTTATTGACGAGAGATCTAATTTCTTACCCTCGATTCTCGAGCACGATTATTTGTGGTTTTCTCCACTAGATGGATCAAAACCCGTCGATATTCCACCAACGTAAAGTGGTTCGGTTGTATGCCTACTTCAAATAATCGATCCTCGTTAGCGGAGGGTCCACAACCCTATGGAAAGTCTCTTACTCCCGATCTGCTCTTCGTTTGTAGTTTGATGGTACAGAATACCTCCTCTCTTCCAAACACTCATCGGCTCTTTTCTTACCTATCTTGTTGATCTTAAATCGCCCTAAAATAACGTAGATTAGTGATCCATCTAAAGAAATTGATATGATCTAAATTAATAACTTTACCTTGATGATTTGAATGGTCACTACTTAGAAGTTGTCTTCAATAAAGATCTTTGAAAAATCTTTTCAAATGATTCTACCTAGGAGAGAAAATAAAAGGTCATGATTTTAAGTTTGCTAAAGTAAAAGGAATGATGAAAATAATTGATAAAATCTTACTTTGAGTTCTTCAAGGTTCGGCTTTGAATAAGAATAAAAGAATATGATGATTCTACCTTAATGAAAGAGAAGAGAAATGGTGGTTTCAATATGATGGTTTCGGTTTTGAGGGAAAGAAGAAAGAGAATGAAAAGAGAAGGAAGAGAGAAGGAAGAAAAGAGAAGAGGAGAAGAATATGATGATGGTGATTTCTCAAAAGAAAAGAAATGTGTTTAGGAACCTTTGCACATTCGCCAAGGAGGTAACAATTGAAAATGGTTCTTGATCCTTTGTGGTTTGACAATGAGAGGGAAAGAGAGAAGAGAAATAGAATGAAAAAGAAAGAAAAGAAAATGAAATAGAAGGCTTTTGGTGATAGCTAAATTCGGCACTAAAGAGGAAGAAAAGAAGTGACTTCAAAAGTGAAAATATTTTGGCATCAAAAGAGAAATAAAATTTTGAGAGGAAAAGATGAAATAAAGGTACATATTTGGTCAAAATACCAAATGCCAAAACAAAGTTTCTTTTAGGCCAAAACAAAGTTTTGGAGAAGGGAGAAAAGATGGACAATTTTGCTAGGATCTTTGGCCAACTAGCACCCTAATGGCTACACTAATTTTCGGTCAACCTAGCCAACATCATCCCCTTTTCCTCCTTGTTTCTTCCCCATCATATCCAAAATTTGCTACACAATTAAACCACTCCTTTAGCCCTTCATGCCGTCTAGGTTCATGGTCAATTGACCATGAACACACTCCCAAAACCTTCCCCATATCATGCCTTTTGTCCCCTCATCTTATCATCAACTTATGATTCCATGCCATAAGTTCCTAGCTTCCTTTTCACATGGTCAAATAGCCAAAATGAATGAATGCTCATCTACTCTAGAACTTTCTTGGCCGACACTTATAGGGAAGAAAACAAAAAAATTAAAATCCTCCCTAATGCTAGCTAGGAGATTCGAACCTCTCTCCTCAAGCACACATCCATGCATCTTAACCACCTTGCCAATTACTCAATTCATGCTAAAACCTCTTATCATTAATTCTTAAGGCCTAACTTGCTTAGCTCTCTCTCTAATTAATAGGAATTAAAAGTTTTACTAAGCATGCTCTTAATTAATGAAGCTCAAATAACTTCCAAAAATACACTTAATAATAATTAAGCATGCAACATCATTCAATTAAGTAAGATGCATAACCCCTAATTATCAGGATGTTACAGAAACACCATTTATTTTGAAAGTATCACAGAACTCTAAAAAATTTGCTATATAAGTGTTCGGGTCTTCATCCAGCAAACTATCAAATTGAACAAATTGTTGAATCATTTGTATTGTATTAGGCTTTAATTCAAAATTATTTGCAACTATAGCAGGCCTAACAATACTAGATTCTGCTCTTGTTAAACTAGGCTTAGCATAATCATACATAGTACGCGGAGCATCAGCCACATCTCGTGGTGGGTTATTCTTGTATATCCCTTCAGCAGGATTGGATTCGCCTTGTTGTTGTTCTTCTTGGTAATTTAGGGCTCGCCTGATTTCTCTACGATTCCTTCGTGCGGTAGCTTCGATATCACTATCGTATACTAGAGGTCCTGTCGGGTTCCTTCTAGTCATAAACTAGAGGTGCCTATTAGGAAAAGAAAGAAAATAAAATTTAGTAAAACAATGGAATAAAATAAATTGTGAAAAAATAAAACTAAAAATAAAATTAAAATTAAAAATAATGGCTAAAGTAATAAAAATAGAGCTTTCTTAATATTTTAGTTCCCCGGCAATGGCGCCAAAAACTTGATCGTTGTTTTATCGAGTTTTCAAAATTTATAAAGAGAATGATTGAACTTGGAAACTAATTCTAACAACGACTTAAGGCAAGTGTACCTATCGAACAGTAGTGTAGCTTAGGCAAGACCGGATTGTCGAACCCAAAAGAACTAAAAGTACTAATACTAACTTTCTTTTTATTATTTAGCCTAAAATAAGTGAAGTTGCTTTAATCTAAATTAACGACTTACTAAACTAAAGACACAAAGATAGAAAGAATGAATTGGAAAATAACTTGAAGAGAAACTTAGTTTATCACGATGATACCCTCAGGAAGAATCCACCTAGACTTCACTTGTTATTTAACACTAAACCATACGATTTATTCACTTAGTTTGATCCGTAAGATTCCCTAACGTATATTAAACCCTCTCTCGAGGTAAATAACGTCTAACCCTAGGTTAATTAACGAAAATCTCTTTCTCAAATAATAACCCCCTAGAATAGCAGTAAATCAATCTATGGACTCTCATATTAGGTTTCACCCTAATCCGACAAATTCTCGTCACCCTATCTCTAGGCGTGCAATCAACTCCGCTTAATTATGCTAGATCTTACTCTTAAGCAGGGTCTATTCCTCCTCCGCCTAAGCACATCAGATTTGGATTAAGCATGCATAATTTAGAACAAACTAAGTATTTATCATAGAATTAAAAAGTCAATAACAAGATTCATCTAGGTTTCATCCCCTTCAGGTATCTGAAGGGTTTAGTTCATAATGAATAAAGAAAACATCTCAGGAGAAAGATAAAACAAAACATAAGAAATCCCTAAAACCCCCTGGAGGAATTGAAGGAGAAATCCATCATCTTCAATATAATTCCGGCTCCTTGAGATGGATCCACTGGCTATCTTCGAGTAATTCCCACAAATCTGACCTTCTGGCTCGGCTCCTTGGCCTAGCTAACCACCCTCTTTTCAGGATACACTTAGGGTGTTTATATAGACTTTTGGAATGCTTTTCTTGACCTCTAAGTGTCCCAATTCAAGTATACCTCCTACTCGGTGTTTGAATAGGCTTTGGAATATGTTTTTTTGCCTCAAAGTATCCAAATCTGAGTGAAATTACTCTCTCCCATGGCAGGGGCACGGTTATGGTACATGCCCGTGTAAATTATTTTCAGGTCGTGTCTCGATTATTTTGATTGAGGCACGACCGTGTAAATTGTGGCATGGTTGTGTCTTAGTTAATTATTGAGGCACGGTCGTGTGGCTTGAAGTCTAGGCCGTGTCGATTTCCTCTTTGACCCAAATTGGCCTGTTTTAAGCCCGTTTCTTGTTCTTTTCGTCCTCAAGTGCTTTCCCGAGTAAAAACATGAAAAGAAAGGATTAAGAGCACCTTTTTACATAAATAAAGGGCTGAATCATCCAAAAGAATACTAAATATGGGCCTAAAATATGTTACTTTTACGGTTTATCACACGGCCGTGTGGTGGTTCAATCGCTTCTCCCACGCCTTGTATTTAAGTGGCCACACCCGTGTTGGTTCTTCAGTGTCAGCCACGGCTATGTCGCACGGTCATGGTGTTAGGTGAGTCCATGATTCAAAGATATTTTTCTCGTCCTGTTTCGTACTATCTCTGCCATGTCAGTACGAAAATTCGTAGCATCTACACGGCCACGGCCACGGCCACGGCCGTGTGTAAGGCCGTGTGATGTAAAAATTTTCCCTTCATTTACTTGGTTAGTCTATAGTTAGGTGCTAAAAGAAAAAGAAATGAAAATAAATGGGTTACTGCTCGGGTTACCTCTCGAGAAGCGCTCGTTTAAAGTCTTAAGCTAGACTTACCTCTCATTCATACCTTCATGGTGGTTTAAGGAGTGAAAAATCCTTTTTCATGCTGGCATTATATAATTTGAGTCGAGTGGAGTTTACTTTAAAAGTACCAAAAGTAGAATTACTTGCCTCGACTGTTCCGTAAAGGAAAACATTAATTACCGTAGAGGGGATCTATTCGGTTATCTTCAGGTTTGATGTGGCGATTCGCGGGTCTGTACTATCTAATAATACCTGATCTTCTATTTTGAAGTGATTTGATGTTCTTTTAAGTTATTCTAGGGTTTCCTTCGGTTTCACTTCATGTTGGTTTGATTCCTTCTTGAGATGTGTCTCTCACTCATCTCCCTCATCGGTCTGAGGCCGTCGTTTCTCATGAGATATTTTCTTGTTGGTAGGAGCTATAAGATCTGGCTCTGTAATGTAATTTTGTGGTTCTTCCTGAAGAGGAAGTTTAACTGAATGCTTATCAAGGGAATTTACGTCCTCACCTTTCTCACCCGATGTCTTAGCTGAGTCGAGAGCTTGAAGACTGATTGATTCGTCACCTATGCGAAGTATGAGTTCACCTGTGCTAACATCAATTTTAGATCTGGTAGTTGCTAGAAAAGGTATTCCTAAAATTAAGGGGATACTATTGTCTTCATCCATATCTAAAACAACGAAGTCTACGAGGAATATGAATTTGTCAACTTTAACTACTACATCTTCAATTATACCCTTAGGGATACCGATAGTTTTATCAGCTAGTTGAATACTCATCCTAGTTTGCTTGGGTTTCCCTAGACCTAGCTATTTAAACATTTTAGATGGCATAACATTGATGCTTGCCCCTAAATCAGCTAAAGCATAATCAACAGATAAACTACCGATTAGACATGGAATTGTAAAACTCCCTGGATCTTTTAATTTTCGTGGTAGTCTATTCTGTAAAATTGCTGAGCATACTGCGTTTAGTTTCACATGCAACTTCTCGTCTAACTTTCGCTTGTTTGTTAAGAGTTCTTTAAAAGTTTCCTTGAATCTGGCATCTGTGAAAGAGTTTCAAGAAGCGGTAAGTTAATATGTAATTTCTTTAAGAGTTTAAGGAACTTGCCAAACTATTCTTCTGTGTTGTCCTCCTTCATTGCATTGGGGTAAGGTATACGAGGTTTGTATTCTTTAATTACTGGTTTTGGCTTTTCTTGGCTTACCTCGACCTTACCTTCACTTACCATAAGTTCTTACCTTGGCTCAAATTCAGATTCTACTAACCTTTCACTATCTTAAGCTGTTATGGCTTGAATTTTCTCCTTGGGATTAGTCTTAGTGTTACTTGGCAAGCTACCTAGTGGTCATTCTAAGATCAGCTTTGTGAGTTGCCCTAACTAGTTCTCGATTCCTTTAATCGATGCTTATTGATTTTTAAGTGTAGTCTTGATGTTTTGAAATCGAGTTTTAGATACTGCTATAAATTTTGTCAGCATCTCTTCAAGGTTCAGCTTCTTTTCCTATGGGTAGGGCTATTGTTGGAAGTTTGGAGGGGGTGGTTGTTGTCTCTAGTTTCCTTGGCCAACCCACGAGAAATTCGGGTGGTTCCTCCAACCTGGATTATAAGTATTACTATAGGGGTTATTCTGAGGCCTAAAATTGTTACCCGTATAGTTTAATTGTTCACTTTCCATGCCTGGATTGTAGGGTGGGTACTTAGGAATCGCCATGCATCCTAGATTCAATTCACATTGCATTACTGGGTGTACCTGTAAAGAACCACACAAACCTTCGATCTTTTTATTCATTATCTCTACCTGATTTGATAGCATGGTGACTACGTCGAGATTGAAAACTCCGGATGTTTTAGTTAGCTTTATCCTTGTAACTTGCCACTGATAGTTATTCAGTGACATCTCCTCTATAAACTTGTAAGCTACTTCAGGAGTTTTGTTATTCAGGGTTCCACCGGTGACCGAGTCAATTAACTGCCAGGTTGAAGGGTTCACAATGTTGTAAAGAGTTTGGACCTGCAACCACAAGGGTAAACCATGGTGGGGGCACCTTCTCAACAAATCTTTGTATCTATTACATGTGTCGTATAATGTTTCTAAATCCATCTGCACAAAAGAAGAGATATCATTCTTTAATTTGGCTGTTTTGGCTGGTGGAAAATATTTTAGTAAAATTTTTCGGTCATTTGGTCCCATGTAGTGATTGATCCTCGTGGAAGAGAGTGTAACCACTGTTTGGCTTTATTTCTCAAAGAAAAAGGAAATAACTAAAGACGAATGGCATCATCAAAAAAGCCATTTATTTTGAAGGTATCACAGAATTCTAGAAAATTAGCTACATGAGTATTTGGGTCTTCGTCCTGCAAACCATCAAATTGAACAAACTGTTGAATCATTTGTATAGTGTTGGGTTTTGATTCAAAATTATTAGCGGCTATAGCAGGCCTAACAAGACTCGATTCAGCTCTTGTTAAATTAGGTTTAGCATAATCATACATAGTTCGAGGAGCATGATGATCGGCCATATCTTGATGTGGCAAATTATTCTCGGCCATCCTTTCGGTGGTTTAGTTTCGTCCTCTTGCTCTTCTTGTATGTAATCTAGGCCTCGCCTTACTTCTCTATGATTTCTACATACGGTTCTTTCAATATCACTGTCGTAAAGTAGTGGTCCTATCGAGTTCCTTCTAGTCATAAACTAGTGGTACCTGCTAGGAAAAGATAAAAAGAAAAAGAAAATATAGAAAAATAAAAATAAAATTTAATTGTAAAAAAAAATATAATATGGCTAAACTAATAAAAATTGAGCGTTCTTAATATTTTAGTTCCGCGGCAACGGCGCAAAAAACTTGATTGTGTCTGTCGAGTCTTAGAAATTTATAAAAAGAATGATCGAACCTAGAAACTGATCGTGTCAAACAGTTGAGTTTTAATATTTATAAAAAGAATGATCGAACCTGTAGACTAACTATGACAACGATAGAGGCAAGTGCACTTATCGAACAATAGTATAGTTTAGGCAAGAGTATCTTATCGAACCCAAGGGAGCCTAAAAGTACTACCACTCACTTTCTTTCTATTATTTAGCCTGAAATATGGAGTGATTGGTTTATTAATCTAAAAACTAATGAAATACTTAAACTAAATGCAAAGACAAAAGAACGGAACTTTGGGAAAAGACTGTGGAAAAACTCAATTGATTACGATGATACCCTCAGGAAGAATCCACCTATGACTTCTGATCGCTGCAAAACAGTCTAGTTTTAATATTTATAAAAGAGTGATTGAACCTATAGACTGACTGCGACAAAGATAGAGGCAAGCGCACCTATCAAACAGTAGTATAGCTCAGGCAAGAATATCTTATCGAACCTAAGGAACCTAAAAGTACTACTACTCACTTTCTTTCTACTATTTAGTCTAAAATATGGAGTGATTGGCTTATTAATCTAAAACAAATGAAATATTTAAACTAAATGCAAAGACAAAAGAAACAAAGCTTTGGGAAAAGACTTTGAAGAAAACTCAATTGAGAAAGACGATACCTTCGGGAAGAATCCACCTATGACTTCACTTATTATCTACCTTTTCAATTCATATGATTTCTTTACTTAGCTTGATCCGGGAGACTCCCTAACCTATATTAAACCTTCTCTCGAAGTGAATAACGTCTAACCTTAGGTTAATTAGTGGAACTCTCGTTCTCTTATAATAACCCCCTAAGGAAGCAGTAAATAAATCAATGGACTCCCATATTAGGTTTCACCCTAATCCGGTAAAATCTCGTAACCTTATCTCTAGGCGCCCGATCAACTCTGCTTAATTATGCTAGATCTTCTCTTAGGCAGGGTCTATTCCTCCTCCACCTAAGCACATCAGATAAATTTAAGCAACATACTTAATAACAAACTAAGTATTATCATATTCAAATAATAATAACAAAATCTATCATAAGTTTCATCCCCTTCAGGTATCTGAGGGGTTTAGTTCATAAAAAAATAAGAAAACATCTCAAGAGAAAAGATAAAACAAAATATAGGAAATCCTTAAAACCCCTTGAAGGAATTGAAGAGGAGATCTTCCGTCTTAAGTAGAATTCTGACTCTTCGAGATGGATCAATTGGCTATCTTCGAGACAATCCCTAAACGAGTAAAGCTCTGGCAGAAAACTCTACTAAAACCTGAAGCCTTCGAATAGCTGCCTCGGGTTGTTTATATAGACTTCTTAGATACTTTACTTGGCTCCTAAGTACTCGTAATTCGTGTATAATTCGTCCTATGTGCTTGAGTAGACTTAGGATTACGTTTCTTAGGCTCCAAGCATCCTATTCTGAGTGAAATTACTTTTTCCCGCGACAGGGGCACAGCTAAGGCATGTGTGTATAAGTTGTGGTCCAGCCCGTGTCTCCATTCTATTGATTTAGGCACGGCTATGACACGCCCGTGTAATATATGGGTAGAGGCCGTGCTTCGGGTCTGCCAATTGGGGCACGACCGTGCACATCGGGGTCAGGCCGTGTTGGGCTTCTTTGTCGACGAGGCACGATCGTGTAAATCAAGGTGTGACCGTGTGCAATCTAAATATTGGGGCACGGCCATGTGGCATGAAGTCCAGGCTGTGCTGACTTCTTGGGTTGGCCTAATTTGGTCCGTTTTAAGCCCGTTTTGTGTTCTTTTTATCCTCAGGTGTTCTCCTGAGTATAAGACATGAAAAGAAAGGATTAAGAGCACCTTTTTACATAAATCGAGGATAAATTCATCCAAAAGCATACTAAATGTGGCATTAAAATATGTTACTTTTACGATTTATCAAATACCCCCACACTTAAGCTTTTGCTTGTCCTCAAGCAAAATTCTCAATTTACAATTAAAACAAACTTTCCAAAATTCATAATTCCCATTGACAATGCCTTATCATAATTCATAGATAATTTATACATGGATGATTTAACTCAAAGTGCCCTAAAGATTCAATTACGATAAGTCATACCTTTATAGCCTGAACCCGTAGGTGTCTCCCCTTATCTAAGTAATTACCTTTGATTCAAAATCGACAAGGATCGGCATCCTCACTAAAGATTCATTCAAATCACTCAAAAGTGTTTAAGGTTCAAGAATAAGCTCTCTAAGTCAAACTTGAAAAGTTAATCCCATAAGCTTGCCTGAAAATCAAATCTCCACCACTGTATATGAGATGATAAACAGATCAAAAGGTCTTTATTAGGGTTGTAACGGGGCTAGGGTTAAAGGTGTGGATAAAGGCTAAATTAGAAGGTTAGAATTGAGATTGAATTAACCAATTACCTAACTAGAAACAATGAACTAATATAAGTACTTACATTAATTAAAAGCTAATAAGAATGCTATAATACTTCAATACGAGCTCTTCTTCAACAATTGGAATTTAGATACATAAGCTCTAAACTTTGATTGATTTTTTTTAAGAACAAACTAAAATATTACATCATAAATGATAAATGTAACTACTGAACTAATATAATTCGGTAATTTAATCAAATAAAACCTCGATTAAAGGGTAGCCAAAAGAATGGTGATAACAAATATAAAGGGATTTTGGGTTGATATTAGTGGGTGAGTCAATAAAAAGGTTATTAGGATCCAACGGGGTTCACTAGGGGTTAATTTGTGAAGGTATGCTTTTTAGTGGAGTGAATGGGTTAAACCTAGGTGCCTTTATCATCTCAGTGTATCAAATCATTAATGTGGTCTTAACATGTATAAACGAGGCAAGTTCTAGAATAACAGTTCAAAGTTGACACACTCATAATCAATTAAAGTGAGCATGAAAAAGGGTATATGCTCTATAAGGCTCAAAATCTCACAAAAATTTTGGGTGTTTTGGCATCAATCCTTATAAATTTTGAACTTCAAGGTGATACTCAAATTAGGTTCAAAAACCTATCAAAATTTTTTAGAAAGTAGACTTATCATGCTCAATTATCTAGTATCCTTCAAATTTAATCATCAATGCACAATTAACTAAGACTTATTCTAAAACATATCAATAAAAATCATAACTCATTAGAAATTTCATCCTAATTAATGAAATGAGAAAAATATTTAAGATCAAGGCTAATTTCAGGGTTTTGAGAATTATGCAAAAAGTTAGGCACTATTACCCCCACACTTAAGATGTACGTTGCCCTCAATGTACAAAGATAGATAATGAAATTTATGTGCCAAATCAAAAAGATAAGTGGGGAAAATAATACTCCCTAAAATTTGGATGATCCCTAGTGTCTTTGGTGGCGGTGATGGTGTTTTCTATGGTCCTGGTGGAGTGGCTACCGAGAAGCAATTTGCTAGATGAAGAAATTGGGTAGCCTGTGAAGATATAGTCAAGAGATCTAGAGAGATAATAATATACTAATAATAAATTTAAAGATTAAGGAAATAAAAAGAAGGAGACTAAGAAGAAAACTGAAATTGAAAGAAAAGACTAATGGACTAAGAAGTCCTTATTGTTGGATGGTTTGCGATGTGGGTGTGACCTCGAAGGCTATGGTGTGTGATTCCCTAGCAACTTTTAGAACTTAAAACCAAGAAACTAATATGAAATAAATTACATTAAGCATAAAAGAAGTATAGATAAGGAAAATAAAGGAGATGAGAAAAGAAAAATAGAACTGAAAAGGTTTCGAAAACCCTTGGCGTGTCAATTAAGTGAAGCTACGGCATGAACTCATGTTGAGGTCTCCTCTGAGGAGACGATGCTTATGTTTCTTCGGCATGATCTTTGTGTCGCTCAAGATTCTTGGACCTTTTCTATGAGTAGGAAGAAAAATTTGAAAGAAAAGAGAAAGAAGGAATAAGAAAGAAGATGGGAAAAATAAGAAGGGCTGTGGGGGTTTAAATAGGATTTCAAATCTGCACGTTCCCACGCCCATGTACCGAGGGTGTGTTGATTCACACGGGCATATCACACGGCCGTGTTGTGGGGTGTGTTGTTCTTCTATGCTCATTTTGTTGGTTTGCACGCCCGTTCCTAAGAAGCCAGTATAGGAGCACGGTTGGAATGTACGGGCGTGGTCTGCCCGTGCTAAATAGGTCAATATCTTAGCACGGCTGTGAGGCACGGCCGTGCTATTTTTGTCTGTGCCCGTGCTGTGGGTGGTTGGATCTGTGATGTTGGGGGTGGTTGGACTGACTTGCACGGCTATACTCTGCCAGTATGGTGGTTTGGTGGTCCACACGGCCACGGGCATGGTCATGTGTAAGGCTGTGTGGCATGGGAATCTGCACTTTGTTTTAAATGTGGAGAAAGAGGAGAGAAGGAAAGGAAAGAAAAAAATAATAAAATAATAAAATAAAAATAATTTTGAAAAATAAAAAATAAAAAAGTGTTAGTGCTCAGGTTGCCTCCCGAGAAGGGCTCGTTTATAGTCTTAAGCTAGACTATCCTTAACTTTGAAAAATTTTAGGGCGGTTTAAAGGTTTGAATATTTTCCCTCTTGCTGAAAGTTTTATTTTCGTGACTAAGTTTGGGTTGAGAAGCGTTTACCTTGACTGTGTTGTGGGGGAAGATTTCTTGTACCTTGGGAAGAATTTCTCCCTTTACCCTTAAGTCTGTTGAAGTGACGTGAAGATCGGATTTTTCTAACAGCACCTGGTCTCCTATTTTAAAGTGATTTGATGTTCCCATGATCTCTTCTGGCGGTTCCTCAGGCTTTACTTAGTGTTGGTCCAACTTTGCTTGTGTCTTCTGCTCTTCTAATTTGTCGACCTTAAGTGTACGTGATTCTTCTGTGTCGACTAAGATGCTACGGTTTGACTCAGATTTGGTGTCGTGTGGTGTTTCCTGCAATGAAGGTTGAATCATTTGATTATTGACTAGAGTAATTTTTGTACCTTCATCATTCATGGCTCTAGCTGAGTTGTGAGCTTGAAGATTTATTGATTCATCTCCTACGCGAAGTATGAGTTCTCCTGTGGCAACATCAATCTTAGTTCTAGCGGTTGCTAGAAAAGGCCTTCCTAAAATCAATGGGATTGAATTATCCTCATCGATGTCTAAAACAACAAAGTCTACTGAGAAAACAAATTTATCGATTTTGACTAAAACATCTTCAATAATGCCCCTAAGGATTCTAACAGTTTTATCAGCTAATTGAATACTCATCCTAGTTTGTTTGGGCTTCCCTAGACCTAGTCATTTAAACAGTGCATAAGGCATAACATTTATACTTGCCCCTAAATCAGCTAACGCATTATCAATAGTCAAACTACCAATTAAGCATGGAATTGTAAAACTCCTTGGATTTTTTAGTTTTTGTGGTAGCTTGTTCTGTAGCATTGCTGATAATTCCACATAGTGCTCTTCATCTATTTTGCGTTTCTTCTTCAAGAGCTTGCTTAAGAATTTCCTTGCATCGGGCATCTGAAAAAGAGCTTCAAGAAGAGGTAAGTTAATATGTAATTTTTTCAAGAGTTTTAGAAACTTACCGAATTGCTCCTCTAAATCATCTTTTTTCAATGCTTCGGGATAAGGTATGAGAGGTTGGTATTCTTTGATTATCGATTTTGGCTTTTCTTGAGCTACCTCAGTCTTATCCTTCTTTTCTTGCGCTGATGTGGGTCTATCTACTTCTGTACCCTCTTGAGTTGTAATGGCTTGGATTTGCTCTTTTGGGTTTATTTTTGTGTTGCTTGGTAGACGTCTTTGTTGGCATTCAGAAATTAGCTTTGTCAGGTGTATCACTGACCTAGTAAGTTCTCCAACTTGATTCTCGAGTCCTTTCATCGACTTCAGTTGTTCATCAAGGTTTGTATTAGTCTTTTGAAGATGAGATTACGTGGTCGCCATGAATTTTGTCGACATCTCTTCAAGGCTTGATTTTTTTCACGTGGGTAGGGCTGATTTTGATAATTTGGAGGAGGTTCTTTGCCTTTGAATTCCTTGATTTCCTTGTCCTCCCCACGAAAAATTTGGGTGGTTCCTCCAATCTGGGTTATAAGTATTACTATAAGGATTATTATTGGATCTGAAATTGTTACAAATATAGTTTGTCTGCTCGTTTTCTGCTTCTGGTTGGTAAGATGGGTACTCACCATTCGCCATATTCCTGCTTGTTTCGCATTGCATTACTGGATATACCTGCAAAGAACATAACTTATCAAGCTTTTTATTCATTAACTCTACCTATGTTGACAGCATTGTCACTACGTCTATGTTGAAAACTATGGCTGATTTTGTTGGCATTGCCCTTATGATTTGCCATTAATAAGTGTTCAATGAAATCTCCTCAATAAAATCATAGGCCGCTTTAGGAGTTTTGTTTTTTAAAGTTCCACCGGCTGATGAATCAATCATTTGCCTAGTTGAAGAATTCACACCATTGTAGAAAGTTTGGACTTGAAGCCACAAAGGTAATCCGTGGTGTGGGCATCTTCTTAGGAGATCCTTGTATCTTTCCCATGTATCATATAATATTTCTGCATCATTCTGCACAAAGAAGATATGCCATTCCTAAATTTGGCTGTTTTGGCTGGGGGAAAATACTTTAAAAGAAATTTTTCGGTCATTTGGTCCCATGTGGTGATTGACCCTAGTGGTAACGAGTTCAACCACTGTTTTGCTTTATTCCTTAATGAAAAAGGAAATAACCGAAGACGTATGGCATCATCAGAAATGCCATTTATTTTGAAAGTATCACAGAACTCTAGGAAATTAGCTATATGAGTATTTGGATCTTCGTCTTGCAATCCATCAAATTGAACAAACTGTTGAATCATTTGTATTGTGTTAGGTTTTAATTCAAAATTATTAGCAGCTATAGCAGGCCTAACAATACTCGATTCTGCTCTTGTCAAATTAGGTTTAGCATAATCATACATAGTACGCGGAGCATTCTAATCTTGCGCATTAGGCGGATTATTTTCAGCCATCCCTTCAGTAGGATTGGATCTGTTTTGTTGTTCTTCTCTTTGGCAGTCTAGAGCTCATCTAGTTTCTTTGCAATTTCTGCGAGCGGTAGCTTCAATATCACTGTCGTATTCTAATGGTCCTCTAGGGTTTCTTCTAGTCATAAACTAGAGGTACCTTGAAAGTTTAATAAAGAAAGAGAATTAGTAAAATTAATAAAAATTAGAAATAATGGCTAAAGTAATAAAAATAGAGCTTTCGTAATATTTTAGAAGTTCCCTGGCAACGGCGCCAAAAACTTGATCGCTGCAAAATAGTCTAGTTTTAATATTTATAAAAGAGTGATCGAACCTATAGACTGACTGCGACAACGATAGAGGCAAGCGTACCTATCGAACAGTAGTATAGCTTAGGCAAGAATATCTCATCGAACCCAAGGAACCTAAAAGTACTACTACTCACTTTCTTTCTACTATTTAGCCTAAAATATGGAGTGATTGGCTTATTAATCTAAAACAAATGAAATATTTAAACTAAATGCAAAGATAAAAGAAACAAAGCTTTGGGAAAAGACTTTGAAGAAAACTCAATTGAGAAAGACGATACCTTCGGGAAGAATCCACCTATGACTTCACTTATTATCTACCTTTTCAATCCATATGATTTCTTTACTTAGCTTGATACGTGAGACTCCCTAACCTATATTAAACCTTCTCTCGAAGTGAATAACGTCTAACCTTAGGTTAATTAGTGGAACTCTCATTCTCTTATATTAACCCCCTAAGGAAGCAGTAAATCGATCAATGGACTCCCATATAAGGCTTCACCCTAATCCGACAAAATCTCGTAATCCTATCTCTAGGCGCCCGATCAACTCCGCTTAATTATGCTAGATCTTCTCTTGGGCAGGGTCTATTCCTCCTCCACCTAAGCATATCGATAAATTTAAGCAATATAATTAAAAACAAACTAAGTATTATCATATAAATTTAGAAAATAATAACAAAATCCATCATAGGTTTCATCCCCTTCAGGTATCTGAGGGGTTTAGTTCATAAAAAAATAAGAAAACATCTCAAGAGAAAAGATAAAACAAAACATAGGAAATCCTTAAAACCCCTTAAAGGAATTGAAGAGGAGATCCTCCGTCTTGAGTAGAATTTTGACTCTTCGAGATGGATTAATTGGCTATGTTCGAGACAATCCCTAAACTAGTAAAGCTCTGGCAGAAAACTCTGCTAAAACCTGACGCCTTCGAATAGCTACCTCGGGTTGTTTATATAGACTTCTTAGATGCTTTGCTTGACTCCTAAGTACTCGTAATTCGGGGATAATTTGTCCTAGGTGTTTGAGTAGACTTAGGATTACGTTTCTTGGGCTTCAAGCATCCTATTCTGAGTGAAATTACTCTTTCTCACGGCAGGGGCATGGCTAAGGCACACCCGTGTAAGTCGTGGTCCAGCCTGTGTCTCCATTCTGTTGATTTAGGCACAGCTATGACACGTCCGTGCAATATATGGGTAGAGGCCGTGCTTCGAGTCTGCCAATTGGGGCACAGTCATGTACATCGGGATAAAGCCGTGTTGGGCTTCTTTGTTGACGAGGCATGGTCATGTAAATCAGGGTGTGACCGTGTGCAATCTAAATATTGGGGTACGGTCGTGTGGCATGAAGTCCAGGCCGTGCCGACTTCTTGGGTTGGCCCAATTTGGTCTGTTTTAAGCCCGTTTTGCGTTCTTTTTATCCTTAGTTGTTCTCTTGAGTATAAGACATGAAAAGAAAGGATTAAGAGCACCTTTTTACATAAATCGAGGATAAATTCATCCAAAAAATACTAAATGTGGGATTAAAATATGTTACTTTTATGGTTTATCAACTTCTCTTATTATCTAACTTTTAATTCATATGACTTATTTAATTAGCTTGATCCGTGAGACTCTCTAACTTATATTAAGCCCTCTCTTGAGGCGAATAACGTCTAACCTTAGGTTAATTAGTGGAACTCTCTTATAATAACCCCCTAAGGAAGCAGTAAATCGATTAATGGAATCCCAAATTAGGTTTCACCCTAATCTGGCAAAATCTCATAACCCTATCTCCAGCGCTCATCAACTTAAGCTTAATTATGCTAGATCTACTCTTGGCGGGTCTATTCCTCCTCCACCTAAGTACATCGATTAAATTAAGTAACATAATTAAGAACATACTAAGTACTTATCATATAATTTAGAAATCAAATAACAAAATCCATCATAGGTTTCATCCCCTTCAGGTATCTGAAGGGTTTAGTTCATAACTAAATAAGAAAACATCTTAAGAGAAAAGATAAAACAAAATAGAAGAAATCACTAAAACCCCCTGAAGGAATTGAAGAGGAGATCCTCTATCTTGAGTAGAACTCTGACTTCTTTAGATGGATCAACTGGCTATCTTCGAGTAATTCCCTTAGTAAAAGCTCTAGCAAAAAACTCGGCCTAAAAACTCCCCCTTTAGAATGGCTGCCTTGGGTTGTTTATATAGGCTCCTTAGATGCTTTACTTAGCTCCTAAGTACCTCCTTCAAGTAGAATTACTATTAAGGTGTTTAAGTGGACTTAGGAGTATGTTTCTTTGGCTTTAAACATCCAAATCCGAGTGAAATTGCTCATTCCCATAGTAGGGGCACGGCCATGGTACACGCCCGTGAAAGTTGACTTCAGGCCGTGTGTTGATTCTATTGATTGAGGCATGGCCGTGGCACGGTCGTGTAATTCAGGATTCAGGCCATGCTTTAGGCCTGTCGATTGGGACACGGCCATGCAAATCATGCTTTAGGGCGTGTCTTTGAATGATTGGCGAGGCACGGCCGTGTGACTTGAAGTCTAGGCCGTGCCAATTTCTTGGGTTGGCCCAATTTGGTCTGTTTTAAGCCCGTTTCTCATTCTTTTCATTCTCGGGTGCTTTCCTGAGTATAAGACCTGAAAAGAAAGGATTAAGAGCACATTTTTACATAAATTGAGGGCTAAATCATCCAAAAGCATACTAAATGTGGGATTAAAATATGTTACTTTTACGGTTTATCAAATACCCCCACACTTAAGCTTTTGCTTGTCCTCAAGCAAAATTCTCAACTTACAATTAAAATGAACTTTCCATAATTCATAATTCCTATTGACAATGTCTCATCATAATTTATATATAATTTATACATGGATAATTCAACTCAAAGAGTCCTAAAGATTCAATTACGATAAGTCATACCTTTGTAGTACGAAAACATAGGTGTCTCCCCTTATCTAAATAATTTCCTTTAATTCAAAACTGACAAGGATTGACATCTTCACTGAAGGTTCACTCAAATCACTCAAAGTGTTTAAGGTTCAAGAATAAGCACTCATAAGTCGAACCTGAAAAGTTAATCCCATAGGCTTGTCTGAAAATCAAATCTCCACCACTGTATATGAGATGATACACAGATCAAAAGGTCTTTAATCCAGGTTGTAATGGGGCTTGGGTTAAAATGTGTGGATAAAGGCTGAATTAGAAGGTTAGAATCGAGATCGAATTGACAAGTTACCTAACTAAAAACAATGAACTAGAAAATAAATGATTACATCAATTGAAAACTAATAATACCTACTATTGATAATTACTCTATAATAAAGAGTATTTTCATCACTTGAAATTTGATAATACTTTAATACGAGCTTTTTCTTCAACAATTGGAGTTTAAATGCTCTAAGCTCTTTTATATACTACTAATATTGAATAAACTTGGATTTTTTTTAGAATCAAACTAAAATATTACATCATAAATGATAAATGTAATTACTGAACTAATATAATTCGGTAACTTAATCAAATCAAACCTCGATTAAAGAGTAGTCAAAAGAATGGTGATAACAAATTCAAAGGGATTTTGGGTTAATATTAGTGGGTGAGTCAATAAAAAGGTTGTTAGGATTCAACGGGGTTTACTAGGGGTTAATTATATGGGTAGGCTTTTTAGTGGAGTGAACGGGTTAAAACCTAGTTGCCTTTATCATCTCAGTATATCAAATCATTAATGTGGTCTTGACATGTATTAACGAGGCAAGTTCTAGAATAACAGTTCAAAGTTGACACACTCATAATTAATAAAGTGAGCACGAAAAAGAATATATGCTCTATAAGGCTCAAAATCTCAAAAAAATTATGGGTATTTTTGACATCAATCCTTATAAATTCCAAATTTCACGGTAGTACTCAAATTCAGTTCAACGGCCTATTAATTTTTAATTTTTAGAAAGTAGACATATCATGCTCGATTCTCTATTATTCTTCAAATTTAATCATCAATGCACAATTATCAATGACTTATTCTAAAACATATCAATAATAATCATAAATCATTAGAAATTTGATCCTAATTAATAATATGAGAGAAATACTTTCGAACAAGTTTAAAATTCAGGATTTTTGAGAACAATGAAAAATTAGGCATTAAATATAGAATTATGCAAAAAGTTAGGCACTTTTATCCCCCCACACTTAAGATGTACATTGCCCTCAATGTACAAAGATGGGTAATAACAATTAATATAAGATCAAAAGAGAGGGATAGAGTGCCACTTCCTGAATTTTGGGTGATTTTCGAGAGGATGTCAAAGAAATATAAGTTGGAGGGGCCGATCTGGTGGGGTGTCTACCGATGATCTTTATGCTAGATAAAGAAATTGGGTAGCCTGCAAAGATATAGCCAAGAAATCTAAAGAACCATTAATAATATACTAACATTATAATTAAAAATAAAGGAAATAAAGAGAAGGAGACTAAGAAGAAAACTGAAATTGAAAGAAAAGACTAATGGACTAAGGAGTCCTTATTGTTGGATGGTTCGCGAGGTGGGTGTGACCTCTAAGGCTGTTTTAGAACCTAAAACCAAGAAACTAAATTAAAATAAACTAAACTAAGCATAAGATTGTTAAAGAGTAGGACATTGAATCAAAAGGGAAAAAGAAAATAAAAACTATATGGTCTGAAAGACCCTTGGCTTGTTGTTTGAAAGAAGCGGCCGGCATGAACTATTATAGATTAGTCTCCCATAGGGATATTGTGATTGGCCTCCTACGCTTATTCAGCATGATTTTAGTGTAGCTCAAGTGTCTGAACACCTTTTCTAATGCAAGATAGAAAAATTGAAAGAAAAAGAAGGAGGAAAGAAGATGGGGGAAGGGGAAAGGCTGTGGGGTTTAAATAGATTTTTGCTTATGACGCTGTCCCACGTCCGTGTATCTAGGGAATGCTACTTTGCACGGTTGTATCGCACGGCCGTGTTTGGAGGCGTATTGGATTGCCACGCCCATTTGTCTCTGCTACCACGCCCATTTCTATAATGGCAGTGTTGACCCACACTGTCTCTCGCACGCCGTGGTGGTAGTAAATGAGCCGTGACTCCTGCAGCTTGGTTGGGGCGAGATTAATGCGGCCTTTTCTATGTCAGTACGGTGATTCGGAGTGCCCACACGGCCATGGCCACGGCCGTGTGCTAGACCGTGTGGTCTTGGAATCTACAATTTTTCCATTTATTGAATTCTAAAAAAGAAAATAGAGATAAGAATAAAAATAAAACTACCAAATAGAAATTATTATTAGTACTCGGGTTGCCTCCCGACAAGCGCTAGTTTATAGTCTTAAGCTAGACTCTTCGAGAAAACATTTCAGGGAGGTTTAAAGGTTTGACCATCTTCCCTCATGGTTATAGTTCTATTTTCATGACAAAGTTCAAGTCGAGAAGCATTTACCTTGGAGGTGTCGAATGTTGAGTTGCTTACCTCGACTGTTTCGTGTGGGAAAATATTGTGTACCTTAAGAAGAATTTCTCCCTTTGGTTTCAGGTCTGTTGAAGTGATGTGAGGATCTGCTTTGTCTAACAGTACCTGGTCTCCTAATTTGAAGTGGTTTGATGTTCCTACAAGCTTTTCTAGCGGTTCCTTTGGTTTTACTTCGTGTGGATCCAGCTTTTCTTTTACTTGTATCTTCTACTCTTTAAACTCGTCAAGCCTAAGGTCTTGTCCCTTGTAGGATTCTTCTTTGTTGTTTTAGGACATATGAGTTGGCTCAGGGTTGTCTTTATTTGGTGTTTCCTGTGATGAAAGTTGAATAATTTGATTATCTATTGAAGTGACTTTCTTACCTTCATCATCTGTTGTTCTGGACGAGTCGAGAGCTTGAAGCTTAATCGATTCATCTGTTACGTGAAGTATGAGCTCGCCTATGGCAACATCAATTTTAGTCTTGGCAGTTGCTAGAAAAGGTCTTCCTAGAATTAAGGGGATTGAATTATCCTCATCCATGTCTAAAACAACAAAACCTACTAGGAAAACAAATTTATCGATTTTTACAAGCACATATTCAATAATGCCCCTAGGAATTCTAACAGTTTTATCAGCTAGTTGAATACTCATCCTAGTTTGTTTGGGCTTCCCTAGACCTAGTCATTTAAACAATGCATAAGGCATGACATTTATACTTGCCCCTAGACCAGCTAACGCATTATCAATAGTTAAACTACCAACTAAGCATGGAATTGTAAAACTCCCTAGATCTTTTTGTTTCTGTGGTAGTGTATTTTGTAACATTGTCGAGCATGTTGCATTTAGTTCCACGTGGTGCTCTTCGTCTATTTTTCATTTGTTTGTCAAGAGTTTTCTTAAAATTTCCTCGAGTCTGGCATCTGGAAAAGAGCTTCAAGAAGGGGTAAGTTAATATGTAATCTCTTTAAAAGTTTAAGAAACTTACCAAACTGTTTCTCTGAATCATCTCCTTTCAATGCTTCGGGATAAGGTATGTACGATTTGTATTCTTTGATTATTGGTTTTGGCTTTTCATGTGCTACCAATATTTTACCTTTTTCTTGGTTTCTTCTTCCATGGTGTGCTCGTCTACTTTTGTACCCTCTTAAGCTGTGATGGCTTGGATCTGTTCTTTTGGGTTTATTTCTGTGTTGCTTGGTAGACGTCCTTGTTGACATTCAAAAATCAGCTTCGTGAGATGTCCCACTGACTTAGTAAGTTCTCTAACTTTATTCTCGATCCCTTTGATCGATTTTTATTGTTCATCAAGTGCTGCTTTAGTCTTTTGGAAACGAAAATCTGTGGCTGCAATGAATTTTGTCAGCATCTCTTTGAGTTTTGATTGCTTCTTTTGTGGATATGGCTGATTTTGATAATTTGGAGGAGGTTGTTGCCTTTGATTTCTTTGCCCTCCCCACGAAAAATTTGGGTGGTTCCTCCAACCTGCGTTATAAGTGTTACTATAAGGATTATTATTGGATCTGAAATAGTTACCGAAATAGTTACCTATATATTTTGTCTGCTCATGTTCTATTCCTGGTTGGTAGGGTGGGTACTCAGGATTCGCCACATTCCCACTTGCTTCGCATTGCATTACTGGGTGTACCTGCAAAGAACATAGATTATCAAGCTTTTTATTCATCATCTCTACCTGTGTTGACAGCATTGTTACTACGTCTATGTTAAAAACTCTGGCCTGTAATTTACCATTGATAAGTGTTCAATGACATTTCCTCAATAAAATCATAAGCCGCTTCAGGAGTTTTGTTATTCAAAGTTCCACCGGCTGATGAGTCAATCATTTTCCTCATTGAATAATTCACACCCTTGTAAAAAGTTTGGGTATGAAGCCACAAAGGTAATACGTGGTGTGGACATCTTCTCAGGAGATCCTTATATCTTTCCCATGCATCATATAATGTTTCTGCGTCATTCTGCACAAAAGAAGATATGTCATTCCTGAATTTGGCCGTTTTGGCTGGTGGAAAGTATTTTAAAAGAAATTTTTCAGTCATTTGATCCCATGTGGTGATTGACCCTCGTGGTAACGAGTTCAACCACTGCTTTGCTTTATTCCTTAATGAAAAGAAAAATAACCGAAGACGTATGGCATCATCAGAAACGCCATTTATTTTGAAGGTATCACAGAACTCTAAGAAATTAGCTATATGAGTATTTGGATCTTCGTCCTGCAAACCATCAAATTGAACAAACTGTTGAATCATTTGTATTGTATTAGGCTTTAATTCAAAATTATTAGCAGCTATAGCAGGCATAACAATACTAGATTCTGCTCCTGTCAAATTAGGTTTAGCATAATGATAAACCGTAAAAGTAACATATTTTAATCCTACATTTAGTATGCTTTTGGATGATTTATCCCTCAATTTATGTAAAAAGGTGCTCTTAATCCTTTCTTTTCATGTCTTATACTTAGTAAAGCACCTGAGAACGAAAAGAATGAGAAACAGGCTTAAAACGGACCAAATTGGGCCAACCCAAGAAATTGGCACGGCCTGGACTTTAAGTCACACGGTCGTGCCTCGCCAATCATTCAAAGACACGCCCCAAGCATGATTTGCATGGCCGTGTCCCAATCGACAGACCTGAAGCATGGCTTGAATCCCGACTTACACGGCCGGGCCATGGTCGTGCCTCAATCAACAAAATTAACACACGGCCTGAAGACAACTTACACGGGCGTGTGCCATGGCCGTGCCCCTGCTATGGGAATGAGCAATTTCACTCGGATTTGGATGCTTGAAGCCAAAGAAACATACTTCTAAGTCTACTTAAACACCTTAATAGTAATCCTACTTGAAAGAGGTACTTAGGAGCCAAGTAAAGCATCTAAGGAGCCTATATAAACAACCCAAGGCAGCCATTCTAAGGGGAGTTTTTAGGCAAAGTTTTCTGCCAGAGCTTTTATTGAGGGAATTACTCAAAGATAGCCAGTTGATCCATCTCAAGAAGCAGGAGTTCTACTCAAGGTATATGATTTCCTCTTCAATTCCTTTAGGGGGTTTTAGGGATTTCTTATGTTTTGTTTTATCTTTTCTCTTGAGATGTTTTTTATTTTGTTATGAACTAAACCCTTCAGATACCTGAAGGGGATGAAACCTATGACGGATTTTTTTATTTGATTTCTAAATTATATGAGAAGTATTTAATTTGTTCTTAATTATGTTGCCTAATTTAATCTGATGTGCTTAGGTAGAGGAGGAATAGACCCTGCCTAAGAGTTGATCTAACATAATTAAGTGGAGTTGATCGAGCACTTAGAGATAGGGTTACGAGATTTTACCAGATTAGGGTGAAACCTAATATGGGAGTCCATTGATCGATTTACTACTTCCTTAGGGGGTTATTATGAGAGAACGAGAGTTCCACTAATTAACCTAAGGTTAGACGTTATTCACCTCGAGAGAGGGTTTAATATAGGTTAGGGAGTCTCACGGATCAAGCTAAGTGAAGAAGTCATATGAATTAAAAGTTAAATAACGAGAGAAGTCATAGGTGGATTCTTCCTGAGGGTATCATCGTAATCAACTGAGTTTTTCCACAGTCTTTTCCCAAAGTTTCATTCTTTTGTCTTTGCATTTAGTTTAAAGTATTTCATTAGTTTTTAGATTAATAAACCAATCACTCCATATTTCAGTCTAAATAATAGAAAGAAAGTGAGTAGAAGTACTTTTAGGTTCCCGTGGGTTCGATAAGATACTCTTGCCTAAACTATACTATTGTTCGATAGGTGCACTTGCCTTTATCGTTATCATAGTTAGTCTACAGGTTCGATCATTCTTTTTATAAATATTAAAAATCGATTGTTTGGCACGATCAAGTTTTTGGCGTCGTAGCCGAGGAACACTAAAATATTAAGAAAGCTCTATTTCTATTACTTTAGCCATTATTTTATTATTTTCGTAATTTACTTTTATTTTTAGTTTGGATTTTTATTTACACTAAATTTCTTTCTTTCTTCTCCTAGCAGGTACCTCTAGTTTATGACTAGAAGGAACCCGAGAGGACCTTTAGCGTACGAAAGTGACATTGAAGCTACCGCTCGCAGAAATCGCAGGGAAATTAGACGAGCTCTAGACTACCAAAGAGAAGAACAACAAGACAGATCCAATCCTACTGAAGGGATGGATGAAAACAATCCACCGCCAAATGTGCAAGAACAGAATGCTCTGCGTACTTTGTATGATTATGCTAAACCTAATTTGACAGGAGTAGAATCTAGTATTGTTAAGTCTATTATAGCTGCTAATAATTTTGAATTAAAGCCTAACACAATACAAATGATTCAATAATTTGTTCAATTTGATGGTTTGCGAGACGAAGATCCAAATACTCATATAGCTAATTTCTTAGAGTTCTGTGATACCTTCAAAATAAATGGCGTTTCTGATGATGCCATACATTTTCGGTTATTTCTCTTTTCATTAAGGAATAAAGCAAAGCAGTGATTGAACTCGTTACCACGAGGGTCAATCACCATATGGGATCAAATGATCGAAAAATTTCTTTTAAAATACTTTCCACTAGCCAAAACGGCCAAATTTAGGAATGACGTATCTTCTTTTGTGCAGAATGACACAGAAACACTATATGATGCATGGGAAAGATATAAGGATCTCCTAAGAAGATGTCCACACCATGGATTACCTTTGTGGCTTCAAGTCCAAACTTTTTACAACGGTGTGAATTCTTCAACGAGGCAAATGATTGACTCATCAGCCGGTGGAACTTTGAATAACAAAACTCCTGAAGTGGCTTACTACTTTATTGAAGAGATGTCGTTGAATACCTATCAATGGCAAATTACAAGGGCTAAACTGACAAAATCAGCCGGAGTTTTTAACATAGATGCAGTAACAATGCTGTCAACATAGGTGGAGATGATAATAAAAAGCTTGATAATTTATGTTCTTTACAGGTACACCCACTGATGCAATACGAAGCGAGTGGGAATGTTGCGAATCCTGAGTACTCACCCTACCAACCAGGAGCAGAACATGAGCAGACAAACTATATAGGTAACAATTTCAGATCCAATAATAATCCTTATAGTAACACTTATAACGCAGGTTGGAGGAACCACCCAAATTTTTTGTGGGGAGGACAAGGAAATCAAGGAAATCAAAGGCAGCAACCTCCTCCAAATTATCAAAATCAGCCACATCCACAAGAGAAGCAATCAAACCTCGAAGAGATACTGACGAAATTCATGGTAGCCACAAATTCTTGTTTCCAAAGATTAAAGTAGCACTTGATGAACAATAAAAATCGATCAAAGGGATCGAGAATAAAGTTGGAGAACTTACTAAGTCAGTGGGACATCTCACAAAGCTAATTTCTGAACGTCAATAAGGACGTCTACCAAACAACACAGAAATAAACCCAAAAGAATAAATCCAAGCCATCACAGCTCAAGAGGGTACAAAGGTAGACAAGCACACCACGGCACAAGAAACCAAGGAAGAAAAAGGTAAAATAGAGGTAGCACATGAAAAGCCAAAACCAATAATCAAAGAATACAAACCTCGCATACTTATCCCGAAGCATTGAAAGGAGATGATTCAGAGGAACAGTTTGGTAAGTTTCTTAAACTTTTAAAGAAATTACATATTAACTTACCCTTCTTGAAGCTCTTTTCCAGATGCGAGACTCGAGGAAATTTTTAAGACAACTCTTGACAAACAAACGCAAAATAGACGAAGAGCACCACATGGAACTAAACGCAACATGCTCGACAATAATACAAAATAGACTACCACAAAAATAAAAAGATCCAGAGAGTTTTACAATTCCATGCTTAGTTGGTAGTTTAACTATTGATAATGCTTTAGCTGATCTAGGGGCAAGTATAAATGTCATGCCTTATGCATTATTTAAACGACTAGGTCTAGGGAAGCCCAAACAAACTAGGATGAGTATTCAACTAGCTGATAAAACTGTTAGAATTCCTAGGGGTATTATTGAATATGAGCTTGTAAAAATTGATAAATTTGTTTTCCCAGTAGATTTTGTTGTTTTAGACATGGATGAGGATAATTCAATCCCCTTAATTCTAGGAAGACCTTTTCTAGCAACCGCCAAGACTAAAATTGATGTTGTTACAAAGTAGCTCATACTTCGCGTAGGAGATGAATCGATTAAGCTTCAAGCTCTCGACTCGGCCAGAATAACAGATGATGAAGGTAAGAAAGTCAATTCAATAGATAATCAAATTGTTCAACTTTCATCACAGGAAACACTACATAAAGACAACCCTGAGCCGACTCATAAGTCCCAAAACAACAAAGAAGAATCATACAAGGACAAGACCTTAGGCTTGACAAGTTTGAAGAGCAGAAGATACAAGTCAAAGAAAAGCCGGATCCACACGAAGTAAAACCAAAGGAACTGCCAGAAAAGCTCATAGAGACATCAAACCACTTCAAAATAGGAGACCAGGTACTGTTAGACAAAGCAGATCCCCACATCACTTCAACAGACCTGAAACCAAAGGGAGAAATTCTTCTTAAGGTACACAATATTTTCCCACACAAAACAGTCGAGGTAAGCAACTCAACATTTGACACCTCCAAGGTAAACGCTTCTCGGCTTGAACTTTGTCATGAAAATAGAACTATAAGCATGAGGGAATATGTTCAAACCTTTAAACCTCACTGAAATTTTTTTTCGAAGAGTCTAGCTTAAGACTATAAACAAGCGCTTTTCGGGAGGCAGCCCGAGTACTAATAATAATTTCTATTTGGTAGTTTTAGTTGTATTCTTATCTCTATTTTCTTTTTAGAATTCAATAAATTGAAAAATTACAGATTCCCAGACCACACGGTCTAGCACAAGGCTGTGGCCGTGGCCGTGTGGGCACTCTGAGTCACCATACTGACATAGCAGAGGCGAATCCTGCCCCAACCAACTGCAAGAGTCACGGGCTCACCTACCTCACCACGGTCGTGCGAGGCGGCCGTAGGTCAACACTGCCATTATAGAAACGGGCATGGCAGCAGAGACAAACGGGCATGGCAGTAGAGATAAACGGGCATGGGACAGCGTCAGAAGCAAAAATCTATTTAAACCCACAGCCCTTTACCTTTCCCCATCTTCTTTCCTCCTTTTTCTTTCAATTTTTTCTGTCTTGCATTAGAAAAGGTGTTTAGACTCTTGAGCTACACTAAAATTATGCCGAAGAAGCGTAAGAGGCCAATCATAATCTCCCTATAGGAGACCGATCTACATAAGTTCATGCCGGCCACTTCATTCAAACAACAAGCCAAGGGTCTTTCAGACCATATAGTTCTAAAGGCTATTTAGGAATCACGCACCACAGCCTTAGAGGCTACCCAATTTCTTTATCTAGCACAAAGATCATCGGTAGACACCCTACTAGACCAGCCCTTCCGACTTATATTTCTCTGCCATCCTACCGGAAATCACCCAAAATTCAGGAAGTGGCACTCTATCCCTCTCTTTTAATCTTATATTAATTGTTATTATCTATCTTTGTACATTGAGGGCAATGTACATCTTATGTGTGGGGGGATAAAAGTGCCTAACTTTTTGTATAATTCTCAAATTAATGCCTAATTTTTCATTGTTCTCAAAATCCTAAATTTTAAACTTGTTCAAAAGTATTTTTCTCATATTACTAATTAGGATGAGATTTCTAATGATTTATGATTGTTATTAATATGTTATAGAGTAAGTCATAGATAACTGTTCATTGATGATTAAATTTGAAGAATACTAGAGAATCGAGCATGATATGTCTACTTTCTAAAAATTAAAATTAATAGGTCGTTGAACTGAATTTGAGTACTACCCTAAATTTTGGAATTTATAAGGATTGATGTCAAAAACACCCATAATTTTTGTTAGATTTTGAGCCTTATAGAGCATATACCCTTTTTCATGCTCACTTTAATTGATTATGAGTGTGTCAACTTTGAACTGTTATTCTAGAACTTGCCTCATTTATACATGTCAAGACCACATTAATGATTTGATATACTGAGATGATAAAGGCACCTAGGTTTAACCCACTTACTCCATAAAAAGCCTACCTTCACAAATTAACCCCTAGTGAACCCCGTTGAATCCTAACAACCGTTTTATTAACTCACCCACTAATATTAATCTAAAATCCCTTTGTATTTGTTATCACCCTTTCTTTTGACTACCCTTTGATCGAGGTTTGATTTGATTAAGTTATCGAATTATATTAGTTCTGTAGTTACATTTATCATTTACGATGTAATATTTTAGTTTGTTCTTAAAAAAATCAAAGTTTATCCATTATTAGTACATGTTTAAAGGAGCTCATGCATCTAAATCCCAATTGTTTAAGAAGAGCTCGTATTATAGTATTATTATTGGCTTTCAATTGATGTAAGTACTTATATTAGTTCATTGTTTCTAGTTAGGTAATTTGTCAAGCCAATCTCGATTCTAACCTTCTAATTCAGCCTGTATCCACACATTTAACCCTAGCCCTGTTACAACCCTGATAAAGACCTTTTGATCTGTGTATCATCTCATATACAGTGGTAGAGACTTGATATTCAGGCAAGCCTATGGGATTAACTTTTCAGGTTCGACTTATGAGTGCTTATTCTTGAACCTTAAACACTTTGAGTGATTTGAGTGAACCTTCAGTGAGGATGTCAATCCTTGTCGGTTTTGAATTAAAGGTAATTATTCAGATAAGGGGAGATACCTATGGTTTCGTACTACAAAGGTATGACTTATCGTAATTGAATCTTTAGGACTCTTTGAGTTGAATTATCCATGTATAAATTATCTATGAATTATGATGAGACATTGTCGATAGGAATTATGAATGATGGAAAGTTCGTTTTAATTGTAAGTTTTGCTTGAGGACAAGCAAAAGCATAAGTGTGGGGGTATTTGATAAACCGTAAAAGTAACATATTTTAATCCCACATTTAGTATGCTTTGGATGATTTAGCCCTTGATTTATGTAAAAAGGTGCTCTTAATCCTTTCTTTTCATGTCTTATACCCAGGAAAGCACCCGAGAACAAAAAGAATGAGAAACGGGCTTAAAACAGACCAAATTGGGCCAACCCAAGAAATTGGCACGGCCTGAACTTCAAGTCACACGGTCATGCCTCGCCAATCACACAAAGACACGCCCCAAGCATGATCTGCATGGCTATGTCCCAATCGACAAACCTGAAGCACGGCCTGAATCTCGACTTACACGGCCGTGCCACGGCCGTGCCTCAATCAACAGAACCAACACACGGCCTGAAGACAACTTACACGGATGTGTGCCATGGTCGTGCCCCTACTATGGGAATAAGCAATTTCACTCAGATTTGGATGCTTGAAGCCAAAAAAACATACTCTTAAGTCTACTTAAACACCTTAATAGTAATCCTACTTGAAAGAGGTACTTAGGAGCCAAGTAAAGCATCTAAGGAGTCTATATAAACAACCCAAGGTAGCTGTTCTAAGGGGAGTTTTTAGGCAGAGTTTTCTGCTAGAGCTTTTATTGAGGGAATTACTCGAAGATAGCTAGGTGATCCATCTCAAGAAGCCGGAGTTCTACTCAAGACAGAGGATTTCTTCTTCAATTACTTTAGGGGGTTTTAGGGATTTCTTATGTTTTGTTTTATCTTTTCTTTTGAGATGTTTTCTTATTTTGTTATAAACTAAACCCTTCAGATACCTGAAGGGGATGAAACCTATGACGAATTTTGTTATTTGATTTCTAAATTATATGAGAAGTACTTAGTTTGTTCTTAATTATGTTGCTTAATTTAATCTGATGTGCTTAGGTGGAGGAGGAATAGACCCTGCCTAAGAGTAGATCTAACATAATTAAGCGGAGTTGATCGAGCACCTAGAGATAGGGTTACGAGGTTTTATCGGATTAGGGTGAAACCTAATATGGGATCTATTGATCGATTTACTGCTTCCTTAGGGGGTTATTATAAGAGAACGAGAGTTCCACTAATTAACCTAAGGTTAGACGTTATTCGCCTCAAGAGAGGGTTTAATATAGGTTAGGGAGTCTCACGGATCAAACTAAGTAAAGAAGTCATATGAATTAAAAGTTAGATAACGAGAGAAGTCATAGGTGGATTCTTCCTGAGGGTATCGTCGTAATCAACTGAGTTTTTCCACAGTCTTTTCCTAAAGTTTCGTTCTTTTGTCTTTACATTTAGTTTAAAGTATTTCATTAGTTATTAGATTAATAAACCAATCACTCCATATTTCAGGCTAAATAACAGAAAGAAAGTGAGTAGTAGTACTTTTAGGTTCTCATGGGTTTGATAAGATACTCTTGCCTAAACTATACTACTGTTCGATAGGTGCACTTGCCTCTATCGTTGTCATAGTTAGTCTACAGGTTCGATCATTCTTTTTATAAATATTAAAACTCGACTGTTTGACACAATCACATGATCATACATAGTACGTAGAGCATTCTGTTCTTGCACATTTGGTGGTGGATCATTTTCGTCCATCCCTTCAGTAGGATTGGATCTGTCTTGTTGTTCTTCTCTTTGGTAGTCTAGATCTCGTCTAATTTCCCTGCGATTTCTGCAAGCAGTAGCTTCAATGTCACTTTCGTATGCTAAAGGTCCTCTCGAGTTCCTTCTAGTCATAAACTAGAGGTAGATGCTAGGAGAAGAAAGAAAGAAATTTAGTGTAAATAAAATCTAAACTAAAAATAAAGGAAAATTGTGAGAAAAAATAATAAAATAATGGCTAAAGTAATAGAAATAGATTTTTCTTCATATTTTAGTGTTCCCCGGCAATGGCGCAAAACACTTGATCGTGTCAAACAGTCGAGTTTTAATATTTATAAAAAGAATGATCGAACCTGTAGATTAACTATGACAATGATAGAGGCAAGTGCACCTATCGAACAGAAGTATAGTTTAGGCAAGAGTATCTTATCGAACCCAAGGGAACCTAAAAGTACTACTACTCACTTTCTTTCTATTATTTAGCCTGAAATATGGAGTGATTGGTTTATTAATCTAAAAACTAATGAAATACTTAAACTAAATGCAAAGACAAAAGAATGAATCTTTGGGAAAATACTGTGAAAAAACTAGTTGATTACGACGATACCCTCAGGAAGAATCCACCTATGACTTCTCTTGTTATCTAACATTTAATTCATATGACTTCTTTACTTAGCTTGATCCGTGAGACTCCCTAACCTATATCAAGCCCTCTCTCGAGGCGAATAACGTCTAACCTTAGGTTAATTAGTGGAACTCTCGTTCTCTTATAATAACCCCCTAAAGAAGCAGTAAATCGATCAATGGACTCCCATATTAGGTTTCACCCTAATCCGGCAAAATCTTGTAACCCTATCTCTAGGCGCTCGATCAACTCCGCTTAATTATGTTAGATCTACTTTTAGGCAGGGTCTATTCCTCCTCCACCTAAGCACATCAGATTAAATTAAGCAACATAATTAAGAACAAACTAAGTACTTATCATATAATTTAGAAATGAAATAACAAAATCCATCATAGGTTTCATCCCCTTCAGGTATCTAAAGGGTTTAGTTCATAACTAAATAATAAAACATCTCAAGAGAAAAGATAAAACAAAACATAAGAAATCCATAAAATCCCCTGAAGGAATTGAAGAGGAGATCCTCTATCTTGAGTAGAACTCCAGCTTCTTGAGATGGATCAACTGGCTATCTTCGAGTAATTCCCTCAATAAAAGCTCTGGCAGAAAACTCTGCCTAAAAACTCCCCCTTTAGAATGGCTGCCTTGGGTTGTTTATATAGGCTCCTTAGATGATTTACTTGGCTCCTAAGTACCTCCTTCAAGTAGAATAAATATTAAGGTTTTTAAGTGGACTTAGGAGTATGTTTCTTTGGTTTCAAGCATCCAAATCCGAGTGAAATTGCTTATTCCCGTAGCAAGGGCATTACCATGGTACACGCCCGTGTAAGTCGACTTTAGGCCGTGTGTCGATTCTGTTGATTGAGGCACGGCCGTGGCATGGTCGTGTAAGTCGAGATTCAGGTCATGCTTCAGGTCTGTCGATTGGGACACGGCCATGCAAATCATGTTTTGGGGCGTGTCTTTGAATGATTGGCGAGGCACGGCCAGGCCGTGCCAATTTCTTAGGTTGGCCCAATTTGGTCCGTTTTAAGCTCGTTTCTCATTCTTTTCATTCTCGGTCTTTGATCGAGTATAAGACATGAAAAGAAAGGATTAAGAGCACCTTTTTACATAAATTGAGGGCTAAATCATCCAAAAGCATACTAAATGTAGGAATAAAATATGTTACTTTTACGGTTTATCAGAAACTAACTAAGACAACGATGGAGGCAAGTGCACCTATCGAACAGTAGTATGGCTAGCAGCAAGATCGGATTGTCGAACCTAAAGGAACCAAAAGTACTAATATTAACTCTCTTTCTATTATTTAGCCTATGAATTAAGGGAATTTTTTATCTAATCTAAAATTAACTAATTAACTAAACTAAAGATGCTAAGACAAAGAAGAAATTACGGAAGGACTTGAAAGGAAAACCGATTGATTTAGACAATACCTGAGGAAGAATCCTCCTAGACTTCACTTGTTATCTAACTCTGAACCAGATGATTTATTCACTTGACTTGATTCGTAGGATTCCTTAATTTATATTAATACATCTCTTCAAGGCTACTAGCGTCTAACCCTAGGTTGATTAATTGAAATCTCTTTCTAATTAAAACCCCTAAAATTGCATTAACTCGATCTATGGACTCCCATATTAGGTTTGACCCTAATCTGGCAGATTTTTGTCACCCTATCTCTAGTCGCGCGAGCAACTCCGCTTAACTATGCTAGATCTACTCTTAGACAGGGTCTCTTCCTCCTCTGCCTAAGCACATCACACTTGAATCAATATCTCGGAAATACCAAAGCAAGAATTAAGAACACATAGTTAAGAAAAAATCAAGTATTTATCATAAAACTTAGATAACAATAACAAGGTTCATCTTAGGTTTCATCCCTCTCAAGATTTGAAGGTTTTGTTCATAATTGTAAAAGAAAACATCTCAGAAGAAAAGATAAAACAAAACATAAGAAATCCCTAAAACCCCCTGAAGGAATTGAAGGAGAGATCCTCCGTCTTGATTATGATTTCGGCTTCTTGAGATGAATCAACTAGCTTTCTTCGAGTAAATCCCTGAAATTAACTGTTCTGGCTCGGCTCTTTGGCCTAGCTGAACGCCCCCTTAAAGGTTGGCCTTTAAGGTCTTTATATAGGCTTTTGGAATATGTTTCTTTGCCTCTAAGTACCCTAATCCGAATAGAATTCTTCTGTCCTGCGGCAGGGACACGCCCATGGCACACGCCCGTGTAAATCGTGGCCAGACCGTGATCGATCCTGTTGATAAGGCACAGTCGTGTTTTTCAGGGTCTAGGCCGTGGTCGACTCTTCTTGCGAGGCACTGCCGTGTGGTCTTAGGCCCAGGCCGTGTAGATTTCAGGCTTTGGCCCATTTCCTCTGTTTTCTGCCCATTATTCGTTCTTTTCATCCTCTGGTGCTCTATTGAGTATAAAACATGAAAATAAAGGATTAGGAGTGAAACACCCCACACCCGGCCCACGAGAATGGACCGGATCTGGTATGTTCCTCGAAGTAACCTAGTTCAAATTCATTCGAATACTTTGAAAACTGTGTGTTTTGGAAGATAGTTTGTTATGGGTTGGGCTCGAGTTGAAAACAAATTTATTTTATATCAAAAACTCATTTGTTTCAGGTGACAAAATGTTTTAACTTATTTTAAATTAAATGGGCTTATTCTTTATAAAGCCCTAAATTCATAACATAATAATTAAAGCAGAAATAAAAATCGTCACGATGGCCTTATTACATAAAACGAAACCCAAAATAAAATTTTACAAAACTTAAAATAAAATAAAGATTCAAATTAAATTAAACTTCAAGCTGAACATGGCCACCACAAGTTCTGCCGTCCCAGTCCATTACTTGCTAATCACGAAACATGTTCCCAGCAACGGGTGAGTCGATAGACTCAATGTGTAACCAACACCAAAACATAATAGAAATAGGCACACCATACATATCATATTCATATAAAATTCAAGATAATGATGCAAACCCAACCCAAACCTATATGCCATCCGCTACACTCCACCGTACCAACACACTGCAGTGGGGACTACTAAGTCAACCCTCCATCCACTACACACCATCGAAGGCGATCATTGCAATCGGCGTGCTCATCGCCCACTTAAAATATTGTGGCATAGCCACCGATATTTGTGTCATGAGACACCACATTTAGATAATGTAACCGGTTACCACATTCACTTAATGTGACCAAGTCACCACATTCACTTAGTGAGACCGAAGTCGTCACATATTCTTAGTGAGACCAAAGTCATCACGTTTCACTTAGTGAGACCAAGTCATCACATTCACTTCCCTTTCTCAAATAACCCGAATGCCCCAAATTATACATATCATGCATATCATATTTAATTTCACTTTCACATCACTTTTCACATGTTAAATATAACATATTTGAAATCCTAGTAGGAGTAGGAAAAGCGTGCACAGTACTTTGTACCATAATATGGTACTTTAGCCACATTCTTACACTTTCATATTAACATATATATCATATTTAAGCCATAAATCTATTAAGATTAGTGTGGGGTACAAACCTGATTTGTTTAGCGATTTCTTGAGATTTCGAAAAGCTAGATCTAATGTTTAGATCTTTAGTCCCTACATTTGATTTATCACTTATTACTTAGCATAAATCCTATTTGGCTATAATATCCAAATCCTAGTAGGATTTGTAAAAAGACTTACCTTTGATGCCGATTTGATGTTTATTCAAATCCCGAAAACTTGGTTTTCCTTCACCTGATATTCGGCCAACCCTAAATCTCAACATAGGTTACTTTTCGGCTTTTTAATAATTAAAGAACTGATCTATGTAATCATACAAGCCTTGGTCGAATACTTTTAGGTGTTTACCTTATGGATTTTAAATCCCGAAAACTTCACCTTCCTCTTCCTTGAAATCGGCCAAATCCTAGATCTCTGAATTGGTTAGTTTTTGATTAATTTGATCTAAATTCCTAAGATTTGGCCTTGGCCGAATGTATAAACTCACTTACCTTGGAGTTCTCAAATCCCGAAATTGATCTTTATTTTAGATTCCTGCCGAAATCACATGTTAGATTTGATCTACCATTCAATTATGGAAGAGACCTTTTTGGCCGAATGTACATAGATGTACTTACCTCGTTTTCAAATCCCGGATGATCCCTTATACTATTTAGCTATGGCACTTTTATGGATCACAAAGTTTCAGCTTTTGTGAAGGGATGGTAGAAGAAAAGAAAAGAAAAGAAAAGAGATGGAGAGAGTTTTGACAGAGAGAATTCGGCTAAAGGGAGAAGAAAAGATTGGTGCTTATTTGGCTAGGAATTTGACAAGAGGTTCTCTTGAAGAGAAAAGAATGAAGAATGGCTCTTTACTTTCCCTCTTTGGCCGAAACTATTAGCCTTAGAGTCCCTCAATCGGCCAACTCTTCCTATGTGATAAATTTTAATTTTATCAAATATTAAATTCCATCAAATCTCCTAATTAGCCGAAAATTCCACAGAATAAAACTCTTCTTTCTAGATCCCTTGTGCCGTCCAACTCTCTACTCATGGAGGCAAAATAAAAACTTCTTTTATTTGCTTCCTAGGTGACTCGAACTCAGGCCCAACACCCCTTGCATATGGGCCATTTCCTGAGGCCTTGGGTGGCATCTTCAGGCCACATTTCCAAGTCCGTTAATGGGTCAAATTTCACGTACTTTATATTTCAGGGTCACCTGGCCCTAAGTTCCCCTGTGAACTTTAAAATTCGACATTTCGGGGTCATTTTTAAGTTTCCAAAAATTTTCGCACAGCTCTGTAACTTGACATTTCCTAGGTTTCCAAAATGTTTAGTTTCCTATTTTAGCGTAGTTTCCAAAATGTTTATTTTCCTCTTTTGGCTTAGTTTCCAAAATGTTTACTTTCCTCTTTTAGCTTAGTTTCCAAAATGTTCACTTTCCTAATTTACTTAGGTTTCCAAAATGTTCACTTTCCTAATTTTCTTAGGTTTCCAAAAATGGTCATTTTTCTATTTTCAACGTAACATTTCCATACATTCTCCGGTTTCCAAATTTATTCCAAAACACATAAAACATGTCTTTTCGTACAATTAGGCCAAAATGCATAGGCCCTTTTTAGGATGTTACAGTTCTACCCCCCTTATAATAATTTCGTCCTCGAAATTTCCTAACTAAATAATTGAGGGTATTACTGTCGCATTGCCTCCTCTGGCTCCCACGAAGCTTCCTCCGATCCATGATTGTGCCATAACACTTTGACTAGAGGAATCGATTTTCTTCACAACACTTTCACATCATGTCCTAAAATCCGAATCGGCTCCTCCTCGTAGGTTAAGTCTGGCCTTAGCTCCACTTCTTCAACTGGTACTATGTGAGAGGGATCCGATCGGTAGCGACGTAGCATGGACACATGGAATACATTGTGCATTTGCTGCAACTCCGGTGGCAACTCTAGCTGGTATGCCACTAGTCCCACTCGCTTTAGTACCCGATAGGGCCCGATAAACCTTGGGCTTAACTTCCCTTTCCGATCAAACCTCATCATATTCTTCCATGGTGAAACTTTTAGAAACACTTGGTCTCCCACTTCAAACTCTATTTCCTTCCGCTTGAGGTCGGCATAAGACTTCTGCCTATCCGAGGCTTCCTTTAACCGTGCTCGAATTATCTCAACCTTCTCTTCTGTCTCTGCCACTATCTCTGGTCCCAAAACTCGACGTTCTCCTAACTCAGTCCAACAAGTAGGATTACGACACTTTCGTCTGTACAATGCTTCATACGGTGCCATTCGAATGCTAGCCTGATAACTGTTGTTGTAGGCGAACTCTGCTAAAGGCAAATACTCCTCCCAACTTCCTCTGAAATCCATCACACATCCTCTCAACATATCCTCCAACACTTGTATTACTCGTTTAGACTGCCCGTCTGATTATGGATGAAAGGATGTAGTGAAATCCAACTTGGTGCCTAAAGCTTGATGAAGTGCCCTCTAAAATCGAGACGTGAATCTTGGGTCTCTGTCCGAAATAATTGACACCGGCACTCCGTGTAGCCTTACAATTTCTGCCACATATAGCTTGGCTAACTTTTGAAGGGAATAATCCACTCTTACTGGGATGAAATGTGTGGACTTAGTCAAACGGTCCACTATTACCCATACCGAGTCCTTCTTAGTAGGTGTAAGGGAAGCCCACTAACGAAGTCCATGGTAATTCTTTCCCACTTCCATCATGGAATCTGGATTGGTGAGGCAATCTGATGGAACTTGGTGTTCACCTTAACTTGCGACACGTCGGACATCTTCCCACAATTCGTAACTTCTCGTTTAAGATCGTGCCACCAAAATTGTTCTCTTAAATCTCTGACAACTTAATGCCTCCGGATGCATAGCATAAGGGCTACTATGCACTTCCAAGAATCCTCTGTCTTAACTCCTTGTCCCTTGGCATACAGACTTTCCTTTTGTAGCATAATACTCCTTCATCATTAACTTCATAGTCCTCCAACTCTCCGTTCTGTGCTTTTTGTAACTTAACACTTAAGTCCTCATCAACCAACTGTCCCTCTTTCACCTCATTCAACCACGTTGGCTTGACTTGCAACTCAGCCAACAGGCTTCCATCCTCATACAAGCTTAAATGGACAAACATTGCTCTTAGGTCCGACACAACCTTCCTACTTAGGGCATCCGCTACTACATTTGCCTTGCCCGGATGATATTCTATCAAACAGTCATAGTCTTTCAGTAATTCCACCCACCTTCGTTGCCTCAAGTTTAACTCCTTCTGAGTCAACAAGTACTTGAGACTCTTGTGATCTGTGTAGATTACTGACCTTTCTCCATAAAGATAGTGCCTTCACACCTTTAGAGCGAAGACCACTGCTGCCAATTCCAAGTCATGGGTTGGGTAGTTCACCTCATGCGACCTTAATCGCCGAGGCGCGTGGCGACTACTTTTCCATCTTGCATAAGAACACATCCTAACCCCGTATGTGAAGTGACACAGTACACCACAAAATCTTTTTCTACCTCAGGCTGAATCAACACTGGAGCTTCTGTTAATACCTTCTTAAGTTTTTCAAAACTCTCCTGTTGCTTATCCGTCCACACAAAGGGTACTTTCTTCCTCAACAATTTTGTTAATGGTGTGGCTATTGATGAAAATCCTTCCACGAACCTTCTATAATAGCCTGCCAATCCTAAGAAACTACGAATCTCCGCCACCGACTTAGGTGGTTTCCAATCCAAAATAGCTTCGATTTTCTTAGGATCCACCCTTATTCCCTCGGCAGATACCACGTGTCCTAAGAAAGCAACTTCTCTAAGCTAAAATTCACACTTGCTGAATTTGGCATAAAGCTTCTTCTCACTTAATACTTGCAACACAATCCGGAGATGCTCATCATGCTCCTCTTCAGACTTAGAGTATACCAAAATATCGTCGATGAACACTACGACGAACCTGTCTAAATAAGGTTGAAACACTCGGTTCATCATATCCATGAATGCGGCTGGGGCATTTGTCAACCCAAACGGCATTACCACAAACTCAAAATGGTCGTATCTTGTTCTGAAAGCTGTCTTATGGATATCCACCTCCTTTACTTTTAACGGTGATATCCCGACCTTAAGTCGATCTTTGAGAACACTCTTGCTCCTTTCAATTTGGTCGAACAAGTCATCAATCCTAGGCAAGGGATACTTGTTCTTGATGGTCAGCTTATTCAATTGACGATAGTCTATACACATACACATAGTTCCGTCCTTCTTCTTCACAAACAGGACCGGTGCTCCCCACGGAGAGACACTGCTTGGGTCGAATAAACCCACGATCCAACAATTCTTGGATTTGAGCCTTGAGCTCCACTAACTCCTTTGGCGCCATTCGGTATGGAGCGATTGACACAGTCTTGTTCCGTAGTAAGTCTATTCCAAATTCAACTCTCTATCTGGGGGTATTCCTGGTAATTCCCCTGGAAACACATCCTCGAAGTCCCCTACCGTTCTAACTCCTTTGACACCTTCCTCCTTTCCATCCAACGCACTTACAAAGGCTAAGAATGCCTCGCACCCTTTACGAACCATCCTTTCAGCATTAAGCACCGAAACTACATTAGTCAAGTAGTTTCTTCTTTCTCCTATCATAATGACCACCTCATCCTCAGGGGTCCTTAGTTCCATTCGTTTAGCCGTACAATCCAACACAGCTCGGTGTTCTACTAACCAATCCATACCAAGTATGAGGTCAAATTCCCTAAAGGGTAACTCCATTAGGTCAGCCCGAAAGCTCACTCCCTAAATTTCTAGGGATACATTCTGAAAGATCTTATTCACCACTATAGTTTGGCCTAATGGGCTTACTACTATCATCTCCTTATTAAAAAGTTCAAAGTCTAGGCCTAGTGTTTCAACTACACTACAGGCAACATAAGAATGGGTCGAGCCCACATCAATTAAAGCATAATAGGGTTTACCATGAATGAGAAACGTACCGGTTATGACGTCTGGCGCGTCTCCATCCTCCCTTCGGCCAACTGCATAAACCAAACCCGACTGCCTTGCCTCAGTATTAGCGGCACCTCTGCCACGTCCTCCGCCACCATTACCTCATTATTGAACCTTGACCTTGTCGAGGTCATTGTCCTCCCTACCTACCGATTAACATTACGAGTTCTTTGTTGTTTGTCATCGATATCTTTGGACGGTCCTTGAGCATATGGTCCTTGGGCCCACACTTAAGACATGCTCTGTCTTTTCCAACACTCACTTAAATGCTTTTTCCACAATGCTCACAAGGACGATCGCCTCTGGTACCAACTTGTCACCCTTCACCCTCGCCTGGGCCTTTTACGCACATTTCTCGACGATCCATAACCCTCTTGGGTCTATTCCTATCGATTCTCGCCTAGTAGAGTCCTTGATTCCCTTAGCTACCTTAGCCTTTTCAACCAACGCGAGAACTCCTGTTCTCGATGTGGAGCTATCAATAATCTTAGGTCATCCTTAATCCGTCCTCAAAATGGACACGCGTTCATGTTCGATTCGACTACTCCTCGAGCATATCGGCTTAACTCGTAAATTCACCTTATATGTTTGCTACCGACTTGTTCCTTGAACTAGTCCTAGAAAAGCTTTCCTCGCTCATCAATATATCGTGTCCGACATACTTTTTACGATGTGCCGACACGATTAACCACCATTGGTACGCTTCATCACGTAATGCCACCACCATCCCTTTCAACTTCTCTTGAGGGTCGGTCGAGTTCATCCATAATACGTTCGGTTGCTTCCAACCAATACTCACCATCTTGGGTGCCACACCGACACTCCATGAAACACCTCGGCCCGATTGGCTCGAGTCGCTCGGGTATAGATTTTGAGCTCCGTATTTCCACCCGCCACCACCATTTCCAAAACTTCGCAATATAGCTGCGACACAGCATCATCCCCGTCCGAGCTTGTTTGCTTGACATTAATAAATTTGGGGTGGTGGTGGCGGTGGTAATTCATTGTCAGACCCTTGACCCGATCTAACGGGTTCTGACACAGTCATTCTTCCTCTACCACGTCCTTGACGACCGCGTCCTCTAGAACTCATTTCTAACGTCGAGATTTGATTAAGAAGTTTTTTATAAATTAGTACTTTTGTTTCACTTTTATTACTCGCGAAGAAATTTTATGAAAAGGAATTTAGGAGTGGTTCTTTCGTATTCATACATGCACGCAGTCTTTTCATTCATTCATACATCCATCAAACAATTATGAACCTTAGTTCATTCGGAGAAACGCTGCGCTTTTCATTTGTTGTTGTTTTTCCACTACTGGGGTATTTTCGTAATTTGTCCTCTGTGGTATTTTCGTAATTTGCCAAAATAAGGTTCCTTGGTGATTTTGTCACAAAGTATTTTTGGTATTTTTAAGTTCCCGGGGTATTTTGGAAATTTTTTGATATCCGAGGGTATTTCGGGAATTTTTGGATCTTGAGGATATTTTGGTAATTTTTCCACAAACCGGGGTAAATTGTAAAATTTTAATAAATCAGGGATATTTCAGAAGTTGTAAAATTTTGAGGGTTCTTTTTGAGAATTGTACTTTCCAAATCGGTGCTGTTGCAAAAATTTTGAAAATCAAGGTCATTTTGGTAATTTTAGTGAGTTAGGGGTAATTTTGTAATTTTTAAAAAAATCAAGGTATTTTTCTAATAGTTTGCAAATTAGGGTTTTTAAACATTTATGAGATAATGATATTTTGGCAAAACTGTTGAGTAGTTGGGCATTTTATAAACCAAGGGTATTTTTTATAATTTTACCACTAGGGGTATTTTTGTAATTTATAAGTCAGAAATTTTCGGAGAAAATTGTGTATAAGAAATAGTTTTCGTGAATTAAGGGAAAAATGATGTAAGAATTTTAATATTAAGGTTCCGAAAAATGGCTAGTTCCTTCGGGTTTAAGTTTTTGGTTTAGCTTTATGACCGAGCCTTCTTGGTCGGGGTGAACCAAAGCTACGCACCAGCGAGATTCGAATGGAGAGGAGGTGAGTCACGCAGATCGCTTAAGTACCAAGCTCCCATCGAAACCATTCCTAGACATGCGTCTGAGGGTTGCCACACCCACTAAGTCCTCCGGGTTAGGGTGAACCAGAAGCTACGCACTGTAGGATTCTGTGAAGAGGAGGTGAGTCACTAGGACCGCTTAAATACCAAGCTCTTGAGATCCACTCCTGACATGCGTACCATGGTTGCCACACCCTAACTTGATTGACTTAGCCATAGGTTTGTTTAGTGTATTAAGTCTTATGTATACGTGTTTGAGTAGACTAATCTTAGGGTTCAAGTTCTTATCATGCTATTCTACATTCCATTCCTTTTCTACCCTTCTATAATTCACATAATCACATAGATAGATGGGGTACTTACACAGTGGATCATGGGTTGGAGACTTGGGTGCCATGCCATCAAACTGTCTACTTTCTGAAATATTTTCATAAAACTCATTTGGGCTTGTTTTGAAAATGTTTTGGGCCTTAGGCCACAGGCCGAGAGTTTAAAACTGGGCTCTGATACCAAACTAAAACACCCCACACCCGACCCACGAGAATGGACCGGATCTGGTATGTTCCTCGAAGTAACCCGGTTCAAATTCATTCGAATACTTTGAAAACTGTGTGTTTTGGAAGATAGTTTGTTGTGGGTTGGGCTCGAGTTGAAAACAAATTTATTTTATATAAAAAACCCATTTGTTTCAGATGACAAAATGTTTTAACTTATTTTAAATTAAATGGGTTTATTCTTTATAAAGCCCTAAATTCATAACATAGTAATTAAAATAGAAATAAAAATCGCCACGATGACCTTATTACATAAAACGAAACCCAAAATAAAATTTTCTGAACTTAAAATAAAATAAAGATTCAAATTAAATTAAACTTCAAAGTGAACATGGCCACCACAAGTTACGCCATCCCGATCCATTATTGCTTATCACCAAACATGTTCCCTACAGGGTGAGTCGATAGACTCAATGTGTAACCAACACCAAAACATAATAGAAATAGGCACACCATACATATCATATTCATATAAAATTCAAGATAATGATGCAAACCCAACCCAAACCTATATGCCATCCGCTACACTCCACCGTACCAACCTCGCATAATCGTGGGGACAACTAAGTCAACCCTCCATCCGCTACACACCATCGAAGGCGTCATTGCGGACGGCGTGCTCATCGCCCACTTAAAATATTGTGGCATAGCCACTGATATTTGTGTCATGAGACACCACATTTAGATAATGTAACCGCGTTACCACATTCACTTAATGTGACCAAGTCACCACATTCACTTAGTGAGATCAAGTCGTCACATATTCTTAGTGAGACCGAAGTCATCACGTTTCACTTAGTGAGACCGAAGTCATCACATTCACTTCCCCTTTCTCAAATAACCCGAATGCCCCAAATTATACATATCATGCATATCATATTTAATTTCACTTTCACATCACTTTTCACATGTTAAATATAACATATTTCAAAATCCTAGTAGGAGTAGGAAAACGTACCTAAGTACTTTGTACCATAATATGGTACTTTAGCCACGTTCTTACACTTTCATATTAACATATATATCATATTTAAGCCATAAATCTATTAAGATTAGTGTGGGGTACACACCTGATTTGTTTAGCGATTTCTTGAGATTCCGAAAAGCTAGATCTAATGTTTAGATCTTTAGTCCCTACATTTGATTTATCACTTATTACTTAGCATAAATCCTATTTGGCTATAATATCCAAATCCTAGTAGGATTTGTAAAAAGACTTACCTTTGATGCCAATTTGATGTTTATTCAAATCCCGAAAACTTGGTTTTCCTTCACCTGATATTCGGCCAACCCTAAATCTCAACATAGGTTAGTTTTCGACTTTTTAATAATTAAAGAACTGATCTATGTAATCATACAAGCCTTGGCCGAATACTTTTAGGTGTTTACCTTATGGATTTTAAATCCCGAAAACTTCACCTTCCTCTTCCTTAAAATCGGCCAAATCCTAGACCTCTGAATCGGTTAGCTTTTGATTAATTTGATTAAAATACCTAAGATTTGGCCTTGGCCGAATGTATAAACTCACTTACCTTGGAGTTCTCAAATCCTGAAATTAATCTTTATTTTAGATTCCTGCCGAAATCACATGTTAGATTTGATCTACCATTCAATTATGGAAGAGATCTTTTTGGCCGAATGTACATAGATGTACTTACCTCGTTTTTAAATCCCGGATGATCCCTTATACTATTCAGCTATGGCACTTTTATGGATCACAAAGTTTCGGCTTTTGTGAAGGGATAGTAGAAGAAAAGAAAAGAAAAGAAAAGAAAAGAGATGGAGAGAGTTTTGACAGAGAGAATTCGGCTAAAGGGAGAAGAAAAGATTGGTGCTTATTTGGATAGGGAATTTCGGCAAGAGGTTCTCTTGAAGAGAAAAGAATGAAGAATGGCTCTTTACTTTCCCTCTTTGGCCGAAACTATTAGCCTTAGAGTCCCTCAATCGGCCAACTCTTCCTATGTGATAAATTTTAATTTTATCAAATATTAAATTCCATCAAATCTCCTAATTAGCCGAAAATTCCAAAGGAATAAAACTCTTCTTTCTAGATCCCTTGTGCCGTCCAACTCTCTACTCATGGAGGCAAAATAAAAACTTCTTTTATTTGTTTCCTAGGTGACTCGAACCCAGGCCCAACACCCCTTGCATGTGGGCCATTTCCTGAGGCCTTGGGTGGCATCTTGAGCCACTTTTCCGAGTCCGTTAATGGGTCAAATTTCACGTACTTTATATTTCGTGGTCACTGCCCTAAGTTCCCTTTGAACTTTAAAATTCGACATTTGGGGTCATTTTAAGTTTCCAAAAATTTTCGCGCGGCTCTGTAACTTGACATTTCCTAGGTTTCCAAAATGTTTAGTTTCCTATTTTAGCGTAGTTTCCAAAATGTTTATTTTCCTCTTTTGGCTTAGTTTCCAAAATGTTTACTTTCCTCTTTTAGCTTAGTTTCCAAAATGTTCACTTTCCTAATTTACTTAGGTTTCCAAAATGTTCACTTTCCTAATTTGCTTAGGTTTCCAAAAATGGTCATTTTCCTATTTTCAACGTAACATTTCCATACATTCTCCGGTTTCCAAATTTATTCCAAAACACATAAAACATGTCTTTTCGTACAATTAGGCCAAAATGCATAGGCCCTTTTTAGGATGTTACAAGGAGCACCTATTTCCATAATTAAAGGGATAAATCATCCAAAAATATGCTAAATGTGGGATTAAAATATGTTACTATTTTGGTTTATCATGAGCAAAGAGGGGAAGCTGTAATAATCCCATTTTGCCCGGGTCCAAACCATACAAAATCCAAAAACAAAAAATAAAACAAATAAACCAAATGTCCAGATTTTACAGTCCATTTACAAGCCTAAAACAAACTACTACCCAATAAACCATATACCTGCTACATCCAGGCCTAATTGGTCCAAAACAGACTACCCAGACCTACAAAGACCCAAACCTACGCGGCCCAAAATGACCCAAAACCCAAACAGTTTCAGAAAAACCCTAGGCGCCACAAACGCCCAGCATAGCCCCTAGTTGGGCCGCAATCAGCGCACGGATAGCGCTCTACCACCGGGCTTCTCACCATTCCCCTGCAAAACAAGGAAAGAAAATAAACAGTAGCAGCAAATTGTGATTTTGTATTTATTTTCCAATTTTATTTTTGGGTTATAAATAACCCTAAGGCAATCTGTATGGACAAGAGGCATATAGAGAGAATACAGAAATAAAAATACAAAAATATTCAAGTCAGAGGTGATTTTTTTTTTATTTCGTTTAGTTTTTCTATTTTCGATATACATAAACACATACAAGTTTTTTTTTTCTCTTCTAACACTACTGAAAATAAGTAAAAGAGTTTACCTTTTGATTTATGTTAAAAAACTGGAGTTTCTGACCTCTGGCCGTCGTGTATGGCGGCGTCTATGGTGGCGAGTGTGGCGGTGGCCCCTAGGTCCGATGACCGGATTCCGGACGGAGGAAGGGAGGACTTGAGAGGATTTTTGAGGTTTTTTTTTTTTAAGAAAACCAGATTCAAATGATTTTTTTTTTATTTGAAGTGATTTATATAGCAGTATAGAAACGACGTTGTTTTTGCTTAAGTCAATAAGCATTAAAACGATGTCGTTTAAAGGCTATAACCCGCGCGTTGACCCGACCCGGAGAGGATCCGCGTGTTTTTATAAAAGGGCAATTTGCCTCTTTGGTCCCTCCGCAATTTTATTCTTTGTGATTTCATCCAATTTAAATGCTTCTTTTATTTTTTAAATTATCCCTAAAATTTATATTTTGTTTCAACCTAGTCCTCGGGCTATTTAAAGGCTAGTTTCAGAACGACGACATTTAGGTGATAGGGTATAATTACCCAATTGGTCCCTAACGTATGGCGTGCGTTTTTAATCTAGTCCTTCCTTATTTTTTCATTTACCACACATTTTATTTTTATTTTTATTTCACCCCTGTTTTTATTTTTGTTTTTATTTTAAGTATTATATCAAATAATTTTATTTATTAGTCATATTGGGTTATTTTATTAAATCCACTATTTACTATATATTACATTTTATTTTAAAGTTTGTATACTATATTAATTATTCTATCATAAAATTTTCATATATTGTTTATTCTAAATATGTATATTATTATTTTTAAGTATATATTAAATTATTATATTATATATTTATTATAAGTTATCTTTTATACCTTTTTATATTCTAAGTTTTTATATCATCTATTTAAAATATATTGTTTATATATTAACCTTTTGAGAAATTGTCATATTTTTAATTCTTTTTGTTATAATATTTATTAGGTGTTTTAAATATATAATTCATTTATCTACTTTTATGTTTGATATTGTTTGTGGAGTTTCAAATTCATTTCTAAAATTTTTATAGATTTTTTAAAAAATTATTACTGCTTATTTTATATATTGTATTTGTTTATTTATGTTCTTTTATTTGCTTATTATTGCTTTAGCATAGTCATTTTATTACATGTATCACTTGCTACGTTACGTTATTTCCTTTTAATTGTCTATATTCGTATGAAATGTTAGTATATCATGTAATTTTCAGTATGCTTTTTAGTATTTATATTTTATGATGTATTAATGCGATATTTTTACTTGAATCATTGTTTTAAATAAAGATACATTTTGCAAAATTGCCACATTTTATTCAAAGTTTGCTTTTTAAAAAATATGGTGATACATAATATTTGGATAGCTTCGAGAAAAATTGTATCCTAACTCACTGGATTTCGATTTTTTCTCGTTAAACTAAAGATATTGAGTACCCTTTTTTTAATTGAGATCCATAGCTTTAAATCAAAACCTATTATCGGGAATTCAAGATGTCGTATCCTAACTTATTGGATATGATGTTTTGTGTCTCGAGGAAAAGATTTTCTACAAATAAAGGCGAGCTTGGTTTCGAAGTATTGAAATGTTGCATCCTAACTCATTGGATATGATATTTTTATTTCTTTGAGATAGGGGAGTCTTGGCTTTCTTTAAAAGGATCGTATTTTAAATTTTTTCAAAATCTTTGATATTAGGACATTAATTAATCAAATAGTTACCAATTTTCGGGCGTTACGAGGGTGCTAATCCTTCCTTGTGCGTAGCCGACTCCCGAGTTTGTTTTCTCGAATTTTGTAGACCAAAATCATTATTTTAATAAATTAAAATGTTTTATTAAAATGATTAATCTTAAGATGACTCGATCACACCTTGAAAAAAAGATTGGTGGCGACTTCATTTTCGTTTTTAAAGTCGACCCCCGTTTTTAAAAAAAAAATAGTTTCAACACCCTTCGTACTTCTTAAATTCTAACTAGGTACTGCAGCCAAAACAGATTATTATCCAAAACTAGGGCATGCCAAAAAAATTTATCAGATGTTGCACAATAAATTGCTCCATTGCACAAAAATATTCTGTTTAAAGCACATCAGTGGAGCTCCTTATGCGGTATATAATGAAAAATTAATAGTAAGTATTAATAAGTTCAACGAAATAAGGAAACAACAAAAAAGGACCAGAAGAAGAAGAAATGGAAATGTAGGACTTAGCTTTAACAATATGAACAAATAAACTATATAATTATTAAACTTATTACTTGCCTTCTCTTTCTCTCGGGTGTACCTCTGTTTACTCTTTCGCTCTCACCTCAAATATGCTTGAATATGAACAAGATCTTCAAGTAATGAAATATTTGAAATCAATGTTTCCTTCCGAGGTAACTTTACATGAAAGTTCTAACCATTATTTTTAAACCTATAAATGGAAATAGAGAAGAAAAAGAGTGAAATCATTTTAAGTAGCCTTCTAAATGGCATGAACATATAACAAAAGAAACAACAGATACTTGCCATGTATTTCGGGCTTCATCAAATATGATAAACTCTATAGCTTGGATGCTAGGGTCATCAATTTCTAACTTTAAATATGAAATGAAGCCAGACTACAGAATAGCAATTTGTAGACAAAATAAATTAGGATTAGTCAAAAGAGAATTTCTGTGATTGTCTCATTTATTGGTTCTTACCTCCACAAATGGAGTTCGTAAGGCCTTATTCTTGTAATTTTTGGTCCCTTCCGGTTGACATGAAGGAAGTACCTAGTTTTTGTTGAAGAAAAGGGGGGGAGAGAAAAGAAGCATGGAACGGAGTTTTCTCAAACCGTGATAATGAAAATGAAAAACAATATAAACACTTGAAATCCACAATCAATGTAGAATCCTAACTGGTACAAGTGAACTTACTCGTTTCCATCGCATATCACACCCCAGTGCAAGAGTAAAGACTTTCTACTGTAAATGATTCTAAAATTTACTTGTGTAATAGACCCTGAAGTAGGAGTACCAGCATCAACCTGCTCAATTAAAAAAGGGTGAATCTTGTGTAACTATAAGACATGAAGTAGTTAAAAATACCAAGCTAAGATCAAGTGAACTAGTGGTTTATACGGAGTATATGGGGTAGCTAAAATTATTTTTAACCAAGCAGTAACTACCTGCAATATTCAATATTCCCATCAACATTGAATCTTGCAAGGTGCTGCTGCATCAAAGTAAGAATGCATCAAAACTTTTAGATAAATAAAATAACAAATTTGTTTGCCAATGAATTTACTAGCACGGGCAAATTTTTGAAAATGGAAAGTGCTTAAGATATAATTTGTTTTCCTTCAAACAACAAATAAGGAAAAAAAAAAATGCTTATTTATGCATCTGCACTCAAAAAAGGAACAAATACTTATTTTTTTTTTAAAAAATGATATTTCAAGAAAACAATGAGCAAGATTTAGATTCCAAAGAATAATAAACGAAAATATTTAATCAATAAACTTATGTTTTATAGATCACAATATACTTGTTTCATGCAATTCATGGTAAGAAAACCTAAAATTGCTAGCCAAAAAAATCATAGTTTCCAAGCCCAAATGCTGAAATGTAAGTTGTAATAAGTAGGTCCTGGATTTCAAGACTTAGAAAATTACCAAGGGAAAGAATCCCTCCTCTTCAAACTTGAAAAAAAAAAAAAAAAAAAAAAAAAAAAAAAACAAAGTGAACTAAGTTTGATAGAAGGTTTAAAACTAGCCTTATCTTCAAATTTGAAAAATCTAAGTGAACTAAGTTTGATATAAATATTAATAAAACTAGCATAGCATGCACTGAGAACAACTGCCTTAATGGAGAAACAAAACGCAAAATGCAGTACAGTACATTAGTTAGCAAAGCTACACTTTGTTTTGTGCCAATATATATATATATATATTGATCTTCTAAATTTACCGATTACTTGCGGCAGTAGAGAGCGACGGCGACGGTGACACAGCAGAGGGGTTAGTCGATGGCGATGCAATAAGTGGTCAGGCCAGTGGGGAAATTTTAGGGATTAGTTGAAAATATAGGGGATTGGGGAAATTTTGTTGGGGAAAATAACAACTATCGGGTATAGTAATTGGGATAAAATATAAGAAAGCAAAACGACGCGTTTTGGTATAAACAAAATGAGCGTTTTGTTTAAACCCGAAATTTTAAAATCTTAAATCTTAAACTTTAAATCCTAATGCCTTTGATAGTAATAATTTTTTATAGTTTAATTATTTCTTAAATTCCTTTAAATTAAGTTTGTTTTGTTTCAAACAATATATTTAATTTGTAAATTTTATAATTGTGTACGAAAATAATTTTTAAAAAATGAAACCAAACTTCCTTACGAAGAGTTTGTATCCACGAGTTTAATTTTTTGTGCAGCTGATAGAATTTATCCAAATTGATTTTGATAAAATTTAACTTCTCCAATTTTATTCCTAAACCTTACACCCTAAAGTCTAAACCCTAGACTTTAAACCCTAAATCTTACATCATAAATACTAAACATTAAACCCTAAACCTTTACACCCTAAATCCTTAACCCTAAACCATATATATTACACGGTACAAAAGTAATTAAAAAAAGAATCTTATTGCTTACCTAAACCTTAAAATAACTTATTTTTTGTCATTTTTATCAAAATTCCTAACCCTTAAATCCTAATACCCTAACCCCTAAAACCTTAGACACTAAGATATTAGTTTAAAATATTAATACCATAATTTTTTATTTAATATAAAATTAATTTATTAGAAAAGTGATATATACAATTATAAAATTAGTGATTGGTGGTATATCGGGAGTTAGGACATAAGAGTTTTTCTTTTTATATGGCAACACTTTTATATAGTTGGGAAAGGTATAACACAAGTCGGCATAGTGTTGGACAAAACCGACTCTTATTTAAGCGTTGCCTTAGGCATACGTATCCCGACCCTTATACAAAGAGTTGGCCAAAGCATATGTCGGCAAGTCTATCCCAATACTTAGGAAAATGTTGGCCCAAAAGTGTCAGCATAGTGTTGGAAAAGCCGACTCTTATTTAAGTGTTGCCTTAGGCATGCATATATCAACTCTTATACAAAGAGTTGGCCAAAACGTATGCCAACAAGTGTACCCCAACACTTAGAAAAGTGTCAGCATAGTGTTGAACAAAGCCAACTCTTATCTAAGCGTTGTCTTAGGCATGCATATCCCAACTCTTATACAAAGAGTTGGCCAAAGTGTATATCAACAAGTCTATCCCAACAATTAAGAAAGTGTCAGCCCAAAAGTTCCGGTATAGTGTTGGACAAAGCCGACTCTTATTTAAGCGTTACCTTAGGCATGCATATCCCAACTCTTATATAAAGAGTTGGCCAAAGTGTATATTGACAAGTCCGACACTCAGGAAAGTGTCGGCATAGTGTTGGACAAAGCCGACTCTTATTTAAGTGTTGCCTTAGGCATGCATATCCCAACTCTTATACAAAGAGTTGACCAAAGCATATGTCGACAAGTCTATTCCAACACTTAAAAAGTGTCACCCCAAAAGTATCACAGTAAGCATGTTTTGTTGTAGTGGCTCTATGTCAATGTTTTTTTTCTTTTAGGGAGGCACATAGAGAAGTGTAAATTCAATGGAGATAGAAGGAGAATATATACACAAGCAAATCAGTGCAAGTACATAGGGCGTGGAGAAGAGGAAGAGGAACAGTGGTGGGGGTGGGGGAAGGGGACGACGGTGGTGGGGAAGGTTCGATCAGGCGGGGGAGAGAGAAGGGGTAGGAGATTTTATTTTACTTAATATAAATATAATTATATTTATGTAATATTAACATTAAAATAAAATTTATTAAAAAATATTTATTTTATATATTTTAAAATTATTCTTATATATATTTAAAAATATTTATGGATCTTTATTTTTTTTTAGAATTAAAATCAAATTGAGATCATATGTAAATTTTGAAGATTTTAAAATTATAACTAAATTGATATAATATGTAAAAATTGAGGCTAAATATTTATTATACCATTTTTAAAATGCCACATCACTTGCCATTTGTGATTTTAAAGATAATGACCAAAATGGCCAAACTATGTAAATAGATATTTAAATTACAACCTTTTTATTTTGGGCACCTAAAATAATTTTTTAATTGAATAAATATTTATATAGTTTATCGAATATTTTATTATGTTTTGATTGGATTACAATAATAAAAGTAGATGAATTCCATACTTGTACTCAGTATTTTAAGTTATTACCCAATAAAACACTCCTACTTGAACTTATCATCTAATCTAAACTAACTTCTTTTAGGGGCTCCTAGAAAACATTTTGAAGTATAATTGGTCCAGAATCGATTAATTTTTCAATCCATCAATATTGTGTTTTGAGTTGTTGGAGATTTTTTCTTTTTGACTTCACAAAGACCTTCAACTAGAAGTGGAGTAGGGAACTTCTTGTAACACCCCAAACCTGGTCTATGCGTCAAGACGAGATTTGGTTTGTCACACAGATCGAACATTCTTTATTTCTATCTAATGATTTAGGTGAAATGATATTTCAAAACCCTTTTAAAATAAAAAAATAGAGTTTAGTAAAAACCAAGAGAAAAATTTAAGTTCGATGAATTTGAGAAACATTAGTTGAAAAAAATCTTATCATTTGACCTTTAATTAACAAAACCTTAAAGTAATTTTATAAGAGTTCAAAGGGCTTGAAAAAAAGAATAGTTAAAGAAGCTCGTATGTTTGAAAACCCAAAGTATTTTAAGAAAACATTATAAGATAAACATAAGCCCATATTAAATTATCCAAAACATTATTTAAATCCATCCACGCATAAAATCCATAAAATATTAATAGAGGCCTTATTACATCATACCCAAAAATAGCAATTTAAAGAAAGTACTTATTAAAAGTTCAAAGTTTATTAAACCCATGTTTGCAGTATGGCCTCCACGAAGTCATCCTCGGCCCAAGTCCACGTCAATTTCCATTACCTGAGATGAAAAATTTGAGGGAGTGAGTTACTTAGAACTCAATGTATAACTCACTGGGCCAGATCATCAAGTCATAATTTTGGGCTTGAGCCCATAAACAGGTTTAACAATATAATTAATGAGATGCATGCAAAAATGAAATTTCCTACCCAAACCTAATTTCCATCCGCTACACACCACCCGTACCAACCATCACACCTGTGGGGATACCAATCGTAGGCATAAAGCCATTTTTATATTTGTGGCAGAGCCACCGAACTAGATTGTGACAAAGTCACCGAACTAGAGGCATTGAGCCATTAAAATATTTGTGGCAGAGCCACCGAACTAGAGGCAATAAGCCATTTAATTATTTTGTGGCAAAGCCACCGAACTAGAGGCAATCATCCATTTAATTATTTTGTGGCAACGCCACCGAACTAGATTTTGGCAACTGGCCTTTCTTCTCTTCATCATTAATCCCATCCCATGCAACATGTATGCAAAATAGTCTATATATATATGATGATTTTAGCAAAAAGGCCCAATTTACATGTGAGTCAATATTTCAAGTTTTTATTAAGGCCCATAATACAAAATATCATTTAGCACATTTAACAATCTAGCAACTATGGCCCATTTAACGATCTAATAGGGATTTCGGCCCATTTAACGATCTAGCAGAGATTTTAGCCCATTTAACGATCTATCAGGGATTTTGGCCCATTTAACGATCTAACAGAGATTTCGGCCCATTTAACGATCTATCAGAGATTTCGGCCCAATTAACGATCTATTAGGGATTTCGGCCCATTTAACGATCTAGTATAGATTTCGGCCCATTTTACGATCTAACAGGGTTTTCGACCCATTTAACGATCTATCAGGGATTTTGGCCCATTTAACGATCTAGTATAGATTTTGGCCCATTTTACGATCTAATAGGATTTTCGGCCCATTTACACATAAGACATAAAATTTATATTTTACCAACTAACTCATCGAGGGCGTTATCGTAATTTTCACAACTTTAACCGTTTTCATGTAATTTCACCAAAATACCAATTTTTACGTATTGTACTAATTTTGTCATCTTTACGATTTTACTCAATACTACGGTATGACATCTAACCCGAGATAAGTGTGAAGTTACACACCTTGATATCGTGAGTACTAAACCTTCCCGCTCGTCAACACCTAAACGTAACACGAACCATTAGAACACTTTCATTTATTAAAAAAATACACTATTGGTAAACGATCTAAATCTTTACCCTTTTGATTTTGAACCACTTCTATTTTTGGTTTCTCCTTGATTGTTGGTTCGTTGCCCGATGAGAATCCACGAACGTACAAAGGTTCGGGAGTACGAACGACTTCAAATAATTGGTTCTCCTCGGATGAAGGTCCGTAACCCGGTGGAAAATCCGGACTCCCGAAATAGCCTTTCGTTTATAATTAGGGGGATTAACGGAACCGCCCCTCTTCCGAAAACTATGGACTACCCTTTTCTGCCCTATCTAGAATCTCTCTCTAATGACATAGGATCATTAGTCTGACTTATAAATATCGTAATATGTCTAACGATTTATTTAAAAAAATTTGAGATTGGCTTACCACGATTATCTTCGTTCCTCGAAGAAATGATCGAGCGATTATGTCCCTAAAATGGAATCGATTAAATAACTAACTAATCCAATATAATGAATAAAGTGAGAATCCTTGAATAATCTCCTTACCTTACTCTTAAGATTGATTCCAATGATCCACAATACTCAAGAACACGATAAGTTTCTGTCTTCCAAAACTCTCACTAGAGTCCACAGTTGAAAGGAATTGAGTGAGAAAATTATGTATGATTAAAGGAAATCGGTTGTGATCAAAGAAAATGAAAGAAATTTTGGCACAAGAACAAGTTAACATTTGGCCATGAGTGAAAGTATTGGAGAGATTTTAATGAAGAAGAAAAATAAAAGAATGGAAAAATGGAAAAGATATGATTCGGCTCAAGAGATAAAGAGAGAAAGAAAAGAGAAGAAAATAGAACTTAGTTTAGAAGAAAGGTGCATTCGGCATTGAAGAGGAAAATGAGAGAAATGAAAAGAAGAAAATATTTGTTTGCTTATGTGTTTTCGGTCACTATGGGAAAAGAATTTGGGAGAGAAAAGAGCTTCTAAACCGAAATGGTCAAAAGAAAATGACACAAACATGAGTTGCTTACCCAAGGATGTTGGCAAATTTCTGCTAGAGAGAAATGAATGGAGAGGAAATATGTTTTGCTAAAAGAAATGACCAAAAGAAAGTGTTTCACCAACACTAAAGCCTACCAAAGCAATCAACCAAAACCGCCATCCCCTAGCCTCTATGCTTGTCAAATACAAGGTCAAAAGACCATTAGGAAGTTTCCAAAACATCTCCCTATCTTAAGCCCTATCTTCCTCCTTTTTCTTAAACGAAGAGACAAAATCCCCAATTCAAGCCCTTATCTTAAGCTTTCCAAATCCTTAGTCTTCTTACCAAAATAAAACAATCCAACTCATCCTAACCTTATCCCTTGCCGACACATGCTAAGCTAAAGCAAAATAAAATTCCCTAATTGCATGCTAGGTGATTCAACTCCTTCCCTCATGTCCAACTTATGGCGCCATCACCACTATGCCATTAGCTCATCTTATGCCATCTTTTAGTACTTAATTAACTTAAGTTTCAAGGTCACCTAATTTCTTTACATTAAAGTACACTTTACTAATATTTATTCTAATTCCAAGTAAACCCGAGCTAACACTTAGCATCATAATGATAATCGAATATTTAGGATGTTACAATTCTACCCCCTTAAAGAAAATTTCATCCTCGAAATTTACCTGATTAAAAGAGGTGAGGATATTGTTGCCGAATTGCATCCTCAGGCTCCCACATAGCTTCCTCCGCTCCGTGATTATGCCATAAAACTTTGACCAACGGCACAGTCTTCTTTCTTAGCACTTTAACATCCCGGTCTAAAATTTCTACTGGTTCTTCCTCAAAAGACAAGTCTGATTTCAATTCTACTTCCTCTACCGGCACTATGTGAGATGGATCCGATCTATAGCGTCTCAGCATGGAAACATGGAAAACATTATGAATTTGACTCAACTCCGGAGGTAATTCAATCTGATAAGCCACTGGACCAACACGCTTCATCACACGATATGGCCCAATGAACCTAGGGCTCAACCTTCCATTCTTTCCAAATCTAAAAATTTTCTTCCAAGGTGATACCTTCAAAAAGACCTGCTCTCCCACAGCAAACTCGATATCCTTGCGCTCCAGGTCTGCATATGACTTCTGTCTATCCGAAACTTCCTTTAACCGTGCTCGAATAACTTTTACCTTTTCCTCTGTTTCAGATATCATCTCAGGACCCAACATCTGCTGTTCACCCAATTCAGTCCAACAAGTAAGAGTACGACACCTACGACCATACAATGCCTCATAGGGTGCCATCTGAATGCTAGACTGATAGCTATTGTTATACGCGAATTCTGCCAATGGTAGAAAATCTTCCCAACTACCTCTGAAGTCGATCACACATCCCCTTAACATGTCTTCCAATATCTGAATTACTCTTTCCGACTGACCATCAGACTGAGGATGAAAAGCCGTACTGAAATTCAACTTTGTCCCCAAGGCTTTATGCAGAGCTTTCCAAAATCGTGATGTAAATCTAGGATCCTTGTCTGATATAATAGACACTGGTACCCCATGCAACCTCATGATTTCAGATACATACAGCTTTGCCAATTTCTGTAATGAATAATTCGTACAAACTGGAAGAAAATGAGCAGTCTTCGTCAAACGATCAACTACTACCCATACAGAATGTTTCTTAGTAGGTGTTAAAGGTAACCCACTAACAAAATCCATTGTTATTCGCTCCCATTTCCAAAGAGGAATCTTTACTGGTTGTAACAAACCTGACGGCAATTGATGCTCCGCCTTTACTTGCTGACAAGTCAAACATTTTCCTACAAACTCAAAAATCTTACGCTTCAACCCTGCCACTTATACTGTTCACGGAGATCTCGATACATCTTATTTCCTCCGGGGTACATAGCATAAGGGCTACTGTGCACCTCCCGTAGAATCATTTCCCTTAATTCTAAGTCTTTAGGCATACAAACCCTTCCACGAAAACACAGCACTCCATTCGTGTTTATACCAAAATCCTCTATTTCACCCCTTTCAACCTGCTGAAATAAGGGTACCAACTTTTTATCTGATATCTGCTTTTCCTGGATTTGTTCTAACCACAGAGGCTTTACCTGAACTTCTGCTAACAGACTACCATCCTCATATAAACTCAAATGAGCAAACATTGCTCTCAATTCGAATCTGCTTTACAACTTAACGCGTCAGCTACCACGTTAGCCTTTCCAGGATGATACTCGATTGAGAAATCATAATCCTTTAATAATTCTACCCATATTCTTTGTCTCAAATTCAACTCCTTTTAGGTAAGGAGGTACTTAAGACTCTTGTGATCTGTGTAGATGATAGACTTCTTACCATAGAGATAGTGCCTCCAAATCTTTAAGCAAATACCACTGCAGCTAACTCCAAATCATGAGTAGGGTAGTTTACTTCGTGCGGTCTTAACTGTCGAGAAGCATAAGCCACCACCTTTCCATTTTGCATCAAGACACAACCCAAACCCGTGTGAGACGATCACAATAAACGGTAAATTCTTTTCCACCTCGATCGAATCAAAAGCTGGTGCTTGCTTAGAATCTTCTTCAATTTCTCGAAACTCTCTTGTTATTTTTCAAGACAAATATACTGGAACTCCTTCCGTAACAATTTAGTTAGGTGCAACAATCAACGAAAACCCCTCAACGAAGCATCTATAATAACTAGCCAAACCCAAGAAACTCTAAATTTTAGCTACCGATTTTGGTGGTTTCTAATCTAGTACAGCTTCAATCTTCCGAGGATCCACCCTTATTCCTTCAGCTAATACCACATGACCCAAGAAAGTCACTTCCTTTAGCCAAAATTCACATTCTTGAATTTGGCGTAAAGTTGCTTATCACAAGTAGTCAGTAATACTATACGCAAATCGTGTCATGCTCCTCATCATTTCTTGAATAAACCAAAATGTCATCTATGAACACTACCACAAACCGGTCTAAATATGGTTGAAAGACTCGGTTCATCATGTCCATAAATGCGGTGGTGCATTGGTTAATCCAAACAGCATCACCAAAACTCATAATGTCTATAACGAGTTCTAATGTCGCCTTATAAATATCTGCTTCTTTCACCTTAAGTGGTGATAACCCGATCTCAAATCAATTTTGAGAAAATCGAAGCTCCTTCAATTGATCAAACAGTCATCAATTCTCGGTAAAGGATACCTATTCTTGATCGTCAATTTATTCAATTGTGCGTAATTAATGCACATACGCATCGATCCATCCTTCTTCTTCACGAACAAAACCGGTGCTCCCCACGGAGACACACTCGGTCGAATAAATCCCGATCCAACAATTCTTGAATTTGAGCTTTAAGCTCACTTGACTCCTTGATTGCCATTCTATAGGAGCAATGGACATTGGAGCTGCTCCGCAAAAGCTCAATGCCAAATTCTACTTCCGATCCGAGGTATACCGGAAGTTCATCGGAAATACATCCGAAATTCCTTCACCGTTCTCACATCATCCACAGATAACTCTTTGGCATCCAAAGCACAGATAAAAGCTAGGAATGCTCCATATCCCTTCCATACCAACTTCTCTGCCTTCAACGTAGATACCACATTTGCCAAGTAATTCCTTCGTTCGCCTATCATTATTACTTCCTTATCATCCAAGTTCTTATTGACATCCGCTTTTCAAAGACAATCTAAATGCTACCGATGCTTAACTAACCAATCCATGCCTGAATGAGATCGAATTTGCGAAAGGCAATTCCATCAAATTCGCCAAAATACTTCTTCTTGAATTTCTAAGGTGCGTCTCTAAAAGTTTATTTACAATTACCTACATCTAAAGGACTAATTATCGCATCTCATTATCGGTAATTTTAGATTCTAGATTCAAGTTTCGGATATGGCGCTAGCAACATACGAGTGGGTAGAACCAATATCTATTAAAAGCGAGAATAGGTACATCGAAGATGAAGAACGTACCGCTTATTACATCAAGTGCATTGCCATCCTCGCGGCTAACTGCATAGACCAATCTCGGCATCTTGCATCTGTGTTACCTCTGGGACCATTGCCTCGACCGGTGCACCTTGACCACGTCCACCCATTACCACCATGACCTCTCAATGGTCAGCTGAGTACCTCGGCCTACTGCATTAGTATTACAAACTTTACGAGTCGTGTCCAGTACATCGAGGGCAATTTTATATTGGTGATCCATTGAACCACATTTATAACAAGCGCTCGCTTTCCTCCAAAGACTCTCCAAAATGCCTTTTTCCACATTCAAGACAATCTCGACTTTGATTATTAGCTCTGGTGCTCTACCTTGAGTGGTTCATCATTCCGAGGCCTCTTGAAACCTTTTTGAAGAACCCGACTACTTTATATCTCTCTTGCTTCTAAATCTTTCCCGATTCTGACGTTCTAATTTCTTAGCCTCTTCGACTATATTGGCCTTCTCCACAAGTGTGGCAAAAGTTCTAACTTGTTGTGGGGCAATCAAAACTCGTAACTCATCATTCAGCCCATCCTCGAATCGTACACAACGTTCATGATCCGTTGACACTATTGTCCGAGCATAGCGACTCAAGCGTAAAACTCGACCTCATACTGTCATCACCGTCTTTATTCCTTGAATTAGATTCAGAATTCCTTCCTTCGCATCCACATAACTTGTTCCTACATACTTCCCTTAGAAGGTAGCTTTGAAGAATTCCCAAGTAATCAATGTAGCCTCCGTGCCCTCTCGAACGATAAGCCACCATTGATCGCCTCGCCTCTTAGCAAGGACACAGCTCCTTTCGGTTTACGCTTTCGACGATTGCATTCCATATCATTCATAATCCGCTTAATATTCTGCCACATTCGGAGCTACACCGAAAACTCTTCTAAAAACTTCTGCATTATTAGACTTGAGTCGTTTCGATATCGACCCATGAGTTGTTGGCCCAACTCTAGTTCCAGCGACCCTTTCCAAGACCCGCAGCATTGTTCGTGTCAAAGCATTATCTTCTTCCATTTGATCATGTGATCTCATCTCACTCTCAATTGATGTAGGTGCATCCATTTCTGGCATATGATTTGGTGCTTCAGTTGCACCTCTAACACCTCGTCCTCTACCACGGCCACATCTACCGCGTCCACGACCACGTCCTCTAGTGCTCATAATGTCTAACTCGATTTAATCTGATTACAAGTTTTATGAATAAAAAAATTATTTCAGTGTTTATTAACGATGTTTTATGAGATTTGAGAGATAATGTTATTTTTCGCAAACACATCCTATAGTCTCAATCTCTACGATTTTCAACATCTAAAACTAGAAGTTCTAGAGTGTTCCTATGATCATATCATCATCATAATAATTATTCAGTAACGATTACTTACTTGACTTGGTGCCGGATGCTTGTGGTGCCATACTAATCTTTAAAACATAATTGAATTAATTTCAGAAGTTATTTGTTGAACCCAACCACAGCCGAGTTTTGAAACTGGCTCTGATACCATTAAATGTAACACCCTAAACCCGGTCTATGCGTCAAGACGAGATTTGGTTTGTCACACAGATCGAACATTCTTTATTTCTATCTAATGATTTAGGTGAAACGATATTTCAAAACCCTTTTAAAATAAAAAAATAAAGTTTAGTAAAAACCAAGAGAAAAATTTAAGTTCGATGAATTTGAGAAACATTAGTTGAAAAAAAATCTTATCATTTGACCTTTAATTAACAAAACCTTAAAGTAATTTTATAAGAGTTCAAAGGGTTTGAAAATAAGAATAGTTAAAGAAGCTCGTATGTTTGAAAACCCAAAGTATTTTAAGAAAACATTATAAGATAAACATAAGCCCATATTAAATTATCCAAAACATTATTTAAATCCATCCACGCATAAAATCCATAAAATATTAATAAAGGCCTTATTACATTATACCCAAAATAGCAATTTAAAGAAAGTACTTATTCAAAGTTCAAAGTTTATTAATCCCACGTTTGCAGTATGGCCTCCACGAAGTCATCCTCGGCCCAAGTCCACGTCAATTTCCATTACCCGAGATGAAAAATTTGAGGAGTGAGTTACTCGAACTCGATGTATAACTCACTTACTTTATCCATCGGGCCGATCATCAAGTCATAATTTTGGGCTTGAGCCCATAAACAGGTTTAACAATATAATTAATGAGATGCATGCAAAAATGAAATTTCCCACCCAAACCTAATTTCCATCCGCTACACACCACCCGTACCAACCATCACACCTGTGGGGATCAAGTCAACCCACCCCGCCAACACACCAATCGTAGGCATAAAGCCATTTTTATATTTGTGGCAGAGCCACCAAACTAGATTGTGACAAAGTCACCGAACTAGAGGCATTGAGCCATTAAAATATTTGTGGCAGAGCCACCTAACTAGAGGCAATAAGCCATTTAATTATTTTGTGGCAAAACCACCGAACTAGAGGCAATCAGCCATTTAATTATTTTGTGGCAAAGCCACCGAACTAGATTTTGGCAACTGGCCTTTCTTCTCTTCATCATTAATCCCATCCCATGCAACATGTATGCAAAATAGTCTATATACATATGATGATTTTAGCAAAAAGGCCCAATTTACATGTGAGTCAATATTTCAAGTTTTTATTAAGGCCCATAATACAAAATATCATTTAGCCCATTTAACAATCTAGCAACTATGGCCCATTTAACGATCTAACAGGGATTTCGGCCCATTTAACGATCTAACAGAGATTTCGGCCCATTTAACGATCTATCAGGGATTTGACCCATTTAACGATCTAACAGAGATTTTGACCCATTTAACGATCTATCAGAGATTTCGGCCCAATTAACGATCTATCAGGGATTTTGGCCCATTTAACGATCTAGTATAGATTTCGGCCCATTTTACGATCTAACAGGGTTTTCGGCCCATTTAACGATCTATCAAGAATTTTGGCCCATTTAACGATCTAGTATAGATTTCGGCCCATTTTACGATCTAACAGGGTTTTCAGCCCATTTACACATAAGACATAAAATTTACATTTTACCAACTAACTCATCAAGGGCATTTTCGTAATTTTCACAACTTTAACCGTTTTCATGTAATTTCACCAAAATACCAATTTTTACGTATTGTACCGATTTTGTCATCTTTATGATTTTACTCAATACTACGGTATGACATCTAACCCGAGATAAGTGTGAAGTTACACACCTTGATATCGTGAGTACTAAACCTTCCCGCTCGTCAACACCTAAACGTAACACGAACCATTAGAACACTTTCATTTATTAAAAAAAATACACTATTGGTAAACGATCTAAATCTTTACCCTTTTGATTTTGAGCCACTTCTATTTTTGGTTTCTCCTTGATTGTTGGTTCGTTGCCCGATGAGAATCCATGAACGTACAAAGGTTCGGGAGTACGAACGACTTCAAATAATTGGTTCTCCTCGGATGAAGGTCTGCAACCCGATGGAAAATCCCGGACTCCCGAAACAGCCCTTCGTTTATAATTAGGGGGATTAACGGAACCGCCCCTCTTCCGAAAACTATGGACTGCCCTTTTCTGCCCTATCTTGAATCTCTCTCTAATGACATTGGATCATTAGCTCGACTTATAAATATCGTAATATGTCTAACGATTTATTAAAAAAAATTGAGATTGGCTTACCACGATTATCTTCGTTCCTCGAAGAAATGATCGAGCGATTATGTCCCTAAAACGGAATCGATTAAATAACTAACTAATCCAATATAATGAATAAAGTGAGAATCCTTGAATAATCTCCTTACCTTACTCTTAAGATTGATTCCAACGATCCACAATACTCAAGAACACGATAAGTTTCTATCTTCCAAAACTCTCACTAGAGTCCACGGTTGAAAGGAATTGAGTGAGAAAATTATGTATGATTAAAGGAAATCGGTTGTGATCAAAGAAAATGAAAGAAATTTTGGCACAAGAACAAGTTAACATTCGGCCAGGAGTGAAAGTATTGGAGAGATTTTAATGAAGAAGAAAAATAAAAGAATGGAAAAATGGAAAAGATATGATTCGGTTCAAGAGATGAAGAGAGAAAGAAAAGAGAAGAAAAGAGAACTTAGTTTAGAAGAAAGGTGCATTCGGCATTGAAGAGGAAAATGAGAGAAATGAAAAGAAGAAAATATTTGTTTGCTTATGTGTTTTCGGTCACTATGGGAAAAGAATTTGGGAGAGAAAAAGAGCTTCTAAACCGAAATGGTCAAAAGAAAAATGACACAAACATAAGTTGCTTACCCAAGGATGTTGGCAAATTTCGGCTAGAGAGAAATGAATGGAGAGGAAATATGTTTTGATAAAAGAAATGACCAAAAGAAAGTGTTTCACCAACACTAAAGCCTACCAAAACAATCAACCAAAACCGGCCATTCCCCCTAGCCTCTATGCCATCCAAATACAATGTCAAAAAACCATTAGGAAGTTTCCAAAACATCTCCCTATCTTAAGCCCTATCTTCCTCCTTTTTCCTTAAATTGAAGAGACAAAATCCCCCAATTCAAGCCCTTATCTTAAGCTTTCCAAATCCTTAGTCTTCTTACCAAAATAAAAACAATCCAACTCATCCTAACCTTATCCCTTGCCAACACATGCTAAGCTAAAGCAAAAATAAAAATTCCCTAATTGCATGCTAGGTGATTCGAACTCCTTCCCTCATGTCCAACTTATGGCGCCATCACCACTATGCCACTAGCTCATCTTATGCCATCTTTTAGTACTTAATTAACTTAAGTTTCAAGGTCACCTAATTTCTTTACATTAAAGTACACTTTACTAATATTTATTCTAATTCCAAGTAAACCCGAGCTAACACTTAGCATCATAATGATAATCGAATATTTAGGATGTTACACTTCTGGTTGGATCAAGTCATGTGTAACGCACAATCACCTATTGAGAGGAAGTAAGCAGTATTTGTTTGGTAGGATTTGAACCCTTTCCCTTTGTTAAGGAATATAATAAAGCATTAATTGTAAAAGTTAGTTTGAACAGTTAGCTGGTTTAGGTATTAAGTGGTTAGTTAGTTAGCAGCTATTGTTAGTAGGTAGTTAATAACTTTCTGTATTAAATACTCAGCTTCACTCTTCTTTGAAATATAATCTGAGAATACTTTTTCCAAGTATGTTAACATGGTATCAAGAGCCATAATCTTGCTGGTATAGGTTTTTTTTTTTTTTCTTCTTTTCTTTTCGTCTTCATGGCCATAGATGTCGTCCCAACTGTCGACTGATAAACCATAATATGTTCATATTTTAATCCCACATTTAGCATATTTTTGGATGATTTATTCCCTGAATTGTGGAATTTGGTGCTCTTAATCCTTTAATTTCGTGTTTTATACTTAGAAGGGCACCGGAGGATGAAAATAACGAGAAACGGGCCAAAAATGGAGAAAATAGGCCAAAGTACGAATTACACATGGCCTGGGCCCTAAACACACAGCCGTGCCTCCTTAGCAGATCCGACCATAGCTTGGCCCCGAATCACACAGCCGTGCCACACGGGCGTGTCCTTGCTGCAGCAAAGAAGAGTTCCATTCGGATTAGGGTACTTAGAGGCAAAGAAAGACATTCCAAAAGCCTATATAAACACACTAGTGGCCAACCTTAAGGGGGGCGGTTCAGCTAGGCCAAGGAGACAAGCCAGAGGGCCAGAATTGTGGGATGCACTCGAAGAAAGCCAGTTAATTCATCTTAAGAAGCCGGAATCATACTCAAGACGAAGGATCTTCCCTTCAATTTCCTTTAGGGGGTTTTAGGGTTTTTCTTATTTTTTGTTTTATATTTTCTTCTGAGATGTAGTCTTTTATGATTATGAACTAAACCCCTTAAATACCTGAGGTGGATGAAACCTAAGATGAATCTTATTATTGTTTTTTGAACTATATGATCAATATTTGATTTGTTCTTAATTATGTGTTCTTAATTCTTGTTTTGATATTTCAGGATATTGATTCAAGTATTGATGTGCTTAGGCAGAGGAGGAATATTCCCTGTTTTAGAGTAGATCTAGCATAGTTAAGCGGAGTTGATCGTAACCCTAGAGATAGGATGACGAAAATCTGTCGGATTAGGGTCAAACCTAATATGGGAGTTCATAGATCGAGTTAATGCAATTCTAGGGGTTTTCATTAGAAAGAGATTTCAATTAATCAACCTAGGGTTAGATGTTAGTAGCCTTGAGAGAGGTATTAATATAAATTAGGGAATCCTACGGATCAAGTCAAGTGAATAAACCATCTGGTTCAGAGTTAAATAACAAGTGAAGTCTAGGTGGATTCTTCCTCGGGTATTGTCTCAATCAATTGGTTTTTCCCACAAGTATTTCCCCAATTCATTCTCTTTGTCTTAGCATCTTTATCTTAGTAGTTAGTTAATTTTAGGTTAAATAACAATTCCTTTAATTCTTAGGTTCAATAATAAAAAGAAAGTTAGTATTAGTACTTTTGGTTCCTTTAGGTTCGACAATCCGGTCTTGCCACTAAACTATACTACTGTTCGATGGGTGCGCTTTCCTCAAGTCGTTGTCATAGTTAGTTTTTAGGCTAGATTATGCATTATATAAATTTTTAAAACTCTAACACACGATCAAGTTTTTGGCGCCGTTGTCAGGGAACTGAAATATTAAGAACGCTCAATTTTTATTACTTTAGCCATATTTTATTTCTGTAATTAAATATTATTTTTACTTTTCTAATTTTATTTTTCTTTTTATCTGTTCCTAGCAGGTACCTCTAGTTTATGACTAGAAGGAACCGGACAGGACCCTTGATTTACGACAGTGATATCGAAGGTACGATTTGCAAAATCGTAGAGAAATAAGGCGAAGCTTAAACTACATACAAGAAGAGCAAGAGAATGAAATTAATACTACCGAAGAGATGGCTGAGACTACTCCGCTACCTCAGGAGGTGGCCGAAAATCATGCTCCTCGAACTATGTATGATTATGCTAAACCTAATTTAACAGGGACTGAATCAAGTATTGCTAGGCCTGCTATAAATGCTAATAATTTTGAACTGAAACCTAACATTATTCAAATGATTCAATAATTTGTTCAATTTGATGGTTTGCAGGACGAAGACCCAATACTCATTTAGCAAATTTTCTAGAATTCTGTGATACCTTCAAAATAAATGGTGTTTCAGATGATGCCATTCATCTTCAGTTATTTCCCCTTTAATTAAGGAATAAATCCAAACATTGGTTGAATTGTAACACCCCAAACCAGGCCCAAACACCACGATCGGATCTGGCATGTCACGTGAAAGGAATTTTATAAAATATCGCAAACTTCAAAAAATTCTAAGTTATTTTTGAAACTCCAAGTTTAGTGGTTCAATTGAGAACTCGTTATTCATTTAAGGAAAAACCTAATTAGCCAAATCCTTGGGTTTAGGTGACATTTGAAAACACATGTTATTATGCCTAATCAAGCCAAAGGGTTGTTGTAAGAAGAATCTGTTTGTAAACTCGTTATTTAAGTTGCATGAAAAACTTTATTTGCATTTTGTAAAAGCATCATATCAATTATCTTATATTTAAAGTGTCCAAAATTTAAAATCAAAATTTTAAACCAAATTAATAGTGGCCTTATTACAACATGGAATTCCAAAAACAATTTAAAGATAAATAAAGTTCTATTTAAACAGAAAGAAAACCATGCATGGCCGCCACATAGTCCTCTCCGGTCCGGTCCATTGCACTATGTACTACCTGCAAACATTAAGCAGAGGGGGTGAGTCAAAAGACTCAGTGTGCAATTTCCAAACACCAGCATTGGGCCCAAGCCCATTCATTAACCCTCTGGGCCTTAGCCCCATTTTCATAATCACATTGAGCGAAGCTCATTCGAAATCGGATTGGGCCTTAGCCCTACAGTACAGAGTAGCAGATATCAGATGAAAAATGATGCAAAAACCCAACCCAACCTAAATTTCCATCCGCTACACACCACGCGTTCTTGCCAATCACACCAGTGGGGATTTCTATAATCGACCCTCACCGCTACACACCATCGATGGCAGTCATGTTACAGTCAACTGCTCATCGCCGAAATATGTGGCATAGCCACCAAAATAATGTGACAACGTCACTGAAATATGTGGCAGAGCCACCGAAATAATGTGACAAAGTCACCAAAATATGTGGCAAAGCCACTGAAATACACTGCCCCTTTCATTAATATCATATCCCCCCATGTCCGTGCAACATACGATCATAGTAATGTAAATCCAACATTTAAGGGCATACTCAAGATATTTAGGGTATATGTATATTTATGTAACAATAACACTTATCAATTATTTTCAGAGAATGAACGCACCTGGTGTTACGATTTTACCCTTTATGGGTACACAATGATTGTTACTACGTTTTCGGCTTCCAACAACATACATATATATAATAATAACGTACAAAGAAGGTGTGGGAATTACACACTTGTAAACACGAAGAACTACACTATCAATCTCGTTAACACCTTCACTCACAGGGATCACATTGATCTGCTTATCCCGCTCTGAAGCCGGCCCACAACCCAGTGAAAAGTCTCGAATGGCGGACACCGCACGTTTTTTGAACTTAAGGGTAAGGACTATGACTTTGATCGTGTCAAACAGCTGAGTTTTAATATTTATAAAGAATGATCGAACCTATAGACTAACTATGACAATGATTGAGGCAAGTGCACCTATCAAACAATAGTATAGCTTAGGCAAGATTATTTTATCAAACCCAAAGGAACCTAAAAGTACTACTAGTCACTTTCTTTCTATTATTTAGCCTAAAAAATGGAGTGATTGGTTTATTAAACTAATGAAAAACTAAACTAGATGCAATGACAAAAGAATGCAACTTTGGGAAAAGACTGTGGAAAAACTCAGTTGATTTTAGACGATACCTTTAGGAAGAATCCACCAATGACTTCTCTTGTTATCTAACTTTTAATTCATATGACTTCTTTACTTAGCTTGATCCGTGAGACTCCCTAACCTATATTAAACTCTCTCTCGAGGGAATAACATCTAACCTTAAGTTAATTAGTGAAACTTTCGTTCTCTTATAATAACCCTCTAAGCAAGCAGTAAATCGATCAATGGACTCCCATATTAGGTTTCACCCTAATCCGGCAAAAATCTCATCACCCTATCTCTAGGCGTGCGATCAACTCCGCTTAATTATGCTAGATCTACTCTTAGGCGGGGTCTATTCCTCCTCCACCTAAGCACATCAGATTAAATTAAGAAACATAATTAAAAACAAACTAAGTACTTATCATATAATTTAGAAATCAAATAACAAAAATCGTCATAGGTTTCATCCCCTTCAGGTATCTGAAGGGTTTAGTTCATAACAAAATAAGAAAACATCTCAAGAGAAAAGATAAAACAAAACATAAGAAATCCCCAAAACCCCCTGAAGGAATTGAAGAGGAGATCCTCTGTCTTGAGTAGAACTCTGGCTTCTTGAGATGGATCAACTGGCTATCTTCGAGTAATTCCCTGAATAAAAGCTCTAGCAGAAAACTCTGCCCAAAACTTCCTCCTTATAATGGTTGCCTTGGGTTGTTTATATAGGCTCCTTAGATGCTTTACTTGGCTCCTAAGTACCTCCTTCAAGTAGAATTACTATTAAGGTGTTTAAGTAGACTTAGGAGTATGTTTTTTTGGCTTCAAGCATCCAAATTCGAGTGAAATTGCTCATTCCCGTGGCTGGGGCACGCCCATGGCACACGCCCGTGTAAATCATCTTCAGGCCGTGTCTCGATTCTGTCGATTGGGGCACGGTTGTAGAAATGGTGGCATGGCCGTGTGAAGTAATTGATGAGGCACGGCCGTGTGGCTTGAAGTCCAGGCCGTGTCGATTTCCTCTTTGGCCCAAATTAGCCTGTTTTAAGCCTGTTTCTCATTCTTTTCATCCTCGGGTACTTTCCTAAGTATAAACATGAAAAGAAAGGATTAAAAGCACCTTTTTACATAAATCAAGGGCTAAATAATCCAAAAGCGTACTAAATATGGGGTTAAAATATGTTACTTTTACGGTTTATCAAATACCCCCACACTTAAGCTTTTGCTTGTCCCCAAGCAAAATTCTCAACTTACAATTAAAACGAACTTTCCATAATTCATAATTCCTATCGACAATGTCTCATCATAATTCATAGATAATTTATACATGGATAATTCAACTCAAAGAGTCCTAAAGATTCAATCACGATAAGTCATACCTTTGTAGTACGAAAACATAGGTGTCTCTCCTTATCTGAATAATTACCTTTAATTTAAAACTGACAAGGATTGACATCACTAAAGGTTCACTCAAATCACTCAAAGTTTTTAAGGTTCATGAATGAGCACTCATATGTCGACCCTGAAAAGTTAATCCCATAGGATTGCCTGAAAATCAAATCTCCACCACTGTATATGAGATGATACACAGATCAAAAGGTCTTTGTCAGTGTTGTAACGGGGCTAAGGTTAAAAGGTGTGGATAAAGGCTGAATTAGAAAGTTAAAATCGAGATTGACTTGACAAATTACCTAACCTAAAAACAATAAACTAGAAATAACTGATTACATCAATTGAAACTTTGAAACTAATAATAATAAAAGCTTTTTTTTATAATTGAAAATTAAATGCACAAGCTCACTTCTTATACTAATACTGATTATACTTTGATTTTTGAATTATTATTATTATTATTTTCTTTTTTTAAGAACAAAATCCTAAAATATTACATGATAAATGTAACTACTGAACTAATATAATTTGGTAACTTAATCAAATCAAACCTCGATTAAAGGGTAGTCAAAAGAATGGTGATAACAAATACAAAGGGATTTTGGGTTAATATTAGTGGGTGAGTTAATAAAAAGGTTGTTACGATTCAACGGGGTTCACTAGGGGCTAATTTGTGAAGGTTGGCTTTTTTATGGAGTAAGTGGGTTAAATCTTAGGTGCCTTTATCATCTCTGTATATCAAATCAAAAGTGTGGTCTCGACATGTATAAACGAGGCAAGTTCTAGAATAACAGTTCAAAGTTGACACACTCATAATCAATACAGTGAGCATGAAAAAGAATATATGCTCTATAAGGCTCAAAATATCACAAAAATTATGGGTGTTTTTGACATCAATCCTTATAAATTCCAAATTTCAAGGTAATACTCAAATTCAGTTCAATAACCTAGAAAATTTTTAATTTTTGTAAAATAGACTTATCATGCTTGATTCTCTAGTATCCTTCAAATTTAATCATCAATGCACAATTATCAATGACTTAATTTAAAACATATCAATAAAAATCATAAATCATTAGAAATTTCACCCTAATTAATAATATGAGAAGATTTCTTATGACAAGACTAAAATTCAGGATTTGAGAATAATGCAAAAAGTTAGGTACTTTTACCCCCCACACTTAAGTTGTACATTGTCCTCAATGTATGGAGATAGATAAACAATTATGTAATAAAAAGAAAAGGAGAGAAGTAACACTTCCCGAATTTTGGATGATTCCGGGAGTTGGCGTCTTTGGTGGTAAAAAGTAGGTGGAGAAGGTCGTGGTGGTGTTTTCTTTGGGCCTGGTGGGGTGTCTACCGATGATCTTTGTGCTAGATAAAGAAATTGGGTAGCCTGCAAAGATATAGCTAAGAAATCTAAAGAAACATTAATAATATACTAATATTATAATTAAAGACAAAGGAAATAAAGAGAAAGAGACTAAGAAGAAAACTGAAATTGAGTGAAAAGACTAATGGACTAAGGAGACCTTATTGTTGGATGGTTCGTGAGGTGGGTGTGACCTCTAAGGTTGTGGTGCGTGATTCCCAAGCAGCCTTTAGAACCTAAAACCAAAAAACTAAATTGAAATAAACTAAACTAAGCATAAGATTGTTAAAGAGAAGGAAATTGAAGCAAAAGAGAAAAAGAAAATAAAAACTATATGGTCTCAAAGACCATTGGCTTGTTGTTTGAATGAAGCGGCCGGCATGAACTTATGTAGATTGGTCTCCCATAGGGAGATTATGCTTGCCTTCTTTTGCTTCTTCGGTATGGTTTTGTGTTGCTCAAGAGTCTTGACACTTTTTCTAAAGGAAGAAATAAAATTTTGAAAGAAAAATGAAAGAAGGAAGAAGAGAAAAGATGGGAAGAAGGGGAAGGGCTGTGAGGTTTAAATAGTATCTCAAATCTGGTACATTCACACGCCCGTGGTCCAAGGGCGTGTCGAGTTGCATGGCCACCTTGCACGGCCGTGGTGTGGAGCGTGTTGTATTACATATGCCCGTTCTAGATGTGCCATGCCCGTGTCTGAGTAGTTAGTGTCGACCACGACCGTGTCGCATGGCTGTGGGTACAGGCGTAATGAGCCTCCCACGTCCGTTTCTCAGTCGGCCACGCCCATTGAGAGATAGTCAGTATCTTCACACGGTTTATGGGCACGGTTGTGCTGATCTGTTGGTGCCCGTGGGGAAGGGTGGTTGGGCCCGTGACGTCTGACGGTGGTTGGCCTTAATTGCAAGGCCTCTGTTCTGTCAGTGTGGTGGTTCGGTGGTCCACACGGCCATGGACACAGTCGTGTGTAAGGCCATGTGGCCTTGAAATTTGCACTTTTATGTTAGTTTACAACTAATTATTTAGAAAAGAAGGATGGAAAGAAAAGAAACTGAAAATAAATTTGAAAATAAATTGAGTTAGTGCTCGGGTTGCCTCTCGAGAAGCGCTCGTTTATAGTCTTAAGCTAGACTATCCTCGTATTTGAAAATTTTAGGGAGGTTTAAATGTTTGAATATCTTCCCCCATACTTACAGTTCTATTTTTGTGACAAATTTGAAGTCGAGAAGCGTTTACCTTGAAATTACCAAATATTGGATTGCTTACCTCGACTATTTCGTGTGGAAAGATATCGTGTACCTTAAGAAGAATTTCTCCCTTTGCTCTTAGGTCTGTTGAAGTGATGTGGGGATCGGCTTTGTCCAATAGTACCTGGTCTCCTATTTTAAAGTGATTTGATGTCCCTAAGAGCCTTTCTGGCGGTTCCTCTGGTTTTACTTCGTGTGGATCTGGCTTTTCTTTGACTTGTAGCTTCTGCTCTTCTAAATCATCAACCTTAAGGCTTTGTTTCTTGTGTGATTCTTCTTTGTCGATTTGGGGGTTATAAGTTGGCTCAGGTTTGATGCCTTGTGATGTGTCCTGTAGTGAAGGTTGAACAATTAGATTATCTATTGAAGTGACTTTCTTACCTTCATCATCTGTTGTTCTGGCTGAGTCGAGAGCTTGAAGCTTAATCAATTCATCTCCTACGTGAAGTATGAGTTCACTTGTGGCAACACCAATTTTAGTTCTAGCAGTTGCTAGGAAAGATCTTCCTAGAATTAATGGGATTGAATTATCCTTATCCATGTCTAAAACAATAAAATCTACTGGGAAAACAAATTTATCAATTTTTACAAGAACATCTTCAATAATGCCCTTAGGAATTCTAACAGTTTTATTAGCTAGTTGAATACTCATCCTAGTTTGTTTGGGCTTCCCTAGACCTAGTCGTTTAAACAATGCATAAGGCATGACATTTATACTTGCCCCTAGATCAGCTAACACATTATCAATAGTTAAACTACCAACTAAGCATGGAATCGTAAAACTCCTTGGATCTTTTTGTTTCTGCGGTAGTCTATTTTGTAACATTGTTGAGCATGTTGTGTTTAGCTCCACGTGGTGCTCTTCGTCTATTTTGCATTTGTTTGTCAAGAGTTGTCTTAAAAATTTCCTCGAGCCTGGCATCTGGAAAAGAGCATTAAGAAGGGGTAAGTTAATATGTAATTTTTTTCAAAGTTTAAGAAACTTACCGAACTATTCCTCTGAATCATCTCCTTTTAATGCTTCGGGATAAGGTATGCGAGGTTTGTATTCTTTGATTATTGGTTTTTGCTTTTCATGTGCTACCTCTATTTTACCTTTTTTTCCTTGGTTTCTTGTGTCGTGGTGGGCTCGTCTACCTTTGTACCCTCTTGAGCTGTGATGGCTTGGATCTGTTCTTTTGGGTTTATTTCTGTGTTGCTTGGTAGACGTCCTCGTTGACGTTCAGAAATCATCTTTGTGAGATGTTCTACTGACCTAGTAAGTTCTCCAACTTGATTCTCAATCCCTTTGATCGATTTTTGTTGTTCATCAAGTGCTGATTCAGTCTTTTGGAAACGAGAATCTGTGGTTACCATGAATTTAGTCAACATCTCTTCGAGGTTTGATTTCTTCTCTTATGGATATGGCTGATTTTGATAATTTGGAGGAGGTTGCTGCCTTTGATTTCCTTGTCCTCCCCACGAAAAATTTGGGTGGTTCTTCTAACCTGCGTTATAATTGTTACTATAAGGATTATTATTGGATTTGAAATTGTTACCTATATAGTTTGTCTGCTCACGTTCTGCTCCTAGTTGGTAGGGTGGGTACTCAGAATTCGCCACATTCCCACTCACTTCGCATTGCATTACTGGATATACCTACGAAGAACATAAATTATCAAGCTTTTTATTCATCATCTCCACCTATGTTGACAGCATTGTTACTACGTCTATGTTAAAAACTCCGGCTGATTTTTTCGGTTTGGCCCTTGTAATTTGCCATTGATAGGTATTCAACGACATCTCTTCAATAAAGTTGTAAGCCGCTTCAAGAGTTTTGTTATTAAAAGTTCCACCGGCAGATGAGTCAATCATTTACCTCGTTGAGGAATTCACACCGTTGTAAAAAGTTTGGACTTGAAGCCACAAAGGTAATCTGTGGTGTGGACATCTTCTCAGGAGATCTTTATATCTTTCCCATACATCATAGAATGTTTCTGTGTCATTCTGCACAAAGAAGATATGTCATTCCTAAATTTGGCAGTTTTGGCTGGTGGAAAGTATTTTAAAAGAAATTTTTCTGTCATTTGATCCCATGTGGTGATTGACCCTCGTGGTAAAGAGTTCAACCACTGCTTTTCTTTATTCCTTAATGAAAAGGGAAATAACCGAAGACAAATGGCATCATTAGAAACACCATTTATTTTGAAAGTATCACAGAGCGCTAAAAAAATTGCTATATGAGTGTTCGGGTATTCGTCCTGCAAACCATCAAATTGAACAAATTCTTGAATCATTTGTATTGTATTAGGCTTTAATTCAAAATTATTAGTAGCTATAACAGGCCTAACAATACTAGATTCTGCTCCTGTCAAATTAGGTTCAGCATAATCATACATAGTACGCGGAGCATTCTGTTCTTGCACATTTGGCGATGGAAGGATTGGATCTGTCTTGTTCTTCTCTTTGGTAGTCTTGAGCTCGTCTAATTTCTCTGTGATTCCTGCGAGCGGTAGCTTCAATGTTACTTTCGTACGCTAAAGGTCCTCTCGGGTTCCTTCTAGTCATAAACTAGAGGTACTTGCTAGGAGAAGAAAGAAAGAAATTTAGTGTAAATAAAAATTTAACCTAAACTAAAAATAAAAGTAAACTGCGAAAAAAATAAAATAATGGCTAAAGTAATAGAAATAGAGCTTTCTTAATATTTTAGTGTTCCCCGGCAACGGCGCCAAAAACTTGATCGTGTCAAACAGTCGAGTTTTAATATTTATAAAGAATGATCGAACACAGAGACTAACTATGACAACGATTGAGGCAAGTGCACCTATCGAACAATAGTATAGTTTAGGCAAGATTATTTTATCGAACCCAAAGGAACCTAAAAGTACTACTACTCACTTTCTTTCTATTATTTAGCCTAAATTGGCTTATTAAACTAATGAAAAACTAAACTAGATGCAAAGACAAAAGAATGAAACTTTGGGAAAAGACTGTGGAAAAACTCAGTTGATTTTAGACGATACCCTTAGGAAGAATCCACCTATGACTTCTCTTATTATCTAACTTTATTCATATGACTTCTTTACTTAGCTTGATCCGTGAGACTCCCTATCCTATACTAAACCCTCTCTCAAGGCGAATAACGTCTAACCTTAGGTTAATTAGTGGAACTCTCATTCTTTTATAATAACCCCCTAAGGAAGTAGTAAATTGATCAATGGACTCCCATATTAGGTTTCACCCTAATCCGACAAAAACTCGTCACCCTATCTCTAGGCGTGCGATCAACTCCGCTTAATTATGCTAGATCTACTCTTAGGCAGGGTCTATTCCTCCTTCACCTAAGCACATCAGATTAAATTAAGCAACATAATTAAGAACAAACTAAGTATTTATCATATAATTTAGAAATCAAATAACAAAATCCATCATAGGTTTCATCCCCTTCCGGTATCTGAAGGGTTTAGTTCATAACAAAATAAGAAAATATCTCAAGAGAAAAAATAAAACAAAACATAAGAAATCCCCAAAACCCCCTGAAGGAATTGAAGAAGAGATCCTCTGTCTTGAGTAGAACTCTGGCTTCTTGAGATGGATCAACTGGCTATCTTCGAGTAATTCCCTGAATAAAAGCTCTAGCAGAAAACTCTGCCCAAAACTTCCTCCTTAGAACGGCTGCCTTGGGTTGTTTATATTGGCTCCTTAGATGTTTTACTTGTCTCCTAAGTACCTCCTTCAAGTAGAATTACTATTAAGGTGTTTAAGTAGACTTAGGAGTATGTTTCTTTAGCTTCAAGCATCCAAATCCGAGTGAAATTGCTCATTCCCGTGGAGGGGCACGCCCATGGCACACGCCCGTGTAAATCGTCTTCAGGTCGTGTCTCGATTCTGTCGATTGGGGCACGGTCGTGTAAATTGTGGCATGGCCGTGTGAAGTAATTGACAAGGCACGGTCGTGTGGCTTGAAGTCCAGGCCGTGTCGATTTCCTCTTTGTTCCAAATTGGCCCGTTTTAAGCCCATTTTTAGTTTTTTTCTTCCTCGGGTGCTTTCCTGAGTATAAACATGAAAAGAAAGGATTAAAAGCACCTTTTTACATAAATCAAGGGCTAAATCATCCAAAAGCATACTAAAAATAGGATTAAAATATGTTACTTTTACGGTTTATCAGAGTCCAACCCCCTCCTTTGCTTGGCTGGTACTCGAATCCATGAAAGAAATCTTGGTCAGAAGACCGGGTTAAGGCATTGAAGCAGAGAAAATAAGGATATACGCTCAATATGTAAAGATTTTATACCTAGATCGACAGAACCCGAAGGCTATAAAGTTTGGATTAATGAGTCAATTAAGTACCTAAATAAATACCATGTAAGAATCGGTTTAAAAGAAATAGATTAGAAGAGGTGGCCTTTCGGCCAATCGGATGACATAACCCTTTTACCTAAATCGACTGAAACTGATTATCCTTAAGACCCTTCAATCGCTGACCAGATACAGAAAGAATACGGGGACAATGCCCCTCCTACCTTCAGACAAAATACCCATAGAATAGGATTAATGTCTTCGGTTCGACAACCAAAAATAGGGAAGAGAGAATTGAAAGGGAAAGATAATACTTACCACAAATAAGGAGAATTCGATTGAGAAGGTTGGGGAACAGAGTGATGGAAATCTTCTAAGATAAGAATGAATGAATGAAATGAACACACAAGGAGATTCAGCCAAAAGAAAAATGAGAATCAACACAAAGAGAAAGAAGAAAAAGTGGATTTCGGCTTGAGGAAATGAGAAAATAAAAGATAAACTATCAGGATCAGAAATGAAGATTTGGGTAAGAAGAACAAATGAGATGAAAATAATGAGATGGTGTAGGTGGTAAGAGGTTTTGGTTTAAGGTGATTAAGAGATGTGCAATGAATATGAACAAAAGAAAAAATAAAAGGGAACAAGAGAGAGAGTTGGGGTTCGGCTCTTGAAGAAACAATCGAATGAGAGAGGTATAATGGAAAAAAAGTGGTAGGAGGGTTCGGCTTTAGGTGATGAAGCAATGCACACACGTTACCAAAAATGCTAAAGAGGGGAGGAGGTGGTTTCGATTTTGGCTAAATGAAGAATGAACAATGGCCTTAGGGGTTTCGGCTATTCAAAGAAAAGGATCATAAGTTGCAACATGAAGAACACCAAATGCTGAAAAGAAAAGAACTTTCAATACTTAGCTGCTAATCACTTCAAAATTTGGCACCTACAATCTCCAAAACCGAATGACACCCTTCCTCCTTTGACCAAATCCTCCCCAACACCAACAAAAAATTCGGCCACTCCCTACTCCTCTCCTACATTCACTCCACACCCCACCTTCGAATTAGTTTAAAACATTCAAATCCCACCTTTCTCTCATAGTTTGCCATTCAAAATTTTTGACTGATTCAACACCCACTCTTCAAGGTTCCTAGCCGAATCCATCACTACTCCTCTTGACGTTAAAAAGAGTTCCCAAAATGTGAATTGCGTGACTCGAACCTGCTCCTTCACTGCTCCCTGTGGCGTCACTCACCTGCCTCTTAAGTGGCACCCCATTGCCACTTTACTACTACATTTTTTTCGTGTCATCAAACCCAAACTAAACTACTTAAACCCTGCATTAGTTAGTTCTCCCCTAAAGTGCCCAAAATTGAAATTCTGGCCAAGGCTTCGGCTTAACTCTGAGCCTTCCCTGGACCCCCAAACACAGCAAATTAACATACCGAGCATAGCATACACACAGGAACATAATAAATGCAAAGCCCCTAATTTAGGATGTTACATGAATTCTCTTCCACGAGGATCAATACTACATGGGATCAAATGACCGAAAATTTTTTATTAAAATATTTTCTGCTAGCCAAATCGGCCAAGTTGAGGAATGATATCTCTTCTTTTGTGTAGATGGAGTTAGAGACAATTTACAATGCATGGGAGAGGTACAAGGATCTATTGAGAAGGTGCCCACACCATGGATTACCCTTGTAGCTACAGGTCCAAACTTTTTACAACGGTGTGAACCCCTCAACCAGGAAGTTGATTGATTCAGCCGCTGGTGGAGCCCTGAATAATAAAACACCTGAGGTGGCCTACGAATTCATTGAAGAGATGTCACTGAACAACTATCAGTGGCAAGTTACAAGGACAAGGCCAACAAAAATAGTGGGGGTTTTCAACCTCGACGCAGTCACCATGCTATCAAATTAAGTAGAGATGTTAAATAAAAAGATTGATGGTTTGTGTGGTTCCTCATAGGTACACCCAGTAATGAAATGTAATTCAAACATAGGAGGTGTGGCGAATCATGAGTACCCACCCTACAATCCTGGCACGAAAAGCGAACAGATAAACTATACGGGTAACAATTTCAGACCTCAAAATAACCCTTATAGTAATACTTATAATCCAGGTTAGAGGAACCACCCCAATTTCTCATGGGGTGGACAAGGAAATCAGAGACAACAACCCCTTCCAAACTTTCAACAATAGCCCTACCCACAGGTAAAGAAGCCAAACCTTGAGAAGATGCTGACAAAATTCATAGCGGTGTCAGAAATATGTTTCCAAAACACCGAAACAACACTTAAAATTAACAAGCATCGATTCAAGAGATCGAGAACCAGTTAGGGCAACTTTCTAAGCTGATCCTCGAACAACCACAAGGTAGCTTGCCAAGCAACACTGAAACTAACCCAAAAGAGCAACTTCAAGCTATAACAGCTCATGACAGTGAAATGTTAGTGGAATATGAATCTGAGCCAAGGCAAGAACCTGTGCCAAGTGAAGGTAAGGTTGAGGTAAGCCAAGAAAAACAAAAATTGATAATTAAAGAGTACCAACCTCAAATACCATACCCCAATGCAATGAAGAAAGACAACACAGACGAACAGTTCGGTAAGTTTCTTAAACTTTTAAAGAAATTACATATTAACTTACCGTTTCTTGAAGCTCTTTCGCAGATGCCAGATTCAAGGAAATTTTTAAAAGAGCTTTTGACAAATAAGCGAAAGTTAGACAAGGAATCGCATGTGGAACTAAATGTATATGCTCAGCAATGTTGCAAAATAAACTACCGCGAAAATTAAAAGATCCAGGGAGTTTTACAATTCCATGTTTAATTGGAAGTTTATCTATTGATAATGCTTTAGCTGATTTAGGGGCAAGCATCAATGTTATGCCTTAGAAATTGTTTAAACAATTAGGTCTAGGGAAACCCAAACAAACTAGGATGAGTATTCAATTAGCTGATAAAACTATTAGAATTCCTAGGGGTATAATTGAGGATGTGTTAATGAAAATTGACAAATTCATATTCCCAGTAGACTTTGTTGTTTTAGACATGGATGAGGAAAATAGTATCCCCTTAATTTTAGGAAGACCCTTTTTAGCAACTGCCTGAGCTAAAATTGATGTTGGTACAGGTGAACTCACACTTCGTGTAGGTGACGAATCAATCAGGCTTTAAGCTCTTGACTTAGCTAGGACATCGAGTGATAAAGGTGAGAACGTAAATTCTATTGATAATCATTTGGTTCAACTTTCTTTACAGGAAGCACCACAAAATTAAACAACTGAGCCAGATCTTAGACCTCGTATCACTAAAGAAGAAATAACTTATGAGGAATGAAGGCTTCAGATTGATGAACTAGACGAGTGGAAGGCACATTTCAAGGAGGAATCAAAATCACACGAAGTGAAACCGAAAGAACCCCCAGACAAGTTTATAGGAATATCAAATCAATTCAAAATAGGAGATCAGGTACTGTTAGATAAAACAGACCCTCAAATCGCCACTTTAGACCTCAAGACAAATGAATAAATCCCTTTTAAGGTACTTAATGTCTTCCCATAAAGGACAGTTGAGGTAAGCAATCCTATATTCAGAAATTTTAAAGTAAACGCTACTCGACTCGAATTATATACTGATAATAAAATTGATAGCATAGGAAAGGATTTTTCACTCCTCAAACCACCATGATTATGCGAGTGAGAGGTAAGTCCAGCTTAAGACTTTAAACGAGCACTTCTCAGGAGGCAACCCGAACACTAACCCTATTAATTTTCACATTTTTATTTTTACTTTTATTTTTTTCCTTTCTAGCACTTCACTATAAACTAACCAAAGTGCAAATTTTCATACACACAGCCTTGCACACGGTCGTGTGGACGCTACGAATTTTCATACTGGCATAGCAGAGATAGTACAAAATAGGATAAAAAATATCTTCAAGCCATGAGTTCCGACTAAGCACCATGGCTGTGCGACACAGCCGTGGCCGACACTATTTTATCAACACAAGCATGACAACCTGCACACAAGTGTGAGAAAATGAATGAACCACCACACGGCCATGTGATTTGACACGCCCATGATACACGGGCATGGGAATGTACCAGAGCTAAAATTTTTATTTAAAACACCCCTCTCCCCTTCTCACCCACTCCCTATCCCCTTCTTCCATACCCTTTACAACTTCCCTCCTTTTTTCATTTTCACCCTTCTTCATTCTCCAAGCCCTTGATCTTCACCTCATCCATGTCAAAGAAGCGGAAGGATCCTAGCACAGTCTCCCTGTGTGAGACCAATCTACATAAGTTCATGCCGGCTGCTTCATTAACTAGACAAGAAAAAGGACCTTTGACACCATTTAATCTTTCTTTTTCTTTTCTCTTCTCCTTTATTTTCCTTATCTTTATTTCAATTTTACTAAATTTATTTTATTTTATTTTAGTTTCTTAGTTTTAGGTTCTTCAGGCTACTTGGGAATCACACACCAAGGCCTTAGAAATCACACCCACCTCACGAACCATCTAACAATAAGGACTTTTCAGTCCATTAATCTCTTCTTTTAGTCTTATTTCACTTTTTACACTCTTTCTTTTTATTTTCTTTTCTTTAAATATATAATTAGTATATTTTGATTTATTCTTATTATTTTTTGGCTAATTCTTAACGAGCCTCCCAATTTCTTCATCTAGCACAGAAATTGTGGACGGCCACTGTATCAACACTAGCCACGCCACCTCCTACTTATCTTCCACCTCCGAATCAAGTTTCCACACTTCTAACTCAAGGAATCCATCCAAATTTCAGGAAGTTTCACTTCTCCCTATCTTTTGATTTTCTCACTATAATGTTATTATCTATCTTTGTACATTGAGGGCAATGTAAATCTTAAGTGTGGGGGGTGAAATTTATTTTGAAAAAACTCCTAACTTTTTGCACTATTCTCAAATCCCTGAATGATATCTTGTCTTAAGTAATTTTCTCATTTCACTAATTAGAATGAATTTTTTATTGATTTATGATTTTTATTGATATGTTTTAGAATAAGTCACTAATAATTGTGCATTGATAATTTAAACTTTAAGATACTAGAGAATCAAGCATGATAAGTCTATTTTTCGAATAAAAAAATTGCTAGATTGTTGACCTAAATTTGAATATTACCTTGAAATTTTAAATTTACAAAGTTGATATAAAAAAACCCATAATTTTTGTGAGATTTTGAGCCTTTTAGAGTATATATTTTTTTCTTGCTCACTTATTTTTATTATGAGTGTGTCAACATTGATTTGTTATTCTAGAACTTGCTTTGATTATACATGTCAAGACCACACCATTGATTTGATATATAGAGATGATAAAGGCACTTAGGATTTAACCCACTTACTCCATTAAAAGCTTACCCTCACTATTAACCTCTAGTGAACCTCTTTGATCCTAATCACCTTTTTATTGATTCACCCACTAATATTAACCCAAAACCCATCTTATATTTGTTATCACCGTTTCTCTTGACTACCCTTTTTGTCGAGATTTGATTTTGAGCAGTTGCCTAACTATGTTCTATATTTCAGTTGTTAAAGTTCTTTCTTATTATTGTTGATTTGTTCTTATAAAAAAAACCGAAGTATATTCATTATTAGTTCTATAATTAAGTGAGCTTATACATTCAACATCTTGAAGAAGAAGCTCGTATTATTAGTATTACAAGTTTTCAATTGATGTAATTATTCAAGATTAGTTCATTTTTCTAGTTAGGTAAATTGTCAATTCAATCTTGATTCTAACCCCTTAATTCAGCCTTTATCCAAACCTTTAACCATAGCCCAATTACAACCCTGAAAAGACCTTTTGATCTATGTATCACTTCATTTTATAGTGGTGGAGATTTGATTTTCAGGCAAGCCTATGGTAATAACTTTTCATGTTCAACTTTTGAGTGCTTAATTTTGAACCTTAAACACTTTGAGTGATTTGAGTGAATCTTTATTGAGGATGTCAATCCTTGTCAATTTTTAATCAAAGGTAATTATTCGGATAAGGGGAAACACCTATATTTTTCGTGCTACAAACTATGACTTTGATTGTTTGAATTTCTAGGACCCTTTTTACTTAAATTATCCATGTATAAATTATCTATGGATTATGATGAAACATTATCGATGAATATTATGAATTAAGGAAGTTCATTTTAATTGTGAATTGAGAATTTTGCTTGAGGACAAGCAAAAGCTTAAGTGTGGGGGTATTTGATAAACCGTAATATGTTCATATTTTAATCTTGCATTTAGCATACTTTTGGACGATTTATCCCCTTTATTATGGAATTTGGTGCTGTTAATCCTTTGTTTTCATGTTTTATACTTAGGAGAGCACCGTAGCAAAGAAGATTTCCATTCGAATTAGGGTACTTAGAGGCAAAGAAAGACATTCTAAAAGCCTATATAAACACCCTAGAGGCCAGCCTTTAGGGGGGCGATTCATTCGCCAAAGAGCCAAGCTAGAGGGCCAGAATTGTGGGATTCACTTGAAGAAAGCCAGTTGATTCATCTCAAGAAGCCGGAATCATACTTAACACGGAGGATCTTCCCTTCAATTTCTTTCAGGGGTTTTAGGGTTTTTCTTATGTTTTGTTTTATATTTTCTTCTGAGATGTATTATTTTATGATTATGAACTAAACCCCTCAAATACTTGAGGGGGATGAAACCTAAGATGAATCTTGTTATTGTTTTCTGAACTATATGATAAATACTTGATTTGTTCTTAATTATGTGTTCTTAATCCTTGTTTTGATATTTCAAGATATTGATTCAAGTATTGATGTGCTTAGGAAGAGGAGGAATATTCCCTGTTTAAGAGTAAATCTAGTATAGTTAAGCAGAGTTGATCGTAACCCTAGAGATAGGATGACAAAAATCTGCAGGATTAGGGTCAAACCTAATATGGGAGTCCATAGATCGAGTTAATGCAATTATAGGGGTTTTAATTAGAAAGAGATTTCAATTAATCAACCTAGGGTTAGATGTTCGTATCCTCGAGAAAGGTATTAATATAAATTAGGGAATCCTACGAATCAAGTCAAGTGAATAAATCGCCTGGTTCAGAGTTAAATAACAAGTGAAGTCTAAATGGATTCTTCCTCGGGTATTGTCTCAATCAATTGGTTTTTCCCATAAGTATTTCCCCAATTCATTCTCTTTGTCTTAGCATCTTTAGCTTAGTAGTTTGTTAATTTTAGGTTAAACAACAATTCCTTTAATTCTTAGGTTAACTAATAAAAATAAAGTTAGTATTAGTACTTTTGGTTCCTTTGGGTTCGACAATCCGGTCTTGCCACTAAACTATACTACTGTTCGATAGGTGTGCTTACCTCAAGTCGTTGTCACAAATAGTTTTTAGGCTAGGTCATTCATTATATAAATTTTTAAAACTCTGGCACACGATCATCGACACACTTCGACACCCTACCAATTCTGGTGAAGTAGTTCATCAACATGGTTCTTACAGTCTTTCTTCATTTGATGTTTATTATTTTTCTAAGCATGCACTATTCAACTCAGTGAGCATAATTTCCTACTGTGGAAACATTAGTTACTATTGATTGTTGAAGGCTATGGCCTTGAGGGGTTTGTTGTAGGTACTACTATTCCCCCTTCTTTTGTCTTACATGATGCTGATGGCCACTAAGTGGATAATCCTGCATTCGCTATCTATAAAAAGCAAGATAAATTCTTAGCTTCTTAGCTTTTGTCCACAGTCACGGATGATATTTTGATACATCTAGCCGCAGCCAATACCAGTTTTGATATTTGGTCAACAATTGACAGACGATTTGGTGCTAAGTCTAACATCAAGCTCTCAGGTATGTGACATGCTCCATACTCGATCAAGAAAATAAATCTTACTGTTAATGATTACCTCTCCAAGGTCAAGATTTAAGTGACAGTCTGACTACAGCTGGCAGTTTTGTTTCTGAACAAGAATAGGTTAGCATTATTTTAGCAGGTCTTCCTATTGAGTTTGAGTCTATTCGGGTTCTTGCTTCTGCCACCCCCATGACTCTTGACTTGGTGTCTGAGTTGCTTCTTGATTATGAGACACGACAACTGGCTTTGTTGCAAGAAGAGCCTTTGCAAGCTAACCTGATGTCTCGCTCACAACATGTCTGGTTCGGATTCAAGTCATAGTTCTAATCATGGACACAAGGGTCAAGGTCGTGGGTGGTCTCGTGGTCGAGCTCGTGGCAGGTCGAAGTTGGTCTTGTTCAAACCCCTAATGCCAATTATGTGGCAAAATATGACACATGGGGCAAACATGTTATCATCGTTTTGATGAGAACTTCTCTAGTACTAGTTTAAATTCCTCAATATCCATTAATTACCATCAATTCAATGACTCTCTTACGTCTCATTGCTCAGCTCCCCACTGCTCTACAACTTCTCATCCGTCCATTCGGGCTTTATCTCCATCCCTGTCTACTCAAACATGGTACCCCGATTCTGGTGCAACCAACCACATTACTCCAACCATGACTAACATTACCAACACCTCTCCCTACACAGGTACCAGTCAAGTCTCCATGGGTAATGGTGAGTCTGTTTCCATATCCAATGTAGGCTGCTTCACCTTTATAGCTAGCTTTCAGTTATTACATCTAAAGAATGTATTGAATGTTCCTGCAGTTTTGTATGAACTTGATTTCTGTAGGGTAGTTTGCAAGAGATAATTCAGTCTATTTTGAATTTCATCCGTTTTTGTGCTTTGTGAAGGATATTCAGATAGGGAGGATACTACTGGAGGGTCGCATGCATAATGGCTTATATAGATTTGACTTATCTTAAGCTCCAGTTCACAAGTCTGTTTCTAAGTTACCGCGTCTGTACAATGTTCAAGCTTCTTCTTCTTTTGCATTATGGCAAAACAGGCTTGGCCACCCCTGTGGAGATACACTGGCTCGAGTTCTTCGTTCTTGTAATGTGACTTTCAAGCATAGCAATTTGGATTTTATGTGTAAACCTTGTAAATTGGGCAAGTCTTACGAGTTGCCTTTCAGTACCTCAAAGACAGTTTACTCGTCTCTGATAAACCAAAATATGAACATTTTTTAATCCTATATTTAGCATACTTCTGGATGATCTATCCCCTTTATTGTGGAACTTGGTACTCTTATCCTTTATTTTCATGTATTATACTTAGGAGGGCAGTGGAGGATGAAAAGAATGAGAAACGGGTCGAAAAAAGAGAAAATGGGCCAAAGTACGAATTACACATGGTCGTGCTTCTTTAGCAGATCCGACCACGGCCTAGATTCGATTCACACGGGCGTGCCACACAGGCATGTCCCTGCCGCAGGAATGAAGAGTTCTATTCGGATTAGGGTACTTAGAGGCAAAGAAAAACATTCTAAAAGCCTTTATAAACACCCTAGAGGCCAACCTTTAGGGGGCGTTCAGCTAGGCCAAAGAGCCAAGCCAGAAGGGGCCGAAATGTGGGATTCACTCTAAGAAAGCCAGTTGATTTATCTTAAGAAGTGAAATCATACTGAAGACTGAGTATCTCTCCTTCAATTCCATCAGGGGTTTTAGGGTTTTTCTTTATGTTTTGTTTTATATTTTCTTCTAAGATGTATTGTTTTATAATTATGAAATAAACCCCTCAAATACCTGAGGGGGATGAAACCTAAGACGGATCTTGTTATTATTTTCTGAGCTGTATGATAAATACTTGATTTGTTCTTAACTATGTGTTCTTAATTCTTGTTTTGATATTTCAGGATATTGATTAAAGCATTTATGCTCTTAGGCAGAGGAGGAATAGACCCTGTCTAAGAGTAGATCTAGCATAGTTAAGCGTAGTTGATCGCAACCCTAGAGATTGTGTGACGAAAATCTGGCAGATGAGGGTCAAACCTAATATGGGAGTCCATAGATCGAGTTAATACAATTCTAGGGTTTTAATTAGAAAGAGATTTCAATTAATCAACTTAGGGTTAGACGTTAGTAGCTTCGAGAGGGGTATTGATATAAATTAGGGAATCCTACGGATCAAGTTAAGTGAATAAATCGTCTAGTTCAGAGTTAAATAAAAAGTGAAGTCTAGGTGGATTCTTCATCGGGTATTGTCTCAATCAATTGGTTTTCCCCTCAAGTATTTCCCCAATTCCTTCTCTGTATCTTAGCATCTTTAGCTTAGTAGTTAGTTAATTTTAGGTTAAACAACAATTCCTTTAATTCTTAGGTTAAATAATAAAAAGAAAGTTAGTATTAGTACTTTTGGTTCCTTTAGGTTTGACAATCCTGTCTTGCCACTAAACTATACTACTGTTCGATAGGTGTGCTTGCCTCAAGTCGTTGTCACAGTTAGTTTTTAGGCTAGATCATTCATTATATAAATTTTTAAGACTCTGACACATGATCAAGTTTTTGGGGTGAAAATTTATTTAGAAAAGTTCCTAACTTTTTGCATTATTCTCAAATTCCTGAATTGTGTCTTGTTCTTAATTAATTTTCTCATATCACTAATTAGAATGAAATTCCTATTGATTTATGATTTTTATTGATATGTTTCGGATTAAGTCATTGATAATTATACAATGATGGTTTAAACTTTAAGATACTAGAGAATCAAGCATGATGAGTCTATTTTCAAAAAAAAAAATTAAAATTTTGTTAGGTTGTCTACCTGAATCTAATTATTACCTTGAAGTTTAAAATTTACAAGGTTGTCATCAAAAACCCATAATTTTTGTGAGATTTTGAACCTTTTAGAGCATACATTCTTTTCATGCTTACTTTATTGATTATAAGTGTGTCAACATTGATTTGTTATTCTAGAACTTGCTTCGATTATACATGTCGAGACCACATCTTTGATTTGATATACTGAGATGATAAAGGCACTTAGGACTTAACCCACTTACTCCACTAAAATCCTACCCTCACAATTAACCCCTAGTGAACCCTTTTGATCATAACAAATCTTTTATTGACTCACCCACTAATAATAACCCAAAACCATCTTGTATTTGTTATCACCATTTATCTTGACTACCCTTCTATCGAGACTTGAATTGATCAGTTACCTAATTATTTTATTTCAGTAGTTGAATTCATCTTATATTATGTACTTATTTTGATTTGTTCTTAAAAAAAAATCAATCAAAGTATATTCTTTATTAGTTCTGTAATTAAGTGAGCTTATACGTTTAAATTCCACATCTTGAAGATGAAGTTTGTATTATTAGTATTACAAGTTTTCAATTGATGTAATTAGTTCAATTTTCTAGTTAGGTAATTTGTCAATTCAATCTCGATCCTAACCCTTTAATTTAGTCTTTATCCACACCTTTAACCTAAACCCCATTACAACCCTTTAAAGACATTTTGATTTGTGTATCATCTCATTTTATAGTGGTGGAGATTTAATTTTCATGCAAGCCTATGGTAATAACTTTTCATGTTTTACTGATGAGTGCTTAATTTTGAACCTTAAACACTTTGAGTGATTTGAGTGAATCTTTAGTGAGGATGTTAACTCTTGTCAGTTTTGAATCAAGGTTAATTATTCAGATGAGGGGAAAAGCCTATATTTTCATGCTACAAAAACTATGACTTTGATTGTTTGAATCTTCAGGACTCTTTGAGTTAAATTATCCATGTATAAATTATCTATGAATTATGATGAAACATTATCAATGAATATTATGAATTGAGGAAGTTCATTTCAATTGTGAGTTGAGAATTTTGCTTGAGGACAAGCAAAAGCTTAAGTGTGGGGGTATTTGATAAACCAAAATATGAACATATTTTAATCTTGCATTTAGCATACTTTTGGATGATTTATCCCCTTTATTGTGGAATTTGGTGCTGTTAATCCTTTGTTTTCATGTTTTATACTTAGGAGAGCACCTGAGGATGAAAAGAACGAGAAACAGGCTGAAAATAGAGACAATGAGCCAAAGTATGAATTGCACACGGCCTAGGCCCAAGACACACGGTTCCTCTTTAGCAGATCCGACCACGGGCTGGATTCGATTCACACGGGCATGCCACATGGGCGTGTCCCTGCCGCAGCAAAGAAGAGTTCTATTCAGATTAGGGTACTTAGAGGCAAAGAGAGACATTCCAAAAGCCTATATAAACACCCTAGAGGCCAACCTTCAGAGGGGCGTTCAACTAGGCCAAAGAGCCAAGCCAGAGGGGTGAAATTGTGGGATTCACTCGAAAAAAGCCAGTTGATTCATCTCAAGAAATCAGAATCATACTCAAGACTGAGTATCTCTCCTTCAATTCCTTCAGGGGGTTTTAGGGTTTTTCTTTATGTTTTGTTTTATATTTTCTTCTGAGATGTATTCTTTTATAATTATGAACTAAACCCTCAAATACTTGAGGGGGATGAAACCTAAGATGGATCTTGTTATTGTTTTCTGAGCTGTATGATAAATACTTGATTTGTTCTTAACTATGTGTTCTTAATTCTTGTTTTGATATTTCATGATATTGATTCAAGCATTTATGCTTTTAGGCAAAGGAGGAATAGACTCTGTCTAAGAGTAGATCTAGCATAGTTAAGCGGAGTTGATCGCAACCCTAGAGGTAGGATGACGAAAATCTGTCGGATTAGGGTCAACCCTAATATAGGAGTCCATAGATCGAGTTAATGCAACTCTAAGGGTTTTAATTAGAAAGAAATTTCAATTAATCAACCTAGGGTTAGACGTTAGTAGCCTCGAGAGAGGTATTGATATAAATTAGGGAATCCTACGGATCAAGTCAAGTGAATAAATCATCTGGTTCAAAGTTAAATAACAAGTGAAGTCTAGGTGGACTCTTTCTCGGGTATTGTCTCAATCAATTGGTTTTTCCCTCAAGTATATCCCCAATTCCTTATCTGTGTCTTAGCATCTTTAGCTTAGTAGTTAGTTAGTTTTAGGTTAAACAACAATTCTTTTAATTCTTAGGTTAAATAATAAAAAGAAAGTTAGTATTAGTACTTTTGGTTCCTTTGGGTTTGACAATTCGGTCTTGCCACTAAACTATACTACTATTTGATAGGTGCGCTTGCCACAAGTCATTGTCACAGTTAGTTTTTAGGCTAGATCATTCATTATATAAAATTTTAAGACTCTGACACATGATCAGTCTCCTTTTGAGTTAGTAGTATCAGATATATGGGGACCAGTACATATGTCATCAAGTGGTTCCTTCTATTATGTCTCTTTTGTTGATATGTACTACAGATACACTTGGTTATATTTGCTTAAAAATAAGTTTGAAGTTCTTCGTTGTTATCTTCATTTTCACAACATGGTTCAGGTACAATTTGGAGCGTCTGTCAAATGCTACAAATAGACGGAGGGGGCGAGTATTGTTCCTTGTCCACTGAGCTCTCTCAACTTGGTGTTCGACATCAAGTAACTTGTCCTTATACATCAGAACAAAATAGAGTAGTTGAAAGAAGACATCGCTATATTGTTGACATGGGGCTTACCCTACTAGCTAAAGCATCAATGCCTTTGGAGTATTGGTCAGCTGCTTTCTCTCATGCAGCTCATCTGATCAACAGGTTACCAACACCTGTTTTGCAAAATAAGAGTCCTTTTGAGAAGCTCTACAATATTCAACCTGATTATTCTCCACTAAAAGTTTTTGGGAGTGCATGCTATCCTTGTCTAAGACCTTTTTAGCAAGACAAGCTACAATTTCAGTCTCAAGAATGTGTATTTCTTGGGCTTAGTTTCAACAAAAAGGTTACAAATGTCTTGCACGTGATGGTCAAATTTTGTCTCACGACATGTCCTATTTGATGGAACATTTTTCTGTTCCAGAATGGTTTTTCTTCAAAAACAGGCTTCGCTCCTCCCAGGTTTCTTCATCAACATACACACGTTCTTATGGTCTCTCGTGGTTCCTTGTGTTCCCTTGAACCTTATCCTTCATCAGTTTCACATCAACTTCCTTCAGACATGTGCTCTCCTGTGGTGGCAAATTCTTTACCTTTACATGGTAATCTGCTGAGCTCTATAGTTCACCTTCAGCTCCTGTTTCAGAAGTCAATCCAGCTCCAACTTCTTTAGCTCCTATTCCTGAAGTCAATCCAACTCCAGCTTCTTCTACTACTGCTAACTGCCATCCTATAACAGTCTGAATTTGACCCTAATCGAAATGGTGGTTTTGGGACCACAAATTAGAGTCTGAGAAATATTTAAATATTATACTTTGTGTTTATTATATGTGAAATAAGGTGTGTGAAAGTTTCGTGGAAAAATTTAATCGTTTACGTGTTCGATTAAACAAAAAGGATTAAATCGCGTAAAGTGTAAAAGTTGCATGCTATAGTGTAAAGTGCTAGAATGATGATGGATTTTTAATGTGAGGTGCTAAATGGGTAAATAACCCATTTTTCAGTTAGTGGATGCTATATGACAAGATTAACCTTTAGTTTATTATTATATAATTTTATAACATAAGGTTAAATTAGTAATTAAATTAAAACCATTATATATGTTAAAATAAACATGAAATAATGGTTGTCTTCATCTTTTGGCTATCGAAATAAAAAAAATAAAAGAGAGGTTTGAGAGCTTAAGCATTCGGTCATGGTGTTGGCTTGAATTAAAGGTTAGTTTTCAATCGATATTTAAAAATTTTTACGTTTTTGAGATCGTTGCTTCGATCGGTAGCTGACCCATGTTAGAATTTTTAGATTTGAGCATGTTTAATATTCAGCTATGGCTAAATGTTGATGTTTTATGATGTTTGATGGAAAAATATTAAAGTTCTGTTAGAAATCTACAAGTTTTGAAATGGAAATTTTAGTAATTTTGAATGATTTTGGCTAACTTACAAAAATAAAAATTTAGAGGGATTTATTTGCAAAATAAATGAAAAATATGGACTTGTATAGTCCTTATGGATATTCGGCCCTTGAGTTGATTAGTGAAATTTTGTTTATTTTGAGTTTTATGCAATAGGACTAAATAGAAAAAATGTAAAATAGTAGGGGTAAAATGGTAATTTGCTCATTTATGTGTTTGGGACTAAATTGAGATGAAATGTACTTGAATGATTTGAGTTTTAATGTGTTTAGATTAAGAACAAAGAAAAACAAATTTGGATCGGGAAAACGAAGGTTATCGAATAGTCGGTCTACGCGGTTTGTCGACGGTCGAGGTAAGTCCTTAACCTAAAGTATGTTAAAGAATTATTTATCAATAGGTTGAATGAAATTATTTGATAAATTTGAGTATGAATATATGTGTTAGTCGAATGTAAAGGCTTTAAAATGGATTAGATGTGTTTTTGTATATGTGATAAGAATTTGTACATTCGTTGTGATATGTGAATGTGAATTGTGTATATATTTAGTTAGTGATGATAGTGTTAAGAAATGTAATTTGATGGACTGGTTTATGAATTATTTCGGGCTTATTGCCTAGCAAGCCTTGTGCATTGATTTGATTCGGCTTATTGCCTAGCGTGCCTTGTGCTGATGATTTGATTCGGGCTTATTGCCCAGCGACCTTATGCCGGTGATTTGATTCAGGCTTATTGCCTAGCAGGCCTTGTGCCGGTGATTTGATTTGGGCTTATTGCCTAGCAGGCCGAGTGCCGATGAATTATTTCGGGCTCATTGCCAAGCAAGCCTTGTGCCGGTAGAACAAATTTCAGACCTTAGGTCTAGCGGTGCTTAATCTTGGTGTGTACTTGACCTTGATGCCTAGCAGGCTTAATGCCGGTGACATTTATAAATGAAAAGCCATGGATTATTTACAAGGTGGGTTATAACTATGACAATACGGTAAAGGTTCCGGTAAGCCTAAGTTGTACTTAAAATGTAAGTAAAAAGGTAGGTATATATATATATAAATACCCTTTCGAATCAAGTAAATTGAGGTATGGCTGAAGCTTTTGTTGAAATATTGAAGGGCACTTTCATTCATATTGAAATATGAATATGATATGTGTATTGAAATATGAGTTTGATTATGAAATTTAGATTTGGCATATGTATTGTAATATCCCGGATTAGGGCTTATGCACTATTGCTAAATTATGTGAAATAGCATGTCTTATGTGTTATGATTGTGTTATGTGAATTTTAGAATCTTGAAACATAAATGCCTTAGAAAAATATCGAGTTTTAAGTCTAAAAGTGGGAACTGAAGCAAGGTGGCCTTAAGAAAATAAATAAGGGAAATATGACATATAATTGGGCTTGGAAAAGTGGCCCAGAGACACCATTTAAAACCTCTGGGAATGACACCACCAGCAGGGTAAATGGGCCAAGGTTCGAGTCGCTAGGGAAGCAAATAAGAGAATTTTTATTTTGCTACAAGGAGAAGAGAGGTGGACGGAAAAAGGAGTCTATGAGAGGAGTTTGAGATGAAGTCTAATTCTTTTAGGAATTTCGACTAAGGTAGGAAAAAGGGTAAGGAAGAGTGAATTAAGGAATTTGATAGTGAGAGGAAGAGGTGGCCGGCCAAGGGACTCTCTTGGTAGTAATTTCGGCCAAGGAAAGAGATTAAGGCTTTTTCTTCATTCTTTTCCTTCCCTTTGAGTCTCTGCCGAATTCTCTCTGCAACTCTTTCTCTTTTCTTTTTAATTCTCTAAAAGCTGAATATAGGACCCTCTAGGCTTGCCGATTTTTCCCTAAGTCCTAAACCTTTTCCTTTCTTTCCTTGTTGAAGCCGAAATCCTATGGTGTTCATCAAAAGCCGAAATCAAGTGGACAGCATTTAGGCCATAGCCGAATAGCCCTGTGGATTCAAGTAAAGGTGCTGTCGATTTCTATAGAGGAGGTAAAGATCAAATATCGTTTGATCTCCGTTCTTTTTCTTTAGACTTGTCGAAATCTAGAACTAATCCCATTAACATTGTTGGTTGCTGAAATTTGGAAGGATCTCTCGGGATTTTCAGTGTAATCGACTATAAGGAGGATTATTCGGGATTTCAACATCCAAGGTAGGTTATGTGGTATTCGGCCATAGGCCAAATCTATGTGATTTAATGTTAGAATTAAATCTAACCTATGTCTATAGGTAATTCGACACTTTCATAATCAAGTAGCAGTTTTCGGGAATTGTGGATTTCAAGGTAAGTGCACTTACACATTTGGCCAAGGCCTATTTAGGAACCTAGATCTTTTTCTTAATTGTTCAAAAGCCGAAAACTAATCAAAACAACTAATCTAGTGTTAGCCGATTACAAGGAGGAGGGTTTGCAAGTTTCGGGATTTGGTTAGGAGACAAATCGGCAACAAGATAAGTTTTAGGATTTCATTAATTAGCCAAATGGCTTTATGCTAAAGTTTCTAAGGTTGGCCGAATGTATGAACTTGAGATCTAAGGCTTTAGATCGGGCTTTTTCGGGATTTGGAGTGAATTTGCTAAGTATATCAGGTGTGTACCTCGCACTAAATCTTGATAGATTCTGACTTTAATTTATTAAATGTGTTAATATAATAAGTGTAAAGATTATGGCTAAGGTACCATGTAATGTCGAAGTACTCAGTATCGTTTTCCTACTCCTACTATGAGTATGATAAGTTTTGCTATGGCATATACATGAAATTATAAGAATGTGAATAAGGAATATGATATGGTTAATGCATAATTGTATGACATGGGGCATATGGGTGATATGTAAAGGGGAAGTGATTTGGTGGTTTTATACCCCAATATAAGAATGTGGTGACTTATGTCACAATATAAGAATGTGGTGACTTTTGTCACAATATAAGAATGTGGTGACTTATGTCACAAATTTATATATAGTGGCTATGCCACGAAAACATAAGGGCGATGAGCACGTCGACTGCAGCGACTGCCTTCGATGGTGTGTAGCGGATGGAGGGTTGACTTAGTAGTCCCCACGGTGTGATGGTTGGTACGGGTGATGTGTAGCGGATGGCATCTAGGTTTGGGTTCGGGATTGCATCATTTTTAAATGTTATGTGAATAAGTATGATTTGATATGCTATATCTATTGAGACTTAGTGTTTATTGTACACATTGAGTCTGTTTGACTCACCTTGTTGTGGGACTGCTTTTCAGTTGATGATCAGTGATGGACCGGGTCGGTAGGAGCTCAGGGGTGACCATGCTTAGCATGAACTTAATGAGTTGGATATTTTATTTTACTTAAGTACTTTAAATTTTATTTTGGAGATTTATTTTGATGTAACAAGATTATAGTATGAACCGTTTATGCATGCTTTTAAATTATTTTACTATGGCATGGTATTTATCAAATTAAAGTTAATATTCCTTAAATTTAAATAACAAATTGTTTTTAACACTAATTCGACACGGGTTTTAAAATTCAAGCCCAACCCAAATCAACTACTGATTTCAAAAACACACAAGTTTTTAGCAAAGTTTCAAACAAGATTTGAATAGATTTTCTTTAGAAGCATGCCAAATCCGGTCAGGGCTTGTGGGCTGGGTTTGGGGTGTTTTAGCTTGGTATCAGAGCCCGGTTCAAAACTCGGCCTTGACGGCTTTTTAGGCCCAAAACATTTTCTCTCTTTTGAAAATGGACTTTTCTAAGAAATAAGCAGGTTTTTCTGGCATGGCACCTGAGTCTCCGACCTGAACTCCACCAGGTAAGTACTCCCAACCTCTTTGTGATTTGTATGTAGGGATATATAGGGACGTAGACTTGTGGATTAGGAATTAAACCCTAGGACTAGTTTACCCCAACAAATACATAAAACTCTAATGCACAATTAAACAAACCTGTGTCCAAGTCGCCGAGCTAGGGTGTGGCAACCGTTGTGGGCATGTCTAGGATTGGTTTCGATGGGAGCTTGGTATTTAAGCAGTCTGCGTGACTCACCTCCTCTCCACTCGAATCCTACATGGTGCGTAACTTCGGTTCACCCTAACCAAGAGGACTCAGCCACAGGCTAAACCCAATAACTAAAACCCGAAAGGGACTAGCCATATTTTTATGGAAACCCTAGTTTTAAAGGTCAACAAACCACCCTTTTGAAATTTTGAAAATTATTATTTTGGAAAAACTTTCTATGAATTTTCGATTTACAAAATTGCCTAAATACCATTAGTGGTAAAATTACTAAAATGCCCTTGATTTCCTAAAATTACCATACTACCCCCGATTTCAAATAACAATTTTTGATTTTGCACAAGTATTCAAAAACTTTACAAAATATCAAAGACATCCTGATTTGGAAAAATTTACGAAATTACCCCTAACCTGTGCAAATGACCAAAATACCCTCAGTAAGAAAAATCAATGAAGTACCCTCAAATTGGAAACCTTTAAAAATGCCCTTGTTTTGAAAGTCACCAGGAACCATATCTTTGCAAAAAATTACCGAAATGACCCTGGCTTGTAAAATTACAAAAATACCCCTAGTGCATAAATTACCATTTTACCCTTGAAATTTTTTTTCCAGCAAGTATTTTAATTTTGTAAAATATCAACAATCTCTATTTTGCAACATTTTCAAATACCTTAATTTGAAAATTACCAAAATACCCCTATAGGATAAAATTACGAAAATACCCCTGGGTAGTGGAAAACAACAAACAACGACAACTACAACATTTCTCTGTAATAAATGCAAGTTCATGTGTGTGACTAAATGAATGATGTGAGACTGTATGTGTATGAATTGAAAGAATAGCTTCTTAAAACTATTAAACATAAAACTGCTCGTGATAAATCAGTGGAACAAAAACTAATTCATAAAATTCTTTAATCAGATAAACGCAAAGCGGAAGTATGAATTCAAGGGGACGTGGTCGTAATGTGCGTGGCCATAGAAGAGGCTGAATGACTATGTCTGAACCCATTAGATCGGGCCAAGGATCTAAAAATGAAATGCCACCACCACCCCCAACCGCTGATGTGGAGTATCAGGACCGAACGGGGGATGATGCAGTGTCACAAGCGATGCTGCGGGTCTTGGAAAGGGTGGCAGGAGTAGGTGGAGGCATGGGAGCTCAAAAGTCGGTACCTGAGTGACTTCGAGCCAACGGAGCTAAAGTGTTCCGCAGTGTGTCAGGTGTAGCACCCAATACCGCTGAGTATTGGTTGGAGGCGACTGAGCGAATTATGGATGAGCTCGACTTAACTGATGAGGAGAAGCTGAAAGGGTTGGTGTCGCTCCTCCTCGATGAGTCATATCAATGGTGGCTCACGGTGCGAGATGGTACTACAACTGAGGAACTCACATGGGAGTATGCTAAGGCAGCATACCAGAAGAAGTATGTGGGCACCCATTATATTGATGCCCAGAGAAAGGCTTTTCTAGGACTGGTTCAAGGAAACAAGTCCATAGCTGAGTACGAGACTAGGTTCTTAAGGCTGAGCCATTATGCTCGAGGCATAGTATCTACTGAGCATGAGCGGTATGTCCGGTTTGAAGACGGACTAAGAGATGACCTGAGGTTATTGATAGCCCCGCAACAGGAGCGGGAGTTTACTGTGTCGGTGGAAAAGGCTAAAGTGGCCGAGGGTATCAAGGAGTCTGTAAGGCAGAACTCCGATCAAAATAGGCAGAAGAGAGGATTTGGATCGTCAAGGCCATTCAGGAATGAGCAAAAGAGGCCTAGAGTTGAAGGTCCATGAGGTCGAGGCTCTTCTTCGAGGCGATACCCTACTTGTGATCAATGTGGGAAAAAGCACTTAGGCGAATGCTGGAAAAAGACAGGGGATGTTTCAAGTGTGGGTCAAAGGACCATATGATTAAGGACTGTCCGATGAGACCAGATGGGAATCGACCGGTAGCTCAGAATATTAATCAGGCTAGTAGAGGGGGACAGCAGCCTCAGCGGGGTCGTGGTCTGAATAACAGAGGAAATGGTATCGGAAGAGGACGTGGAACACCAGGCCAAGGTGGTGGTAATATAGAGGCAAGACAGTCAGGCTTGGTGTATGCGATTCGCCGTAGGGAGGATGGTGACGCACCGGACGTCATAACCGGTACGTTTCTTATTTATGGCAAGCCTTATTTTACTTTGATCGATATGGGCTCGACCCATTCTTATGTTGCATGTAGAATAGTTGAAACTTTAGAAATAGCCTCTAAACTTTCTAGTAGGGAAATGACCGTAGTAAGCCCACTAGGTCAAACTGTAGTGGTGAATAAGATGTTTTGGAGAACACCTTTGGAGCTTCAAGGAACGGTACTTCCAGCTCGATTTAATGGAATTACCTTTTGGAGAATTCGATCTCATACTTGGAATGGATTGGCTAGTGGAGCATTGGGCTGTGTTGGATTGTGCAGCCAAACGAATGGAGTTAAGGACCCTAGAGGATGAAGTGATAGTTATGATAGGAGAAAAACAGAACTACTTGTCTAACGTAGTTTTGGCTTTAAAGGCTGATAAGATGGTTCGGAAGGGGTGTAAGGCATTTATGGCCTTCATTAGTGTTTTGGATACGAAAGAAGGGGGAGTTAGTGAAGTAAGTACTGTAAGGAAATATGTGGATGTCTTTCGGAGGAATTACCTGGAATACCCCCGGACAGGGAAGTGGAGTTTGGAATTGACTTGCTGCCGGGTACAGCTCCTATGTCCATTGCCCCATACAGAATGGCACCAAAGGAGTTGGTGGAGCTCAAGGCTCAAATCCAGGAATTGCTTGACCGTGGGTTCATTCGACCTAGTGTGTCTCCATGGGGAGCACCTGTCTTATTTGTGAAGAAGAAGGACGAAACTATGCGCATGTGCATAGATTATCGTTAGTTGAATAAGCTGACCATCAAGAACAAGTATCCATTGCCAAGAATAGATGACTTGTTCGATCAGCTTAAAGGGCCGCAGTATTCTCAAAGATCGATCTAAGGTATGGATATCATCAGCTTAAGGTGAAGGAGGCTGATATCCATAAAATGGCTTTCCAAACAAGGTACGAGCATTATGAGTTTTTGGTAATGTCGTTCGGTTTGACAAATGCCCCAGCCGCATTTATGGACATGATGAACCAGGTTTTCCAACCCTATCTAGATCGGTTCGTTATCGTGTTCATAGACGATATCTTGGTGTACTCAAAGTCTGAAGAAGAACACGATGAGCACCTCCGAGTTGTGTTGCAAATGTTGAGGGAGAAGAAGCTTTATGCCAAATTCAACAAGTGTGAATTTTGGCTTAAAGAGGTTACGTTTTTAGGACATGTGGTATCTGCTTGAAGGAATAAGGGTAGATCCTCGGAAGATCGAGGCAGTTTTGGATTGGAAACCACCTAAGTCGGTGGCGGAAGTTTAGAGTTTCTTAGGATTGGCCGACTATTATAGGTGATTTGTGGAAGGGTTCTCGTCGATAGCCATGCCTCTGACAAAGTTGTTAAGGAAGGAAGTGCCTTTCACATAGATCGATAAGCAACAGGAGAGCTTTGAGAAGCTTAAAAGGGTCTTGACTGAAGCTCCGATTTTGATTCAGTCGGAGGCGGGGAAGGATTTTGTAGTGTATTGTGATGCTTCCCATACAGGATTGGGAGGTGTCCTTATGCAAGATGGAAAAGTAGTCGCTTATGCGTCTCGGCAACTAAGGCCACATGAGGTTAACTACCCGACGCATGGCTTAGAATTAGCGGCAGTGGTCTTTGCCCTTAAGGTGTGGAGGCATTATGTTTATGGAGAAAAGTCGGTGATCTACACAGACCACAAAATCCTCAAGTATCTGCTGACTCAGAAGGAGTTGAACCTGAGACAGCGAAGGTGGGTGGAACTATTGAAGGACTACAATTGTTCCATAGAATATCACCCAGGCAAGGTAAATGTAGTGGCGGATGCCCTAAGTCGGAAGGTAGTGACGGATCTGAGGGCGATGTTTGCACATCTAAGCCTCTATGATGATGGAAGTTTGCTAGCAAAGTTGCAAGTTAAGCCGACGTGGTTGAATGAAGTGAAAGAGGGACAATTGGTAGATGAGGATCTAAGTGTTAAGTTGCGACAAGCGCAGAATAGAGAGTTGGAAGGTTATAATGTTAATGACGAAAGAGTATTGTGCTTCAAGGGTAAGGTTTGTATGCCGAAGGACAAGGAGCTTAGGCAAAGAATTCTTCGGGAATCGCATAGTAGCCCTTATGCTATGCATCCTGGAGGTAGTAAAATGTACAGAGACCTAAGGGAATAGTTTTGGTGGCCAGGACTTAAGCGGGAAGTTACCGACTATGTTAGCAAGTGTTTAACGTGTCAGCAAGTTAAGGCTGAACACCAAGTTCCATCGAGATTGCTTTATGTCTGATTCCCCAATGGAAGTGGGAGAGAATTACCATGGACTTCATTAGTGGGCTTCCCCTTACGCCTACTAAGAAGGACTCGGTATGGGTGATAATGAATCGACTGACAAAGTCTGCACATTTTATTCCAGTACGGGTTGACTACTCCCTACAAAAGTTGACAAGGTTGTATGTGGCGAAAATTATAAGGTTGCATGGAGTGCCGATGTTGATTATCTCGGATAGGGATCCGAGGTTCACGTCTCGATTTTGGAAATCATTACATCAGGCTTTAGGCACTAGATTGGATTTTAGTACGGCTTTCCATCCACAGTCAGACGATCAGTCTGAACAAGTGATTCAAATGTTAGAGGATATGTTAAGAGGCTGTGTGATAGATTTCAGAGGAAGTTGGGAAGAACATTTGCCTCTAGTGGAATTTGCTTACAACAACAGCTATCAGGCCAGTATACGGATGGCACCATACGAGGCGTTGTATAGACGGAAGTGCCGCACTCCTACGTGTTGGACAGAGTTGAGAGAACGTCAAATTTTAGGTCCAGAGTTAGTAGCAGAATCGGAGGAGAAGGTTAGTATAATTCGAGCTCGATTGAAGGAAGCATCCGATAGACAAAAGTCGTACGCAGATCTCAAATGGAAGGAGATTGAATTTGATGTGGGAGATCAAGTGTTCCTTAAAGTATCGCCTTGGAAGAAGGTGATGAGATTTGGTCGAAAAGGGAAGCTAAGTCCAAGGTTCATAGGACCCTATCGGGTATTGAAGTGAATCGGACCAGTGGCATACCAATTAGAGTTGCCTCCGGAATTAAAGTAGATGCACGACGTATTCCATGTTTCCATGCTACGTTGATACCGATCGGATCCATCTTACGTAGTTTCAGTTGAAGAGGTGGAGCTAAGGCTAGACCTGTCCTACAAGGAAGAGCCGATTCAGATTCTGGAACGAGATGTGAAAGTGCTACGAAGGAAATCGGTCCCTTTGTTTAAGGTGTTGTGGCGAAATCATGGATCGGAGAAAGCCTCGTGGGAGCTGAAAGAAGCAATACGACAGCAATACCCCCACCTATTCTAGCCAGGTAATTTCGAGGATGAAATTATTTTAAGGGGATAGAACTGTAATATCCCAGATTAGGGCTTATGCACTGTTGCTAAATTATATGAAATAGCATGTCTTATGTGTTATGAATGTGTTATGTGAATTTTAGAATCTTGAAACATAAATGCCTTAGAAAAATATCGAGTTTTAAGTAAAAAAGAGGGAACTAAAGCAAGGTGGCCTTAAGAAAATAAATAAGGGAAATATGACATATAATTGGGCTTGGAAAAGTGGCCCGGAGACACCACTTAAAACCTCTGAGAATGACGCCACTAGTAGGGTAAATGGGCCAAGGTTCGAGTCGCTAGGGAAGCAAATAAGAGAATTTTTATTTTGCTACAAGGATAAGAGAGGTGGACAGCAAAAGGAGTCTATGAGAGGAGTTTGAGATGAAGTCTAATTCTTTTAGGAATTTCGGCTAAGGTAGGAAAAAGGGTAAGGAAGAGTGAATTAAGGAATTTGACAGTGAGAAGTAGAGGTGGCCGGCCAAGGGACTCTCTTGGTAGTAATTTCGGCCAAGGAAGGAGATTAAGGCTTTTTCTTTATTCTTTTCCTTCCATTTGAGTCTCCGCCGAATTTTCTCTGCAACTCTTTCTCTTTTCTTTTTAATTCTCTAAAAGCCGAATATAGGACCCTTTAGGCTTGTCGATTTTTCCCTAAGTCCTACACCTTTTCCTTTCTTTCCTTGTTGAAGCCGAAATCCTATAGTGTTCATCAAAACTCGAAATCAAGTGGACAGCATTTAGGCCATAGCCGAATAGCCCTGTGGATTCAAGTAAAGGTGTTGTCAATTTCTATAGAGGAGGTAAAGATCAAATATCGTTTAATCTCCGTTCTTTTTCTTTAGACTTGTCGAAATCTAGAACTAATCCCATTAACATTGTTGGTTGCCGAAATTTGGAAGGATCTCTCGGGATTTTCAGTGTAATCGACTATAAGGAGGATTATTCGGGATTTCAACATCCAAGGTAGGCTATGTGGTATTCGGCCATAGGCCAAATCTATGTGATTTAATGTTAGAATTAAATCTAACCTATGTATATAGGTAATTCGACACTTTCATAATCAAGTAGCAGTTTTCTGGACTTGTGGATTTCAAGGTAAGTTCACTTACACATTCGGCCAAGGCCTATTTAGGAACCTAGATCTATTTCTTAATTGTTCAAAAGCTGAAAACTAATCAAAACAACTAATCTAGTGTTAGCCGATTACAAGGAAGAGGGTTTGCCAGTTTCGGGATTTGGTTAGGAGATAAATCGGCAACAAGGTAAGTTTCGGGATTTCATTAATTAGCCGAATAGCTTTATGCTAAAGTTTCTAAGGTTGGCCGAATGTAGGAACTTGAGATCTAAGGCTTTAGATCGGGCTTTTTCGGGATTTGGAGTGAATTTGCTAAGTATATCAGGTGTGTACCCCGCACTAAATCTTGATAGATTTATGGCTTTAATTTATTAAATGTGTTAATATAATAAGTGTAAAGATTATGGCTAAGGTACCATGTAATGGTACGAAGTACTCAGGTACGTTTTCCTACTCCTACTATGAGTATGATAAGTTTTGCTATGGCATATACATGAAATTATAAGAATGTGAATAAGGAATATGATATGGTTAATGCATAATTGTATGACATGGGGCATATGGGTGATATGTAAAGGGGAAGTGATTTGGTGGTTTTATACCCCAATATAAGAATGTGGTGACTTATGTCACAATATAAGAATGTGGTGACTTTTGTCACAATATAAGAATGTGGTGACTTATGTCATGAATTTATATATGGTGGCTATGCCACGAAAACATAAGGGCAATGAGCACGTCGACTGCAGCGACTGCCTTCGATGGTGCGTAGCGGATGGAGGGTTGACTTAGTAGTCCCCACGGTGTGATGGTTGGTACGGGTGATGTGTAGGAATGGCATCTAGGTTTGGGTTCGGGATTGCATCATTTTTAAATGTTATGTGAATATGTATGATTTGATATGCTATATCTATTGAGACTTAGTGTTGATTGTACACAATGAGTCTGTTTGACTCACCCTATTGTGGGACTGTTTTTCAGGTGATGATCAGTGATGGACCGGGTCGGCAGGAGCTCAGGGGTGACCATGCTCAGCATGAACTTAATGAGTTGGATATTTTATTTTACTTAAGTACTTTAAATTTTATTTTGGAGATTTATTTTGATGTAACAAGATTATAGTATGAACCGTTTATGCATGCTTTTAAATTATTTTACTATGGCACGGTATTTATCAAATTAAAGTTAATACTCCTTAAATTTAAATAACAAATTGTTTTTAACACTAATTCGACACGGGTTTTAAAATTCGAGCCCAACCCAAATCAACTACTGATTTCAAAAACACACAAGTTTTTAGCAAAGTTTCAAACAAGATTTGAATGGATTTTCTTTAGAAGCATGCCAGATCCGGTCAGGGCTTGTGGGCTGGGTTTGGGATGTTTCATGTATAATTGGTATAAGTGAATAACAGATCATATGTGGTTAAAATATGTTATATTAATAGTTTCGAATTATGCAAATACTTAAGGTATTTAAGTGTTGAGATTCCATGCTTATAATAGAGGGTTAGCTAATTTGCTAAATGAGATTCGTGACATACGGCTTTGGTAGCATTTATGTGATAAAATATTGTATTTAAAATCCTATTCGAATGGATATTTGGTGGTATGCATAATATTGTTTGAATGTTTAGTTAAGTATCGAATTTGCCTTGGACTTACTAAGCTAGTAAGCTTACCTTGTGTGTATCCCTTGTTTGTTTTATAGATTTCGTTCAAGCTACGGGCTTAAAGGATCATCAGAAGAATCATCCACACTATCAACTCCTTTTTTTGGTATTTATATATGTGGTTTTTGGATAAAAAAAAGGCATGTATAGGTTAGACTAAGTTGTTAAATCAATGAACTTGGGACTTGTATATAAGCATAACTTAGCCTTACGAAAAAAAGGCTTATTTCTTTGATTAATATTAGTTATTGTGCTCTTTGATATGTTAGTTGGAAATATGCATGAATGGTTAAATGCTTGACATGCTCGGTGCTTGGCAAATTTATTCTTGGCTTGCTATCTATTGATTTAGGTTGAGTATGTTTGCGATTAAAATGATTTCATGTTTTTTTTAAGTCCAATATGTTTACAAATGAATATGAAGTTTAGTCATAGGTATTATAGTCATATGAACATGGCTTTTATTTTGTGTTATAATGAGGATATATATATGATTTTCTTTTTAAATGACTAGATGATGTATATGGGTATGTCATTGTGATGCAAAATTTGTAAGGATTTTCTTACTTTATATTCGGCCATGGTCTAGATATTTGTGATAGATACAATTTGGACTTGTGAGTAATGACACCACAGGCTAATATAAATGTCTTATTCATATCAAATTAGTCAAGGGATATAAGGATGATATATTTGTTATGTTTATAATTAGTATTCAAGTATGTTTAATGAAGTTTTAATACCACTTGTGGTAAAACGTGCAATAACATTTGTAATTGGTAAATGTGGAATTTTGGTTTATATATATATATATATATAGGAAATTTGGTATGATTAAATTTGGTTAGAAATAATGAATGTAACCGAATAGGTAGTTATTTATTAGTTCAACGTGTGAATTTTAAGCTATTCTATTTAATTATTCGAATTATGTGTATTTGTATTTGTTAATTATGTATAAATGTTTAAAATGATTATAAACTATATGATAATTTGGTAATGGAATGAAATGGTATATGTATGATGATTTGTTTTTAAAGTAAACGAAATTAGTATGTTAAGAATCATTCTATTTGATTATAAATGTAATATATGATCATATAGGTATGTGATATATGACCGTACAAACATCTTAGATTCATTTATATGCATGCAAATGAATTCATGTGAACTTTGAGTTGAGTGATTATTTGTTTTAATCTAAATTTTTGGTATGAATTATTAGTTGGACATTGAAAAGTTGAGTTTAAAATTTTGGAATTTAATAAATGTATAATTGCTATAAATGCCTATGATGGTCTGAGTCTAGTTCGGTAATGCCTCATAACCCTAGTCCAGTGACGGATGTGGGTTATGGGTGTTACATTTTATTGGTATCGGAGCTTATGATTTAGTCGATTCTGGGACTACCGTAGAGCATGTGAGTCTAGCTATACATGCCTTTTATTGTACATTTGATAGTGTGGTGACTTCTAACATTCTGAATTATGTTTTATATATAGTAAATAGATTCTAATCCCGATAGAGCCGTAGTAGATGATGTTGATAGTGTAGCGCCTGATCACGTACACGGATTAGCACCGTTAAACTCTAGACCTATCTCGGGTAACTACGAGGGGGAGGCTAAAGAATCCTTCTACCAGATGATGAATGAATGGTTTACCCAGTTTGTTGAAAATAACCCGGCTATACAACAACCTCCACCCCTGAATAATCCAACTCCGGTACTTTCACACTTTATAATACTACTGTGATTACATTGATTGATCCTGGTTCGACTCATTCATATGTGTGTGAAACTTTAGTATCCAGTAAGACTCTACCTGTTGAGTCTATTGAGTTTGTGATCCGTGTGTCCAACCCCTTGGGTCGATGTGTACTTGTCAATAAAGTGTGTAAAGGTTGGCCGTTGATGATTCGGGATTCCTGCTTTCTAGCAGACTTAATGTTGTTTCCTTTTGACGAGTTCGATATAATTTAGGGAATAGACTGGTTAACTTTGCACGATGTGGTGGTGAATTACAAAAGAAAAATTATTGATTTGAGATATCAGAATGGTGAGAGCATCCGAGTTGAATCTAATGATTTAAACGGGTTACCTCTGATAATATCATCGATGCTAGCCCGAAAGTACATGAGAAAAGGATCTGAAGCTTATTTGGCTTATGTCTTCGGATAATAAAGTATCAAAAAATAGATTGAATCAGATCGGTTTGGGTGAATACCGGACGTGTTTCTGAAGAATTACGGGTTTACCACCGAAGACGAGAGATTGAGTTTGGGATTGAATTAATCTAGGGGCGACTCGATCTCGATAGCTCCGTGTCGGATGGCACCTACTGAGTTGAAAGAGTTAAAAGCACAGTTGCAAGAGTTGATAGATAAGGGTTTTGCATGCCCAAGTTTCTCTCCTTGGGCTGCATTAGTTCTTTTTGTGAAAAAGAAAGATGGAACGATGCGAATGCGTATTGATTATCGGCAGCTGAATAAGGTGACTATAAAGAATAAGTATCCGTTACCTCGGATTGATGACTTGTTTGACCAGTTGAAAGGGGCTTCAGTATTTTCAAAGATTGATCTAAGATCGGGTCATTATCGATTCTGAGTCGAGATCTGAGATGTGCCAAAGACTGCATTCCGGATGAGGTATGGACATTTTGAGTTTCTGGTTATGCCTTTTGGACTTACTAATGCACCTACTATTTTTATGGATTTGATGAATCGGGTTTTCAGATAGTATTTGGATCGGTTTGTAGTAGTGTTTATTAATGATATACTGATCTACTCCAAAGATGAAATTGAGCATGCCGAGCATTTGAGATTGGTGCTACAAACTTTGCGAGATAAACAGCTGTACGCAAAGTTTAGTAAGTGTGAATTCTAGATGAAGGAAGTTAGCTTTTTGGGTCACGTTGTTTCAGCATCAGGTATTCGTGTTGATTTGAACAAAATATCGGCTATTCTTGATTGGAAACCACCAAAGGATGTTTCTAAAATTCAAAGCTTTTTGGGACTTGCGAGTTATACTATAATAGCTACCCCGTTGACAAAGCTATTACAGAAAGATGTTAAGTTCGAGTGGTCAAAAAAAAGTGTCAAAAAAGCTTCGATCAGTTGAAAGCCCTATTAACCGAAGCTCCAGTGTTAGTTCAGCCTGAATCGGGTAAAGAATTTGTTGTTTATTTTGATGCTTCTTTGAATGGTTTGGGCTGTGTTTTGATGCAGGAAGGCAAAGTCGTAGCCTACGCTTCAAGACAATTGAAGCCGCATGAAAGAAATTACCCGACACATGACTTAGAACTCGTAGCTATTGTGATCGCATTGAAAGTTTGGCGTCATTATTTATATGGTGAAAAATGTCATGTTTACTTGGATCACAAAAGTCTGAAGTACTTGATGACTCAAAAAGATTTGAACTTGAGACAACGTAGATGGTTAGAACTGTTGAAAGATTATGAATTAGTAATTGATTACCATCCGGGAAAAGCCAATGTTGTTGCAGATGCCTTAAGTCGAAAATCATTGTTTACTCTTCATGCGTTGAACTCACATATGGTTGTGACTGGTGATGGTTGCGGTTTTGGAAGAAGCTGCAAGATGCTTTAGGTATTAACTTCACTTTAGCACAGCCTTTCAGCTGCAGATAGATGGTCAGTCTGAGCGAACCATTCAGATACTTGAAGACATGTTGAAATGTTGCGTCCTCAAGTTTGAAGGTACGTGGGAAAAATACTTACCTTTGATTGAATTTGCTTATAATAATAGTTTTCAATCGAGTATCAAAATGGCACCTTATGAAGCTCTTTATGGCCGCAAGTATCGTACACCGTTGTATTTGAATGAACTTAGTGAAAGCAAGATACACGGGGTTGAAATCTGACCCGATATGACGTACGAGGAAGAACCAATTCGTATTCTAGCTCGGAAAATGAAAGAATTGAGAAACAAGAGAATTCCATTAGTGAAAGTTTTATGGAATCGGCATGGAGTTGAAGAGTGTAACACCCCAAACCCGGTCAACACACCACGACCTAATCTGGCATGTCACAGAGGAAAACGTTTTGAAGAAAATCGAGTTATCGATTAAATTTTGTGGAAAACTCTTTGTTGCTCTATGTTTGTAGAAATCAGGTGTATGACTAGTTAAAAACTGATGGTTTACTTTGAAATCCCGGAAATAAATCTTTAAAACTCAGTTGTCGATCCATAGATTAGAAAACCTTTTTGTAAATTTTTTTTTAAAGGAAACCCAAATGATTAATTTGGAAACCGTTTGAGTTGTCGAAAACAATTAAGTTGTCATTTGTTATCAAGTGATTTGTATTACCCGATGGTAAGGTTTTGAAAACCATTGCGTTTTGTAGTTTAGAAAACCTTGCGCTCACATTATTAAATTAATCAAATAATTCACTTAACCATGTTATGAGTCAAATCCAAAACATATAAATAATTCAAAACATAATTTAAAAGGCCTTATTACAATACCCAAATAATAAATAAAATGAAATATGAAATAATTACCCAATTCAAAATCGAGGTAAAACTAAATGTTTTAATGCATGGGCCACCTCGAGTCCATCTGACTCCTCATCCGTAATTTACGAGTATCCTGGAAAGATAAGGGAGAAGGTGAGTCACCAAGACTCAGTGCATAAATCCTCCTCCTGGATAATGCAACATACTTACACAAATCATAACCAAGCCATAGAATGCACCCAAACCTAGCCATGGTGCCAAACCAAACCGGTGACACAAAGTCACGATATCCAATAAAAATGTGGTGTCAAACCACCGGTGACCCAAAGTCACGAGATATTAATAATCCAAGCATGGGGCCAACCCACGTGATACCAAATCACTGGCGACAATCCCGATAAATCAAGCTGGGGGCCAACCCATCGTGGTACTAAGCCACTGGACGAGTCGCTATGAGGTGCCAAACCTCCGTGACCCAAAGTCACAAAATAATCGTGGTACCAAACCACCGGAGGTGCTAAACCTCTAGTGACCCAAAGTCACGGATATCATCTTCCCCTCCTCTCATATCACCCATCACAATGCAAAACTTATGCAAATCATGCCATCATGCTTTGTTATGAATCATATAGCAAATACATCACAGATCATGGTATTAAGCATCATATAACAAATCATATCGAAACGGACTTACTCGAATCCTTGTTCATGCCCTTACGGTATCATATCAAGATCTACACAATTTTCGGCTTTTAACATATTCAGGTTATTAATATATTTACTTAGTTATAAAGTGTGTAAGTTTCACACCTGTTACTAATGCAAGCACTAATTCCCGAAGACCCGATCTACCGCACTAGATCTCATTGCCCTACATTCGGCCAATCATAAAACCATTAAGAAGGCCATTCGGCCATACCAATAAATCCTGAAGGGTGAGATTACACATAAACAACACCACCCTTACCTTTCTGCCTTACGAAAACAAATCTCAACACCAAAATATGCGAGACTGATTCTCCCCCTACATTCGGTCAACCAATAAAGCTTAGTCTCAATAGCCTTCGGCTTTTCAACAACTTAAAGAATGATGAACCAACGTAGATATCCTTACCACTTGACTTACCAAATCTGATTGTTAGAGAATGGAGGCTTAGATCGACTGCTTCAAAATCCCGAAGAACCTAGGAGAAATCGTCCTTATAGATGATTAGAAATCTATTACCAAATGCCGAAATTCGCTTTTGCTCCTATAAAAGTCGACAGAGATAAAAGAAAAGGAACAAAAAGGAATTCGGCCAAGACACTTACCCCTTCTCAAAACTGATTGAAGAAGAACCGAAGAAGATCCACCCTTGTTTGATATTCGGCCAAAGCAACTAGAAGTAAGAGAGGAAATTTCGATAAAGGTTGAGTGGTGAAGGAAGATTCGGCTATGGTTGATAGAAGAGAAACAATTGAGATTTGGCTCAAAGGAAAAAAAAGAATGGAAGAAAAGATGATGGGTATTCGGCTTAGGCTTAAAGAAAAAGGGATTAAGAGGTTTCGGCAAGAAAAGAAAATAAAGGAGAGGATGGGTTCTTGAGCAGTTACGAAAAGAAGAAAAAGAAAGGTGGGAGAAAGAGAGGTTTGGCCAAGCACCTTAATTGCTGAAAGGAGAAGAGAAGAAGATGTCAAGTGAGGGTTTCGGTTTGCAAAGAGGAAAAGAGAGAATTCAAGAGAGGGTTTCGGTTTGCTTCCCTACCGAATGCACTAAGGCTTTGCTAGCCGAAAATGTCATCTAGCCCCCCTAAGTCTCCCAATTGATTACTCCTCTCATACCAGAGTCCAGATTACGGTAAACCTCCCTGAATCACTCCTGGCCAATCATTCAAATTAATTTGACTTGTTCAATGCTTATCTGATAGAGTTTGTGCTGAGCACAACTCTTCCCTCCCCCCTTGGCTTCAAAATAATAAGCAGAAAGTGAGATTTCTGCTGCTCGATCCTGAGCTCTCCCTTCCCTGCATGTGGCGTCAATCACAGGGCCCTAAGTGGCGCCTCCTTGCCACTTTACCAAGCACAATCTTATGCTTAATCCCCCACGAATTATACTTAACCCCTAGCTCCTTCCGCTCCCTTCACTTAAAACTTAAAAACAAAAATTTCCTGCAACTCGGGCCTACTCTAAACTTATAAATAGATCTTACAACACCACAAATAATTAACACAACGACCACACACATGCAAAGAAGCTCAAACACAATAATCCCTATTTAAGGATGTTACAGTTCTACCCCCCTTAAAAATAATTTTGGCCTCAAAATTACCTGGTCAAAAAAGTTGAGGGTATTGCTGTCTCATCACATCTTTTGGTTCCCATGTAGCTTCCTCCACTCCATGGTTCCGCAACAACACCTTCACTAATGGGACCGACTTCTTGCGCAAAACTTTCACATCTCGATCCAGGATCTACACTGGTTCCTCCTCTATGGTCAAATCTGGATTTACCTCAATCCTCCACTGCTACAACATGCGATGGATCTGAACGATAACATCTAAGCATGGAGACATGGAACACATTGTGTATTTGACTCAGCTCTGCTGGCAACTCAAGCTGATAGGCTACTGGTCCCACTCGTCTCAACACCTTATATAGGCCAATAAACCTTAGACTTAACTTGCCTTTCCTTCTGAACCTCAACACCATCTTCTATGGCGAGACCTTCAGAAATACCTTTTCACCCACAGCAAACTCTATATCTCTCCGCTTAAGATCAGCATATGACTTCTGCCTGTCCGAAGCTTCCTTCAAACGAGTCTGAATCAACTTAATTTTATCCTCGGTCTCAGTAACCAACTCTGGACCCACCATCTGACATTTACCTAACTCTGTCCAGCATGTAGGTGTGTGACACTTCCTACCATACAACTCCTCATAAGGTGCCATCTTAATGCTTGCCTGATAACTATTGTTGTATGCAAACTTAGCTAATGGTAGAAATTCTTCCCAGCTGCCTCTGAAGTCCAAAACACAACCCCTTAGCATATCCTCTAGGATTTGTATAACCCTTTCCGATCGTCCATCGATTTGTGGGTGAAAAGTCAGATCTTGAAATCCAACCTCGTTCCCAAAGCTCGATGCAAAGCTCTCCGAACCTCGATGTGAACCTTGGATCCCTATCTCGAGATAATTGATCTTGGCACACCATGCAACCTCACTGTCTCAGCCACATACAACTTAGCTAACTTCTGAAACGGATAATCAACCCTTACCAGTATGAATTGAGCTGATTTGGTCAAACGATCCACAATCACCCAGACTGAGTCTTTCTTACTAGCGTAAGGGGTAGCCCACTGACAAAGTCCATGGTAATTCTTTCCCACTTCCATTGAGGAATCTTTACCTATGAAGTAAACTCGACGACACCATGCTCGACTTTGACCTGCTGGCATGTCAGACACTTACCCACAAACTCAGTCACTTCTCGCTTTAGCCACAGCCACCGTAATCGCTTTCGCAAATCTGGTACATCTTGCTACCTCCAGGATGCATAGCGTATGGGCTGTTATGTGCATCCTGAAGAATTCTCTGTCTTAACCCGACATCCTTTGGCATACAAGCTCTCCCTTGGAAATACAATACTCCATCACTGGACACACTATAACCCTCTACACCACAATTCTGAACTTGCAACCTTCGAGCATTCAAGCTTTCATCCACTAACTATTTCTCCTTGATCTGCTCAACCCAAAAGACTCCCATCATCATACAAGCTAAGACGAGCAAACATCGCTCTTAAGTCCGCTACCACCTTATGGCTCAACGTGTCTGCCACCACGTTAGCCTTGCCTAGATGATACTTAATCGAGCAATCGTAGTTCTTCAATAGCTCAATCCATCTGTGCTGTCTCAAGTTCAAATCTTTCTGAGTCAGAAGATACTTCAGACTCTTGTGATCTGTGTAGACTATCGACTTTTCCCCGTACAAATAGTGTCTCCATATTTTCAGAGTGAAAACTACTGCAGCTAACTCCAATTCATGTGTCGGATAGTTAACCTCATGCGGTCTCAGCTGTCGAGACGCATATGCCACTACTTTTCCTTCCTACATCAGTACACATCCCAAGCTAGTATGTGATGCATCACAATAGACTGTGAATACCTTTCCTGCCTCAGGCTGTACCAGAATCGGAGCTTCCATCAAAATCTTCCTCAACTTATCGAAGCTTTCCTACTGTTTCTCCGACCATACAAATGGAACTCCCTTCCTCAATAACTTAGTCAACGGTGCCGTGATCAGAGAAAATCCTTCCACAAATCTCCGATAATACCCTGCCAGACCTAGAAAACTTCAAATTTCAGCCACCGACCTAGGCGGTTTCCAATCCAACACTGCCTCAATCTTGCGAGGGTCCACTCTGATCCCTTTATCGGACATTACGTGACCTAAAAAGTCACTTCCCTCAGCTAGAACTTGCACTTACTAAACTTGGCAAATAACTACTTTTCCCTCAGTGTCTGCAACACCACTCGCAAATGCGCATCATGATCCTCCTCAGTCCTTGAGTACACCAATATGTCGTCTATAAATACTACAACGAATTGGTCCAAGTACCGCTGAAACACCCGATTCATCAAATCCATGAATGTTGCCAGTGCATTGGTTAACCCGAATGGCATCACCAGAAACTCATAATGCCCATACCGAGTACGAATGCCGTCTTGTGGATATCAGCCTCCTTCACCTTTAGCTGATGATACCCAGACTTTAAATCAATCTTTAAGAAAATTGATGCCCCCTTAAGCTGATCGAACAAGTCATCTATCCTCGGCAACGGATACTTGTTTTTAATCGTCAGCTTGTTCAACTGGCGGTAGTCTATACACATCCGCATTGTACCATCTTTCTTTTTGACAAAGAGTACCGGTGCTCCCAAGGCAAAACACTTGGCCGGATAAAACCTCAATCCAACAACTCCTGAATCTGAGCCTTCAGCTCTACCAATTCCTTCGGCGCCATTCTATACGGGGCAATAGATACTGGCGTAGTTCGGGTAATAGATCTATACCAAATTTAACTTCTCGATCTGGAGGCAGACCCGAAAGTTCCTCTAGAAATACGTCAGTAAATTCTTTTACTATTCAGACATCCTTTACAGTAACCTCCTTAGCTTTCAAAGCACACACCCGAACCAAAATCGTCTCACAACCCTTCCTGACCATCTTCTCAGCCTTCAACGCCGATACCACGTTGGATAGGTAATCTCTTTTATTACCTATCATCACCACTTCTTCACCCTCAGCTGTTCTCAAAACCATGCGCTTAGCCGCACAATCCAAACTTGCTTGGTATTTTACTAGCCAGTCCATCCCAAGAATCAGATCGAACTCCCCAAACGGCAGTTCCATCAAATCAGCTACAAACACTACCCCTTGAAGTTCTAGGGGTACATCCTTATACAACTTATTTACTTCTACAGAGTGATCTAGAGGGCTAATTACTATCATCTCCCTAGAAGTAATTTCAAAGTCTAGGTTCATGGTCTCTACTATGCTACTAGCAATATACGAATGCATCGAACCCACATCAATCAAAGTAATATACGGTAATCCAAATATTAGGAACGTACCAGTTATGACGTCTGATGCGTCGCCCTCCTCTCGATGTCTCGCTGCATATACCAACCCAGGCTGTCTTGCTTCAGTGTTGCCTGCCCCTCTACCTGGCGTCCCATGGCCTACACCCGAGCCATTACCTCCCCTAGCAGTACCACGGCCCCTCTGCGGAGGTGGTCCCTCATTTTTGAACTGAGCACGACCCTGACCCTCAGACTGAATCCTAGCTAACTTACGTGGACAGTCCCTCACACGATGATCTAGTGAACCACACTCAAAACATCCCTTTCCACCAGTCCAACATCCTCCCTAATGAGATTTTCCACATCGATTACATCTACCGGTCCTTGATTAGTAGCGATGAGGCCTTCCGATTGATTCGCCCACTCTGCCTAGCCCTTTTCTGCAATTCTTGGCCAACCCGATTATCCAAAACCTCTCTTGTGTCTATTCCTATCCAGATTCATCTTACGACTCCTTTACCCCTTCACTACCTTGGCCTTTTCCACCAAAGACAAAACTCTCGCTCCTGCTGTGGAGCGATCGATAATCTCACTCATCTCTCAATCCATCCTCAAACCTCGACACATCGTTCATGTTTTGTAGCCACGATGCCCTAGCATACCGGCTCAACCTTAAAATTCGCCTCGTACTCAAGACGGACTTACTCCCTGAACCAACCTCGAAGCGCATTGCAAGCATCAATATAGCTGGTCCCGACATACTTCTTCTGATAAGCTGCCTTAAAATAGTTCCAAGTGAGATCATCCGCTACAGCACTATCCCGAACCGTGAGCCACCACTGGTATGACTCATCCCGGAGAAGCGACACTATCCTTTTCAATTTTTCCTCAGCGGTCAGATCAAAGTCATCCATGATTCGCTCCGTCGCCTCTAACCAATACTCAGCCGTATTGGGTGCCACATCAGATACTCCACGAAAAAACTCAGCTCCATTAGCTAGGAGTTGCTCAGGTACCGACTTTCGAGCTCCCATGCCTCCACCTGCTCCAGCCACCCTTTCTAAAACCCGCAGCATCGCCTGTGATACTGCATCATCCCCGTCGATCCTCGATATTCCACATCGGTAATGGTGGTGGTGGCATTTCATTTTCAGACCCTTGACCAGACCTAACAGGCTCCAACACGGTCATTCGGCCTCTACCACGGCCATGCACATTACGACCACATCCCCTAGAATTCATGTCTATAGTTGCGATTTATCTGTTTAAGAGATTTTTATGAATTAGCTTTTCTTTCACTGATTACCCACGAATAAGTTTTATGTCAAGAAATTTGGTAGTGGTTCTTTTGATCATCATACAGTTTTCAGTTCAATTCCCTACCCTCATTCCACTTGTAGGGGTATTCTCGTCACTTCACTACCCGGGGATATTTTCGTAATTTTAATCTATCGGGGTATTTTGGTAATTAAAATAGGGTTAATTTGAAAACTTTTACAAATCGTTGATATTTTCAAAAATTTCTCGAAATTGGAGGGTGTTTTGGTAATTTCACAAACCAGGGGTATTTTCATAATTTTGCATAATCCAGGGGTATTTTCGAGTTTTTTTTCAAAATATGGTTCAAGGTGATTTTACAAAATAAGGGTATTTTGACAATTTTCAATTCAGGGGTACTTCGGCAGTTTTCCATACTGAAGGCATTTTGGTAATTTTACATGTTAGGGGTAATTTGGTCTTTTTTTTCCAAATCAGGGGTATTATGGTAATTTCAAAACTAAAGTTTAAAGTGTTTTGAGGCAAAATGGCTGATCCCTTTCGAATTTTAATTATTAATTTTAGCCTGTAAATAAGTCGTCTTAGTTGGGGTGAACCGTCACTACGCACCAGGTAGGATTCGAGTGGAGAGGAGGTGAGTCACTAGGACTGCTTAAATACCAAGCTCCCCCCTGAATCCAATCCTAGACATGCGCACAACAGTTGCTACACCCTTGGCTCAGTGACGTACTCACATGTTTGTTTTGTGGATCATTAAGTCTTATGCTATTTATGTTGGAGTAAGATATTCCTGGGGTTCAATAATTCCTATTCTACTAGTCTACGATCCCGAGATTCCCATTTCCCCGCATATAATTCACACAAAAGTCAGAAGTACTTACCTGGGCGGATTGGTGCCAGAGACTCGGTGCCATGCTTCTCAAACCATATATTTTCAAATAAAAACATTTTAGAACCATACATTAAAACATTTTTGGGCCTCGGGCCCACAGTCGAGCCTTTGAACTTGGCTCTGATATCAAAAATGCAACACCCCAAACCCGGTCAACACACCATGACCGAATCTGGCATGTCACAGAGGAAAACATTTTGAAGAAAATCGAGTTATCGATTAAATTTTGTGGAAAACTCTTTGTTGCTCTATGTTTGTAGAAATCAGGTGCATGACTAGTTAAAAACTGATGGTTTACTTTGAAATCCCGGAAATAAATCTTTAAAAATTAGTTGCCGATCCATAGATTAGAAAACCTTTTTGTAAAATTTTTTTTAAAGGAAACCCAAATGATTAATTTGGAAACCGTTTGAGTTGTCGAAAACAATTAAGTTGTCATTTGTTATCAAGTGATTTGTATTACCCGATGGTAAGGTTTTGAAAACCATTGCATTTTGTAGTTTAGAAAACCTTGAGCTCACATTATTAAATTAATCAAATAATTCACTTAACCATGTTCGAAGTCAAATCCAAAACATATAAATAATTCAAAACATAATTTAAAAAGCCTTATTACAATACCCAAATAATAAATAAAACAAAATATGAAATAATTACCCAATTCAAAATCCAAGTAAAACCAAATGTTTTAATGCATGGGCCACCTCGAGTCCATCCGGCTCCTCATCTGCAATTTACGAGTCACCTGAAAAGATAAGGAAGAAGGTGAGTCACCAAGACTCAGTGCATAAATCCTCCTCCCGGATAATGCAACATACTTACACAAATCATAACCAAGCAATACATATAATGCACCCAAACCTAGCCATCCATACTCCATTTCTACCCCGTATGGTACCAAACCACTGGTGGTGCCAAACCACTGGTGACCCAAAGTCACGAGATATCAATAATCCAAGCGTGGGGCCAACCCACGTGTGATACCAAATCACTGGCGACAATCCCGATAAATCAACTGTGGGGCCAACCCACTGTGGTGCTAAGCCACTGGGACGAGTCGCTATGAGGTGCCAAACCTCTGGTGACCCAAAGTCACAAAATAATCTGTGGTACCAAACCACTGGAGGTGTCAAACCTCTGGTGACCCAAAGTCACGGATATCATCTTCCCCCTCCTCTCATATCACCCATCACAATGCAAAACTTATGCAAATCATGCCATCATGCTTTTTTATGAATCATATAGCAAATACATCACAGATCATGGTATTAAGCATCATATAGCAAATCATATCGAAATGGACTTACCCGAGTCCTTGTTCAAACCCTTACGGTATCATATCAAGATCTACACAATTTCTGGCTTTTAACATATTCAGGTTATTAATATATTTACTTAGTTATAAAGTGTGTAAGTTACACACCTGTTACTAACGCAAGCACTAAATCCCGAAGACCTGATCTACCGCACTAGATCTCATTACCCTACATTCGGCCAATCACAAAACCATTAACAAGGCCATTCGGCCATACCAATAAATCCCGAAGGGTGAGATTACGCGTAAACAACACCACCCTTATCTTTCTACCTTGCGAAAACAAATCTCAACACCAAAATATGTGGGATTGATTCTCCCCTACATTCGGTCAACCAATAAAGCTTAGTCTCAATAGCCTTAAGCTTTTCAACAACTTAAAGAATGATGAACCAACGTAGATATCCTTACCACTTGACTTACCAAATCCGATTGTTAGAGAATAGAGGCTTAGATCGACTGCTTCAAAATTCCAGAGAACCTAGGAGAAATCGTCCTTATAGATGATTAGAAATCTATTACCAAATGCCAAAATTTGGATTTTACTCCTATGAAAGTCGACAGAGAGAAAAGAAAAAGAACAAAAAGGAATTCGGCCAAGACACTTACCCCTTCTCAAAATCGATTGAAGAAGAACCGAAGAAGATCCACCATTGTTTGATATTCGGCCAAAGCAACTAGAAGTAAGAGAGGAAATTTTGACAAAGGTTGAGTGGTGAAGGAAGATTCGGCTATGGTTGATAGAAGAGAAACAATTGAGATTTGGCTCAAAGGAAAAAAAAAAGAATGGAAGAAAAGATAATGGGTATTCGACTTAGGCTTAAAGAAAAAGGGATTAAGAGGTTTCAGCAAGAAAAGAAAATAAAGGAGAGGATGGGGTCTTGAGCAGTTACGAAAAGAAGAAAAAGAAAGGTGGGAAAAAGAGAGGTTCGGCCAAGCACCTTAATTGCCGAAAAGAGAAGAGAAGAAGATGTCAAGTGAGGGTTTCGGTTTACAAAGAGGAAAAGAGAGAATTCAAGAGAGGGTTTCGGTTTGCTTCCCCACCGAATGCACCAAGGCTTTGCTAGCCGAAAATGTCATCTAGCCCCCCTAAATCTCCCAATTGATAACTCCTCTCATACCAAAGTCCAGATTTCGGCAAACCTCCCTAAATCACTCCTGGCCAATCATTCAAATTAATTTGACTTGTTCAATGCTTATCGTGAGTTTGTCTTTGAGCACAACTCTTCCCCTAGCGTCAAAATAATAAGCGAAAGTGAGATTTCTGCTGCTCGATCCTAAGCTCTCCCTTCCTGCATGTGGCATCAATCACAAGGCCCTAAGTGGCGCCTCCTTGCCACTTTACCAAGCCCAATCTTGTGCTTAATCCCCCACGAATTATACTTAACCCCTAGCTCCTTCCGCTCCCTTCACTTAAAACTTAAAAACAAAAATTTCCAGCAACTCGAGCCTACTCTAAACTTATAACTAGATCTTACAACACCACAAATAATTAACACAACGGCCACACACATGCAAAGAAGCTCAAACACAATAACGCCTATTTAAGGATGTTACAAAGAGGCTACATGGGAGCCTGAGGATTCAATGAGGCAACAATATCCAACTTTGTTTAACGGTAAGATTTTCGGGGACGAAAATCCCTAAGGGGGGAGAGTTGTAACAGTCCGAATTTGACCCTAATCGGAATGGTGGTTTCGGGACCACGAATTTGAGTCTGAGAAATATTTAAATATTATATTTTGTGTTTATTATATGTGAAATAAGGTGTGTGAAAGTTTCGTGAAAAAATTTAATCGTTTGCGTGTTCGATTAAACAAAAAGGATTAAATCGCGTAAAGTGTAAAAGTTGCATGCTATAGTGTAAAGTGCTAGAATGATGATGGCTTTTTAATGTGAGGTGTTAAATGGGTAATAACCCATTTTTAAGTTAGTGGATGCTATAAGACAAGATTAACCTTTAGTTTATTATTATATAATTTTATAACATAAGGTTAAATTAGTAATTAGATTAAAACCATTATATATGTTAAAATAAACATGAAATAATGGTTGTCTTCATCTTTAGCTACCAAATAAAAAAATAAAAGAGAGGTTTGAGAGCTTAAGCATTCAAATATGGTGTTGGCTTGAATTAAAGGTTAGTTTTCAATCGATTTTTGAAAATTTTACGTTTTTGAAATCATTGCTTGATCGGTGGTGACCCATGTTAGAATTTTTAGATTTGAGCATGTTTAATATTCAGCTATGGCTAAATGTTGATGTTTTATGATGTTTGATGGAAAAATATTAAAGTTATGTTAGAAATCTACAAGTTTTGAAATGGAAATTTTAGTAATTTTGAATGATTTTGGCTAACTTACAAAATAAAAATTTAGAGGGATTTATTTGCAAAATAAATGAAAAATATGGACTTGTATAGTCCTTATGGATATTCGGCCCTTGAGTTGATTAGTGAAATTTTGTGTATTTTGAGTTTTATGCAAATAGGACTAAATTGCAAAAATGTAAAATATAGGGTAAAATAGTAATTTGCTCATTTATGTGTTTCAGACTAAATTGAGATGAAATGTACTTGAATGAGTTGAGTTTTAATGTGTTTAGATCAAGAACAAAGAAAAACGAATTTGGATCGGGGAAAGACGAAGGTTATCGAATTGTCGGTCTACACGATTTGTCGATGGTCGAGGTAAGTCCTTAAGCTAAAGTATGTTAAAGAATTATTTATGAATAGGTTCAATGAAATTATTTGATAAATTTGAGTATGAATATATGTGTTAGCCGAATGTAAAGGCTTTAAAATGGATTAGATGTGTTTTTGTATATGTGATAAGAATTTGTACATTCGTTGTGATATGTGAATGTGAATTGTGTATATATTTAGTTAGTGATGATAGTGTTAAGAAATGTAATTTGATGGACTGGTTTATGAATTATTTGGCTTATTGCCTAGCGTGCCTTGTCTTGATTTGATTCGCTTATTGCCTAGCGTGCCTAGTCTTGGTGAATTATTTCGGGCTTATTGCCTAGCAGGCCTTGTGCCGGTGGAATGAATTTTAGACCTTGGGTCTAGCAGGCTTAATGCCGGTGTGTACTTCGGGCCTTGATGCCTAGCAGGCTTAATGCCGGTGACATTTATAAATGAAAAGCCATGGATTATTTACAAGGTGGGTTATAACTACGATAATAAGGTAAAGGTTCGAGTAAGCCTAAGTTGTACTTAAAATGTAAGTAAATAGGTAGGTATATTTATATATATATATATATATATATAGATAGATAGATAGATAGATAGATAGATAGATAGATAGATATATATATATATATATATATATAAATACCCTTTCGAATCAAGTAAATTGAGGTATGGCTGAAGCTTTTGTTGAAATGTTAAAGGGCACTTTCATTCATATTGAAATATGAATATGATATGTGTATTGAAGTATGAGTTTGATTATGAAATTTAGATTCGGCATATGTATAATTGGTATAAGTGAATAACAGATCATATGTGGTTAAAATATGTTATATTAATAGTTTCGAATTATGCAAATACTTAAGGTATTTAAGTGTTGAGATTCCATGCTTATAATAGATGGTTAGCTAATTTGCTAAATGAGATTCGTGAATTACGGCTTTGGTAGCATTTATGTGATAAAATATTGTATTTAAAATCCTATTCGAATGGATATTTGGTGGTATGCATAATATTGTTTGAATGTTTAGTTAAGTACCGAATTTGCCTTGGACTTACTAAGCTAGTAAGCTTACCTTGTGTGTATCCCTTGTTTGTTTTATAGATTTCGTTCAAGCTATGGGCTCAAAGGATCATCAGAAGAATCATCCACACTATCAACTCCTTTTTTTTTGGTATTTATATATGTGGTTTTTGGATAAAAAAAAAAGGCATGTATAGGTTAGACTAAGTTGTTAAATCAATGAACTAAGGACTTGTTTATAAGCATAACTTAGCCTTGCAAAAAAAAAGGCTTATTTCTTTGATTAATATTAATTATTGTGCTCTTTGATATGTTAGTTGGAAATATGCATGAATGGTTGAATGCTTGACATGCTCGGTGCTTGGCAAATTTATTCTTGGCTTGCTATCTATTAATTTAGGTTGTTGTATGATGCATAGAGAGTATGTTTGCGATTAAAATGATTTCATGTTTTTTTTAAGTCCAATATGTTTACAAATGAATATGAAGTTTAGTCATAGGTATTATAGTCATATGAACATGGCTTTTATTTTGTGTTATAATGAGGATATATATATGATTTTCTTTTTAAATGACTAGATGATGTATATGGGTATGTCATTGTGATGCAAAATTTGTAAGGATTTTCTTACTTTATATTCGGCCATGGTCTAGATATTTGTGATAGATACAATTTGGTCTTGTGAGTAATGACACCACAGACTAATATAAATGTCTTATTCATATGAAATTAGTCAAGGGATATAAGGATGATATGTTTGTTATGTTTATAATTAGTATTCAAGTATGTTTAATGAAGTTTTAATACCACTGTGGTAAAACGTGCAATAACATTTGTAATTGGTAAATGTGGAATTTTGGTTTATATATATATATATATAGGAAATTTGGTATGATTAAATTTGGTTAGAAATAATGAATGTAACCGAATAGGTAGTTATTTATTAGTTCAACGTGTGAATTTTAAACTATTCTATTTAGTTATTCAAATTATGTGTATTTGTATTTGTTAATTATGTATAAATGTTTAAAATGATTATAAACTATATGATAATTTGGTAATGGAATGAAATGGTATATGTATGATGATTTGTTTTTAAAGTAAACGAAATTAGTATGTTAAGAACTGTTCTATTTGATTATAAATGTAATATATGATCATATAGGTATGTGATATATGTACCGTATAAACATCTTAGATTCATTTATATGCATGCAAATGAATTCATGTGAACTTTGAGTTGAGTGATTATTTGTTTTAATCTAAATTTTTGGTATGAATTATCAGTTGGACATTGAAAAGTTGAGTTTAAAATTTTGGGATTTAATAAATGTATAAATTGCTATAAATGCCTATGATGGTCTGAGTCTAGTTCGGTAATGCCTCATAACTCTAGTCCGGTGACGGATGTGGGTTATGGGTGTTAGACATCCTATGTGCACTCGATCAAAGAATGGTATCTTCAAACCAAAGCTATTTTCTACCACTTTGGATGAAAAGGAGCCATCAAACATTGTTGAGGCTTTCGCGAGTCCTACTTGGACTACAGCTGCTCAAGCAGAATATGGTGCTTTAATAGCCAACCACACAAAGGGCATATATGCTACCACTTGATCAAAATATTAAGTAGATCAAAATCTATGAAAAATTATTTCTAATCAATAAAATTTTCAAATTATTTAAATGGGATTAATAACATAATATATAATTATATTCTTAAAATAAACTATATGTCCTAAAATTAAATAATATTATTATTTTATAAAAGTAATTTCTTAAACTTAAGGATGTGTTTGGAAATGCATTGACAATTAGATTTGAGAGTGATAATTTGTAATTATCCTAATTCTCACCCTTATTAAGAGTTGGAAACTATAATTGGGATGTTCCAATTGATTTACACTCAAGTCAGTGATAATAATAATTACTAAACATATCACAGATAATTACACTCAAATCTAATTACTAAAATGACTTTTCAAGCTACTCAGATATTAACCAATGAACTTATCCTCTATTCTCTACTAAAAACTAAATTTTTAATTCCGAGTATAATCATTAACCATATAAACTAACAACCTAATTGTTAACTTCCCAACTACATTAATAATGATGGAAAATGAGAAAGCAAAACAACATAAGTTATTTTTACAACTAAATTAATTAGAGACAGCCAAGATTATTAATGGATTGACCAAATAGCATGGTTTCTTTTCGCAACTTAATGGATAGAAATTGAGATGTGTATCTGTCATTTTACCTTACCCGGGGGGAATATGTTGGTACTCATTATTACTTGCAAGTAACTTCAAATGAGACATTTTTAGAGTGGACAAGGAACCCTAGGTCCATCAATGTCAATTTCATCCACCCCGTGAATGATGTTAGCCAATTCTTTAAATGTCTCTTTACTCACTCTACCAACTTGGGAGGACCTTGTTGGATATTAAAAAGCTTAACTTTACAAATTTATTTTAGACTGTGTTGAACATCAAAATTCACCCTTTTTCTCCATATTATTTTTTTCTTATTGTTTATTTGAATTTTCCCTTACAGTATATTTTTTGATTGAATACTCGGGTACTATAGTGAAAGGGACTAATTATTACACGCTTAAAGAAGGGAATTTAACGTAAAATAGTTATGCCATACGGGGACAGTTGAAAGTACTTCTGCCGTATGCTGCACTGCAGGATTTCCATCATATCATAACCTTTTTTAATTAATTCTAACAGAAAAATAAAAGGCTATGTCATACATGCAATTTAATGGGTAAATATTCTAAATATATTAAAAAAATAAAAAAAATTATGGAATTGAGCCTATTTTTAAAAAATTTACGGAAAAATGTTATTTCCCATCAAAACGCGTCCACGTCAGCGTGTTTTGATGGGAAATCTTAAGAAAGCGTCAGCGCCAACGCGACGCTTTTATCGATAATGACACAAAGCGTGTCCTTAGCACGCGCTTGTTGGCCAACAAAAAAACCCAACGGTCAATATTTTTTCCTATAAAACCTTCCAACCCTTTTATTTTTTTCACACTTTAATCATTCTCTCAATTTTCTTTCAAAGTCCTTGAAATTTACTCTCAAATTTCAAAATAGTCCTTTACTATTTACAAAAAAGCCCTTTTTAATTTTTTTAATATTTTTTTGGAAAATTTTAAAATTTTCGATTGTATTACAATGGCCGGAGAATTACTTCGTCTAGACAAGAAGCACATCTCCGTCGAGCAAATGCAAATGGTAAGTTTTAATTTTAATTTTTCAATATTATTTAATATTTTTTTTACAATTATGCAATTTTAATTAATTTTTTTATAATTTTTTAAACAGTCTGTAGATCGGGTGTTGCAATGTTATATTCGCAACATGCATGGTCCCTCATCGCCGTTGATCGAGAATTACCTGCGAGAAGCGAGTTTTTGGTACATGGCAACGATAGGCCGGGGGTTCAAGTTGGAGCCGCCTTTGATCAGTGCGTTGATAGAAAGGTGGAGACCCGAGACGCACACTTTCCATCTTCCATGCGGAGAGTGTACCATCACTCTAAAAGATGTGCAGTTGCAGTTGGGATTGCCGGTGGATAGGTCGGTAGTCACCGGCTCCGCAACTTCTGGTGATTGGATGGTCGTATGCTACAAGCTTCTAGGTGCCATTTCGGATAAAATTCATGGAGGTCGGATCGAGATGGCCTGATTACGAGACACATTCCAGGAGCCGAATGAGGGTTCGACTGAAATAGAGCGAATACGACATGTTCCGGCATGCATTCTTCAGATAATTGGAGGCTATCTGATGCCGGACCTTTCTAGAAACCTTGTACACTTGAGATGGCTGCTGAAACTTGTTGATTTTAGAACAACCGGTGAATTGAGTTGGGGATCTGCCGTACTATCGAGGTTGTATCGGGAGATGTGTGAGGCGACGCGGCCGAGTAAAGTGAAAATCAGAGGTTGCCTATCACTACTGTAATCATTGGCATGGTTTTGATTTCCATTTTTACGTCCTCGACTCGACCAACCATATTCATTCCCACTGATAACGAGGTAAATTTAATTTATATTTTACAATTATTACGTAGATTTAAAGTATAATTGTATGCTAAAAATTTATTTAATTAGGTGGAACCATTCGGCGAGTCATGCTGGGATACCTACCTCGCTTGAAGATATGCGGCTTCTATTGGACCAACGGTCGGAATCACAAGTAAGTTTCGAATTTCGTATTTATAATTTAGTATTTCGTATTTAGTGTTTAGTATTATGTATATAACTAATATTTTTGTAATGTTAATATAGTTTCAATGGACACCGTATGAGGATCCTACAATTTGGACAGTAATTCTGGAGGAGTTCTTCCAAAATCCAAACTGTTGGCACGCGAAGGTCCCATTGATCACCTATACGATCGTGGAGATGCACCAGTCAGATCGGGTTCTGAGATAATTTAGATTCCGGCAACTGATTCTCGTGCCAACTAAGGTGCTTGATGATGAGCACAAAGTGGACTTACGACAATTACACATGGATTGGCCAAGATTTTGGTCAGAACATATCGAGACATGGGAGAATCGGTATGACTACTTACCTATCCGGGAACTGATCATCGTCCCTGAGTTAGCGTGCGTGCAGGAATACATGCCATGGTTTAGGATCCATGGTGTCGATATCTGTTGTCCGGAAGAAGAGGCGATCGCAACTTCGTCAACAAAGGAACGTCGGGGCCCTTAAATCCAATGAGAAGGGTGATGACACGGGGCCATCAACAATACGACACACGATCAATCGGCCCAAAAATAAACCCACACCACACCGGCCCATCAGTTCAAATTGACGACACCAACATCACAAATTTTCACCCTTTATGCGGTCGGCACCTACCCCTTATATGTATCCTAACCAAGATATGTTTCCTTTTCCATCCCACCCAGTTGGAATGCATGGTCGGGTTCGAGTCCGTTCTCGACTACTCCGACCGGCCACCGATCTTGAGGCGATCGTTGCGTGAGGATCACAAGAGGCGCCACGAGGAGCACTTCTTTCTACCACCTCCTTCGCCATACGGATTTAGACACCCTGCCGTGGTTTATGCAAACATTTTCGGTCGTTATTTTATCAAGGTGGGTCATCCCGGCAACACCCACAACTGCACTCCAGTGCGAGGAACCTGAATCCCTTGAGGTTCCATGACCTCCGCTAGAAGCCGAAGAAGGAGGAATCCAATACAGAATCACTAATCACCTGTAGGAGACTTGATTCAATTCAAGCATCAACATTGATTCGGATCGGGTTTTTATTTTAAACTGTAATAATTTTTTATTTTTAATAAAAAGTTATTTTTATTTGTATTTGTAATTTAATTTTAATATCTTCACTAAAATAGAAATTGTTTATTTTTTGTATATAATTTAATTTGAATTTTTAATAAAATAAGAAGTTATTTTTATTTTATTGTAATTTAGTTTTAATATATTTAATAAAATAATAGTTGTTTAATTTTTTATTGTAATTTAATTTTAATATCTTTAATAAATTAGAAATTGTTTATTTTTTATTGCAATTTAATTTTAATATATGTAATAAAATAAGAAGTTTTCTTTATTTTTTATTTTTTGTATATTAAAACTGTAAGAAGTTTTCTTTAGTTTTTATTTTTGGTAATTTAATTTTAATATATGTAATAAAATAAGAAGTTTTTTTATTTTTATTTTATTATAATTTAGTTTTAATATATTAAATAAATAAGAAGTTTTCTTTATTTTTATTTTATTATAATTTAGTTTTAATATATTAAATATATAAGAAGTTTTCTTTATTTTATTTTATTATAATTTAGTTTTAATATATTAAATAAATAAGAAATTTTCTTTATTTTTAATTTTTGTAATTTAATTTTAATATATGTATTAAAATAAGAAGTTGTTTTTATTTTATATTTTATTATAATTTAGTTTTAAAATTTTAAATAAATAAAAGTTATTTTTATTTTTATTTTTATAATTTAGTTTTAAATTAAAATAATTTTTTTAAAAAGCGCTCCCATAAGGAAGCGCTTTGTGTCGACGTCAACAAAACGCATCCACGTAGGTGCGCTTTACTGACGTGGACACAAAGCGCTTCCTAAGGGGCACGCTTTGCTGGCATTTCCCATCAAAACGCACTGACGTAGACGCGTTTTGATGAGAAATGACAATTTTCCATAAATTTTCAAAAATTAGCCCAATTCCGTAATTTTTTTTATTTTTTTGGTATATTTTGGATATTTACCCTAATTTAATTGCTAAAAGTATTACTAAGGATGTTGTATTTTATTTATTATTAAAAATAAAAAAATAATTTTTGTATATTAGATTAAAGAGTAAATTAATTTTTTATTAAGAATTTTATCATATTTACTGTTAAAATTAATTTTGTATATCAACATGAGATACATGCCGCACATCTCGTATAATTATTTAATTATTTTATTAATCACACTAGTTTTTAACATTAGAAATAGATATAATTTTTAATGTAAAATAATTATTTGTTCTTTAATTTAACATATAAAAATTAATTTACTTATTTTTAAGTAAAAGGAATAAAATGCGATCTCCCTCTTCTAATAAAGATACCTCCATGAAATGTTATTATTGTTTGAAAGATTGGAGGAAATCTGGGGCTTCCTATAGATTCAATGTGAAATAAACCAAAATATCCATTTGGAGTTGGAACAAACGTTAATAACAGCAAAAGCAAAGCCTCCTTAATTTGGTATAGTTAGTAAAGTTTTAAAAGTTAGAAGAGAGGTACATTTTAATTTCAGAGGCAGTTGGTAAATCAAAGGAAAAAGTTGACAGAAAAGACAACAATTTCAACAGGGAAAATCTTGTAATAAAATTGATGAGATAATGAAATAGTTAAAAATCAGCTTAGTTCACATATTCCATCAAAACCCACAGCTAGATTTTGATGGATGTGGGGTGTATTTATGGGTACTGTCTTGTAATCCAAGTTAAAGAGGGTTTACATAGAGACCGAGTGGGGCGTAGGGTGATGCAATCACTTTAACCCTTTTTGAGTTTGTTTCCTCAGTCTTTTTCATTTTTCTATTCAAAACCATTACCTGCCCATGTGAGCTGCCTTCTCTACCTTATTACAATTTCCACACATTTCAGCACTGTTGTACAAAGATTTGCCCATACCCCCCCCCCCCCAATCATTTAATTTCCTACTCTTTCTCTCGTTCTGCAACCCTTCTTTGTTTATTTAATTATTTAATTTTTTGGTGTTCCATTGTTGCTGAGAAATTTTGGACGTATAAGCTAAGCTTCTTCTTTATTTTATTTTTAATCTCGGGTGAAATTTCCTCGGCATTTCCTTAGGTTCCTCATGGCGTGTGTTGTAGGCAGATAGATAGATATACATGGTCCATAGTGCTTTACCACACGGAATCTTAGCTTGTGAATTTGCAGTAAAAGTGAAGGTTTTACTTCAATCTTCCATTATCGTTTTTTTTTTAATTTTGTTTCCTTTAGAAAAAAAAGAGGCTTTTGGTCTCGGTTGTGTACCCCACATGGAAGTTGTGGCATGATTTAAACTCCTTTTCTCTTTCCTTTTTCTTTTACAGAGTTCTCAGAGTAAGAGAGAATATTGTGGAATTTGCAAAACCAAGATAAGATACAGGAGATGTGAAATTTGCAAGCAAAGATGACATCTTTTAGTGGGTTGAGCATTGGTTTAAGTTTGGTTTTTGGTTGTCTTCTACTGGCTCTTGTTGCAGAGCTTTACTATTTGCTTTGGTGGAAGAAGAGAATTACCAGCTCACAAGTTAAAGATGATTACAACTACGCAAAGGAGCTCGTTCAGCTCTTCTGCTGGAAAAAATCTGCTTCTTTTCATGCATCCACGGCTACCAACAACAATAATCAAGGTTTAGTTAAAAACAAAGATAGCAATGGTGTTGAACCCGACTTGGAACTTGGCTCAAGCAGGAGTTTGCTGGTGAAGGGTTTTGGAGAAGAGGGTGTAGAATCAGAGCTCATGAGACTACACAATCTGGCAGGTCCACCCAGATTTCTCTTCACAATCAAGGAGGAAACAAAGGAAGATTTGGAGTCTGAAGATGGCAGGTCTAGAGGTGAGAAGAGCAGAAAAGGATCCAGAATAGGGAGCTTGAGTGATCTTATGTTAACTGTTGACACTCCTCTTAGTCCTTTGGCTTCTCCACCGTTGAAGTCTCCTCCTTTGAACCCCTTTGATTCTTATCACCGCAATGGATTCAATCCCCTCTTTGAATCATCCACAGATGCAGAGTTAAACAAGCTTAGATCTTCACCTCCTCCAAAATTCAAGTTCTTAAGGGATGCAGAAGAGAAACTTTTAAACAGATTGATGCTAGAAGCTGAGATAAGGGTACAAAGAAATGGTGGTTCCATTCAAAACTGTGGTGTTAAAGCTGCCAACAACACACCAATTTTAACAGAAGACATACAAGGGTCTTTCCTTAAATTCATTGTTGGAAAGAATGGAACACCTCCCCAATATTTACCACAGTGCCCTTCAAGTTCCTCTCAGATATTGCCGTTGGCCTGCTAGATGAGTTTCTTTCACTTTTTTTTTTCTTTTAATTTATTCTTTTCATCTACCACTCAGTACTATAGTTATAGTTGGTTACTTGTATAAATGTGTATTAATTTTAAACAGTTATTATTATCATTTTTTATTGGGGGGTTAGGGGAATCTTTTCAGGGGATGGTCAGCTAATTTGGTAAAGATAGCCATCACCAATCTGCAACATTTGCAAGGCATCTAGAGTTAAGGCAAACTGACAAATTCAACAGATCGGTATTTTGGATGTTGTTGGCTAGTTCAAAGGGGGACCCCCTTGTGGGGTATCTGGTTTTTGCCCATCCTCCATGTCCCCTGAGCAGTTTTTTCAGACCCCAGTTCTCATCGTACGAAATGGCTAACAATGCTCTCCTTTTTAAGGTTATGAATTGTTAAAGGTTTCTATTCTCTCTTTTTTTAACTAATCTAAAAAAAAATTAAATATTTACAAGAGTGACCCAACTTCTAAAAAGGCAAGAATAATCTGAAATGAATAGTGTTGGGCGGTGCTAGTACCCAACTCAATCATCCCTTAACCATTAGCTGCTGATTCCATGGAGGTGCCTACCATGGAGGGTTGATACTGCCGGGCACTGTTGATTTTAGGTTATTCCTATCATTATTTTTGAAGTAAAATCATTTTTATAAATATTTAATTTTTTAGATTAAATTGATAAAAATACCAATTCCTACACATATTTTTGAAGTAGAATCATTCTTATAAATATTTAATTTTTTTAGATTAAATTAATAAAAATACCAGTTCCTACGCATAGTTATGTTTACGAGGTGTACAACAACCTTTTTCTTTTTCTTTTTCCAATTCAAACAGTTGAAAATTATACACGAACTTTTTTTCCACCTTTTTCCATGCCTCATTGCAGTACCAAAAGGTACCAAAGCACGCATGATAAATTAAAGCTATTCTCACCATTGTTGTAAAAAATAGTCATGATTTCATATAATCTCATTCCATCACTTGTTCTTCATCTGCTATGCCCATATCTTCATTTCATTCAATTTTTGTGGGTCAACTTTTGGCAGCAACATTTTGTGACCAAACAATGGTTTTTAGTAAACAGTTATCAGTCTGAAGCTTATTAAAGAATTTGTAGTAAACAGTTTTTCTTTTACAAGAATGTATCCTTTAAAAGGATTCTTTACTGAAGTTGATAATTGCAGTGTGCATAGTTTTTGAATTTGAGATTAAAAAAGAAAGAAAGAAAAGACAGGAGAGCTGAAGGAATTAAAACATTAGGATTAGGTTGAGAGCGCCAGACATGGAGGAGAGGTCCAAAAGTTGGAAGTCAATTTCTATTGTATTCATTTTGTTAAACCCTGAACCATCGGTGTTTTTCTTGGGGAAATGTGCTCATCTTGTACGTTGTGGGTTCTGGAGGTTTGCAATCTGGATTTGCGCCATTTCAGCAAATTAGCATTAAAAAAAATCTAATAGATTACACTTTGTACAATGTAGGACCAGGGGAGTGCCATTTGAAATCTTGAAGTGCTTGTCTAGCCTTAAAATATACTTTTATATATGCATATAAAGAAACAAATTAGATGGCTCCTGTCTACAATGGACACGTCCCATTCTATCATCAATTAAAATAGATCGTATTCTAGCAGGAGATCATTAAAAAGTTAGACTTGTGGTTTTTCATCAAGTAAAAGTTCACTCAGAAGTTTTCTTATTGAACGAAAGCAGAGCAGATCCATTAAATAGAACAGGCGTCAATGCTAAGAATCTTAGCAAGCGCAGCAAGGGGAAACACAACCCATCAATCGAGTAAGACATCCTACCCGTACATTGCACTACCCAATTAGCAGTTTCGTTACATAATCGGAGAATACATTTTTAACAAATATTAAAAGGAGAAGATAAGTCGAGGATATCAGCTTCAATCACCCGAGAAAGCTAGCACGAATAGTTACCACCTTTAAGAGAGGAAATCAAGTCACTATTATCAGATTCTATCAGCACATCAGTCCATTTTCTTCTTGCGACCAAGGTAGCTCCTAAATGAACCGCTAAAGCTTCCACAACCTGCACTGAGGACGCATTGAGAAAGGCATTCACACCTTCAACAATTTCCCCTTTTTCATTCCTAACAATGGCAGCAATCCCATGCCGCATCACAATTAATTTTGATACCTCCTTGCCTTGAAGCAGACCATCATAGGCCAATATTGGTAGACGATGCCCTTCTAGAATCATTTGGCAAAACTAATTCCTCAGCTTCTCTCATTGCTTTATGCATAGTGATCCTAGATTGTCATTAATGCCTTCAAATATTATCTGGTTTCTTGCGATCCATAAATTCCAACAAATATAAGCAAGTAGTCTAATCTGGTCTTTCACTCCATTTGAAACAAGCCAACAACTTGTATCATTCCACCATTTGAAAACTCTTTTAAAACTTTCCTTTTGTGGATAGTAGCTAAACGTCGATTGTTTCCAAATTGTAAGTGCATAAGGGCATAATAACAAAATATGTTCCATCGTTTCAATCTGGCTACCACAACTTGGGCATAGAGACAATAGAGCACAACGTCTCTTAGCTAGATTTTCGAGAGTGGGATTTGTTGTTTCAACAGAGACCTAATTGAAGCACAGAAAGCAAAAATGGGGAAGGATTACAAAAATTCATTAACCAAAGAATGCTTATATACATGACTCAAGCTAACAAAATCTAACCAACTCAGCTTCCTACTCCTACTAACACGCTAACAATCTTCGTAGAAATTAGGACTTTGACTAAGACTATCTTAATGACAAAAAAAGACTTTGTAGCTCTTAAGACACTAACATTCTCCTCCTAACTCAAGTGTTGCAGACACCAAATTTGTTCCTAAGAAACTCAAATCAACTAACATGGAAAGACTTAGTAAAAATATCTGCCATCTGGTGCTCTAATCTACAATAAACCAACTTCACTTCACTTGTCTTCTGCACTTCCCTTAGCACATAATACTTGACTTTAAAATGCTTTATTCTTCTACGAGATACAAGGTTAAGTGAATAGCTAGAGTAACTTGATTATCCACAAATATCTCTATGTTTCCCTCTTACTTCAAATGCAGATCATCTATTAGCTTCTTCAGCCATAATTGATTCCATATGCAAGTGTCCCCTTCAAGTATCTTAATACCCTCTTTGCAACAATCCTATTAATTTCACTTGCACAATAGAGAAATATAGACAAAACACTTATAGTGTACATGATGTCTGGCCTAGTGGATGTGAGATACATGACACTCAAAAAAAACTCTTGTACAACTTCTCATATGCAAGATCTTCTTCATCCATATTTTGAAGTTTTTCAATCTGATTCATTGGAGTGCTTACACTCTTTCATTCCTCCATATTGAACCTCTTCAAAATCTCCTTTATATGCTTCTTCTGGTAGAGAAACATCTCATCCTAACCCTGCTTTATCTCTATTCCCAGAAAGTAATGTATTTCACCAAGATCAGTAAAAATCTTCTTCATATACTTCTTGTGGTAGATAAGCTTGATCTCTATTCCCAGGAAGTAATGTATCTCACCAAGATCACCATCTCAAATACCTCCATCATATCCTTCTTGAATGCTTCAATCTAAGTTGCATCACTTCCTATCACCAACATGACATCTACATAGAGAGATACAATGACTAGATTTGATCCCGACTTCTTCACATAGAGAGTAGATTCACTCAGGCTCTTTACAAACCTTAAGTTCAGCAAATGCTTGTCCATCTTGTTGTACCATGCTTGGGGGCTTGTTTCAACCCATAGAGAGCCTTCCTTAACAATTGAACCTTCTCTCTTTGACTTGGTGTAATGAAGCCCTCAGATTGCTTAACATAGATTTTTCCTCCAATACTCTATTCAAGAATGTTGACTTCACATCCAACTAATACCCCTCCAACCTTGTCGAGTTGACACAGCCAAAAACATTCTGATTGTAACACCCCTAACCCATATCTGTCGCCGGACTAGGGTTACGAGGCATTACCGAATAAGACACAACTCGAAACAGACATATTTTTTTTTTTTTTTAAAATTTAATCTAACATATACACATACTTAACATTCAAATCAAAGATAATATTTGCATATTGAATCATCTATACAGAGTAAAGTTACACATTTTTGCCATTACAATCAAAACATGCTATTCTATGTATGATCGAACAAATATAACATTTTTATATTAGTCATGCAAAAGACATCAACTAATTCTATTTCCATTTATTAATCAATCATCGATTAATTTATGCTTAATCATTTGAATTCACTTCAAAGCTATACATTCAAACTATCTTATTTCATACATACCTAATTCATTTATCATAATTTTATTTAAACATTAATACCTTAAACCGATAACTAACCCATATAAGGACAAGTCTATTACAACCATTATATTTTATCATATATAATCGAATACATACTTACAATTATACCGATTTCCTATTTGAATTTTTCTATCTCATTATAAATCCAAATTGATCATGAAACATATTCATTGATTCTCACATAACCACAAATTAAAATCAAAACATACCACTTACCATTACAAATCTCATAGCCAAATTACAAATTAACTAATTCCATTCACATCACATTTAAACATTTATTATAATTCCATGTCATGGCCGATTATACATACATTTAACATTATCATTTCAATTCCAATTAGCAAGACTTGATAACTAATATGACCACATACCCATTTGTTGTATTCGAACATATATACATATATCATCATAACCAATTCACATCTTATTAACTAATTCAACCCATCAAACAAACATAACCAAAATACGAGTGTTAACAACATAACCAAGTTCAATATGTCTAGCTTAAGAACATAACGCATGCTTACATATTATGAAACATGTACTTAACCAAATATGCATAAGTAACAACTCATTCACAACAACCATTGCAAACCATCAACAAAGATAGCAAATTAATCAAAAAAAGGATAAGCCATTTTCGCATGGCTATTAATTGTATACATAAGTACTTAATTCATATCCACCCTTTTACTAAACTATACATGTCATATATTAGTAATTAACATAACCAAAATACCAAAGTAAGCTGTCAATAGTGTGATAGCCCTGCTGACGATCCCCGAGCTCGTAACGAATCCAAAATCTATAAAATAGAAATAGACAGAGAAACACAAAGTAAGCTTTTTAAGCTTAGTAAGTCAATAGCAAAGTAATATCAACCAACTTAGCAAAATCAAATATACAAAATTATATCTAGTAAATAATTATACACAATCACAAATAATTACTCAAATTTCAATATCAAAGTCACACAATATACTCTTTGGCCGATTACACATAATTGAAGCTTTTACACTATTCACATGTTTACGCATTCACTTTCGAACAAATATAATGGATATTTATAGCTTACCTTTCACTTCTCAACACAGATATAAAATACGTACCTGAGTTCTTTAAATTTAAATATCACATTGGCCTTCACTTACACATGCCCGTTGAACCATTCAGAATTAAAAAGGATACGTGGATAGTCAGAAGCTCGTATAATGCCAATGTCCCAGACGTGGTCTTACATGTAATCACATATCGATGCCACTGTCCCAGACAGGGTCTTACATGCAAACACAAATTGATGCCAATGTCCCAGACATGGTCTTACTCGGTAACACATAATTGATATCCTATGTCATGACATATGTATCCTATCTATTCCTAAGGTTCGTACGGGGCTTACATATGTCGAATCTCGGTCGAATCAAGCTCGAATTTATTTAATTATACATACCCACATTTGGCCATAAGCAAAATAAATTCAAATAATTTAATTCAGTTCATAACTAATACATATTCATTGTTATATCAACATCTAAATGCTAATTGACTTACCTCGGACGTCGACGATTGTGAAATCGACTATTCAACCACTTTCGTCTTTCCCTAATCAAATTTTGGTTTCTTTAATTCTTGATCTAAACATATTCAAATTAAACTTATTTAAACACCAATACACTCAAATTAGCCTAAAAACACATAAATGGGCAAATTACAATTTTGCCCCTAACATTTTACACTTTTTACAATTTAGTCCTTTTACACAAAACACAAATTACACAAAATTTGACCACACTTCTTTAATGCCGAATATTCATAGCATTATTACAAGCCCATACATTTCATTTATTTTGCATTTTAGTCCCTCAAAAATTCATTTTTGTAATTTAGTCCTAATTACTCAATTTCATAAAAAATTTAAAGACAAAACTTGTTAATCTAACACATATAATTTATAATTCATCATCAAACATCAAAAACCACAAGGTATCATCAATGGAAAAACACAAAATCATCATCAAAATCACAAATTGAGACATGGGTTTTGAAGTACACAAAACAACGATCTTAAAAACGTAAAAATTATCAAAAACTGAACAATTAACATACCTTAATTGAAGAACACAAGGCCGAACCCTAGTTGTTTTCTTATTTCTTTTTTTATTTTCTATGTTTCGGCTAACTTAAAGAAAAGATGAAAAATGGCTTTCTTTTTATTTATTATAACATATATTATATCATTACCAAATTACCTTATTAACCTTTTAACTTAAATATTTATAACATCTATTTTAAGGGTATATAAGACCTTAGCCGTCCACTTCTTTTAAAATGGGCCAATTGCCCTTTAAGGACCCCACATTAAAATTAACACTTTACACTTTAATTTGTAACTTTTACATTTTACGCGATTAAGTACTTTTATTTAATCGGACACCTAAACGACAAAATTAAGTCACAAAATTTAACATAAACAAATTCACATATAATAAACAAGAAAAATAATTTTAAAATATTTTTCAGACTCAGATTTGTGGTCCCGAAGCCACTTTTCTAATTAAGGTCAAAATCAGGCTGTTACAATGATTGTGTCCATCCTTGCCACAAGAGCAAAAATTTTAGAAAAATCGACTCTTCAAACCTATGCATATCCCTTCACCACCAACTTGGCCTACTTGTTCACTGAGCCACTAGGATTAAGTTTGGTCATAAAAACCCACTTCACTCCAATCACTTTTCACACAATCCATTTAATAACCTTTCTTAACGACCATTACACACATTCCATTTTAACATCTAATTTTAAAAGTTTGACTCCTTTGAATACGCTTTGCCAAGCCCAAAACCCTTTTACGTTACTTGTGATATAAAAAAGATTATGGTTTGGGTGATAGAGCCTTTTAATAACGTTTTCGCAAAGATAGTTTGGATTAATAACAGCTCTCCAAATATGTTTAGCCACCAAGACTATGTTAAAAGTTTGAATCTCTATAAAAAACAAGACCTCTACCTCTCTTCGAGATGACTATCTTTTGCCAACAAATCTAATAAATACCCTTTTTTTAATCGAATCCTTTCCACAATTTCAATTTGTCACAAAAGGATAATTGTTGGTAATTTATCAGAAAATAAAATTGAATAGATGAAGAAAACTGAACTGATGATTATTATTCAGTAAGATTCACAATTTATACTACGTGAAAACAACAACCCACTAACAATATGTTCCTAAACTTAAGCATCAAACATAAATTCAAATAACAAAACACCTAAAAATAGCAAACATTAAAAATAACAAACACTAAAAATAGCAGTCCTAAACACACCAACTAACACTTCTCCTTGCTTTAGGAGTTGCAAACAGCAAGTGTTGTTCCCAAAACTTCAAATCTGCTTACTGGGAGCGGCTTGGTGAAGATATCTACGACCTGCTCCTCTGTTTTGCAATGAACCAATATAATGTTTCCTTATTTTTGTACTTCCCTCAAAAAGAAAAGCTTAATGTTCAAATGTTTAGTCTTCACATGAAATAATGGATTATGAGAAATTACAATGGTAGCTTGATTATCAACGAAAATCTTTGTGCTTTCCTTCTATTCAAGGTTAAGATCACTTAATAATTTTCTCAACCATAAAACTTGATTAACAACGGCTGCTGTAGCAACAAATTCTACTTTAGTAGTGGATTGAGCTACAGTTTCTTGCTTTTTCGAGCTCCATGAGAAGACACTAGATCCAAAATTAAAACAATAGCCTGATGTACTCCTCATGTCATCAATGGAACCTCCCCAATCACTATTAGAGAAATCAACAAGCTTGAACTCCTTTTTTCTCGTGAATTTAACACCAAAATTACTCGTGCCTTTGATATAACGAACTACTCTCTTGGCAGCCTAGAGATGCAATTCACTAGCACAATGCATAAATCGTGACAAAATACTTACAACATTTAAAATATCAAAACATTTTGCTATAAGATACATTAAGCAACCAATCAAACTTTTAAAATATCCCTCATCAATTTTATCAACTCCATCTTCTTTACACAGCTTCTCCTTTTGATTCATAGGAGTTCTCATTTCCTTGCATTCTTCAAGTTTGAATTTCTTCAAGATTTCTTTGGAATACTTCTTCTGGTAGATAAATACTTCATACTCAGCTTGTTTAATTTCCATTCTAAGAAAAAAGGACATCAATCCGAGATTTGTCATCTCAAAAACCTTCATCATCTTCTATTTGAATTCCTCAAGCACCTATGCATCATTTCCGATCAACAAGAGATCATCAACATAAAGAGAGACTATCAAAATATCATTATTCTAACATTTGACATAAAGAGTGGTCTCAAACAGATTTTTTTCAAAATCCAAGCTCATCAAATGATCATCTATCTTACTGTACCAAGCTCTTGGAGCTTATTTTAGCCCATAAAGAGCCTTCTTAAGAAGAAACACATTATCTTCCTCTCCTTTCTTCACAAAACTTTCAAGCTGCTGAACATAAATTTCTTTCTGCAAAGTGCCATTTAAAAAAGCTAATTTTACATCAAGCTGATACACTCTCCAATTCATTTAAGCAGCTACAGCAAGTAAAAGTCTTATGGTGTCCAAATGAGCAACTGGTACAAAGGTGTCTGAATAGTCCACGCCAAAAACTTGTGCATAGCCTTTGACAACAAGTCTTGTTTTGTGCTTGTTGATTGAGCCATCAACATTAAGCTTGGTTCTGTACACCCACTTGACTCCAATCACCTTCCTATCATGGGGTTGATCAACCAACTCTCATGTTTTGTTTTTCTCAATCATGGACAACTCCTCCTTCATTGCAGCCACCCATTTTATATCCTTCATTGCCGTGACAAAATCTGTAGGTTCACATAGAGATATATTACACTCTTGTATAAATGTTAGTGAGAAACTTAGTACCATTTATTGGAACATCATCCACCAACTCATTCAGCTAATTTTCATCTTTATCTGTGGTTGAAACAGGAAATTTATGCTTCAGATCTGCAGTGCTTTGGCCACTTTTCTCATCCCTGTTCCACTCTTCATCTTCCATGAAATGAACATTTCTGTTTGTAACAATTTTCCTAGATTGCGGTTGGAAAATTTTATAAGCTTTTGCAACAGTGCTATAACCGATAAAGACTCATGAAAGTGCCTTTTTGTCTAACTTGTCTCTCTTGATCTGTGGAACGTAAGTGAAGCACAAACAACTAAATATCTTGAGAAAATTTAAAGATGGTTTATGACCATACCAAGCCTCATAAGCTGTTTGATCCTTGACCACTTTTGTGGGCAATCTATTCTGCAGGAAAACCACGATATGAGCTACTTTTGCTCAGAACTTTTTGGGTAAAATTTTCTCATACAACATACATCTAGTTATGTCTAAGATGCATTTCTTTCGCCTCTCACTAACTCCATTCTGTTGCAGAGTATATGGAGCTGTTAACTAATGCTCAATGCTAGCTTCTTCACAAAATACATTGAAAAGTTTTTATGTATATTCCTTGCCATTATCAGATCTCAATATTTGAATGTGGTTGCCACTTTGATTTTCCATAATATTCTTGAATTTTAAGAATACTCCAGCCACTTTTGACTTGAATTTTAAGAAGAAAATCCAACACATTCTTGTAAAATCATCAATAAAAGCAATATAATATCGAGTACCTATTAACAAAGGAGTTTTTTGAGGTCTAGAAATGTCTATGTGAATCAGCTGTAACTTACAAGTGGCTCTCTATGCTATCTTGGAAAATGACTTTATATTTTGTTTTCCAAATTGACAAGCTTTACATGTCAGTATGTGATCAACAAGTTTCGAAAGATCAATTGCCATCCTTTTGGACTTCATCTGCAATATCCTTTGATGATGATAGTGTTTGAGCCTTTTATGCCACAACATTATGGGGCTTTCTTTGATTAGAAAAGCTGGTTGCTCCTCCTGCATTGGATTGAGGGAAAAACTTCTTTCTGTCATCTTAACTTCGAATATCTTCTGTCTTGTAGCATTCTCTATCACATATGCCTTTTCCATGAACTTCACATTCAATCCCTTCTCTACTAATTGACCAACACTAAGCATGTTTTGATCAATATCAAGTACATATAAAATATCAGTAATGAACTTGGTACCTGAACAACTTGTAATGGCCATAGTGCCTTTTCTTTTACTACAATGTAGTCACCGTTCCCAACTATGACCTTCTTGGATTCGGTACTCTTTAGTTTTTTGAACAACTCTTTGTTATGTATCATATGATTAGTGCAACGACTGTCAATGAGCCAGCTTTCACTTGTTTCTTGACTAGTGAAACAAGTTGTAAGAAAAAGCTAATATTCTTCTTCTTGATCTGCCACTTGTGCTTCATCTCCTTATTGTTGATTTTTGTACATGCAAATAACAGCTTTATGTCCCATTTGGTTACACTTACGGCACTTTGCATCTGGTCTTCTCTAGTACTTGAACGGAGGGTAACTTTTCTTGCTGCAATGTTGACATAGAGGATAATCCTTCTTTACTCTTGATATTCTATTTCTAGTTTTACTTTTGTTCCCAAATGCAGAGCTTTCTCCACTTGCAGGATGAATCTTTTTGTTATTTGGCCTCTTGTTCTTTCCATCATCTTGATGCTTAACTGATATGGCACCTTCGATGGCCTATTCTTTCCTCATTACACGCCTTTGCTTTTGTGCTTGTAAAGCACTTAAGAGTTCCGCCAAAGTAATCTTTGACATATCCTTCGTGTTCTTCAAAGTGGTGATGGTAACCTCAAACCTTTCAGGTACTATTACAAGGATTTTCTCCAAAAATCCTTGAATCTGCTAGAGATGAACCTAGCAGCCTAACCTTATTGGCTATGTTAATGAGCCTTTCAGAATACTCATTGACTGTTTCAGTCTCCTTCATCTTTGGCAGCTCGAAATCACGTACAAGATTCAACACTTGCATCCCGCGAATTCTCTCATCTCCCTCATACTCAATCTTGAGATAATCCCATATCTCCTTTACTAACTTTAGAGATATAATTCGCGTGAAAATAGTTGGTGAAACTGATGTGCTCAAAACTAACTAATATTTTGACAAAGGCAAGTGCACCTATCGAACAGTAGTATAGTTGTGGTGAGTCCGGAATATCGTATCCTAAAGGACTAAAATTACTAGTAATAACTATCTTTTTATTATCTAGCTTAATAATTAAAGGGGTTTTTTTAAAACTAAAATTTAACTAACTAATTGACTAACTAAGTGACTATGAGCATGATAGAGAGTGAAAGAAGTAATCGAATAAACTAATGATAAAGACAATACCCAAGGAAGAATCTACCTAGACTTTACTTATTATTCTGACTCTGAATTAACTGATTTATTCACTTGACTTGATTCGTAGAAATCCATAAATTATGTTAATATCTCTTTCGAGACTAAAAACAACTGACTCTAGGTTGATTAACTGAAATCTCTTTCTAATTAAAACCCCTATCACTGCATTAACTCGATATATGAATTCCCTTATTAGATTTGACTCTAATCCGACAGATTTATGTCGCCCTATTTTTAGGGTTGCAATCAACTCTACTTAATTATGTTGGATCTACTCTTAAATAGGGACTTTTGGATGATTTATCCCTTTAATTATGGAAATAGGTGCTCCTAATCCTTTGTTTTCATGTTTTATACTCAGGAGAGCACTGGAGGATGAAAAGAACGAGAAATAGGCTGAAAACAGAGAAAATGGGCCAAAGTACAAAATCCACACCACCGTGCCTTTTTAGCATGATCGACCATGGCCTATAACTTGATTCACACGGGCGTGTCCCTCTTGTAGCAAAGAAGAGTTTCATTCAGATTAGGGTACTTAGAGGAAAAGAAAGATATTCCAAAAGCCTATATAAAGACCATAGAGGCCAACCTTCAGGGGGCGTTTAGCTAGGCCAAAGAGTCAAGCCAGAGGGGTCGAATTGTGGGATTCACTCGAAGAAAGTCAGTTGATTCATCTCAAGAAGCCAGAATCATACTCAAGACTGAGGATCTCTCCTTTAATTCCTTCAGGGGGTTTTAGGGTTTTATTTATGTTTTGTTTTATATTTTTTTCCTGAGATGTATTCTTTTATAATTATGAACTAAACCCCTCAAATACCTGAGGGGGATGAAACCTAAGACATATCTTGTTATTTTTTTTGAGTTGTATGATAAATACTTGATTTGTTCTTAATTATGTGTTATTAATTCTTGTTTTGATATTTCAGGATATTGATCAAGCATTTATGCTCTTTGGCAGAAGAGGAATAGACCCTGTCTAAGAGTAGATCTAGCATAGTTAAGTAGAGTTGATCGCAACCTTAGAGATAGGATGACAAAAATCTGCCGGATTAGGGTGAAACCTAATATGGGAGTCCATAGATTGAGTTAATGCAATTCTAGGGGTTTTAATTAGAAAGAGATTTTAATTAATCAACCTAGGTTTAGATGTTAGTAGCCTTAATGTAATATCCCGGGGTAAGGGCTATTTTATTTTGGCTTTGCTGCATGTGCTTGATGTGTTATGTTGTTATTTCGATGTTGTTGGGGCTTAGTTATAAGCTAGGTGTAAGCTCGGGTGATAGGAAAAATTTTTGTTTTTGGGCTTTATGTGATAGGGGCTGAAGGAGTTGGGTCTTATGTATTTTATTTGGTGATCTATTGCACAAGTGAAGAGCTAGCAAAGTGGCAAAGCATGCGCCACTTAGAGCTTATGTGTGGCGTCAAGTACAAGGGAGGATGTCCTGGGTTCAAGCTGCGAAAATCCCCTGTTTTTGCATCCATTTTGACGGCATGGAGGGGAAGAGTTGTAGGTAGTTCGAACTCTGCCTTGGACTAAGTCTTTCTATTTGAATGGTGGGTGGAAAGTAAATTGTGGAGGAGGACTTGGTCAAAATAATTCGAATTAGTGGCTTGGGAGTGTTTGGGGGAGTTTGGCCGGTTGTTGGAGAGGTTATGGGGAGTGGACGGTTGGTAAGAGTTGGGGAGTAGTGTGCCGAATGGTCATTTTGGCATTTTGGTACACTTTCGGTCAAAGAGTGGTAAGCAAAAGCTCTCTTCATTTGCAAATAGCCTAAGCCGAAAAAAAAACCCTCCCATTTTGCTTCTTGAAACCGAAACCCCAAGCAACTCCATTTGCAAAATATTGCACTTTTCTTCTACACCTTGTGGTTGTCAACCGAATGCTCCATTTGCTTCTCCATTCCTTTTTCTTGTGTAAACCGAAACCTCAAGCACCATCACTTGCCGAAAGTACAACACTTCCTTCTCCACATTTTTCTTTCTCTTTTCTCATTTGAAAACCTTGGTAGTGAATGTTCATCTCTCTTTCTCCCTTTCTCTTCCAATTTGTTGAAGCCGAAGCTAGTTTTTTTTTCTCCCTTCTTGACCGTAACACATCTTTCCAAAAACCTTATCCTCCATCTCTTTTTCTTTAAACCGAAAGCACCCCTCTATTCATCATTCTATTCTCTCCTTTTCCAAAACTCCCTTAGCCTTTTGAAACCAATCGTTCTTCCCATTTCTTACAAGGCCGAACCTCCTTCTCCATTTTGATTAAGGGTGTTGTCGAATCTTTTCTTTCTTCCTATAGTTTCTTTATTACCGAATATTGGGAAGCAGTGTGACCTTGTTGGAGTCTTGTTCAATCGGTCTAGTAAGAGGTAGGTGTTTGGCCGAATGGCCATTTCTTCCCTTTCTTATGCTTGGTCGATTTTCTGATGTGTTTAAGGGCCGATTTCGGTATCTGTTAGAAGGGAGTTAACTCTTTGGTGGGTAACCGATTGTATTACAGGGCCTTTGGATTTCGGAAGCAAGCAAGAAGGAGCTTTCTTTCTCTGATAAGCAATCGGTAAGTGGTGGTAAGAACGGGTGCTTGTATTCGATTTCGTTTAGTTTTCTTTAAGTCAAGTCATTAGGAGATTAACCGTTATTCTTTTCTAGGGTGTGACCGTTTGGTAAAGAAACATTATTGGTTCGGGTTTGGTAGGAAACCAAACCATTTACAAGGTAAAGGTTTAACGCAAACCCCCTTTTTGGTTTATCTATTCTGGCCGAATGGTTTGAGTGATTAACCCTGTGTTTTGCCGAATTTAGGAGCAAGATAATCGAGGGGTATAAACCGGTTCTTCGGGATTAAGCGTGCGATCTACCAGGTGTGTAAACTAACACACTTTCTTAACTGAGTAATGTGATAACCTGATTGTGTAAACGAAACAGTGTGGTTGACTGATTTGGGACCCATTGAGGTATGGATACGGATTTGGGTAAGTCCGTTTCATTATGAGATATGTGATGATATGTGATATCATGATTATTGGTGTATATACATTGAGATGCCATATTAAGCATGTGAGCATGATAGCATGATTGCAAGATTTTGCATTTAGTATGATAGGATATTGGGTGATATGAGAGGAGGGGGAGTATGATATCCGTGTCTTTGGGACACTGTGTCTTTGGGACACCAGAGGTTTGGCACCTCCAGTGGTTTGGTACCACAAGCTATATTTTGTGACTTTGGGTCACCAGAGGTTTGGCACCTCAACGTCTCGTCCAGTGGCTTAGCACCACGGTGGGTTGGCCCTACAGTTGATTATACGGGATTGACGCCAGTGATTTGGTATCACACGATGGGTTGGCCCCATCATCGGATTTGTGACTGCGGTCACCAGTGATTTGGTATCACACTGTGTCTTTGGGACACCAGAGGTTTGGCACCTCATTGCGACTCGTCCTTGTGGTTTGACACCACCGTGGGTTGGCCCCACTTATGAGATATGGGATTGTCGCTAGTGATTTGGTATCACACGATGGGTTGGCCCCATCATTGGATTATTCGTGACTTTGGGTCACCAGTGGTTTGGCACCACATTATGGATATCGTGACTTTGGGTCACCAGTGGTTTGGCACCACCAGTGGTTTGGTACCACACGGGGTAGAAAAGGTGTAATGGATGGTTAGGAACGGGTGCATTAATTGTATTGCTTTGTTATGATGTGTGTTAGCATGTTGTATTATCGGGAGGGGTATTTACACACTGAGTCTTGCGACTCACTCTCTCTCTCCTTTGACATTTCAGGTGACACTTAGACGCGGACATGGAGCCGGGATGGACTCGAGGTGCACATGCCATGCTTAAATAAGGATTTGCTCAGACTTTATAAAAGTTGGTACATTAGCCTATTTATTACTATTTGGTTTTATTTTGGGTTTGTAAATGGCCTTTTAAAATTATGTTTTGCTATGTTTATGCTTTAAGTAGATTTTTAATATGCCTTAACAATTTAATTGGGTTAAAATGTGCTAAAACTTGGAAAGGCAAAATTTCAAAACTACAAAAGCGACATTTTAAACTATACCATCGGGTATCACACTAAGATTTGAAATAAAGGGGACTCAAATGTTTTTCTAACTTGAACTCGATTTTCTACTAAGTCAAAGTGTTTTTGTAACAATAATAAACAACTTAAACTTCTAAATGAGATAAACTCGTTTTACCTACACATCTGATTAAGTTTTCGAAATTTTCGGGTTTTCAAATACATCATCAGATTTTAATCAAAGCCTACTCGAGTTTTTCTTCAAAATACACAATTTCGCGAAGTGTTTGCATCAAACATTTAAACGGAAACCTACCTTCTCAAAATCCTTTTTCCCTGTAACATACCAGATTCGGTCGTGGCGTGTTGATCGGGTTTGGGGTGTTACACTTAAGAGAGGTATTAATATAAATTAAGGAATCCTACGGATCAAGTCAAGTGAATAAATCATCTGGTTCAAAGTTAAATAACAAGTGAAGTCTAGGTGGACTCTTCCTTGGGTATTGTCTCAATCAATTGGTTTTTCGGTCAAGTATATCCCCAATTCCTTATCTGTGTCTTAGCATCTTTAGCTTAGTAGTTAGTTAATTTTAGGTTAAACAATAATTCCCTTAATTCATAGGCTAGATAATAAAAAGAGAGTTAGTATTAGTACTTTTGGTTCATTTGGGTTTGACAATCCGGTCTTGCCACTAAACTATACTACTGTTCGATAGGTGCGCTTGCCTCAAGTCATTGTCATAATTAGTTTTTAGGCTAGATCATTCATTATATAAATTTTTAAGACTCTGAAACACGATCAAGTTTTTTGCGCCGTTGCAGGGGATCTGAAATATTAAGAACGCTCAATTTTTATTACTTTAGCCATATTTTATTTTTTGCAATTAAATTTTATTTTTACTTTTCTAATTTTCATTTCTTTTTATTTGTTCCTAGCAGATACCTCTAGTTTATGACTAGAAGGAACACGATAGGACCTTTAATTTACGATAGTGATATTGAAGGAATTGCTCGTAGAAATTGTAGAGAAATAAGGCGAAGCTTAAACTACATAGAAGAAGAGCAAGAAGACGAAATTAATACTATCGAAGGGATGGCTGAGAATAATCCGCTACCTCAGGAGGTGGCCGAAAATCATGCTCCTCGTTCTATGTATGATTATGCTAAAGCTAATTTAAAAGTAGCTGAATTGAGTATTGTTAGGCCTGCTATGTTGCTAATAATTTCGAACTGAAACCTAACACTATACAAATGATTCAACAATTTGTTCAATTTGATGGTTTGTAGGACGAGGACCCAAATACTCATTTAGGAAATTTTCTAAAATTCTGTGATACCTTCAAAATAAATGGTGTTTCTGATGATGCCATTCGTCTTCGATTATTCCCCTTTTCTTTGAGGAATAAAGCCAAACAGTGGTTGAATTCTCTTCCACGAGGATCAATCACTACATGGGATCAAATGACCGAAAATTTTTTGTTAAAATATTTTCCACCGGCCAAAACGGCCAAGTTAAGGAATGATATCTCTTCTTTTGTGCAGATGGATCTAGAAACACTATACGATGCATGGGAGAGATACAAAGATCTATTGAGAAGGTGCCCACACCATGGATTACCCTTGTGGTTATAGACCCAAACTTTTTATAACTGTGTGAACCCTTCAACGAGACAACTGATTGATTTAGCAGCCGACGGAACCCTGAATAACAAAACTCCTGAGGTGACCTATGAGTTTATAGAGGAGATGTCACTGAACAACTATCAGTGACAAGTTACAAGGACAAGGCCAACAAAAACAGTCAGAGTTTTCAACCTTGACGCAGTCACCATGCTATCAAATTAGGTAGAGATGTTAAATAAAAAGATTGATGGTTTGTGTGGTTCCTCGCAGGTACTCCCAGTAATGCAATGTGATTCAAACCTAGAAGGTGTGGCAAATCATGAGTAACCACCCTACAATCCTGGCATGGAAAGCGACTAGATAAACTATACGGGTAACAATTTTAAATCTCAAAATAACCCTTATAGTAATACTTATAATCCATGTTGGAGGAACCACCCCAATTTCTCATGGGGTGGTCAAGGAAATCAGAGACAACAGCCCTACCTACAGGAAAAGAAACCGAACCTTGAGGAGATGCTGACAAAATTCATAGCGGTGTCAAAAACACGTTTCCAAAACACCGAAACAACACTTAAAAATCAACAAGCATCGATTCAAGGGATCGAGAACTAGTTAGGGAAACTCGCTAAGTTGATCTCCGAACGACCACAAGGTAGCTTGCCAAGCAACACGGAGACTAACCCATAGGAGCAACTTTAACCCGTAGTAGCTCATGACAGTGAAGGGTTAGTGGAATCTGAATCTGACCCGAGGCAAGAGCCTGTGGTAAGTGAAGGTAAGGTTGAGGTAAGCCAAGAAAAACTAAAATCGGTAATTAAAGAATACTAATCTCGAATAGCATACCCCAATGCGATGAAGAAAGACAATACAGATGAACAGTTTAGTAAGTTTCTTAAACTTTTAAAGAAATTACATATTAACTTACCGTTTCTTGAAGCTCTTTTGTAGATGCTAGATTCAAGGAAATTTTTAAAAGAGCTTTTAACAAACAAGCGAAAGTTAGACGAGGAATCGCATGTGGAACTAAACGCATTGTGCTCAGCAATGTTATAAAACAAACTACCACGAAAATTAAAAGACCCAGGGAGTTTTACAATTCAATGTTTAATTGGTAGTTTATCTATTGATAACACTTTAGCTAATTTAAGGGCAAGCATCAATGTCATGCCTTATAAAATGTTTAAACAGCTAGGTCTAGTGAAACCCAAGCAAACTAGGATGAGTATTCAATTAGCTGATAAGACTATTAGAATTTCTAGGGGTATAATTTAAAATGTACTAGTTAAAATTGACAGATTTATATTCCCAGTAAACTTTGTTGTTTTAGACATGGATGAGGACAATAGTATCCCTTTAATTTTAGGAAGACCCTTTTTAGCAACTGCCAAAGCTAAAATTGACGTTGGTACAGGTGAACTCACACTTCGTGTAGGTGACAAATTGATAAACCGTAAAAGTAACATATTTTAGGCCCACATTTAGTATGCTTTTGGATGATTTAGTCCTTTATTTATGTAAAAAGGTGCTTTTAATCATTTATTTTCATGTTTTATACTCAGGAAAGCACTTGAGGATTAAAAGAACGAGAAACGGGCTTAAAACGGGCCAATTTGGGCCAAAGAGGAAATCGACACGACCTGGACTTCAAGCCACACGGTCATGTCTCATCAAATTACTTTACACGGCCATGCCATGATTTACACGATCGTGCATCAATCAACAAAATCGAAACACGGCCTGAAGTCGATTTACACGGGCGTGTACCATGACCGTGCCCGTGTCATGGAAAAGAGGAATTTCACTTGGATTTGGATACTTTGAGGCAAAGAAACACATTCCAAAGCCTATTCAAACACCAAGTAGGAAGTATACTTGAATTAGGACACTTAGAGGCCAAGTAAAGCATTCTAAAAGTCTATATAAACACCCTAAGTGTATCTTGAAAGGTAAGCGGTGAGCTAGGCCAAGGAGCCGAGCCAGAAGGCCAGATTTGTGGGAATTACTCGAAGATAGCCAGTTGATCCATCTTAAGGAGCCAAAATTCTACTCAAGATGGAAGATTTCTCCTTCAATTCCTTTAGGGGGTTTTAGGGATTTCTTATATTTTGTTTTATCTTTTCTCTTGAGATGTATTCTTTATTCATTATGAACTAAACCCTTCAGATACTTGAAGAGGATGAAACCTAGATGAATCTTGTTATTGTTTCCTGAATTATATGATAAATACTTAGTTTGTTCTTAATTATGCATGCTTAATCCAAATCTGATGTGCTTAGGTGGAGGAGGAATAGACCCTACTTAAGAGTAGATCTAACATAATTAATCAGAGTTGATTGCACGCCTAGAGATAAGGTGACGAGATGTTGCCAGATTAGGGTGAAACATAATATGGTAGTCCATAGATTGATTTATTGCTATTCTAGGGGTTATTATTCAAGAAAGAGATTTCCATTCATTAACCTAGGGTTAGACGTTATTTTCCTCGAGAGAGGGTTTAATATACGTTAGGGAGACTTACAGATTAAACTAAGTGAATAAATCGTATGGTTCAATGTTAAATTACAAGCGAAGTCTAGGTGGATGATAAACCGTAAAAGTAACATATTTTAGGCCCACATTTAGTATGCTTTTGGATGGTTTATCCCTTAATTTATGTAAAAAGGTGCTCTTAATCCTTTCTTTTCATGTTTTTACTCAGCAAAGAACCCGAGGACGAACAGAACAAGAAACGGGCTTAAAATGGGCCAATTTGGGCCAAAGAGGAAATCGACATGGCCTGGACTTCAGGCCACACGACCATGCCTCAACAATTAACTTCACACGACCGTGCCACGATTTACACGGTCGTGCCCCAATTGACAGAATTGAGACACGGCCTGAAAATAATTTACATGGGCGTGTACCATGGTCGTGCCCCTACCATGGGAGAGAGCAATTTCCCTCGATTTGGATACTTTGAGGCAAAGAAACACATTCCAAAGCCTATTCAAACACTGAGTTGGAAGTATACTTGAATAAGGACACTTAGAGGCCAAGTAAAGCATTCTAAAAGTCTATATAAACACCCTAAGTGGATCCTGAAAGGGGACAGTTAGCTAGGCTAAGGAGCCGAGCCAGAAGGCCAGATTTGTGGGAGTTACTCGAAGATAGCCAGTTGATCCATCTTAAGGAGCTGGAATTCTACTCAAGATGGTGGATTTCTCTTTCAATTCCTCCAGGGGGTTTTAGGGATTTCTTATGTTTTGTTTTATCTTTTCTCTTGAGATGTTTTCTTTATTCATTTTGAACTAAACTCTTCAGATACCTGAAGGGAATGAAACCCAGATGAATCTTGTTATTAATTTCTAAATTATATGATAAATACTTAGTTTGTTCTTAATTATGTATGCTTAATCCAAATTTGATGTGCTTAGGTGGATGAGGAATAGACCCTACTTAAGAGTAGATCTAGCATAATTAAGCAGAGTTGATCGCACGTCTAGAGATAGGGTGATGAGATTTTGCCAGATTAGGGTGAAACCTAATATGGGAGTCCATAGATCAATTTACTGCTATTCTAGGGGGTTATTATAAGAGAACGAGAGTTCCACTAATTAACCTAGGGTTAGATGTTATTCGCCTCGAGAGAGGGTTTAATATACGTTAGGGAGTCTTACGGATCAAACTAAGTGAATAAATCGTATGGTTCAGTGTTAAATAACAAGTGAAGTCTAGGTGGATTCTTCCTGAGGGTATCGTCGTGATCAACTGAGTATCTCTTCAAGTTTTTTGCCAATTCATTCTTTCTGTATTTATGTCTTTAGTTTAGTAAGCCGTTAATTTAGATTAAAGCAACTTCACTTATTTTAGGCTAAATAATAAAAAGAAAGTTAGTATTAGTACTTTTAGTTCATTTGGGTTCGACAATCCAGTCTTGCCAAGCTATACTACTGTTCGATAGGTACACTTGCCTTTAAATCATTGTCAGAGTTAGTTTCCAGGTTCGATCATTCTCTTTATAAATTTTAAAACTTGACAAAACAATGATCAATGGATTCTTCTTGAGGGTATCGTCGTGATCAACTGAGTTCTCTTCAAAGTTATTTTCCTAGTCGTTCTTTTTGTCTTTGCATCTTTAGTTTAGTAGTCGTCAATTTAGATTAAAACAACTTCACTCATTTTAGGCTAAATAATAAAAAGAAAGTTAGTATTAGTACTTTTAGTTCCTTTGGGTTCGATAATCCGGTCTTGCCTAAGCTATACTACTGTTCGATAGGTACACTTGCCTTTAATCATTGTCAAAGTTAGTTTTCAGGTTCGATCATTCTCTTTATAAATTTTAAAACTCGACAAAACAACAATCAAGTTTTTGGCGCCGTTGCTAGGGAACTAAAATATTAAGAAAGCTCTATTTTTATTACTTTAGCCATTATTTTTATTATTATTTCGCAATTTATTTTATTTTATTATTCTTTTGCTAAATTTATTTCCTTCTTTTCCTAGCAGGTACCTCTAGTTTATGACTAGAAGGAACCCGACAGGACCTCTAGTATACGATAGTGATATTGAAGCTTCCGCTCGTAGGAATCGCAGAGAAATTAGCGAGCCCTAAATTACATAGAAGAAGAGCGAGAAGGCAGATCCAATCCTATTGAAGGGATGGATGAGAATAATCCACCACGAGATGTGGAAGAAAACAATGATCCGCGTACTATGTATGATTATGCTAAACCTCATTTAACAGGACCTGAATCTAGTATTGTTAGGCCTGCTATAGCTGCTAATAATTTTGAATTAAAACCTAACACAATACAAATGATTTAACAATTTGTTCAATTTGATGGTTTACAGGACGAAGACCCGAATACTCATATAGCTAATCTTTTAGAGTTCTGCGATACTTTCAAAATAAATGGCGTTTCTGATGATGCCATTCGTCTTCAGTTATTTCCCTTTTCATTAAGGAATAAAGCCAAACAGTGATTATACTTGTTACCACGAGGGACAATCACTACATAGGACCAAATGACCGAAAAGTTTTATTAAAATATTTCCCACTGGCCAAAATGGTCAAATTACAGAATAATATCTCTTCTTTTGTGCAGATGGATTTAGAAACATTATACGACGCATGGGAGGGATACAAGGATCTCCTAAGAAGGTGTGCACACCATGGTCTACCCTTGTGGCTACAAGTCCAAACTTTCTATAATGGTGTAAAGCCCTCAACGAGGCAACTAATCGATTTAGCCACTGGTGGAACCCTGAACAATAGAGCTCCTGAAGCATCCTACGAGTTCATTGAAGAGATGTCATTGAACAACTATTAGTGGCAAGTTACAAGGATAAATCCAACAAAATCAGTCAGAGTTTACAACCTCGACGCAGTAACCATGCTATCAACATAGGTTGAGTTGATGAATAAAAAGCTTGATAGTTTGTGTTCTTCACAGGTACATCCAGTCATACAGTGCAACGCAAGTGGAACTGTGGTGAATCATGAGTACCCACCCTACCAACCTGACGCAGAGAACGAATAGATGAACTATATAGGTAATAATTTTAGATCCAATAATAATTCTTATAGTAATAACTACAATCCAAGTTGGAGGAACCACCCAAATTTTTCATGGGGAGGCCAAAGAAACCAAGGAAATCAAAGACAACAACCTCCTCAAAATTTCCAAAATCAGCCATATCCACCAGAGAAGAAGCCAAACCTCGAAGAGATGCTGACAAAATTCATGGCAAACACAGAAAATCATTTCCAAGAAACTAAGAGAACAATTAAAAGCAACAAGAGCCGAGTCGAGGAACTTACTAAGTCAGTCAAGGAAGCCACTAATGCAGTCGAACAACTTGCAAAGCTAATGTCAAAACGACCGCAAGGACGTCTACCAAGTAACACCGAGATTAACCCAAAGGAGCAAATTCAAGCCATCTCAGCTCATGACAGTAAGGGGTTAGATAAACCCAAACCAATACAAGAAAACAAGGTAGATAAAGTTAAGGTAGAGGTAACACAAGAAAAGCCAAAACAGGTAATCAAGGAGTACCAACCTCGCATACCTTATCCCGAAGCGATGAAAAGAGACAATTCAGAGGAACAGTTTGGTAAGTTTCTTAAACTCTTAAAGAAATTACATATTAACTTACCTTTTCTTGAAGCTCTTTTTTAGATGCTAGACTCGAGGAAATTTTTAAGACAGCTCTTGACGAACAAACACAAATTAGAAGAAGAGCACCACGTGGAATTGAACGCAGTATGCTCAGCAATGTTACAGAATAGACTACCAAGAAAGCTAAAAGATCCAGGTAGTTTTACAATTCCATGTTTAATTGGTAGCTTAGCTATCGATAATGCATTAGCTGATTTAGGGGTAAGCATAAATGTCATGCCTTATACATTATTTAAACGACTAGGTCTAGAGAAGCCCAAACAAACTAGGATGAGTGTAACACCCCAAACCCGGCCCAAACATTACGATCGAATTTGGTATGTTACAGAGAAAACATTTTGAAAACCCTTGTTTAGCCGATTTAATTTAAGGTAAAAGATATTGTCTTGTTTAAAAAAAAAACAGTTGAGATGTATAAAGAAAACAATACTTAGTTCGTTTTAAAAATATATATATATATTAGGTCAGATTGTTATCGATTTCAGATGTACCCGATGGCACAGAAAACATTTTTTTTCGTTTGATTTTAAGAAAATTTGTGTAATCGTCTTAAAGTCATTAAGTGGTTTCAACAAATTATCCAACCATGTAAAATAATACAAAAAAAAATAATAATCTTAGGAGGCCTTATTACAACTGAACAAATAAAACCGAAATAAAATAAAACAATTCAAAATCCATTTAATCCATATTTTCTCTGCATGGCCACCTCGAGTCCATCCGGCTCCACATCCACGATCTACGAGTCACCTAAAAAATATTAAAGGAAAAGGTGAGTCACCAAGACTCAGTGTATAGCCCTTTTCCCCGGTTTAATGCAACATCATACACACAAATTACAATCAAGTTTAACATGCACCCAACCTGACCATCCAAAACACCTTTTTCTACCCGTGTGGTACCAAACCACTAGTGGTGCCAAACCACTAGTGACTTGAAGTCACAAATAACAAGTTGTGGGGCCAACCCACGTGTGATACCAAATCACTGGCGTCAATCCCATAATATCGTCTGTGGGGCCAACCCAATGTGGTGTTAAGCCACGGGGACGAGACGCTATGAGGTGCCAAACCTCTGGTGACAAAAGTCACGAAATGTGGTACCAAACCACTGGTGTCCGTCGACACGAATATCACTTCCCCCTCCACTCATTTTACCCACATATGCACTTAACAAAGATCATGCCAACATGATTGGCCACATATTTATATGCCACATATACCAAATATGTCATGCTTCCCAAAAGCATCATAAAGTAAACTCATAACAACAAGGACTTACCTGTTTCCTTGCTTATACCACGATAGTATTAAATCCAAATCTACATCAATTCAGATTAGCATACATAATGCATTTAACACAGTTACGATTTATGAAGTGTGTATGTACACACCTGTTCTAATGATAGCTCTTAATCCCGAAGAGTCAGTCGGCCACACTAGACTTTGTTGCCCCTATATTCGGCCATATATGAAAGTTAGTGCCCAAACCATTCGACCAACCCAAAATAATTCCAAAGGGTTTCACATGAACCCGAAACCTTACCTACACGTCCTTTGAATTCTAGCCACCACACACCAAGTGTTTCTGCTTCCCTATAATCGGCAATCACATACCCATATTAATAGCCTTCTGCTTTCGAACACTAAATAAATAACTTACTAAAATAGATCCTTACCACCACTTACCAAGTTCGATTGCTAACAAATGGAGGCTTCAAAATTTCTGGAGTACTTTCACAATCGGTTGGACAAAGAAATCCCGAAAGCTTCCCTACAACCGATTTAAGTACCTCATTAAGGGTCATAGGCCATTCGGCCATAATCTTAATCCCAAAAGAGAGTGTAACCCCTTACCTTGATAATTATATCGGCCCTTAACTCCACAAGTCAGCACCTCTTAGTGTTGTGAGAGGGATTCGACTATCCTCAATGAAGAGAAAGGAACCGAAAACAACACCCTTTTTCTTAAGGGAGATTCGACCATGTGAGTCTAATGGGAGAGGAAGGATTTCGACAACAAAGGTGGTAGGGGTTCGGCTAATGGAGGAAGAAAAAGGAGAAGGAAAAGAAGTAGGGGATCAAGGGTGATTTCGACTTGTAAAAGAAGAGAAGAGATAGATGGGAGATTGAGGGAGATTCGGCAGCAGCAAGAGAGAAAAAGAAAAGAGAAAATTGAAGAACTTTTGGCACTTCTTTGCTGTACAAAATCAATTATGGACAGCCCTCCAAGGAGTCCCAATGCCGGCCAATTCCTCCCCCTCTTTGTGATAATTTAGCTTTTAATTATCACTCAAGATAATAACACTTATCTTCCACTTATCTCCTATCCTTTTCTTAAATAAATTAAATGGAAATAGGCTACTAATACCTACTACTACTCCAGCCGAATTTAAAGCAAAAATTTAGCTCAACCATATCACTTTTAAGAGTCCAACTTGCAGCCAATACTCACCCATACACGCCAGCAGCAAAAGTAAAAAAAAATAAAACCATATACTGACTCTATGGATCGAACCTGGAACCTCATGTCCCAGCCCTCTCTTCCAACGCCCCTAGCCACTTCTCCCATTAGACTTTCATGTCAAATACCCCTTTCATTTATTTATAAGGCCTCCCTAGGTCGATCACCCCAAAAATAAAAACCAAAATCCATTCCAAAGACTCGAACCTATGACTGCGCCCTTCTACCTCCAAGCCTTTAAGTGGCACCCCAAGCCACTCCACCAAACGTCTTTCATGCCCCTTAACCACACCATTTAATTTTTAAGACCTTTCTTCCTGGCCCCCTTCTCTTTAACGCCAACAAAACCCAAAAGAAAAACACTTCCCTTTTGTTACTGTCGAGACTCGATCCTAAGACCCCCTTTTTGCAACACCCTTAGACGCACCCTTGGTAGCACCTAAATTGGCGCATGTAAGCCACTTAGCCAAGCTGTTTTTCGTGACATGCTTCACCCAAAATTTTTACTTAACCCCTATCTCCTAGATCCCTTCTTTTAGATACTTAAAAAGAAATTTTTAGGTCTAAGTCAGGCCTAGCTCGGGATTATTTCCAGGCCCTAGAACATGCTTAATAATCCTAGAATTTAATTCTTCAAGCACACACACACATGGGAACAAATAATTAAATTTTCAAATAACTCCTAATTCAGGATGTTACAGTTCTACCCCCTTAAAAGAATTTCGGCCTCGAAATTACCTGGATTAGAAGAGTTGGGGGTATTGTTGCCGCATCACATCCTTGGGTTCCCACATGGCCTCTTCCGTACTATGATTCCGCCATAGCACTTTTACCAAAGGCACTGACTTCCTCCTCAGAACCTTGACATCTCGATCCAGGATTTGTACTGGCTCCTCCTCGAAAGACAAGTCCGGGTTTCCTTCAATTTCCTCAACCGGCACAACGTGTGAGGGATCTAATCGATAGCGCCTCAGCATCAAGACATGAAAGACATCATGGATCTGTCTCAAATCTGCCGGCAGCTCGAGCTGATAAGCTACCGGTCCTACTCGCTTCACTACTGTATATGGCCCGATGAACCTTGGGCTTAGCTTCCCTTTTCGCCCAAATCTCAATACCTTTTTCCAAGGTGACACCTTCAGAAAAACTTGATCTCCTACTGCATACTCCATCTCCTTGCGCTTAAGATTAGTATAAGACTTCTGCCTATCTGACGCTTCTTTAAGACGAGCCCGAATCACCTTAACTTTATCTTCAGTTTCTGTTACCAATTCTGGACCCAAAACTTGTCGTTCACTCAACTCCGTCCAACACGTAGGAGTACGGCATTTCCGTCCATACAGTGCTTCATATGGTGCCATCTGGATACTTGCTTGATAACTATTATTATAAGCAAATTTCGCTAGCGGTAGGTACTCCTCCCAACTACCCTTGAAATCCAGAACACAACCTCTTAGCATATCTTCTAAAATCTGTATGACCCTTTCCGACTGCCCGTCCGACTGTGGATGGAAAGCTATACTAAAATCCAATTGTGTACCCAAAGCCTGATGCAATGCTTTTCAGAACCTTGACGTAAATCTAGGGTCCCTATCTGAGGTGATCGATACTGGCACTCCATGCAACCTCACTATTTTCGACACATACAGCTTAGCTAGCTTTTGAAGTGAGTAATCCACCCTTACCGGTATGAAGTGAGCTGATTTAGTTTGACAGTCCACAATCACCCAAACTGCGTCCTTCTTGCTGGGCGTGAGGGGTAGCCCACTGACAAAATCCATAGTGATCCTCTCTCATTTCCACTGAGGGATCTTCACTGGTTGAAGTAAACCCGATGGCAACTGATGTTCAGCCTTAACCTGCTGACATGTCAGACACTTCCCCACAAATTTAGTTACCTCGCGCTTCAACCCTGGCCACCAAAACTGTTTTCGCAAATCTCCATACATCTTGCTACCTCTAGGATGCATAGCGTATGGGCTGCTATGTGCATCTTGAAGAATTCTTTGCCTCAATTCAACATCCTTCGACATACAAGCTCGCCCTTAAAAACATAATACTCCATCACCAGACAAACTATACCCTTCCAAACCACCATCTTGAACTTGCAATCTCCGCGCATTCAACCCTTCATCTACTAACTGCTTTTCTTTAATCTCCTCGATCCAAGTTGGTTTAACTTGCGGCTCGCTAAAAGACTTCCATCGTCGTAGAGGTGAGGTGAGCAAACATCGCCTTAAGTCCGTCACAACTTTTCGACTCAAAGCGTCAGCTACCACGTTAGCCTTGCTCGGATGGTATTCAATTGAACAATCGTAGTCCTTTAACAGTTCAATCTATCGGCGCTGCCTCAAATTCAAATCCTTCTGAGTCAAAAGATACCTCAGACTTTTGTGATCCGTGTATACTATTGACTTTTCCCCATACAAGTAATGCCTCCAAGGCACATATTCGAACCAAAAATGCCTCACACCTTTCCTGACATCTTCTCCGCCTTCAACGCAGACACCACGTTGGATAGGTAATCCCTTCTATTACCTATCATGACCACTTCATCACCCTCAGCCATCTTTAGAACCATGCGCTTAGCAGCGCAATCCAGCTTTGCTTGATACTTAACCAACCAGTCCATTCCAAGAATCAAATCGAACTCCCTAAATGGCAGTTCCATCAGATCAACCACAACACAACCCCTTGAAGTTCTAAGGGTACATCCCTAAATAGCTTGTTTACAACTACAGAGTGACCTAGAGGGCTTATTACTGTCATCTCCCTAGAAGTAGTCTCAAAGTCTACGTTCATAGTCTCTACCACACTACTAGCAACGTATGAATACGTCGAACCCACATCAATTAATGCAATATATGGAAGACCAAAAATTAGGAACGTATCGGTTATGACGTCCGGTGCGTCACCCTCCTCTCGATGCCTTGCTGCATAGACTAAACCAGGTTGCCTTGCCTCTGTGTTGCTTGCACCTCTGCCCGGAGTTCCACGACCTCGACTAGAACCATTGCCTCCTCTACCATTACCATGACCCCTCTGTGGTGGTCCTACATTTCTAGCCTGAGCACGGTTCTGACCCTCTGGCTGGTTCTTAGCTAACCGAGGACAATCCCTTACGGTGATCCAAAGATCCACATTCAAAGCATCCCTTTCACCGGTCCAACATCCTCCCAATGTGATTTCCCAACGATTGCCTTGGGTGGTCTCGATTAGTAGCCATGGGCCTTCCTGCCTGTTCGGCCCACTCTGCCGAGCCCTTTTCTGTGCAATACTACCCGATCCGAATGATCTAAAGCCTCTTTCTGCTTCTTCCTATCGTAGTTCTGTCTCACGGACTCCTTGACCCTTTCGGCTACTTTAGCCTTTTCTACCAAAACAGCAAACTCACACTCCTGCTATGGAGCAATCAGCAATCTTAACTCATCCGTAAGTTCATCTTCAAAGCGGACACAACGATCATGCTCCGTTGTCACAATTCCCCGAGCATAGCGGCTCAGCCTCAGAAATTCTGCTTCATACTCTGACACAGTCTTATTTCCTTATACCAACCCCAGAAAGGCTTTCCTCTGCGCATCAGTGTAGCTGGTGCCCACATACTTCTTTTGGTAAGCAGCTTTGAAGTACCCCCAAGTAAGATCATCTGCCGTGGCACCATCCCGAACTGTGAGCCACCACTGATATGACTCATCCTTTAGAAGCGACACCGCTCCTTTCAGCTTCTCCTCACTTGTTAGATCAAGATCATCCATGATCCTCTCAGTCGATTCCAACTAGTATTCCACCGCACTTGGTGCCACACCCGATACTCCCCGGAATACCTCAGCCCCGTTGGATCGAAGTCGCTCGAGTACAAATTTTGAGCTCCCATACCACCACTTGCCCCAGCCACCATTTCAAGGACTCGCAACACAGCTTGCGATACTGCCTCACCTCCTATCTGATCCTGCTCCTCAGCTCCAAAAGTTGGGGGTGGTGGTGGCAGTGGCACCTCATTCTCAGACCCCTGACCCGACCTCACGGGTTCTGACACGGTCATCCTGCCCCTACTGCGTCCACGGCGGCCACGTCCTCTAGAGCTCATTCCTAACTACTGCGCTTTAATCTGATTAAGAAATTTTTATGGATTAGTACTTATTTCACTTGGTTACCCGCGAAGAAATTTTATGAAGAGAGTTTAATAGAGATTCTTTCGATCAATCAAAGTTTTAAGTCCTCTATCCTAGTTCACATAGGAAAGCACATCCATTCCCTAGTATACACTCACTCTTTCGGGCATTTCTGTCTGTTTCTATCCCAGAGGTATTTTCGTCATTTTCCTATAGGGGTATTTTCGTAATAAACCAGAAAATTTTTAAAACTTCACTAAATCAGGACATTTTGAAATTTCCCAAAATTGGAGGGTATTTCTGAAAATTTGTCAAATTAAAGGTAATGAAATTTTAGAATCTAGGGTATTTTGGTAATTTTATCAATCGAGGTAATTTTGTAAATTTCCAAAGTCAGGGTATTATTTTAAAATATAGAATTTTGGATACTTTTGCAAAGTAAGAGAATTTTATTGAAATCGGGGTAGTACAATAATTTTAGAAAATAAGGGCATTTTCATAATTTTGCCACTAGGGGCATTTTGGTAAATTAAAAAATATTTTGAAAATTTTCCAGAAATAAATTTTTGTTACTATTTAATGGAGTATTTTAATGATTTTTAAAACTTAGAGTTTTCATAAAACATGGCTAATCCCCTTCGGGTTTTATTTATTGTGTTTAGCCTATGACTGAGTCCTCTTGGTTAGGGTGAGCCAAGCTACGCACTGGGTAGGATTCTGCGAAGAGGAGGTGAGTCACGAGGACTGCTTAAGTACCAAGCTCTTTCGGATCAATCCTAGACATGCTTACCAGGGTTACCACACCCTAACTCGGCGACTTGGTCGTTGGTTTGTTTACTTAGGCATTTAAAGTCTTATGTCTATTGTTGGGGTAAACTAATCCTAAAGTTTAAAGCACTTATCATACTATCTCGTTCCATACCTACCCTTCTACTGATAATAATTCACAAAGAAGTCAAGTACTTACAGGCGGATTGGTGCAGAGACTCGATGCCATCTTTGTTCAAAACCAAAAATTATTTCAAAAAGGCCTACCAAAACATTTTGGGCCTTGGGCCCCCACAGCCGAGCTTTGAACCTGGCTTTGATACCAATTTTGTAACACCCCAAGCCCGGCCCAAACATTACGACCAAATTTGGTATGTTACAGAGAAAACATTTTGAAGACCCTTGTTTAGCCGATTTAATTTAAGGTAAAAGATATTGTCCTGTTTTAAAAAAAAACAGTTGAGATGTATAAAGAAAACAATACTTAGTTCGTTTAAAAAAATATATATTAGGTCAGATTGTTACCGATTTCAGATGTACCCGATGCACAGAAAACATTTTTTTTTCGTTTGATTTTAAGAAAATTTGTGTAATCGTCTTAAAGTCATTAAGTGGTTTCAACAAATTATCCAACCATGTAAAATAATAAAAAAAATCTTAGGAGGCCTTATTACAACTGAACAAATAAAATCGAAATAAAATAAAACAATTCAAAATCCATTTAATCCATATTTTCTCTGCATGGCCACCTTGAGTCCATCCGGCTCCACATCCACGATCTACGAGTCACCTGAAAAATATTAAAGGAAAAGGTGAGTCACCAAGACTCAGTGTATAACCCTTTTCCCCGGTTTAATGCAACATCATACACACAAATTACAATCAAGTTTAACATGCACCCAACCTGACCATCCAAAACACCTTTTTCTACCCTGTGTGGTACCAAACCACTGGTGGTGCCAAACCACTGGTGACTTATAGTCACGATATCCATCATTATTGTGGTGCCAAACCACCGGTGACTTGAAGTCACAAATAACAAGTTAATGGGGCCAACCCACGTGTGATACCAAATCACCGGTGTCAATCCCATAATATAAATCATGGGGCCAACCCAATGTGGTGCTAAGCCACGGGGGCGAGGCGCTATGAGGTGCCAAACCTCGGTGACAAAAGTCACGAAATGTGGTACCAAACCACGGTGTCCGTCGACACGAATATCACTTCCCCTCCACTCATTTTACCTACATATGCACTTAACAAAGATCATGCCAACATGATTCGCCACATATTTATATGCCACATATACCAAATATGTCATGCTTCCCAAAAGCATCATAAAGTAAACTCATAACAACAAGGACTTACCTGTTTCTTTGCTTATACCACGATGGTATTAAATCCAAATCTACATCAATTCAGATTAGCATACACAATGCATTTAACACAATTACGAGTTATGAAGTGTGTATGTACACACCTGTTCTAATGATAGCTCTTAATCCCGAAGAGTCAGTCGGCCACACTAGACTTCCTTGCCCCTATATTCGGCCATATATGAAAGTTAGTGCCCAAACCATTCGGCCATCCAAAATAATTCCAAAGGGTTTCACATGAACCCGAAACCTTACCTACACGTCCTTTGAATTCTAGCCACCACACACCAAGTGTTTCTGCTTCCCTATAATTGGCAATCACATACCCATATTAATAGCCTTCTGCTTTCGAACACTAAATAAATAACTTACTAAAATAGATCCTTACCACCACTTACCAAGTTCAATTGCTAACAAATGGAGGCTTCAAAATTTTGGAGTACCTTCACAATCGGTTGGACAAAAAATCCCAAAAGCTTCCCTACAACCAATTTAAGTACCTCATTAAGGGTCATAGGCCATTCATATAATCTTAATCCCAAAGAGAGTGTAACCCTTACCTTGATAATTATATCGGCCCTTAACTCCACAAGTCAGCACCTCTTAGTGTTGTGAGAGGGATTCTGCTATCCTCAATGAAGAGAAAGGAACCGAAAATAGCACCCTTTTTCTTAAGGGAGATTCGGCCAAGTGAGTCTAATGGGAGAGGAAGGATTTCGGCAGCAAAGGTGGTAGGGTTCGGCTAATGGAGGAAGAAAAAGGAGAAGGAAAAGAAGTAGGGGATCAAGGGTGATTTCGGCTTGTAAAAGAAGAGAAGAGATAGATGGGAGATTGAGGGAGATTCGGCAGCAGCAAGAGAGAAAAAGAAAAGAGAAAATTGAAGAACTTTTGGCACTTCTTTGCTGTACAAAATCAATTATGGACAACCCTCCAAAGAATCCCAATGCTGGCCAATTCCTCCCCCTCTTTGTGATAATTTAGCTTTTAATTATCACTCAAGATAATAACACTTATCTTCCACTTATCTCCTATCCTTTTCTTAAACAAATTAAATGGAAATAGGCTACTAACACCTACTACTACTCCAGCCGAATTTAGAGCAAAAATTTAGCTCAACCTTATCACTTTTAAGAGTCCAATTGTAGCCAATACTCATCCATACACGCTAGCAGCAAAAGTAAAAAAAATCAAACCATATGCTGACTCTATGGATTGAACCTGGAACCTCATGTCCCAGCCCTCTCTTCCAACGCCCCTAGACACTTCTCCCATTAGACTTTCATGTCAAATACCCCTTTCATTTATTTATAAGGCCTCCCTAGGCCGATCACCCCAAAAATAAAAACCAAAAATCCATTCCAACAGCTCGAACATATGACCTGCACCCTTCAACCTCCAAGCCTTTAAGTGGCACCCCAAGCCACTCCACCAAACGTCTTTCATGCCCCTTAACCACACCATTTAATTTTTAAGACCTTCTTTCCTGGCCCCCTTCTCTTTAACGCCAACAAAACCCAAAAGAAAAACACTTCCCTTTTGTTACTGCCGAGACTCGATCCTAAGACCCCATTTTTACAACACCCTTAGATGCACCCTTGGTAGCACCTAAGTGGCGCATGTAAGCTACTTAGCCAAGCTGTTTTTCGTGACATGCTTTGCCCAAAATTTTTACTTAACCCTATCTCCTAGCTCCATTCTTTTATATACTTAAAAAAAAAATTTTAGGTCTAAGTCAGGCCTAGCTCGGGATTATTTCCAGGCCCTAGAACATGCTTAATAATCCTAGAATTTAATTCTTCAAGCACACACACACATGGGAACAAATAATTAAATTTTCAAACAACCCCTAATTCAGGATGTTACAATGAGTATATAATTAGCAGATAAAACTACTAGAATTCTTAGGGGCATTATCGAAGATGTTCTTGTCTGTAACATCCTGAATTAATGGGCCAATGCGTTTAATGTGTGGTTATGTTTAATGAGAGTGTTAGGGGTCCAGAATGGGCTCAGGAATTGGGCCGAGGCCTTAATTGAATTCTCTGATTAGACACTTTAGTGGAAAGCCGGATAAGATAGGGCTTAAAAGATGTTATCTGTGTTTTAAATACAAAGTGGGCATGTGGCCCAGTGGCAAAGTGGCGCCACTTAGAGAGCAAGGAGGTGGCGTCAACTGATGAGGCCCACATTCCAGTTACATGAAGCCCGATTCTTTTAATTAAAGTTACCTAAAGTTTGGTAATTAATTAGGTAGAGTTGGATGGCAACAAGGATTAAATATAGGAGGATTTATTTGAGTGGATAAGAAAGATAATATGGTAGATAAAGGGAGGAAATTTAGGATCTGATCTGCTGGTCACAGTAGTGGCCGAAATTCCAACTCTGGGGGAAGGAGGAAATCAGTTTTGATGAGGCTAGAAGGGGGGTACCAAAATTTCCCTTGTTAATTAATTAGCTTTAGTTTTCAAAAGAGGGCAATTCCGGCTTTTGGTTAGTGTGTGTGCCGAAAATTTGATTAAAGAAATAGGGTACTTCTTAATTTTGACATTTATTCTCATTCTCTTCTTTTGGTTATTTCCTTTCTCAAAAAGCTGAAAACTCCTAAAGTTTCATCTTCCTCTTCTTCTTATTTTCTGCTATAGCCGAATACCCTAGTGTCTATTCTTTTCCTTTCTTTTTCTTCCTGTCGACTTCTTCAGTAAAAGCCAAAATCTTCTTGCCGATTTCTTCTTTAAAAGCCGAAAACTCTATAAATTTCTTTGAATCATCTTCTCTTTTTGATTTTAACAAAAAACCAAAATCTTCTCTCAAGAGTTAGTCGAAACCCCCATATTGAGGTAAGTGTCGACTCTTGTTATTCCTTAGATCTCTTTCAGTTTTTAGGGGCCAAGGCCGAATGGCCACTTGGTTTGTTAAGGCTGTTGATTAGACTAATACTTCTTATCTTTTTACGTGTAGGGTGACATTCGAGAAGTGAAGAAGATCATGTAGATCTAAAAGCTAGAATCGTTAGTTTCTGAATCTCATATATCTCTTTTTGGGATTTTAACGTAAGGGGTTCTCTTTAGATTTTTGTTAGATTCGCTATCGTAATTGTGATCTTAACCATATATTATGATGGTAGCAACTGATAAAATCTTTTGATGGAATCAAATATCGATCAGGCGAATGAGGGGATTGGATTTGTTAAACCAATCCCTAAGCTTAAGAAGCGAGCGGTGTCAATAGTTCGGGATTGGCCACTGGGTTGTGGACTAACTTCAGAATAAAACCTTAGATTGATAGTAGTCGTAGCGGCTACTGATAGTGTTGACTTAGATAGTATCGTCTTGTCAGTAATCAGGTGTGTGGATCTCTATCACACTAGTTAATCTGTATTATATGTATGTTATGGGCTAAAAGCCGGATAAAGAGGCTGTATGAACAGTTGTAATTCCCAAAAAGGGTAGGCAAGGGATGCTAGGTATGTAATCATAGAAACTTCTCTATGTGTTTCGAATTATATGAAAGTATGTGATCTGTTTAGATAATTTAATGTTCTGATTCTTGCATGTATGTATGCATGGGATGGGATTGATATGATGAAAGGGAGCAGGTCGCGAGGCGATCGGTGGCTTTGCTACATAGGTCACATAGTGATAGGTCTTTATGACAGGCAGCGCAGCTGTCGATATATTATTAAGGTCGCATAGCGATCTGTGGCTTTGCCACATAGGTCACATAGTGATCGGTCTTTGTGACAGGCAGCACAGCTGCCGATATGGTGTGTAGCGGATGGAGGGTTGATTGTAGAAATCCCCACAGTGTGATGGTTGGTACGGGGGTGTGTAGAGGATGGACTCTTAGGTTTGGGATGGGCCATGTTGCATGAAAATATATTCTGTTGCCATTGTATGGGCCAAGGCCCATAATGTGTTTGTGGGCCCAAGGTTTTTATGTGTTTTCGAGATTTGCACACTGAGTCTTGGTGACTCACCCCTTTTATTTTTCCTAACTTTTCAGATGAGCAGTAGATCGTGGGCATGAGAGCCGAGTCGCGGACTCGAGGGGCCATCAAGACTATTATTTCTATAAACTATTTTCGGTTATCTTTTAAGTTTTAATTTTGGGATATCTTTTTTGTAATAAGGCCTCCATAACTTAGGTTATTTTTCTTTATTATTATCATGTCACATTTTTATAAAATTATGTTTACAAAACTTTAATTATAAAGCGAGAGGAAAATGGGCTTTTCAAACACATTCACACAAATCTTAAAGTTTCATTCAAGAATTACACAATTAATAATTAATCACTTATAATAAACTGAGATTTTCAAAGCCCTTCAAGGCAAAGTTTGCAACGTTCAACCCGTAGCATACCAGATCCGATCATGATGTATGGGCCGAGTTTGGGGTGTTACATTTTTGGTATCAGAGCCCAGTTCAAAACTCAGGCTGTGAAATGGGTCCAGTAGTGATTTGTAAAAGTGATATAAGTTTGGGAAAAGTTCGGTTGAGATATGGCCTTCGAGTCTACCGGCACCCGATCCACGCAGGTAAGTATCCTAAACTCATTATGTGATATGAATGTTGGGCTTGATAGGCTCCATAGGGACGTAGGCTAGTATGATTAAAGATTGATGGACTCTAGGCTTAGGTTAAACAATTCTTCAAATTCCACAAGACTTAATTTTTTTAATTAAACATGTCCGTGAACAAGTCACAAGGTTAGGGTGTGGTAACAGGCATACGCATGTCTAGGATTGGATCTAGGGAGAGCTTGGTATTTAAGTGGCCGTAGCGACTCACCTCCTCTTCACTGAAATCCTACATGGTGCGTAGCGACTGTTCACCTTAGCCACGAGGACTTGTTGACGGGCCAAAATTTATAACTAAAACCCGAAAGGGACTAGCCACCTTATTTTGTAAAATTTTTAAAATACTCCTAGTTATGTAAAATTTCTGAAATTACCTTGATTTGTGAAAAATTTCTCAAGATACCCTTGGTTTGCAAAATTACCGAGATACCCTTAGTTTGTAAAAATTACCAAAATACCCCAAGTTGCAAAATTACCAAAATACACCTATTTTGTAAAATCACCAAGATACCCTATTTTGGAAAATTATGAAAATACCCCTATAGGATAAAAATTACCAAAATACCCTCAGGTAGTGAAATGACGAAAATACCCCTAGGTGATGAATGTGAGTTCATGGATGCTGCTTGTATGTTAATGTATGATGGTTGAATGTATGTGGTTTCTAGAACTAGGAGATTTAGACTTGAGACTGAAACCCGTAGATATAGTTTCGAATTCGAAAGAACTACTCTTGAAACTCATCCATAAGATTGTTAAGTGGTTAATCGGTGAAAGAGGCTAATAATTCATAAAATTCCTAATCGGATAAACGCGAATTGGTAGAATGAGCACTAGAGGACGTGGTGTGCGTGGTCGAGGTAGAGGCAGGATTACTGTGTCGAAACCCGTAGGGTCTAGTCACGAGTCACGGAATGAGGTACCAGTGCCACCAGCTATAGAGGCAGAATTTCAAGATCAGACGGCCAGAGATGATGCGGTATCTTAGGCGATGTTGAGGGTGTTAGAGAGGGTTGTTGGGGCAGGCATGGGCACAGGAGCCCAGAAATCTGTGTTGGAGCAACTTAAAGCTAATGAGGCAGAAGTGTTTAGGGGAATTTCTGGGGTAGCCCCGAGTATAGCTAAATATTTGTTGGAAGTGGTGGAGCGCATAATGGATGATCTCGACTTTACAAAAGAAGAGAAGCTAAAAGGAGTAGTGTCTCTTCTCTGGGACCAAGCGTATGGTGTTGAAAACCCTCGAGGGTCGTGAAGTGTTGGTGATAGGAGAAAGGGGGAACTGTTTGTCGAATGTGGTGACTACCCTAAGAGCAGAAAGGATGGTGAGAAAAGGATGCGAGGCAATATTAATGTTTGTTCGGGCTCTGGAAGCCAATGATCTAACTGTTGGGGACATTAGGACGGTGAAGGAATTTCTGATGTTTTCTCAGAAGAGCTTTCAAGATTACCTCTGGATCGTGAAGTGGAGTTTAGTATCGATCTTCTTCCGGGAACAGCACCAGTGTCTATCACTCCATATAGGATGGCACCAAAAAAGTTGGTGGAGTTAAAAGCACAAATACAAGAGTTGTTAGATAAAAGATTTATTCGACCAAGTGTGTCTCCTTAGAGAGCGCCGGTGTTATTTGTTAAGAAGAAGGATGGATCAATGCGTATGTACATTGACTACCGTCAGCTGAGCAAGTTGACTATCAAGAACAAGTATCCGTTGCCAAGGATTGATGACTTGTTCGATCAACTGAAAGGGGCGTCAGTGTTCTCAAAGATAGATCTGAGGTCAGGATACCATCAGCTTAAGGTCAAGGAGGCAGATATTCATAAGATGGTATTCAAGACTCGCTACAGTCACTACGAATTCATGGTAATGCCATTTGGATTGACCAACGCGCCAGTAGCATTTATTGATATGATGAACCGAGTGTTTCAACCCTACTTGGATCAGTTTTTCATGGTATTTATAGATGATATCCTGGTTTACTCAAGATCGAAAGAGGAGCATGATTCACATCTACGAGTGGTTTTGCAGATTCTGAGGGAGAAGCAGTTGTATGCCAAATTCAGTAAGTGTAAATTTTGGCTAAGTGAAGTTAAGTTTTTAGGCCACGTTGTGTCGGTAGAGGGGATTAGGGTTAACCCCCGAAAAATTGAAACGGTGTTGGATTGGAAGCCACCTAGGTCTGTGGAGGAAATTCAGAGTTTTTTTGGTCTAGCGGATATTACAGAAGGTTTGTTAAAGGATTCTCTTAAATTACGGCACCATTGACTAAGTTATTATGGAAAGGAGTTCCGTTTATTTGGTCTAGTAAGCAGTAAGAGGGTTTCGAGAAGTTGAAAAGGATTTTGAAGGAGGCTCCAATATTGATTCAACCGGAGGCTGAGAAAGAATTTATGATTTACTGTGATGCATCACACACGAGACTAGGATGCATGTTGATGCAAGATGGAAAGGTTGTTGCATATGCATCTCCGCAGTTAAGACTGCACGAAGTAAATTATCCCACCCATGATTTGGAGTTGGCGGCGGTGGCTTTTGCTTTAAAGATTTAGAGACATTATCTGTACGAGGAGAAATCTATTATTTATACAGATCATAAAAGCCTAAAATACCTTTTGACCCAGAAGGAGTTGAATTTAAGGCAGAGGAGGTGGATCGAGTTGTTAAAGGATTATGATTGCTTGATCGAGTACCATCCGGGTAAAGCTAATGTGGTGGCGGATGCCTTAAGTCATAAAGTAATCTCTAACTTGAGGGTAATGTTTACTCACTTTAGTTTGTACGATGATGGGAGCTTATTGGTTGAACTTCAAGTGAAACCCTCTTGGGTCAGTCTGGTTAATAAGAAGCAGCAAACCGATGAGTTGCTAAAGGAGAAGTTTCGTGTAGGATCAAGTGATAGATCGACGGACTTCAGTATGAATGAGGAAGGACTGTTATGTTTTCAAGGGAGAGCTTGCATGCCAAAAGATCCAAAATTGAGGCATAGGATTTTGCAAGAAGTGCATGGAAGTTCATCGCTATGCACCTGGAGGAGTAAGATGTATCGGGATTTGCGGGATCGATTACGGTGGTGGGCTTGAAGCGTGAGGTAATCGAATTGGTGAGTAAGTGTTTGACTTTGTCGGCGAGGTAAAGGCGAGCATCGATTACCATCGGGTTGTTGCGGCCGGTGAAGATTCCACAATGGAAGTGGGAAAGGATCACAATGGACTTTGTTAGTGGGCTACCCTCACGCCTACTAAGAAAGATTCGATCTGGGTGATTGTTGATCGCTGATTAAATCGCCTATTTCATACCGATGCGGTCGATTACTCTTCTGAAATTGGCTAAGCTATACATAGCGGAGGTGGTGAGGTTGCATGGAGTACCAGTATCGATCTTAACGGACAGGGACCCAAGGTTCACGTCGTGATTTTGAAAGGCGTTGCACCAAGCATTGGGTACAAAGTTGGATTTTAGTACAGGGTTTCATCCTCAGACCGATGGACAGTCTGAGTGGGTAATTTAGATCTTGGAGGACATGTTAAGGGGTTGTGTCATTGATTTCAGAGGTAGTTGGGAAGAGTTTTTACCATTAGCAGAATTTGCTTACAACAACAGCTACTAGTCTAGTATTCAGATGGCGCCCAAAGAAGCATTGTACGGGCGGAAGTGCCGTACTCCTACCTATTGACGAGTTGAGGGACCGTCAGATTTTGGGGCCAAAATTGGTTACCGAAACAGAGAAGAAGGTTGAGTTAATTTCGGCTCAACTAAAGGAAGCCTCGGACAGACAAAAGTCCTATGCTGATTTGAAGTGTAAGGACATAGAGTTTGTAGTGGGTGATAAGGTGTTCTTGAAGGTGTCGCCATGGAAGAAAGTGCTGAGCTTTGGACGGAAGGGTAAATTAAGTCCCAGATTTATCGGACCTTATCGGGTGTTGAAGCGAGTAGGGCCAGTAGCCTATCAACTAAAGCTACCTTTAGAGTTAAGCCAAATCCACAATGTGTTTCATGTCTCTATGCTGAGATGATATCGTTCAAATCCATCTCATGTAGTGCCTGTGGAGGAAATCGAGGTAAGACCTGACCTATCCTTTGAAGAAGAGCCAGTAGAAGTCTTGGATCATGATGTCAAAGTGTTGCAAAGGAAGACGGCTCCATTGGTTAAGGTTCTATGGTGGAATCACAGTTATGAGGAGGCTACTTGGGAACGGAGGAGGCGATCGGCAGCGCGATACCATAGCTATTACGATCGAGGTAATTTCGAGGCGAAATTTCTTTAAGGGGTAGAAGCGTAACATCACGAATTAATGGGCCAATCGTTTAATGTGTGGTTATGTTTAATGAGAGTGTTAGGGGTCCAGAATGGGCTTAGGAATTGGGCCGAGGCCTTAATTGAATTCTATGATTAGACACTCTAGTGGAAAGCCTGATAAGATAGGGCTTAAAAGATGTTATCTGTGTTTTAAATACAAAGTGGGCTTGTGGCCCAGTGGCAAAGTGGTGCCACTTAGAAAGCAAAGAGGTGGCGTCAACTGAGGAGGCCCACATTCAAGTTACATGAAGCCCAATTATTTTAATTAAAGTTAGCTAAAGTTTGGCAATTAATTAGGTAGAGTTGGACGGCAACAAGGCATAAATATAGGAGGATTTATTTGAGTGGATAATAAAGATAATATGACAGATAAAGGGAGGAAATTTAGGATCTGATCTATTGGTCATAGTAGTGGCTGAATTTCTAACTCTAGGGGAAGGAGGAAATCGGTTTTGATGAGGCTAAAAGTGTGGGTGCCGAAATTTCCTTTGTTAATTAATTAGCTTTAGTTTTCAAAAGAGGGTAATTCCGGCTTTTGGTTAGTGTGTGCGCCGAAAATTTGATTAAAGAAATAGGGTACTTCTTAATTTCGGCATTTATTCTCATTCTATTCTCTTAGTTGTTTCCTTTCTCAAAAAGTCGAAAACTCCTAAAGTTTTATCTTCCTCTTCTTCTTCTTTTCTGCTATAGCCGAATACCCTAGTGTCCATTCTTTTCCTTTCCTTTTCTTCTGGCCGACTTCTTCAGTGAAAGTCAAAATCTTCTTGCTGATTTCTTCTTTAAAAGCCAAAAACTCTATAGATTTGTTTGAATCATCTTCTCTTTTTGATTTTCGCAAAAAGCCAGAATCTTCTCTCAAGAGTTAGCCGAAACCCCCATATTGAGGTAAGTGTCGACTCTTGTTATTCCTTAAGATCTCTTTCAGTTTTTAGGGGCCAAGGCCGAATGGCCACTTGGTTTGTTAAGGCTGTTGATTAGACTAATACTTCCTATCTTTTTACGTGTTGGGCGACATTCGAGAAGTGAAGAAGATCATGTAGATCTAAAAGCTAAAATCGTTAGTTTTTGAATCTCATATATCTCTCTTTTCGAGATTTCAAGGTAAGGGGTTCTCTTTAGATTTCCGTTAGATTCGCTATCGTAATTGTGATCTTAACCATATGTTATGATGGTAGCAACTGATAAGGTCTTTTGATGGAATCAAATATCGATCAGGCGAAGGAGGGGATTGGATTTGTTAAACCAATCTCTAAGTTTAAGAAGCGAGCGGTGTCAGCAGTTCGGGATTGGCCACTGGGTTGTGGATCGGCTTCAGAACAAAACCTTAGACTGTTAGTAGTCGTAGCAGCTATTGATAGTGTCGACTTAGGCAGTATCGTCTTGTCAGTAATCAGGATGTGTGGATCTCTATCATACTAGTTAATCTGTATTATATGTATGTTATGGGCTAAAAGCCAGATAAAGAGGCTGTATGAACAGTCGTAATACCCAAAAAGTGTAGGCAAGGGATGCTAGGTTCGTAATCATAGAAACTTCTCTATGTGTATCAAAGTATGTAAAAGTATGTGATCTGTTTAGATAGTTTAATGTTCTGATTCTTGCATGTATGTATGCATGGGATGGGATTGATATGATGAAGGGGAGCAGATCACGAGGCGATCGGTGGCTTTACCACATAGGTCACATAGTGATCGGTCTTTATGAAAGGCAGCGTAGCTGTCAATATATTATTAAGGTCGCATAGCGATCTGTGGCTTTGCCACATAGGTCACATAGTGATCGGTCTTTATGACAGGCAGCACAGCTGTCGATATAGTGTGTAGCGGATGGAGGGTTGATTATAGAAATCCCCACAGTTTGATGGTTGGTACGGGGGTGTGTAGAGGATGGACTCTTAGGTTTGGGATGGGGCATGTTGCATGAAAATATATTATGTTGCCATTGTATGGGCCAATGCCCATAATGTGTTTGTGGGCCCAAGGTTTTTATGTGTTTTTGGGATTTGCACACGGAGTCTTGGTGACTCACCCCTTTTATTTTTTCCAACTTTTCAGATGAGCAGTAGATCATGGACATGGGAGCCGAGTCAGACTCGAGAGGCTATCAAGACTATTATTTCCATAAACTATTTCCGGTTATCTTTTAAGTTTTAATTTTGGGATATTTTTTTGTAATAAGGCCTCCATAACTTAGGTTATTTTTCTTTATTATTAACATGTCACATTTTTATAAACTTATGTTTTCAAAACTTTAATTATAAAGTGAGAGGAAAATGGGCTTTTCAAACACATTTACGCAAATCTTAAAGTTTCATTCAAGAATTACACAATTAATGATTAATCGGTTATAATAAACTGAGATTTTTAAAACCCTTCAAGGCAAAGTCTACAACGTTCAACCCGTAGCATACCAAATCCAGTCATGATGTATGGGCTGGGTTTGGGGTGTTACGTTGTCAAAATCGATAAATTTGTTTCCCCAGTAGATTTTGTTGTCTTAGATATGGATGAGGATAATACAATCCCCTTAATTTTAGGAAGACCCTTCCTAGCAACTGCCAAGACTAAAATTTTGCCACAGGAGAACTTATACTTTGTGTAGGTGACAAATCAATCAGTCTTCAAGCTCTTGACTCGGCCAGGACAACAATCGATGAAGGTAAGAAAGACAATTCAGTTGATAATCAATTTGTACAATCTTCATTGCAGAAAACACCACATGAAGACAAACCTGAGCCAAACCATAGAACCCAACCCGACAAAGAGAAGAATCAAAACCTTAAGGTCGACAGACTAGAAAAGCAAAAGACACACGTCAAAGAAGAACTACACGAAGTAAAACTAGAGGAATCACCAGAAGAGCTCGTAGGAACATCGAATCACTTCAAAATAGGAGATCAGGTACGGTTAGATAAAGCAGATCTACGTATCATCACACCAACCCTGAGTTCAAACGAAGACATTCCTCTTAAGGTGCACAATATCGTCCCATAAAGAATAGTCGAGGTAAGGAACCTAACATTCGACACTTATAAGGTAAATGCTTCTCGACTTGAACTTTGTCAGGAAAATAGAACTATAAGCATGAGGGAAGATGTTCAAACCTTTAAACCTCCCTGATATTTTCAATGTTGAGGAAAGTCTAGCCTAAGACTATAAACAAGCGCTTCTCGGGAGGCAACCCGAGCGCTAACATTAATTTCTATTTTGTGGTTTTAGTTTTATTTATATTTTTATTTTTTAGGATTTCAATAAAAGTACAGATTCCCAGACCACACGTCCTAGCACACGGCCGTGGCAGAGACGGTACAAAGCCTGCCCCAACCAACTATTAAAGTCACAGACCCAACCATTATCACACGGGCACCAACAAAATCCCACGGCCGTGCAAGGCGGTCGTGGATCGATACTGCCATTTTAGAAATGGGCATGGCATTAGACAAACGGGCGTGGCAAACGAACACACCTAGAACACGGCCATGCAAAGCGACCGTGTGAAGACACTGACTTATCGACCACGGGCATTCCAATCTGACCACTGGCGTTTAACTCCCAACACACCTCTAAACATGGCCGTGCGATGCTACCATGTAAAGCAACACGCCCTCCATATACGGGCGTGGGAACGTGCCAGATTTCAGATCCTATTTAAACCTCACAGCCCTTCTCCTTCTCCTCTCATTCTTTCTTCATTCTTTTTCTTTCTTAAATAAGGTGTCCAGACACTTGAGCTACACTAGAATCATGCCAAAGAAGCGTAAGAAGGCAAGCATTGTCTCCTCAAAAGAGACGCCAACACATAAGATCATGCCGGCCGCTTCATCCAAACATCAAGCCCAGGGTCTTTTAGATCATTTAAATTTTTCTTTACGTTTATTTTCCCCTTTATCCTACTCATCTATACTTCTCTTCTGCTTAATATATTTTAATTCCTTTTAGTTTCTAGTGTAAGGTTCTAAAGGCTGCTTGGGAATCACGCACCACAGCCTCAGAGGTCACACCCACCTCGTGAACCATCCAACAATAAGGACTTTTTAGTCCATTAGTCTTTTCTTTTAATTTCAATTTTCTTCTTAGTCTCCTTATCTTTATTTTCTTTATCCTTAATTATAGTATTAGTATATTATTAATATTTCTTTAGATTTATTGGCTATATCTTTGCAGGCTACCCAATTTCTTTATCTAGCACAAAGCTCATCGATAGCCACCCCACCAGGCCCATGGAAAACGCCACCACCGCCTACTCCAACCACCTTCTACCACGACCACCGCCAACTCTAACGAAATCATTCAAAATTCAAGAAGTGTTACTTCTCCCCTTCTCTTTTGGTTTTATTATTACATAATTGTTTATCTATCTTTGTACATTAAGGACAATGTACATCTTAAGTGTGGGGGTAAAAGTACATAACTTTTTGCATTATTCCAAAATCCTGAATTTTAGTCTTGTTCTTAAGTAATTTTCTCATATTATCAATTAGGGTGAAATTTCTGATGATTTATGATTTTTATTGATATGTTTTTGAGTAAGTCATTGATAATTGTGCAATGATGATTTATACTTGAATAATACTAAAGAATCAAGCATGATAAGTCTATTTTTCAAAGAATAAAAAATTTTCTACGTTGTCGAACTGAATTTGAATATTACCTTGAAGTTTGAAATTTACAGGATTGATGTCAAATACCCATAATTTTTGTGAGATTTGAGCCTTATAGAGCATATATTCTTTTTCATGCTCACTTTATTGATTATAAGTGTGTCAACACTGAATTGTTATTCTAGAACTTGCCTTGATTATACATATCAAGACCACATTAATTGATTTGATATACTGAGATGATAAAGGCACCTAGGTTTTAACCCATTCACTCCACTAAAAAGACTACCTTCACAAATTAACCCTTAGTGAACCCATTTGATCATAACAACCCCTTTTTATTGAATTACCCGCTTAATATTAACCTAAAACCCTTTGTTTTTGTTATCACCATTCTTTTGACTACCCTTCTATTGAGAATTGATTTGATTAGTTATCGAATTAGTTTATTTTAGTTGATAAAGTTTTCTTTATTATGTTTCTATTTGTTCTTAAAAAAATTTGAAAAAATCGAAGTATATTCAGCATTAGTAGTATAAAAAGTGAGCTTGTACATTTAAATTTTAATTATCAAAGAAAAAACTCGTATTATTATTAGTTTCAAAGTTTCAATTGATGTAATCATTTGTTTTCAAGTTCATTATTTTAGTTAGGTAATTGGTCAGGTCAATCTCGATTCTAAACCTTCTAATTCACCTTTATCCACACCTTTAACCTAAGCCTCGTTACAACCCTGTCAAAGACCTTTTGATTTGTGTATCATCTCATATTATAGTGGTGGAGATTTGATTTTCAGGCAAGCCTATGGGATTAAGTTTTTAGGTTCGACTTATGAGTGTTTTCTCTTGAACCTTAAACACTTCGAGTGCTTCGAGTGCTTTGAGTGAATCTTTAGTGAGGATTCAATCCATGTCGGTTTTGAATTAAAGGTACTTATTTAGATAAGAGGAGACGCTTATGTTTTTAAGCTACAAAATGTATGACTTAGAGTTGTTTGAATCTTTAGGAGTCGTATAAATTATCTGTGAATTATGATAAGGCATTGTTGATAGGAATTGTGAATTATGGAAAGTTCGTTTTAATTATAAGTTGAGAATTTTGCTTGAGGACAAGCAAAAGCTTAAGTGTGGGGGTATTTGATAAACCGTAAAAGTAACATATTTTAGGCCCATATTTAGTATGCTTTTGGATGATTTAGCCCTTGATTTATGTAAAAAGGTGCATTTAATCATTTCTTCTCATGTTTTATACTCAGGAAAGCACCCGAGAATGAAAAGAACAAGAAACGGGCTTAAAATGGGCCAATTTGGGCCCAAGAGGAAATCAACATGGCCTGGACTTCAAGCCACACGGTTGTGTCTCGTCAAATTACTTCACACGGCCATGCCATAATTTACACGGCCGTGCCTTAATCAACAGAATCAAAACATGGCCTGAAGTCGATTTACACGAGCGTGTACCATGGCCGTGCCCCTGTCATGGAAAAGAGGAATTTCACTCAGATTTGGATACTTTGAGGCAAAAAACACATTCCAAAGCCTATTCAAACACCGAGTAGGAAGTATATTTGAATTAGAACACTTAGAGGCCAAGTAAAGCATTCTAAAAGTCTATAGAAACACCTGATCGCTGCAAAACAATCTAGTTTTAATATTTATAAAAGAGTGATCGAACCTGTAGACTGACTGCGACAACGATAGAGGTAAGCGCACCTATGAAACAGTAGTTTAGCTCAGGCAAGAATATCTTATCGAACCCAAGGAACCTAAAAGTACTACTACTCACTTTCTTTCTATTATTTAGCCTAAAATATGGAGTGATTGGTTTATTAATCTAAAACAAATGAAATACTTAAACTTAAATGCAAAGACAAAAGAACGAAACTTTGGGAAAAGACTTTGAAAAAAACTCAATTGATAAAGACGATACCTTCGGGAAGAATCCACGTATGACTTCACTTATTATCTACTTTTTCAATTCATATTATTTCTTTACTTAGCTTGATCCGTAAGACTCCCTAACCTATATTAAACCTTCTCTCGAAGTGAATAACGTCTAACCTTAGGTTAATTAGTGGAACTCTCGTTCTCTTATAATAACCCCCTAAGGAAGCAGTAAATCAATCAATGGACTCCCATATTAGGTTTCACCCTAATCAGGCAAAATCTCGTAACCCTATCTTTAGGCGCCCGATCAACTCCGCTTAATTATGCTAGATTTACTCTTAGGCAGGGTCTATTCCTCCTCCACCTAAGCACATCATATAAATTTAAGCAACATAATTAAGAACAAACTAAGTATTTATCATATAAACTGAAAGAATTGAATAACAAAATCCATCATAGGTTTCATCCCCCTCAGGTATCTGAGGGGTTTAGTTTATAACTAAACAAGAAAACATCTCAAGAGAAAAGATAAAACAAAATATAAGAAATCCCTAAAACCCCATGAAGGAATTGAAGAGGAGATCCTTCGTCTTGAGTTGAACTCCGACTCTTTGAGATGGATCAATTGGCTATCTTCGAGACAATCCCTAAACGAGAAAGGCTTGGCAAAAAACTCTGCTCAATGATCGACCCCTTGAATAGCCGCCTTGGGGTGTTTTTATAGACTTTTGGGATGCTTTACTTGTCTCCTAAGTACTATAATTTAGGTACAATTCATCCTAGGTGTTTGAGTAGACTTAGGATTGCGTTTCTTAGGCTTCAAGCATCCTATTAAGTGAAATTGCTCTTTCCGTGGCGAGGGCACGGCTAAAACCTTGCCTGTAAATTGAGGCTCGGCCGTGTCTCTATTCATTGATTTAGGCATGGTAGTGGCACACTCGTGCAATTCGAGGGCCAAGATGCATCGATTAAAACACACTATGCAAATCAAGGATAAGGCGTGTTGGGCTTTTTTTGACGAGACACGATAGTGTAAATTGGTGACAGGCCGTGTTCTAGGTGGATAGCAAGGCACGACCATGTGGAATAAAGCCCAGGCCGTGTCGACTTCTTGGGTTGGCCCAATTTGGTCTGTTTTAAGCCCATTTTACGTTCTTTTTATCCTTAGGTGTTCTCCTGAGTATAAGACATGAAAAGAAAGGATTAAGAGAACATTTTTACATAAATCGAGGATAAATTCATCCAAAAGAATACTAAATGTGGGATTAAAATATGTTACTTTTACGGTTTATCAAATACCCCCACACTTAAGCTTTTGCTTGTCCTCAAGCAAAATTCTCAACTTACAATTAAAATGAACTTTCCATAATTCATAATTCCTATTAATAATGCTTCATCATAATTCATAGATAATTTATAGATGGATAATTTAATTCAAAGAGCCCAAAAGTTTCAAACGAGATAAGTCATGATTTTGTAGCATGAAAACATAGGTGTATCCCCTTATCTAAGTGATTTCCTTTAATTCAAAACCGACAAGGATTGACATCCTCACAGAAGATTCTATAACATCCTAAAATTTGAGTATTTAATTGATACATGTTTTAGTGCTTAACTTGTGTATAATAAAATTTTTCATGTTTAGTATAGTCTTGAGAAGACTTGAGAACTATTCGAAATTAGAATAAATTTTTGTAAGGAGTATTTAATTGAAGTGGATCAAGTGACTTTGAGGTTTAAGTAAAATTAAGTGTTAAAAACTAGCATAAGATGAGCTAGTAGCAAGGTGGTGTTGGCGCATGTATGTTTACTTGAGGGGAGAGGTTCGAATCCCCTAGCAAGCATTTTGAAAGCTTTTATTTTTTTTTCTTTCCTTAGCAAGTGTCGGTCATGGATAAGATTAAAGGATGAGTTGGACAACATTTTTGGCAAGAAGACTAAAGGAAAAAGGTAAGCAAAGGTTTAAGGAAAAGAATCTCATGAATTAAGGTGATAAGGGAACACAAGGCACATATTGAGGAAGATGTTTTGGAAAGCTTTGAATGGCTAATTGTCCATGAACATGGACGATTTTGTGGACTAAAGAGGGAACCAAAATTTTGGTGGTAAGTTTTGGAAAAGTTAGTAGCTTGAGAGAATTTTTCATTTTGGTCTTTTGCTCTCCCAAAAACAAAACTTTTTCTTTCATCTTTCCTCTTGGCCGAATGTGCTTGTGATAGGAGGAAAACCATCTTTGCCTTGTTTTCTTTTGGTTATTCTTTTGACCATTTGGTCATTTATTTGTTAATCACTCTAGTAGCCCATTTGGTGTTTCCATTTAGTGCCTAAAACATCAAAAACAAAACATTTTCTTCTCCTCTCTCTCCTGGCTGAATGCACCATTGTTCAAACTTTCATCTCTTGTTTTCCTTTATTTCAAAAATTTAATCATAAATCTCTCATCCTCATTTTCTTCCTTTCATCATTTTGATTTTCTTTTCAACATACTTTCAACATTCTCTTTTCTTCTTGGCCGAATGTTACTAAACACTATTTCTTTTAACGTTTCTCCAAAGCCGAATCTTCTATTCTCCATAAGCATCTATTTTTTTTTCAATCATTCTTTTTCTTCTATTCAAACTTTAATCAATCAAAATTTAGTGGAGGGCCGAAACTCAAGTATTCGTAAACATCATAGATCGTTGAAATTGGATTTAAGGTGTTAAGGTAAGGGATTATTAAGGATTTTCATATTGTTCGACATATGGTTATAAATGATTTATTAATCGATTTCATTTTAGGGGACGTTATCGCTCGATTGTCATATTGTGGAATGAGGGTATTTGTGGTAATTTAGTCCCACTCTTTAAAACCTCTAGTCAAAATTTTGATAGCTTATTATTAAGACTAATGATCTTTTGTCAATAGAGACAATCAAAATAGGGACGAAAAGGGCAGTAAATAGTATTCAAAAGAGGGGTGGTTCTATTAATCCCCCTAAGTTTAAGAGAAGGATTGTTTCGGGAATCCGAGATTTTCCACCAGGTTGTGGACCTTCATCCGGTGAAAATCAATTATTCGAAGTTGTACGTACCCCCGAACCATTGTTTACTCGTGATACTGAACCTTTGATCGGAGAGAAATCGCAAATAGTGGTTATTCGAGATTCTGAGGGTAAGATTTAGATCGCTCAATATTAGAATAGTTTAACATTAAATTTTAGTGTTCTAATCCTTCGTAATGTGTGTTTAGATATTGACGAGCGGGAGAGTGTAGTTCACACCATAATCAGGTGTGTAATCTCACACTATATCTCATGGGTTAGATGACTATACAATAGTTAAAGTTGGATTAAAAATCGTAAAGTTGGTGAAATTAGAAAATATGGTATTATCGACACTTTGGTGTTAAGATCGTGAAAATTTTAAAATCGCCCTTAATGGCTAAAACGATAATAAGTGATAAATTTGGGCCATATGTGATATTTGGTAAATTTGGGCCATATATGTGATATTTGTCAAATTTGGGCCATATATGTGATATTTGATAAATTTGGGCCACATATGTGATATTTGATAAATTTGGGCCATATGTGATATTTGGTAAATTTGGGCCATATATGTGATATTTGGCAAATTTGGGCCATATATGTGATATTTGATAAATTTGGGCCACATATGTGATATTTGATAAATTTGGGGCAGATATATGATATTTGGCAAATTTGGGCCATATGTGATAATTGAGAATTTGGGCCATATGTGATAATCGATAAATAGGCCTTAAGTGAAAATTGATAATTGGGCCATTTATGATAATGGATAAATGGGCTATATGTGAAATGTGTTTTAATGGGCCAAAATTCATAAATTATAATATGGTTTTCTTTACAAATATTTTGTAACGCATAAAAATGATTGCATGGGTTGGGATCAATAATGAAGAGAAGAAAGGCTTAATGCTAGAATTCTAGATATGTGACTCTGTTACGATGGCCGTTGCCCAAAATCTAGATCGGTGGTTCTACCACAATTATTTAAATGGCCGTTGCTACAAATAGGATATTGGGCTTAAAGCCTACTTCGGTGTGTTGGCAGGGTGGGTGACTAAAGCTCCCCTCAAGTGTGCTGTTTGGGTACGGGGTGTGTAGCGGATGGAAATCTAGGTTTGGTTTTGGGAATTGCATATCATTTGCATTATTATTTTTAAATGCTAAATTATTATATTTTGAAATGGGCTTAGGCCCAAATAAATGTTTAAATGGTCTTGGCCCAGTGGACTATGGTAAGTGAGTTACACACTGAGTTCTAAGTAACTCACCCCATTTTTTTACCGCTCTCAGGTAATAATAATTAATGGAGACTTGGGTCGGAGATTACTTCGTGGGGAGATTATACTAAAAATGGTGGTTTATAAAACTTTAAAACTTCTTTTATGATTTTTATTAAGTGCTATTTTTAATGGCGATGTAATAAGGCCTTTTTAATTATGGATTTTATTATATGGATGGATCTATTATGTTTTAGTTTTATTAAGTTGGATTGATTTAGTTTTTTTTAAATGTTTTCTATAACTCTCGTATAAAATAAAAGTTTTTCTTAACTAGAAACTTAGGAAATTCTTTTAAAACTTTTCGATAAAATATTTTGACTAAATAAGTCCAAAGTTTTTATCAATTACTACTTTATATATCAAACGACAAATTCTTGTGTTTTTAATTATGGTTTTCAATGAACTTTGATTTTTCTCAATAAAGTAATTTTCTTAATCGTTTTGAAATTTGATTTCTACTTCGTTAAATGATTTGAATGTTCATTAAATTTGTGTGGCATGCCGAAATCCGGGCTTAATGCATAGGCCGAGTTTGGAGTGTTACATTTTATGGTATCAGAGCTCAGTTTCAAAACTCGACTGTGGTTTGGGTTCAACAATGATATTTGTTTAAAAACCACTTAAATTTCTAGACTTTATGTTTTAAAGGTAGTATGACACCACGAGCATCCGACACCAAGTCAAATAAGTATGTTCAGTAAGTATTTGTTTATTAAATGTTTATTTTTGTGATGAGTCCTAAGGAACACTCTAGAACTTCTAGTTTTAGGTGTTGAAAGCGATAGAGATCGAGACTATAGGATGTGATTGCGAAAACAACCCTATCTCTTATTTATCATAAAATATCGTTAATAAACACTGAAATAATATTCTGATTCATAAAACTTGTAATCAGATTAAAGCGAATTAGTCAATATGAGCATTAGAGGATGTGGTTGTGGACGCGATAGATGTGGCTGTGGTAGAGGACGAGGTGCTGCGTCTGAAGCACCGGGTCACATACCAGAAATGGATGCACCTGCGTCATTCGAGAGCGAAACTGGATCTCATGACCATGCCAATGAGGATAATGCTTTGACTCAAGCAATGTTGCGAGTCTTAGAAAGAGTAGCTGGAGCCAGAACTAGGCCAGTAACTCATGGATCAATATCAAAACGACTCAAGTCTAGTGGTGCAGAAGTTTTTAGAGGTGTTTCTGATGTAGCTCTGAACGTGGCAGAATATTGGCTTGAGGCTGTAGAATGAATTATGGATGATTTGGAGTGTATTGTCGAGCAGAAACTGAGAGGAGCCGTGTCTTTGCTAAGAGACGAGGCGTATCAATGGTGGCTTACTGGTCGAGAAGGCACTGAGGCTGCATTGGTTAATTGGGATTTCTTTAAAGCTACTTTCCAAGGGAACTACATCGGAACAAGTTATGTAGATGCCCGAAGGAAAGAATTCCTGAATTTGGTTCAAGGAAGTAAGGCGTGGCAACCTACGGCGAAATTTCTTTGTTTGAGTCGTTATGCTCGTACTATAGTGCGGTGATCATGGCGCTATATACGCTTTGAGGATGGACTGAATGATGAGTTGCGGGTACTGATAGCCCCACAACAAGTACCGACTTTTACCTCACTTGTAGAGAAAGCTAAGATAGCCGAAGAGGCTAAGAATTCAGAACACTAGAATCGGGAAAAAGTAAGAGGCAAGAGGATTTTAATTATTCGGTTCTTCTAAAAGGTTTCAAAGAGGCCACAGAATGATGAGCAGTTCAAGTTAGGGCACTGTGACTACCAATCAGATTCGAGAATGTGCCGATGTGGTAGACGACATCCCGAGAAAATGTTGGAGGAAAAGCTGGAGCTGTTTTAAATGTGGATCAAGGATCATCGGTTTAAAATTATCCTCGTGATTTGAAACAACTCGGGAAGCTCGTAACCACGAGGCTCGACCGATAGAGGTACTCAATGACCACCAAGAGGTCATGGACCAGGTCGTGGTGGTAATGGTAACAGACGTGGACAAGGTGCACCGGGTCAAGGTAATGGTGTTAGAGGTAACACGGAGGCGAGACAGTCAGGATTGGTCTATGCTGTCAGGCGTCATGAGGACAGCGATGCACCTGATGTAATAACTGGTATGTTCTTCATTTCTGATGTACCTGTTACTACTTTGATAGATATCGGATCTACCCACTCGTATGTTGCTAGTGCTATATCTGGAAACCTAAATATTAGATCTAAGATTACCGATAGAGAGATGACGGTAATTAGTCCTTTAGGACAGTCGGTAATAGTGAATAAATTATTCAGAGATGTGCCCTTAGAGATTCAAAGAGAGGTATTTCTAGCAGACTTGATGGAATTACCTTTCGGTGAGTTTGATCTTATTTTGGGCATGGATTGGTTGGTAAAGCATCGGGCGCAATTGAATTGTGCCGAAAAGTGGATGTCAATTAGGACTGTGGATGATAAGGAGATAATAATGATAGGCGAGCGAAGAAACTTTTTGGCAAATGTGGTATCTGCTTTGAAGGCAAAAAGTTGGTGCAAAAAGGGAATAGAGCATTCCTAGCATTCATCAATGCTTTGGATGCCAAGGATTTATCAGTAGAAGGTGTGAGAACGGTTAAAGAATTTCCAGATGTCTTTCCCGAAGAACTTTCGGGTCTACCTTCAGATCAGGAAGTAGAATTTGGCATTGAGCTTTTACCCGAAACTGCTCTGGTGTCCATTGCTCCTTGTAGAATAGCACCAAAGGAGTTAGCGGAGCTTAAAGCTCAAATTCAAGAACTACTATATCGGGGATTTATTCGATCAAGTGTGTCTCTGTGGGGAGCACCTGTTTGTTCATCAAGAAGAAGGATGGGTCGATGCGTATGTGCATTGATTATAGACAATTGAATAAATTGATGATCAAGAATAGGTATCCATTATCGAGAATCGATGACCTGTTTGATCAATTAAGAGGAGCTTCAATCTTTTTCAAGATTAATTTGAGATCGGGATATCATCGACTCAAGGTGAAAGAGGCGGATATTCATAAGACGGCATTTCGAACTCGTTATGGACATTATGAGTTTTTAGTGATGCTGTTTGGTTTGACTAATGCACCAGCTGTATTTATGGACATGATGAACCGAATCTTTTAGCCCTATTTAGACCGGTTCGTAGTAGTGTTCATAGATGACATTTTGGTATATTCGAGGAATGAAGAAGAGCATGGATCTCATCTACACTGTGTTGCAAATTTTATGAGATAAGCAACTATATGCCAAATTCAGTAAGTGTGAATTTTGGTTGAAGGAAGTGACTTTCTTGGGTCATGTAGTGTCAGCTGAAGGAATAAGAGTTGATCCTCGAAAGGTAGAGGCTATGTTGGATTGGAAACCGCCAAAGTCAGTAGTTGAGATCCAAAGTTTCTTGGGTTTGGCTGGTTATTATAGACGCTTTGTTGAGGGGTTTTCATTGATTGATGCACCCCTAACTAAGCTATTGAGGAAGGAAGTACCGTATGTATGGACCGATAAACAACAAGAAAGTTTCGAGAAACTGAAGAAGATTCTAATGGAAGCGCCAGTACTGATTCAACCAGAGGCCGAAAAAGAGTTTACCATTTACTGTGATGCGTCACACACAGGTTTAGGATGTGTACTGATGCAAAGTAGAAAAGTGGTAGCTTATGCTTCTTGACAGTTGAGGCCGCACGAAGTCAATTATCCTACTCATGATTTGGAGTTGGCTGCGATAGTGTTTGCATTAAAGATTTGGAGACATTATCTTTACGGTGAGAAGTTAATCATTTATACGGACCATAAGAGTCTTAAGTATCTCCTTACCTAAAAGAAGTTGAATTTAAGACAACGGAGATGGGTGGAGTTGTTAAAGGATTATGATTTCTCAATCGAGTATCATCCTAGAAAGGCTAATGTTGTGGCAGACGCGTTGAGTAGTAAGGTTGTATCAGAGTTAAGAGCAATGTTTGCTCATCTCAGTTTGTATGAGGATGGCAGTTTGTTAGCGAAACTTCAGGTGAAGCCTCTGTGGTTGGAACAAATCAAGGACAAGCAATTATCCGATGAAAAGTTGGGTCCTTTAATACAACAAGCTGAAAGTGGTGTAATAGGAGATTTTGGTTTGAACAAAGATGGTGTATTGTGTTTTCATGGAAGGGTTTGTATGCCCAAGGATTCGGATTTGAGGCAAATGATTCTTCTAGAGGCGCATAGTAGCCCTTATGCTATGCACCCCGGAGGAAATAAGATGTATCGAGATCTCGATGAATAGTATTAATGGCCAAAGTTAAAACGGGAAGTTACTGATTTTTTAGGAAAGTGTTTGACTTGTCAACAAGTAAAGGCGGAACATCAATTATCGTCGGGATTGTTGCAACCAGTAAAGATTCCATTATGGAAATGGGAACGGATAACGATGGATTTTGTTAGTGGGTTACCCTTAACACTTACTAAGAAAGATTCTATCTGGGTGGTAGTAGATCGATTAACGAAGCTCATTTTTACCGGTTAAATGCGGATTACTCGTTCTGAAGTTGGCTAAAGCGTATGTATCTGAAATCATGAGGTTGCATGGGGTACCAGTGTCTATCATATCGGACAAGGATCCTCGGTTTACATCACGATTTTGGAAAGCTTTACATGAGGCTCTAGGTACAAAGTTAAACTTGATCGGCTTTTCACCCTCGGTCGATGGTCGATCGAGAAAGAGTAATCAAATTTTGGAAGACATGTTAAGAGGTTGTGTGATTGATTTGAGAGGTAGTTGGGAGGATTTTCTCTGTTGGCGAGTTTATGTATAACAACAGATTATCAATCTAGTATTGAGATGGCACCTATGAAGCGTTATATGGTCGTAGATGTCATACTCCTACTTGTTGGGTGAATTAGGGAATGATAACTTTTGGGTCCTGAATTGATATCAGAGACGGAAAAAAGTAAAAGTAATTTGAGCGTGGTTAAAGGAAGCTTGGATAGACAAAAGTCGTATGCGGATCTGAAGCGTAAAGATATCGAGTTCTTGGTGGGAGATCGGTCTTTTTGAAAGTTTCACCTTGGAAAAAGATTTTCAGATTCGGAAGGAAAGGCAAGTTGAGCCCTAGGTTCATTGGGCCGTATAGTGTGTTGAAGCATGTAAGACCAGTGGCCTATCAACTTGATTTACCTCCGGAATTGAGTCAGATTCATAGTGTTTTCCATGTTTCTATGCTGAGATGCTATAGATCGGATCCATCGCACATAGTATCGGTAGAAAAAGTGGAATTAAGACTAGATTTGTCTTTCAAGGAGGAACCAGTGAGAATCTTATACCGAGATGTTAAGGTGTTAAGAAAGAAGACTGTATCGTTGGTCAAGGTTTTATGGCGTAATCACGAGTGGAGGCAGCTACTTGGGAGCCTGAGGATGCAATTCGACAACAATATCCTCATCTCTTTTAGCCAGGTAAATTTCAAGGACGAAATTTTCTTTAAGGAGGGTAGAGTTGTAACATCCTAAAATTTGAGTATTTAATTGATACATGTTTTAGTGCTTAACTTGTGTATAATAAAATTTTTCATGTTTAGTATAGTCTTGAGAAGACTTGAGAACTATTCGAAATTAGAATAAATTTTTGTAAGGAGTATTTAATTGAAGTGGATCAAGTGACTTTGAGGTTTAAGTAAAATTAAGTGTTAAAAACTAGCATAAGATGAGCTAGTAGCAAGGTGGTGTTGGCGCATGTATGTTTACTTGAGGGGAGAGGTTCGAATCTCCTAGCAAGCATTTTGAAAGATTTTATTTTTTTTTTGCTTTCCTTAGCAAGTGTCGGTCATGGATAAGATTAAAGGATGAGTTGGACAACATTTTTGGCAAGAAGACTAAAGGAAAAAGGTAAGTAAAGGTTTAAGGAAAAGAATCTCATGAATTAAGGTGATAAGGGAACACAAGGCGCATATTGAGGAAGATGTTTTGGAAAGCTTTGAATGGCTAATTGTCCATGAACATGGGCGATTTTGTGGACTAAAGAGGAGCCAAAATTTTGGTGGCAAGTTTTGGAAAAGTTAGTAGCTTGAGAGAATTTTTCATTTTGGTCTTTTGCTCTCCCAAAACAAAACTTTTCTCTCATCTTTCCTCTTGGCCGAATGTGCTTGTGATAGGAGGAAAACCATCTTTGCCTTGTTTTCTTTTGGTTATTCTTTTGACCATTTGGTCATTTATTTGTTAATCACTCTAGTAGCCCATTTGGTGTTTCCATTTAGTGCCTAAAACATCAAAAACAAAACATTTTCTTCTCCTCTCTCTCTGGTGAATGCACCATTGTTCAAACTTTCACTCTTGTTTTCCTTTATTTCAAAATTTAATCATAAATCTCTCATCCTCATTTTCTTTCTTTCATCATTTTGATTTTCTTTTCAACATACTTTCAACATTCTCTTTTCTTCTTGGCCGAATGTTACTAAACACTATTTCTTTTAACTTTTCTCTAGAGCCGAATCTTCTATTCTCCATAAGCATCTATTTTTTTTTCAATCATTCTTTTTCTTCTATTCAAACTTTAATCAATCGAAATTTAGTGGAGGGCCGAAACTCAAGTATTCGTAAACATCGTAGATCGTTGAAATCGGATTTAAGGTGTTAAGGTAAGGGATTATTAAGGATTTTCATATTGTTCGACATATGGTTATAAATGGTTTATTAATCAATTTTGTTTTATGGGACGTTATCGCTCGATTGTCATATTATGGAACGAGGGTATTTGTGGTAAGTTAATCCCACTCTTTAAAACCTCTAGTCGAAATTTCGATAGCTTATTATTAAGACTAATGATCTTTTGTCAATAGAGACAATCAAAATAGGGACGAAAATGGCAGTAAATAGTATTCGAAAGAGGGGTGGTTCTATTAATCCCCCTAAGTTTAAGAGAAGGACTGTTTCGAGAATCCAAGATTTTCCAATGGGTTGTGGACCTTCAACCGGCGAAAATCAATTATTCAAAGTCGTACGTACCCCGAACCATTGTTTACTCGTGATACTGAACCTTTGATCGGAGAGAAATCGCAAATAGTGGTTATTCGAGATTTCGAGGGTAAGATTTAGATCGCTCAATATTAGAATAGTTTAACATTAAATTTTAGTGTTCTAATCCTTCGTAATGTGTGTTAAGATATCGACGAGCGGGAGAGTGTAGTTCTCACCGTAATCAGGTGTGTAATCTCACACTATATCTCATGGGTTAGATGACTATACAATAGTTAAAGTTGGATTAAAAATCGCAAAGTTGGTGAAATCGGAAAATATGGTATTATCGACACTTTGGTGTTAAGATCGTGAAAATTTTGAAATCGCCCTTAATGGCTAAAATGATAATAAGTGATAAATTTGGGCCATATATGTGATATTTGGCAAATTTGGGCCATATATGTTATATTTGATAAATTTGGGCCACATATGTGATATTTGATAAATTTGGGCCACAAATGTGATATTTGATAAATTTGGGCCATATGTGATATTTGGTAAATTTGGGCCATATATGTGATATTTGGCAAATTTGGGCCATATATGTGATATTTGATAAATTTGGGCCACATATGTGATATTTGATAAATTTGGGCCATATATATGATATTTGGCAAATTTAGGCCATATGTGATAATTGAGAATTTGGGCCATATGTGATAATCGATAAATGGGCCTTAAGTGAAAATTGATAATTAGGCCATTTATGATAATGGATAAATGGGCTATATGTGAAATGTGTTTTAATGGGCCAAAATTCATAAATTATAATATGGTTTTCTTTACAAATATTTTGTAATGCATAAACATGATTGCAAGGGTTGGGATCAATGATGAAGAGAAGAAAGGCTTAATGCCAGAATTCTAGATAGGTGACTCTGTCACGATGGCCATTGCCCAAAATCTAGATCGGTGGTTCTACCACAATTATTTAAATGGCCGTTTCCACAAATATGATATTGGGCTTAAAGCCTACTTCGGTGTGTTGGCGGGGTGGGTGACTAAAGCTCCCCACAGGTGTGCTGGTTGGGTACGGGGGTGTATAGCGGATGGAAATCTAGGTTTGGTTTTGAGAATTGCATATCATTTGCATTATTATTTTTAAATGCTAAATTATTATATTTTGAAATGGGCTTAGGCCCAAATAAATGTTTAAATGGTCTTGGCCCAGTGGACTATGGTAAGTGAGTTACACACTGAGTTCTAAGTAACTCACCCCATTTTTTTACCCCTCTCAGGTAATAACAAATAATGGAGACTTGGGTCGGAGATGACTTCATGGGGAGGCTATACTACAAATGGTGGTTTATAAAACTTTAAGACTTCTTTTATGATTTTTATTAAGTGCTATTTTTAATGGCGATGTAATAAGGCCTTTTTAATTATGGATTTTATTATATGGATGGATCTATTATGTTTTAGTTTTATTAAGTTGGATTGATTTAGTTTTTTTTATAAATGTTTTCTATAACTCTCGTATAAAATAAAAGTTTTTCTTAACTAGAAACTTAGGAAATTCTTTTAAAACTTTTCGATGAAATATTTCGACTAAATAAGTTCAAAGTTTTTATCAATTACTACTTTATATATCAAACGACAAATTCTTGTGTTTTTAATTATGGTTTTCAATGAACTTTGATTTTTTTTTGATAAAGTAATTTTCTTAATCATTTTGAAATTTGATTTCTACTTCGTTAAATGATTTGAATGTTCGTTAAATTTGTGTGGCATGCCGAAATCCGGGCTTAATGCATAGGTTCGGTTTGGGGTGTTACAGGTTCACTCAAATCACTCGAAGTGTTTAAGGTTCAAGAAATAAGCACTTTAAGTCGAACCTAAAAAGTTAATCCCATAGGCTTGCCTAAAACCAAATCTCCACCACTGTATATGGGATGATACACAAATCAAAAGGTCTTTAATCAGGGTTGTAACGAGGCTAGGGTTAAAGGTGTGGATACAGGCTGAATTAGTGGTTATAATCGATACTGACTTGACAAATTACCTAAGTAGAAACATTGAACTAAATATGAATATTGACTTCGAATGAAAACTAATAATATCACTATTGATAATTGCTCTATAGTAAGGAGTATTTTGATAATACTTTAATACGAGCTTTTTCAACAATTGGAGTTTAAATGCTCTAAGCTCTTTTATATACTACTAATGTTGAACATATACTTGAATTTTTTTTTAAGAACAAACTAAAATAAACATAATAGAAGGAACTTTGGTGATTGAAATAACCTAATTCGGCGATTGATCTAATCAATTCTCGATAAAGGGGTAGTCAAAGAAATGTTGATAACAACTACAAAGGGATTATGGGTTAATATTAGTGGGTGAGTCAATAAAAAGGTTGTTAGGATTCAATGGGGTTCACTAGGGGTTATTTATGTGGGTAGGCTTTTTAGTGGAGTGAACGGGTTAAGACTTAGGTGCCTTTATCATCTCGATGTATCAAATCACTAATGTGGTCTCGACATATATAAACAAGGCAAGTTCTAGAATAACAGTTCAAAGTTGACACACTCATAATCAATTAAAGTGAATACGAAAAAGAATATATGCTCTATAAGGCTCAAAATCTCACAAAAAATTATGGGTGTTTTGACATCAATCCTTATAAATTTTGGACTTCAAGGTAATACTCAAATTCAGTTCAACGACCCATCAATTTTAATTTTTTAGAAAGTAGGCATATCATGCTCGATTCTCTAGTATTCTTCAAATTTAATCATCAATGCACGATTAACTATGACTTACTCTAAAACATATCAATAAAAATCATAAATCATTAGAAATTTCACCCTAATTACTAATATGAGAAAAATACTTAAGATCAAGACTAAATTTTAGGGTTTTGAGAATTATGCAAAAAGTTAGGCACTATTACCCCAAACTTAAGATGTACATTGCCCTCAATGTACAAAGATAAATAATGAAATTTATCTGCCAAATCAAAAAGAGAAGTGGGGAAAGTAATACTCCCTGAAATCTGGATGATCCTTGGCACCTTTGGTGGCAGTGATGGTGTTTTCTATGGGCCTGGTGGAGTGGCTGCTGAGAAGTAATTTGCTAGATGAAGAAATTGGGTAACTTGCGAAGACATAGCCAAGAGATCTCGAGAAATAATAATATTATAGTAATAATATATTTAAAGACTAAGAAAATAAAGAGAATGAGACTAAGAAGAAAACTAAAATTTAAAAAAAGTCTAATGTACTAAGAAGTCCTTATTAGTGGGTTGTTCGTGGTGTGTGTATGATTTCTAAGGCTACGGGTTGTTGGTGATGGTGGAAGTGGTGTGATTCCCTAGCAGCCTTTAGAACCTAAAACTAAGAAACTAATATGAAATAAATTAGATTAAGCAGAAAAGAAGTATAGATAAGGAAAATAAAGGAGATGAGAAAAGAAAAATAGAACCGAAAAGGTTTCTGAGACCCTTGGCGTGTCAATTAAGTGAAGCTGCCGGCATGAACTCATGTTGAGGTCTCCTCCGAAGAGATGATGTTTACTTTCTTACGTTTCTTCGGCATAATCTTTGTGTTGCTCAAGAGTCTTGGACCTTTTCTTTGAATAGAGAGAAAAATTTGGAAGAAAGAGAAGGAAGAATGTATGTGGGAGAGAAGGGAAGGCTGTGGGAATTTAAATAAAATTTCAAATCTAGCTTGTTCCTACGCCCGTGTGCCGAGGGTGTGTCCATTTACACGGCTGCCTAGCACGGCCGTGGCTAATGGTGTGTTGCTTCTTACACGCTCGTTTCTTAGTCAGCCACGCCCGTTTCGAGAAAGGCAGTATCCACACACGATTCAGAGGCACGCTCGTGCTTATTTTGTCGGCACCCATGCTTCAGGGTGGTTGGACTCGTGATGTCGAGGAGTGGTTGGACTGACTTGCACGGCCTTGCTCTTGTCAGTGTGGCAGTTTTGGTGGTCCACACGACCACGGACACGGCCGTATGTAAGGCTGTGTGGTCTGGAAATCTGCACTTTTGTGTTAGTTTCCAACTAAGTACTTAGGAAAGAAAGATGGAAAGAAAAAAAAACTGAAAACAAATTTGAAAATAAATAATGTTAATGTTCGGGTTGTCTCCTGAGAAGCGCTCGTTTATAGTCTTAAGCTAGACTGTCCTCATGTTTGAAAATTTCAAAGAGGTTTAAAGGTTTGAATATCTTCCCTCATGCTTGCGATTTTATTTTCATGACAAAGTTGGAGTCGAGAAGCATTTACCTTGAATTTATCGAATTTTGGGTTACTTACCTTGACTGTGTTGTGGGGAAAGATTTCGTGTACCTTGGGAAGAATTTCTCCCTTTGCCCTCAAGTCTGTTGAAGTAATGTGAAGATCGGCTTTGTTTAACAGCACCTGGTCTCCTATTTTAAAGTGATTTGATGTTCCTATGAGCTCTTCTGGTGATTCCTTAGGTTTTACTTTGTGTGGATTCGGCTTTTCTTTGGTGTGTATCTTTTGCTCTTCTAAACTAGTTTTGTTTTTGGTGTGATTCTTATTCATCATCCGTGGTTTTGGCTGAGTCGAGAGCTTGAAGATTTATTGATTCATCTCCCACACGAAGTATGAGTTCTCCTGTGGCAATATCAATTTTAGTTCTAGCAGTTGCTAGGAAAGGTCTTCCTAAATTAAGGGGATCGAATTTTCCACATCCATGTCTAAAACAACAAAATCTACTGAGAAAAAAAAATTTATTTATTTTTACTAAAACGTCTCCCTAGGAATTCTAACAGTTTTATCAGCTAGTTGAATACTCATTCTAGTTTGCTTGGGTTTCCCTAAACCTAGTCGTTTAAACAGTCCATAAGGCATCACATTTATACTTGCCCCTAAATCAGCTAACGCATTATCAATAATCAAACTACCAATTAAACATGGAATAGTAAAACTCCCTGGATCTTTTAGTTTCTGTGGTAGTCTGTTCTGTAACATTGCTGAGCATGTTGCATTTAATTCCACATGGTGCGCTTCATCTATTTTTCGTTTGTTTGTTAAGAGTTGTCTTAAGAATTTCCTTGCATCGGGCATGTAACATCCTAAAATTGGGCCTAGGAGAATTGAGCCCAATGGGCCTTAGGCGTAGTAGCGTTTAAAATTTTTGGAGAACAGGAGATCGACTTAAGTGCAAGTTGGACCTTTTAGATAAGTGATTTTGGAAGGTTAGGGGACTGCTATGAAGTCCCGGGATCAAATATTGGCTTTGGGGAAATTTTGGTTTTAGGTGAAAAAAAAACCCCGGAAGTTGGCAGGTAGGCCTTAAGAATAAAATATGGAGAAAAGTGACACAAGTGGAGTGTGTGGTGTAGTGGCAAAGTGATGCCACTTAAAAGGCAAGGGGGTGACGTCACAAGGAAGGAGGTCCAAGGTTCATGTCTTGGCATTTGCATTTTGGTTTTCTTTTTACTTGGATCTTAGAATTTGGCCATAGTTTATATTTAGTTGCGCACGGTTTAAGACACAAGAGGAGCTTGTGGCTTAGTGGCAAGTGGCGTGAATTGGCTGAGGGGAGAGCTTGGGTTTGAATTTCATAAGGAGCAAGGGAGTATTTATTTTGAGGATTGGGCGGTAAGAGTTTCAGTTGAATTTAAACTCTCTTGTGAAGGATCCCATCGGAAAGATACAAGAAATGAAGGTGAAGAGCTAGGCGTATAAAGAGCATGCCGGAGGAGGTTAACATACCTTGGTGGGCATTGGGCACGAGGAATGGTCGCAGTGCAGATTTAGCACCGAGTCCTGTCGGATGTGTACTTCTCTACTCTAGCTATAGGCGAAAAGTCGAAATGCCGATCACATGGCATTAGTAGCCACACAAGCGTCTGGCGTGCGTGTGGGGCTTCGACGCAATAGTTGAGGCCATCAGTAGTATTCTTGTGGGTTGGTGCTTGCTTGGGCGCGATGGTAGAAGTGGGCCTAATGGACTCGTGGGCCCAATTGGAATAAATTGTATGATGATATAGTATATAGTGAACTAGACTAGGTGGAACCTATATACGTGGCTAGATTTGTGTTAAGTGGGCCACACGAGTCTGTGGGCCTAAATGGGTCAAAATCGAGTTTTGGGCCCAATAGTCTGGTGACGACCGAAAATGGTAGTCGAGTCGCTCAAGGTAACATTAGACCTCCAGGAGGGCCATTGCAGGTGCAAAATTACGAAAATACCCTTGGTGGGTAAATTATGAAAATACCATTGGTAGGTAAATTACGAAAATACCCTTGGTGGGTAAATTACGAAAATACCCTTGGTAGATAAATTACAAAAATACCCTTGGTGGATAAATTACAAAAATACCCTTGGTAGGTAAAATTACTGTTATACCCTTAGAGGTTGGTTAGCTTGATTATGTTGTATATCATTATTCTAATTATGATGGTAATTCATTTCATACGTTATCTGATATATGATTTGCATACATGTCATACTACATACACGAATTATTATAACATGTTGCATATGCATGGGATCGGGATGTATATGTTAAATGAAGGACCGGGTGTACATTTATGTACGTGTGGTGATTGGCTATGTGCCAAATCACGACTTGATGTCGGCTGTGTGCCACATCAAGGGATTGATGCTTGTTTTGTGCTTCATCGCGGTTTGATGATAACCATGGGTCACATCGTGGATATCGAGATTTGGTCACATAGTGATCGATGGCTATGCCACGTTCTGTTTGGTCACATAGGTGATAGGTGGCTAGGCCACGTTATATTTGGTCACATGGTGATCGGTGGCTATGCCATGACTTTGGGCGACTTGACCGCCAAAGAGGTGTAATAGCGATTGGAGGTCGATTTAGTAATCCCCGGTGTGTAATGGTTGAGTGCGGGGTGTGTAGAGGATGGATTCTAGGTTGGGTTGGGTAACATATTTGCATCATCATGTGTGGTATGTGGATTGTGTGGTTTGGGCCAAGCCCATTTGGGAAACATGTGGATTAATTGCATTGCACTAGTTATTGATATGCCATGGCATTGGGCTAACATATTCTTTGTAGGCTTAGGCGGTTATCGTGGTAAGGGAATTGCACTGCGAGTCTCGATGATTCACCCTTTGTTTAAATCTTGCGGTAATCATTAGATCGCGGATTTGGGAGCGGAGGCAAACTCAAGGTGGCCATGCTCAATATTTCGGTTTTATTTTAATATTTATCATGGGAGTTATTTTACTATAAGTTTGGTTTACAGTTTTGTAATAAGGCCTCTACAACGTTAATTTTGGTATTTTGGTTGGTTTCGCTTTTAATTTGACTACTGCGTACTATTATTAAATGTTCAATATGGGAATTTCCTAAACCCTTAATAACCATTTTCCAAAATATTAATAAACCGTTTCTTATTCAAAATTACTTAAACTTGACTTTTCACAACAAATATAAAGAACACGAACTTTTTAACGAACGCACAGTTTTTTAGACATTCCTTTCATGTTACATGCCAGATCCGGTCGTAACGTTTAGGCCGGGTTTGGGGTGTTACAGGGCATCTAAAAAGAGCTTCAAGAAGAGGTAAGTTAATGTATAATTTTTTTAGAAGTTTTAAAAACTTATCGAATTGTTCTTCTAAATCATCTCTTTTCAATGCTTCGAGATAAGGTATTCGAGGGTGGTACTCTTTAATTACTGGTTTTTCTTGTGCTACCTCTATTTTACCTGTTTCTTCCTTAGTTTCTTGTACTGGGGTAGGCTTGTCTACCTTTGTATCCTCTTGAGATGTGATGGCTTGTATCTGCTCTTTTCGGTTTATTTCTGTGTTGCTTGGTAGATGTCCTTGTTGACGTTATGAAATAAGCTTTGTGAGTTGTCCTACTGACCTAGTGATTTCCCTGACTTGTTCCTTGATTTCTTTGATCAATATTCCTTGGTTATGAAGCGTTGTATCAGTTCTTTGGAGATAGGCATCTGTGTTTGCCATGAACTTTTTCAACATCTCTTCAAGACTCGGCTTCTTTTCCGGTGGATATGGTTGATTTTGGTAATTTGGAAGAGGTTGCTGCCTTTGATTTTCTTATCCTCCCCACTAAAAATTTGGGTGGTTCTTCCAACCTGGATTGTAAGTGTTACTATAAGGATTATTATTAGATCTGAAATTGTTACCTATATAGTTTATCTCGCTCATTTTACGCTCTGGTTGGTAAGGTGGGTACTCGAATTAGCCATATTCCCGCTTTCGCTTCGCATTGCATGACCGGATGTACTGTGAAGAACATAAATTATCAAGCTTTTTATTCATTAACTCCATTTGTGTTGACAACATTGTCACTGTGTCTATGTTAAAAACTCCGGCTGATCTTGTCAGTTTAGCCCTTGTAATTTGCCATTGATAGGTGTTCAACGACATCTCCTCAATAAAATCATAAGCCGCTTGGAGTTTTATTATTGAGTTCCACCGGTGATGAATCAATCATTTGCCTTGTTGGAGAATTCACACCATTGTAAAAAGTTTGGACTTGAAGCCACATAGGTAATCCGTGGTGTGGGCATCTTCTTAGGAGATCCTTATATCTTTCCCATGCATAATATAATGTTTCTGCATCATTCTGCACAAAAGAAGATATATCATTCCTAAATTTGGCCGTTTTGTCTGGTGGAAAGTACTTTAAAAGAAATTTTTCGGTCATTTGATCCCATGTGGTGATTGACCCTCGTGGTAATGAGTTCAACCACTGCTTTGCTTTATTCCTTAATGAAAAAGGAAATAATCGAAGACGTATGGCATCGTTAGAAACGCCATTTATTTTGAAGGTATCACAGAATTCTAAAAAATTGGATATATGAGTGTTTGGATCTTTATCCTACAAACCATCAAATTGAACAAATTGTTGAATCATTTGTATTGTGTTAGGCTTTAATTCAAAATTATTAGCGGCTATAGTGGGCCTAACAATACTAGATTCTGCTCCTGTTAAATTAGGTTTAGCATAATCATACATAGTACGCAGAGCATTCTATTCTTGCACATTTAGCGGGGGATTGTTTTCATCCATCCCTTCAGTAGGATTGGATCCTTGCTGTTCTCCTCTTTGATAGTCTAGGGCTCGTCTAATTTCTCTGTGATTTCTGCAAGCAGTAGCTTCAATGTCACTTTCGTATTCTAATGGTCCTCTCAGATTTCTTCTAGTCATAAACTAGATGTACCTGCTATGAATAGAAAGGAAGAAATTTAGAAAAACAAAATATATGTATAAAAATAAGAGAAATTAAAAATAAAAAATAATGGCTAAAGTAATAGAAATAGAGTTTTCTTAATATTTTAGGTGTCCCACAGCAATGCCAAAAACTTGATCATTGCAAAAGCAGTCTAGTTTTAATATTTATAAAGAGTGATCGAACACATGGTATTGCGACAACGATAGAGGCAAGCACACCTATCGAGCAATAGTATAGCTCGAGATAGAATATCTTATCGAACCCAAGGAACCTAAAAGTACTACTACTCACTTTCTTTCTATTATTTAGCCTAAAATATGGAGTGATTGATTTATTAATCTAAAACAAATGAAATACTTAAACTTAAATGTAAAGACAAAAGAACGAAACTTTGGGAAAAGACTTTGAAGAAAACTCAATTGATAAAGACGATACCTTCGGGAAGAATTCACCTATGACTTCACTTATTATCTACCTTTTTAATTCTTATTATTTCTTTACTTAGCTTGATCCGTGAGACTCCCTAACCTATATTAAACTGTCTCTCGAAGTGAATAATGTCTAACCTTAGGTTAATTAGTGGAACTCTTGTTCTCTTATAATAACCCCCTAAGGAAGCAGTAAATCGATCAATGGACTCCTATATTAGGTTTCACCCTAATCCGGCAAAATCTCGTAACCCTATCTCTAGGCGCCCAATCAACTCCACTTAATTATACTAGATCTACTCTTAGGCAGGGTCTATTCCTCCTCCACCTAAGCACATCAGATAACTTTAAGCAACATAATTAAGAACAAACTAAGTATTTATCATATAAACCGAAAGAATTAAATAACAAAATCCATCATAGGTTTCATCCCTGGGGTATCTAAGGGTTTAGTTCATAACTAAACAAGAAAACATCTCAAGAGAAAAGATAAAACAAAACATAAGAAATCCCTAAAACCCCCTGAAGGAATTGAAGAGGAGATCCTCCATCTTGAGTAAAACTCTGACTCTTCGAGATGGATCAATTGGCTATCTTCGAGACAATCCCTAAACGAGAAAGGCTTGGTAGAAAACTCTGCTCAATGATCGACCCCTTGAATAGCTGCCTTAGGGTGTTTTTATAAACTTTTGGGATGCTTTACTTGTCTCCTAAGTACTCATAATTCAGGTACAATTCATCCTAGGTGTTTGAGTAGACTTAGGATTGCGTTTCTTGGGCTCCAAGTATCCTATTCCGAGTGAAATTGCTCATTCCCGTGGTAGGGGCACGGCTAAGGCACGCCCGTGTAAATTGAGGCTCAGCCCGTGTCTCTATTCTGTTGATTTCGGCATGGCCGTGGCATACCCGTGCAAGTCGAGGGACAGGCCATGCTTCGGGTCTGTCGATTAGGGCACAGCCATCCAAATCAGGGATAGGCTGTGTTGGGCTTTTTTCGACAAGACACGGCCGTGTAAATTGTTGACAGGCCGTGTTCAAGGTGGATAGCAAGGCACAACCGAGTGGAATAAAGCCCAGGCCGTGTCGACTTCTTGGGTTGGCCCAATTTGGTCCGTTTTAAGCCCATTTTATGTTCTTTTTATCCTTAGGTGTTCTGCTGAGTATAAGACATGAAAAGAAAGGATTAAGAGCATATTTTTACATAAATCGAGGATAAATTCATCCAAAAGCATACTAGAAGAATTGCATTGATAATCATTTGGTTCAACTTTCTTTACAGGAAGCACCACGAAATCACATAACTGAGCCAAATCTTAGACCTCGTACCGATAAAGAAGAAATTTATGAGGAATGAAGGCTTCAGATTGATGAACTAGATGAGTGGAAAGTGCATTTCAAGGAGAAATCAAAACCACACGAAGTGAAACTGAAGGAACCCTTAGACGAGCTTACAGGAACATCAAACTTCAAAATAGGAGATCAGGTACTTTTCGATAAAACAGACACTCAAATCGCCATATCAAACCTGAATACAAATGAAGAAATCCCTTTTAAAGTAATAAATGTTTTCCCTTATAGAACATTCGAGGTAAGTAATTCTACATTCGTTACTTTTAAAGTAAATGCTTCTCGACTCAAACTATAAAATGATAGCATGAGAAAGGATTTTTCACTCCTCAAACCACCATGAATGTGTGAGTGAGAGGTAAGTCTAGCTTAAGACTTTAAATGAGCACTTCAAGAGGCAACTCGAGCACTAACCCTATTTATTTTTATTCTATTTCTTTTAACACCTAACTACAAATTAACCAAGTTAATAAAGTGCAAATTTCTGCACCATACGACCTTGCACACGGCCGTGGCCGTGGCCGTGTGGATACTATGGATTTCTGTACTGGCATGACAGAGATAGTATGAAGCAGGACGAAAAATATCTTCAAACCATGGGCTCCGACTAAACACCACGGCTGTACGACACAGCCGTGGCCGACACTATTTTATCAACACGAGCATGGTGACTAAATAACAGGATTGAGAGAAATGAATGAACCACCGCATGGCTGCACGATACAGTCGTGTGATGCGACACGCCCATGAAACACGGGCGTAGGGATGTACCAGAGCTGAAAATTTTATTTAAAACACCTACTCCCCTTCTCACCTACTCTTCATTCCCTTCTTCCACAACCTTTACACTCTCCTCCCTTTTCATTTCCCCCTTCATTTTCCAAACTCTTGATCTACACTTCATCCATGTCAAAGAAACGGAAGGATCCTAGCCCCGTCTCCCTGTGCGAGACCGATCTACATAAGTTCATGCCGGCCGCTTTATTAACTCGATAGGAAAGGGACCTTTGGGTCCATTTAATCTTTCTTTTTCCTTTCTCTTCTCCTTTATTTTCCTTATCTTTATTTTTCTTATACTAAATTTGGTTTATTTTATTTTAGTTTCTTCGTTTTAGGTTCTAAAGGCTGCTAGGGAATCACCACACCAAGCCTTAGAAATCACTCCCACCTCGCGAACCATCTAACAATAAGGACTTTTTAGTCCATTAATATTTTCTTTTAGTCTTATTTCACTTTTTACACTCTTTCTTTTTATTTGTCTTTCTTTAAATATATAATTAATATATTTAGAATTATTCTTATTATTTCCTGTCTAACTCTTCACGATATTCCCAATTTTTTCATCTAGCGCAGGAATTAGAGGTGCCCCTTCCGACTTATCTTTCACCTCCGAATCAAGTTTCCACACTTCCAACTCAAGGAATCCATCCAAAAATTCAAGAAGTTTAACTTCTTCCCCTCTCTTTTAATTTTCTTAATATATGATTACTATCTATCTTTGTACATTGAGGGCAATGTACATCTTAAGTGTGGGGGTGAAAATTTATTTACAAAAGTTCCTAACTTTTTGCATTATTCTCAAATCCCTGAATGATATCTTGTTTTAAGAAATTTTCTCATATCACTAATTAGAATGAAATTCCTGTTAATTTATGATTTTTATTGATATGTTTCAGATTAAGTCATTGATAATTATACAGTGATGATTTAAACTTTAAGATACTAGAGAATCAAGCATGATGAGTCTATTTTCAAAAATTAAAATTTTGTTAGGTTTTCTACCTGAATCCAATTGTTACCTTGAAGTTTAAAATTTACAAGGTTGTCATCAAAAACTCATAATTTTTGTGAGATTTTGAACCTTTTAGAGCATACATTCTTTTCTTGCTCACTTATTTTTATTATGAGTGTGTCAACATTGATTTGTTATTCTACAACTTGCTTTGATTATACATGTCAAGATCACATCATTGATTTGATATACAGAGATGATAAAGGCACTTAGGATTTAGCCCACTTACTCCACTAAAAGCCTACCCTCACAATTAACCCCTAGTGAACCCCTTTGATCCTAACAACCCCTTTATTGACTCAACCACTAATATTAACCCAAAACCCATCTTGTATTTGTTATCACCATTTTTCTTGACTACCCTTCTATCGAGATTTGATTTGATCAGTTGCCTAGTTATTTTATCTCAGTAGTTGAATTCATCTTATATTATGTATTTCCTTGATTTGTTCTTAAAAAAAAAATCAATCAAAGTATATTCATTATTAGTTCTGTAATTAAGTGAGCTTATACGTTTAAATTCCACATCTTGAAGAAGAAGTTCGTATTATTAGTATTACAAGTTTTCAATTGATGTAATTAGTTCATTTTTCTAGTTAGGTAATTTGTAAATTCAATATCGATTCTAACCCTTTAATTTAGCCTTTATCCACGCCTTTAACCTAAACCCCATTACAACCCTTTAAAGACCTTTTGATTTGTGTATCATCTCATTTTATAGTGGTGGAGATTTGATTTTCATGCAAGCCTATGGTAATAAATTTTCATGTTTGACTGAAGAGTGCTTTATTTTGAACCTTAAACACCTTGAATGATTTGAGTGAATCTTTAGTGAGGATGTAAATCCTTGTCAGTTTTGAATCAAGGGTAATTATTCAGATGAGGGGAAGCGCTTATATTTTCATGCTACAAAAACTATGACTTTGATTGTTTGAATCTTCAGGACTCTTTGAGTTAAATTATCCATGTATAAATTATCTATGAATTATGATGAAACACTATTGATGAATATTATGAATTGAAGAAGTTTGTTTTAATTGTGAGTTGAGAATTTTACTTGAGGACAAGCAAAAGCTTAAGTGTGAGGGTATTTGATAAATCATAATATACACATATTTTAATCCCACATTTAGCATATTTTTGGATGATTTATCCCTTTAATCATTGATCGCTGTTTTTTCGAGTCTTAACATTTATATAAAGAATGATCGAACCTGGAAACTAACTAAGACAATGATGGAGGCAAGCGCACCTATCGAACAATAGTATGTTTAGGCAAGACCAGTATGTCAAATCCTAAAGGAACCAAAAGTACTAATACTAACTCTCTTTCTATTATTTAGCCTAAGAATTAAGGGAATTTGTTATTTAATCTAAATTAACTAACTACTAAACTAAAGACTCTAAGATAAAGAAGAATAAAAATTGGAAAATAACTTGAGGAAAAGCCAATTGATTAAGACGACACCCAAGGAAGAATCCACCTAGACTTCACTTGTTATCTAACACTGAACCAGGCGATTTATTCACTTGACTTGATCTGTAAGATTCCCTAACATATATTAATCCCTTTATCAAGGCGACTAACGTCTAACCCTAGGTTGATTAATTGAAATATCTTTCTAATTAAAACCCCTAGAAATGCATAAATTCGATCTATGGACTTCCACATTAGGTTTCACCCTAATTCGACAAAATCTCATCACCCTATCTCTAGGCGCGTGATCAAATCCGCTTAATTATGCTAGATCTACTCTTAGGCAGGGAATTTTGCTCCTCTACCTAAGCATATCATACTTGAATTAATATCCCAGAAATATCAACACAAGAATTAAGAACACATAATTAAGAACAAGCCAAATATTTATCATATAGTTCAGCAAACAATAACAAGATTCATCTTAGGTTTCATCCCCCTCAGGTATCTGAGGGTTTAGTTCATAATTGTAAAAGAAAACATCTCAAAAGAAAAGATAAAACAAAACATAAGAAATCCCTAAAACACCCTGAAGGAATTGAAGGAGAGATCCGCCGTCTTGAGTATAATTCTGGCTCCTTGAGATGAATCAACTAGCTATCTTCGAGTAATCTCCACAAATCTGCCCTCTTCGGCCTAACCGGATGCCTATCGAACGCACCCCTCAAGGTTGGCCTCTAGGGTCTTTATATAGGCTTTTGGAATATGTTTCTTTGCCTCTAAGTACCCTAAATCGACTGAAACTCTTCTTTCCTGTGGCAGGGACACGCCCGTGTGCTTCGAATGCAGGTCATGGTCGAGTCTGATGATGAGGCACGTTCGGGGCTCAGCAGTGTTCTAGTCTATCAATGAGGCACAGTCCGCGTGGTCATGGGCCCAGGCTGTGTCGATTTCTATTTTGGCCCAATTTGGTCTGTTTTAAGCCTGTTTCTCGTTCTTTTCATCTTCCGGTGCTCTCTTGAGTATAAAACATGAAAACAACGGATTAAGAGCACTAAGAGCACCAAATTACATAATTCAAGGCTTAAATCATCCAAAAGAATGCTAAACGTGGGCCTAAAATATGTTACTTTTACGGTTTATCAAATACCCTCACACTTAAGCTTTTTCTTGTCCTCAAGCAAAATTCTCAACTTACAATTAAAATGAACTTTCCACAATTCATAATTCTCATCAACAATATCTCATCATAATTCATAGACAATTCATACATGGATAATTTAACTCAAAGACTCCTAAAGATTCAAACAATTCTAAGTCATATATTTGTAGCACGAAAACATAGGTGTCTCCCCTTATCTAAATAATTACCTTTGATTCAAAACTGACAAGGATTGACATCCTTACTAAAGATTCACTCAAAGCACTCGAAGTGTTTAAGGTTCAAGAATAACCAATCATAAGTCGAGCCTGAAAAGTTAATCCCATAGGCTTGCCTGAAAATCAAATTTCCACCACTGTAATATGAGATGATATACAAATCAAAAGGTCTTTAACAGGGTTGTAACGGGGCTTGGGTTGAAGGTGTGGATAAAGGCTGAATTAGAAGGTTAGAATCGAGACTGAACTGACAAATTACCTTACTTGAAAAATGAACTAATAACCTGAATAATTATATCACATGAAAATTTAAAATACTAATAATACGAGCTTCTTCTTCAAGATGTTGAATTTAAACGTACAAGCTTTTAGAACATAGAACTAATTGAAACACCCCAAACCCGGCCCACACGCCCTGACCGGATCTGGCATGCTTCTAAAGAAAAACCTTTCGAATTCTATTTGGGCTTTGCCAAAAACTTGTGTGTTTTCAAAAATAGTTGATTTGGGTTGGGTTCGAAATTAATTTCCGTGTTGATTAGGTGTCAAAACACTTGATATTTATACTTTAAGAAAATTCGACTTTTAACTTAAATTCGATAATAATCGTATCATACTAAGGAATTTGAAAGCATGCATAAACAGTTTAACTCTTTGGCCTTATTACAACAAATAAAAACCCAAAAAAATTCAAAACTTAAATAGAACTAATAAAATGAAAAGCAGTTTACGAGCTTTGCAAGGACACCATCGAGCTCCTGCCAGCCGGTCCATCAATGATCATCACACGAAAATATTCCCTAGCAGGGTGAGTCAAGCAGACTCAATGTGTACAATCAACACTAAGTCTCAATAGATATGGCATATCAAATCATACATATTCACATAGCATTTAAATAAATGAATGCAAACCCGAACCCAAGCCTATATAACCATCTGCTACACATCACCCGTACCAACCATCACACCTCGAGGACTACTAAGTCAACCCTCCATCCGCTACACACCATCGAAGGCAGTCGCTGGAGTCGACGTGCTCATCGCCCTTATAATTTCGTGACATAAGTCACCACATTCATATATTGTGACATAAGTCACCACATTCTTATTTTGTGACATAAGTCACCACATTCTTATATTATGACATAAGTCACCACATTCTTATATTAGGGTATAAAACCACCAATTCACTTCCTCTTTACATATCACCCATATGCCCCATGTCATACATATCATGCAATATCATGCTTTACTCACATTACTCACATTCTTATAGTTGCACTATGTGCCATAATGGATCGTATTATATTCCTAGTAGGAGTAGGAAAACGTACCTGAGTACTTTGTACCATCGCATGGTAACTTAGCCATATTTTTCACATTTTTCTTATCACATGCATTAAAGTAAAGCCGTAATGTATTAAGGTTTAGTGTGGGGTACACACCTGATTTACTTATCAATTCACTGAAATCCCGAAAACTCAATCTATTGCTTTAGATCTTTAATTCCTATATTCGGCTAACCCTAACATGTTAGTAAAATGCCATTCGGCTATAAAACCAAATCCTAATAGATTATTGTAATCAAATTCTTACCTTGGTGTCGATTTCACTACTAATCAAATCCCGAAACGTTGAAATCCTTCTACCTTGTATTCGGCTAATAGTAGATCACTTAAAGGGTTAGTTTCAGCTTTTTAAACAAATAAGAATTTGATCTTGAATCATTAGTAGACCTTGGCTGACTGAACCTAAGTGCTTACCTTGTGATTTGAAATCCCAAAAACTTGTCACTTGTCTTGAGGAGATGTCAAAATACCTATAGGCACTGGTTAGATTTAATTCTAACTTTAAGTCACAAAAAGCGACCTATGGCCAAATACATGCCTTACCTTAAATCTTAGAAATCCTAAAAACTTTGTTGTGTTTCTCTTTGTAGTCGACAACTACTAAATCCCAGAAGATCCTTCCAAATTTCGGCAAACAAGAATATTGATGGGATTAGTTCTAGATTTCGACAAGTCCGAACAGAAAAGAATAGAAATCAAACTTGATCTCACCTCTACTGAAGAAATCGACAGTACCTATCTTTGTCACCACAAGGATATTCGGCTTAAACAATGGAAAACAAAGAGAGAGTATGGGCTTAGGAAGAATCAGCTATGGTGGGATTTTGAGAGGAGGGTATTCGGCCTTTGATGAAAAAGAAGAAGAAAAGGTGAAGAATTCGGCTAGACTTTGCTTGAGTATTTCGGCTTTGGAAAAAAAATAAAAGAGAAGAGAAGAACACTAGAGGATTCGACAAAGGCTTCAAAGAGAAAAGAATAATAGCCTTACTTTTCCTCCTTTTGCAAAAATTACTAATCCTAGAGTCCTTGGCCTACCACCTCTTCCTCTCACTATCAAATCCCTTAATTCACTCTTCCTTACCCTTTTCCTACCTTAGCCAAACTTCTAAGAGAATTGGACCTCATCTTAAACTCATCCCATAGACTCCTTTGCCATCCAACACTTCCTCTTGTTGCCACAAAATTAAAGCTCCATTTAGCTTCTCTGTGACTCGAACCTTGGCCCATTTACCTACTTGGTGGCGTCATTCCCAGAGGCCTTAAGTGGAGCCTCTGGGCCACTTTTCCAAGCCCAATTGTGTGTTTTATTTTCCCCATTTATTTTTTTAAGGCCTATCAGACTTAACTCCCTTTCTTAGACTTAAAATTAAATAATTTCTAAAGCGTTCACCTACTCACTAAGGTTCACAAATTTCACAATGCACATTCACAACATACTCAAGCATGCTATTTCATATAATTTTACAATAGTGCATAAGCTCTAATCTGAGATATTATAGTTCTACCCCCTTAAAATAATTTCATTCTCGAAATTACCTGGCTAGAATAGGTGGGGGTATTGTAGTCATATTGTTTCTTTCAGCTCCCACGAGGCTTCCTCCGATCCATGATTTCGCCACAATACCTTGACCAAAGGGACTGATTTCCTTCGTAGCACTTTCACATCTCGTTCCAGAATCTTAATTGGCTCTTCCTCATAAGACAGATCTGGTCTCAGCTCCACCTCTTCGACCGGAACTACATGAGATGGATCTGATCGATATCGACGTAACATGGAGACATGAAATACGTTGTGCATCTGTTTCAATTCTGGTGGCAACTCCAACTGGTATGCCACTGGTCCAACTTGCTTTATTACCCGAAAGGGTCCTATAAACCTTGGACTTAGCTTCCCTTTTCGACTAAATCTCATCACCTTCTTCCAAGGCGATACTTTAAGGAACACTTGATCTCCCACATCAAATTCAATCTCCTTCCGTTTGAGATCTGTGTACGACTTTTGTCTATCGGATGCTTCCTTCAATCGAGCACGGATTATACTAACCTTCTCCTCTGATTTCGCTACTAACTCTGGACCTAAAATCTGACGTTCTCCCAATTTCGTCCAACATGTAGGAGTCTGACACTTCCGACCATACAACGCCTCGTACGGTGCCATTTTAATACTGGCCTGATAGCTGTTGTTGTTTGCGAATTCTGCTAAAGGCAAATATTCTTCCCAACTCCCACTGAAGTCTATCACACAGCATCTTAGCATATCCTCTAGTACTTGGATCACTCGTTCAGACTGGCCGTCCGACTGTGGATGGAAAGCCGTACTGAAATCCAATTTGGTGACTAAAGCCTGATGTAGTGCCTTCTAAAATTGATACGTGAACCTCAGATCCCTATCCGAGATAATCAACACTGGCACTCCGTGCAACCTTACAATCTCCGTTACATACAACCTCGCTAACTTTTGTAGGGAGTAGTCAACCCGCACAGGAATAAAATGCGCGGACTTTGTCAACCGATCCACTATCACCCATACTGAGTCCTTCTTAGTAGGCGTAAGGGGAAGCCCACTAACGAAGTCCATGGTAATTCTTTCCCACTTTCATTGGGGAATCTGTATTGGCTGAAGCAATCCTGACGGAACTTGGTGTTCAGCCTTAACTTGCTGACATGTCAACCACTTCCCTACAAATTCGGTCACTTCTCGCTTAAGGTTAGGCCACCAAAATTGTTCCCTTAAATCTCTGTACATCTTACTACCTCCGGGATGCATAGCATAGGGGCTACTATGCGATTCCCAAAGAATTCTTTGCCTAAGTTCCACATCCTTCGGCATACAGATCTTACCCTTGAAGCACAATACTCCTTCATAGTTAATACCATAATCCTTCAACTCTCCATTCTGCGCTTGTCGCAACTTAACACTTAGATCTTCATCCATTAACTGCCTTTCCTTCACCTTACTCAACCACGTCGGCTTAACTTGCAATTCTGCTAGCAAACTTCCATCATCTTACAAGCTCAAATGTGCGAATATCACCCTCAGATCCGTCACTACTTCCAACACAACTCGGAGGTGCTCATTGTGGTCTTCTTCAGACTTTGAATATACCAAGATATCGTCTATGAACACGACAACGAACCGATCCAAATAGGGTTAGAAAACCCGGTTCATCATGTCCATAAACGCGGCTAGGGCATTAGTCAGGTCAGACGGCATTACCAAGAACTCATAATGCCCATACCTTGTTCAGAAAGCCGTCTTATGGATATCAGCCTCCTTCACCTTAAGCTGATGATATCCAGACCTTAGGTCTATCTTCGAGAAAATCGCGGCTCCTTTAAGCTGATCGAACAAGTCATCTATCCTTGGCAGAGGATACTTGTTCTTGATAGTCAGCTTATTCAACTGACGATAATCTATGCACATGCGTATAGTTCTATCCTTCTTCTTCACAAATAGGACCAGTGCTCTCCATGGAGATACATTGGGTCGGATAAACCCACGTCTAGTAATTCTTGGATCTGAGCCTTAAGATCAACCAACCCCTTTGGTGCCATTACATGCGGGGCAATGGACACGGGGTGCATGCGACAAGAAGTCAATTCCAAACTCCACCTCCCTGTCCAAGGGTATCCGGAAAAACATCCACAAAGTCTCCTACAGTTTGAACTCCACTAACACCTTCTTCCTTTGCATCCAATGCACTAACAAAGGCCAAGAACGCCTCGCATCCTTTTCGAACCATCTTATCAGCCTTTAAAGCGAAACTACGTTAGATAAGTAGTTTTGTCTTTCTCCTATCATAACTATCACTTCATCCTCTGGGGTCCTTAACTCCATTCGTTTAGCTGCACAATCCAATACAGCCCAATACTCTACTAGCCAATCCATGCGAAGTATGAGATCGAATTCTCTAAAAGGTAATTCCATTAAATCGACTGGAAATACCGTTCTTTGAAGCGCCAAAGGTACTCTCTGAAACATCTTATTCACCACTACGGTTTGACCTAGTGGGCTTACTACAGTCATCTCCCTACTAGAAAGTTCAGAGGCTATGCCTAGTGTTTCAACTATACTACATGTAACATAGGAATGGGTCGAGCCCACATCAATCAAAGCAACATAGGGTTTGCTAAAAATAAGAAACGTACCGGTTATGACATCCAGCGCGTCTCCATCCTCCCTCCGACGAACCGCATAAACCAAATTTGGCTGCCTGGCCTCAGTTTTAGCAACACCTCAGCCCGGTGTTCCATGTCCTCTGCCTGCACCATTACCTCTACCAGCCGAACCACGACCTCGCGGTGGCTGCTGTCCTCTTCTTCCTGCCTAGTTAAGACCTTGATTCACTGGTCGACCCCTTTTAGTTCTCATGGGACAATCCTTAATCGTGTGATCCTTGGACCCACACTTAAAGCATCCTCTTGTCTTTTTCCAACACTCTCCAAAATGCTTCTTCCCACACTGATCACAAACAATGTACTGCCCTCTAGAAGCAGCTTGCTGACCTCGCGGCCCATCAACTCTAGGCCTCTTTTGCTCATTCCTAGATGGCCTTGACGATCCAAATCCTCTCTTCTGCCTATTTCGATAAGAATTTTGCCTTATAGAATCCTTGATACCCTCGGCTACCTTAGCCTTTTCCACTAACATAGCAAATTCCCGCTCCTGTTGCGGGGCTATTAATAATCTTAGGTCATCCCTCAGTTCGTCCTCAAAATAGACACACCGCTCATGCTCAGTTGACACTATGCCTCGAGCATAACGGCTCGACCTTAAAAATTCACCTCGTGCTCATTTCTGGACTTGTTTCCTTGAACCAGTCCTAGAAAAGCCTTTTTTTGGGCATCAATATAATGAGTGCCAATATACTTCTTCTGGTATGCTGCTTTAAATACTCCTACATGAGTTCCTCAACTGTAGCACCATCTCGCACCGTGAGCCACCATTGATATGACTCATCGCAGAGAAGCGACACCAACCCTTTAAGCTTTTCCTCGTTAGTTAAGTCGAGCTCATCCATAATCCGCTCAGTCGCCTCCAACCAGTATTCAACGGTACTGGGTGCTACACCTGATACACCGTGGAACACTTCAACTCCATTGGCTCGGAGTCACTTAGGTACCGACTTTCGAGCTCCCATGCCTCCACCTGCTCTTGCCACCATTTTCAGGACCCGCAACCTCACTTGTGACACTGCGTCATCCCCCGTTTAGTCCTGATATTCCACATCAGCGGCTGGGGGTGGTGGTGGCATTTCATTCTCAGATCATTGACCCGATCTAACGGGTTCAGACACGATCATTCGGCCTCTTCCACAGCCACGTACGTTACGACCACGTCCCCTTGAATTCATACTTTCACTTTGCGTTTATCTGATTAAAGAATTTTATGTATTAGCTTTGTTCCACTGATTTAACACGAACAGTTTTATGTTTAATAGAAAGTAGTTCTTTCGATTCATACACATACAGTCTCACATCATTCATTTAGTCACACACATGAACTTGCGTCCATTACAGAGAAATGTTGTAATTGTCGTTGTTCGTTGTTTTCTACTACCTAGGGGTATTTTCGTAATTTTATCCTATAGGGGTATTTTGGTAATTTTTCAAATTTAGGTATTTGAAAATGTTGTAAAATAGAGGTTGTTGATATTTTAAAAAATTTAAAACACTTGCCGAAAAAATTTTAAAGGTGGAATGATAATTTTATACAGTAGGGGTATTTTTGTAATTTTACAAGCCAGGGTCATTTCGGTAATTTTTTTGCAAAATATGGTTTCTGGTGATTTTCCAAAATGAGGGTATTGTTGAAGATTTCTAGGTTGAGCGTACTTTGGTAGTTTTCCTTTCTGAGGGTATTTTGGTTATTTGTACAAGTTAGGGGTAATTTCATCATTTTGCAAATTAGGGGTAATTTCGTAAATTTTCCAAATCAGGGTGTCTTGATATTTTGTAAAGTTTTTGGATATTTGTGCAAAATCAAAATTATTATTGAAATCGGGGATAGTATAGTAATTTTGGGAAATCAAGGGCATTTTAGTAATATCACCACTAGGGGTATTTAGGTAATTTTGTAAATTTAAAAATTCTTAGAAAGTTTTTCCAAAATAATTTTCACAATTCAAATGGGTAGTTTGTTGACTTTTTAAACTAGGGTTTCCATAAACAATTTAGTTCATAACAAGATTCATCTAGGTTTCATCCTCTTCAGGTATCTGAAGGGTTTAGTTCATAATGATAAGATAAAACATCTCAAGAGAAAAGATAAAACAAAACATAAGAAATCCCTAAAACCCCCTGAAGGAATTGAAGGAGAGATCCATCGTCTTGAGTAGAATTTCAGCTTCTTGAGATAGATCAATTGGCTATCTTCGAGTGGTTCCCACGAATCTGGCCTTCTGGCTCGACTCTTGGCCTAGCTGACTGCCTAACTGATCGCCCTCTTCAGGTTACACTTTAGGGTCTTTATATAGGCTCTTGGAATGCTTTATTTGGCCCCTAAGTATCCTAATTCAAGTATAATTCCTACTTTGGTGTTTGAATAGGCTTTGGAATGTGTTTCTTTTCCTTCAAGTATCCAAATCCGAGTAAAACTCCTCTTTTCCACAACAGGGGCACGGCCATGGCACACACCCGTGTGAATCAACTTCAGGCTGTGTTCGGGTCTGGTGATGGAGGCACGACCGTGTGGATCGTGGTTAGGCCATGTTCTAGTTAATTGACGAGGCACGGCCGTGTGGCTTGACGTCCAAGCCGTGTCGATTTCCATTTTGGCCCAAATTGGCCTGTTTTAAGCCTGTTTCTTGTTCTTTTCGTCCCTAGGTGCTTTCCTAAGTACAAAACATAAAAAGAAAGGATTAAGAGAACCTTTTTACATAATTCAGGGAATAAACCGTCCAAAAGTATGCTAAATGTGGGATTAAAATATGTTACTTTTATGGTTTATCAATTGTCTACCTGAATTTGAATATTACCTTAAAGTTTGAAATTTACAGGGATTGATATCAAATACCCATAATTTTTGTGAGATTTTGAGCCTTATAGAGCATATATTATTTTTCGTGCTCACTTTATTGATTATGAGTGTGTAAACATTGATTTGTTATTCTAGAACTTGCCTCAATTATACATGTCAAGACCATATTTTTTATTTGATATACTGAGATGATAAAGGCACCTAGGTTTTAACCCACTCGCTCCACTAAAAGCTTACTGATAAACCATAAAAGTAACATATTTTAATCCCACATTTAATATGCTTTTTGATGATTTAGCCCTTGATTTATATAAAAGGTGCTTGTAATCCTTTCTTTTCATGTCATATACTCAGGAAAGCACCCGAGGATAAAAAGAACACAAAATGGGCTCAAAAAAAATAATTGGGCCTTAGTAAGAAATTAACACGGCCTGGCACAAAGCCTACATGGTCGTGTCTTGCTGATTACCTAGAGCACGGCCTAACTCACGAGTTGCACAGTTGCGCATCATCTCATTATCACACACGAGCGTGTTAAGCGATCTACATGGCCGTGTCCGAATTGACAGACCTGAAGCACGGCCTGAATCTTGACTTACATAGCCGTGCCACGGTCGTGCCCAAAATGACAGAATCAAGGCACGGCCCAACCCCAAATTACACGGGCGTATGCATGGGCGTGTCCCTGCCACGAGAATGAGCAATTTCACTCGGAATTAGATGCTTAAAGCCAAAGAAACATACTCCTAAGTCTACTTAAACACCCTAATAGTAATTCTACTTGAAGGAGGTACTTAGGAGCCAAGTAAAGCATCTCAAAAGCCTATATAAACAACCCAAGGCAGACATTGAAGGGGAAAGGTTTTTAGTAGAGGCTTTTGCTGAAGCTTTCATCTTTTAGGGAATCACTTGAAGATAGCCAGTTGATCCATCTCAAGAAGCTGGAACTCTATTCAAGATGGAGGATCTCTCCTTCAATTCCTTCAGGAGTTTTAGGGATTTCTTATGTTTTGTTTTATCTTTTCACTTGAGATGTTTTCTTATTTAGTTATGAACTAAACCCTTCAGATACCTTAAGGGGATGAAACCTATGATGGATTTTGTTATTTGATTTCTAAATTATATGATAAGTACTTAGTTTGTTCTTAATTATGTTACTTAATTTAATCTGATGTGCTTACGTGGAGGAGGAATAGACCCTACCTAAGAGTAGATCTAGCATAATTGAGCGGAGTTGATCAGGCACCTAGAGATAGGGTTACGAGATTTTGTTAGATTAGGGTGAAACCTAATATGGGAATCCATTAATCGATTTACTGCTTCCTTAGGGGGTTATTATAAGAGAACGAGAGTTCCACTAATTAACCTAAGGTTAGACGTTATTCGCCTCGAGAGAGCATTTAATATAGGTTAGGGAGTCTCACAGATCAAGCTAAGTAAAAAAATCATATGGTTTGGGGAATAAATGATAAGTGAAGTCATAGGTGGATTCTTCCTGAGGGTATCGTCTTCATCAACTGAGTTTTCCTAAAGTCTTTCTTCAATTCATTCTTTTGTCTTTGCATTTAGGTTAAGTTTTTCATTAGATTAATAAACCAATCACTCCATATTTCAGGCTAAATAATACAAAGAAAGTGAGTAGCAGTACTTTTAGGTTCCCTTGGGTTCGATAAGATATTCTTGCCTAAACTATACTAATGTTCGATAGGTGCACTTGCCTCTATCGTTGTCATAGTTAGTCTATAGGTTCGATCATTCTTTTTATAAATATTAAAACTCGACTGTTTGACACGATCAAGTTTTTGGCGCCGTTGCTGGGGACTTTAAAATATTAAGAATGTAATATCCTTGAATCGGGGCCTCTGCATTTTGCATGTGTTTGCATGTGATGATATGCTTACTGTGTTAGTTTAGCATGTTTTGGGGTCTAGGTATGACCTCGGGTTAGGCCTGAGTCATGGCCAAAAATTTTGTTTTAGTGCTTAGGAAGAGGGAGCTAGGAGAGTTAGGGGTTAAAAGAATTTATTAGAGGGTTGTGGCACAAACAACCTTGTGGCAAAGTGGCAAGGGAGGCGCCACTAAGGTGCTTGGATGGTGACGCCACATGCAGGGAAGGAGTCTTGGGTTTGAGGTGCAGAAATCCCTTTCTGCTTATTCTTTTTCATGCCACAAGTAAGGAAGAGGTGTGCTCAGGTGGGACTCTCTTGAATGGATAAAGTATAGATTGGGTCAACAGCTCAAAGATTCGGCTAAGTAGGAGGGAAAAGGGGGATTTCGATGAGGGGAGAAGAGTTGCCCGCATGGAGGGATCTTAGGGTGGTAGTTTCGGTCATGTAGGGGGAGTGGGTGCCGAAATTTATTTGGCATCTTTAAGTTTTTACTTTCTTTTCTTCTCTTTTGTTTCTCAGCTGAAATTGAAGGTGACTATTTGGTGCATTTAATTATTTTCTTCCCTTTTATTTCTTCTCTGAAGCCAAACCATACCTCTCTTTCTTCTCCTCTTTTCTTTCCATGTTGGTAGTCTTAAACTTACACTTCACTTTTAAAATCGAATAGCCCTTCTAGTATTTGAAATCTTGGCCGAATCTACTATCCACAATTCCTCTTCTCCTTGCATTTATACCCTTCCTTTCTATTCTTCCATCTCATTTTGTTCTTCAAGAGTGATCACTAGGCCAAATCTATCAGGATCTATTTCGATCGGATCTAATAGTTGGTAAGGGTTTCTCATTTCAATTCCTCTTCTTTTTCTTTTGGTTAGCCGAAAATTGAAGACTCCAATTCCTTTTATTCTTTTGGCTGAAACCATAAAGGGGGGATTTCGGGATCTATTTGTAGCCAACGACAGAAGGAGATCTTTCAGGATTTGAGATCGAAAGTAAGCAGAATGTAATATTCGGCCAAAGGCCATATTATTTTAAGGATGGCTGATTCTAACTATGGTTTTAGGGAGGAGTACAACCTATTTCGGTAGATCTTCGGGATTTAGTGGTGATCTAGGTAAGGGTTCTAGTGTGTAGATCTGTTTCTTATTCATTCAAAATTGAAGGCTAATCATTTGTGTGTATTAGTGTTTGGCTGATTGCAAGGAAGGTTCATCACGTAGCTTCAGGATTTGGTTGGAAACCAAATTGGCATTAAGGTAAGGATTATGGTTGTGCGTTAACCCTTCAGGATTTGTATGTATAGCCGAATGGCCTCTTTGCTAATGATCTTAATGTTGGACGAATGTAGGAAAGGGGATCTAGTGTGTTAGATCAAGATTTTCGGGATTCAGTAATCGCGTTAGTAACCAGGTGTGTAACCTCACACTAAATTCCTGATAGATTAATAGTAATAATGTTAAGCATGTGTTAATAAAGTGACGAATAAACATGGCTAAGGGTACCATTCAATGGTACAGTGTATTCAGGTACGTTACCCCTTAATACTCGTTAATAATGTTTATAAACATTGATATGAAAATATGTGAAATTTCGTTATGGCTATGGGGTAAGGTATATTGCATGACATCTATATGTTTTGTATGTCACATGGGCATAGGGGTGATAATGATAAAGGGGAAGTGTTCCGGTGGTTTTTACCACATTATCCGGTGACTTATGTTACATATTATGAATCCGGTGACTTTGTCACATTATCTGGTGGCTATGCCACGATTATAAGCGATGTCTGATTGATTGCAATGACGCCTTCGATGGTGTGTAGCGGATAGAGGGTCGATTTAGTAATCCCCACGGTGTGATTGGCAGGTACGAGTGATGTATAGAGGTTGGATATCTAGGTGGGTTTGGGTTGCATCATTGCTTATAAATGTTTATATATGATTTAATATACCTTGTTCATTTGGGAGTCTGTGTTGGTTGTTACACACTGAGTCTGTTGACTCACCCTTCGTGGGCTAACATTTTGCAGGTGATACTCAATAAATGGACCGGGTCGGTAGGGACTTAGTGGTGGCCATGCTCAGCTCAGTATTTTCACATTTTCTTATTATGATTTCGGGTTTTATTCGGGTTTTGTTTTTGTTGTAATAAGACCATTATTATTTAACTATTTTATTTATGCGTTTTAATTTTTATTCTGGTACGATCAACGATAAACAAGTGGTTAAACAATTTTTTCGTAAAACAACTTCAAATGTTTTGGCACATAAACACCTAAAATTTTCAACTTAATGATAAGCTCTAAAATTTGGCATTTCTTTAAACTTGTAATTTCTAAAATATGAAGATAACGTTTTAATACAAAATTAAATTACAAAATTAAATTACAACACGGTTTTCAACTTGAGAATAACCCAAATCTATTTTTCTTCGAAAACACCAAGTATTTCAAGATAACATAACAAGATTTAACTACGTTTTACTCAAGGAGCATGCCAGATCCGGTCGGGGCTTGTGGGCTGAGTTTGGGGTGTTTCAATTTGGTATCAGAGCCCGGTTCAAAACTCGGCCTTGAGGGCTTTTGGGCCCAAAATGTTTTTTTTTTTTAAATTGAGTTTTACTAAAGGATGAGCAGGTTTTCTGGCATGGCACCTGAGTCTCCGGCCCGAAGTCCACTAGGTAAGTACCCCTAACCATTGTGTGATTTGTATGTGGGTATTACGGGATCATAGATTAGTAGATTAGGAGCTATTGAACCCTAGGATTAGCTTACTCCAACACAAAATTACATAAAATTTAAAGCCTAATCAAACAAACATGTGAGTGAGTCGCCGAGTTAAGGGTGTGGCAACCGTTGTGCGCATGTCTAGGATTGGATTCAGGGGGAGCTTGGTATTTAAGCAGTTCTAGTGACTCACCTCCTCTTCGCTCGAATCCTACCTGGTGCGTAGCGACGGTTCACCCTAACCAAGATGACTTATTCACAGGCTAAATTCAATAATTAAAACCCGAAAGGGACTAGCTACACTATTTTATAAAAACCTTAGTTTTAAAATCACCGAATTACCCCTTTGATTTGTAAAAACTATTTTAGATTTTGAAAAAAAAATTCTGAAATATCCCCGATTTACAAAATTACCGAAATGCCCCTGGTTTGTAAAATCACTAAAATACCCTCAGTTTATAAAATTGCCATACTACCCTCAACTTTTATCAAAATATTCCTATTTTGTAAAAATACCAAAAACTCCTACTTTGTAAAATATCAAGATACCCTGATTTGAAAAATTACCAAAATACCCCTATAGGACAAATTACGAAAATACCCCTAGGTTGGAACAAACGAAAATGTTCGAGTGGTGAATGTGTGTAGTAGATACTATTAAATAAATGTGATTCTCTGAATTAGGGTAGAAGATTTGAAATAAAAACCCTGAAATGATCGAAAAAACTACCATTAAACTTCTTTACATAAAACTTGTTCGTGGGTAATCAGTGGAACAAAAACTGATTCATAAAACTTTTTTTTAAGTAGATTAAATCGTGATCGTAGGCATGAGTTCTAGGGGGCGTGGTCGTAATGTGCGAGGGCGTGGTAGAGGCAGAATGACCGTATCGGAACCCGTTAGGTCAGTCAAGGGTCAGAGAATGAGATGCCACCACCACCACCTTGGTGTTGAATATCGAGGATCGACGGGGATGATGCGATATTATAGGTGATGCTGTGAGTTCTTGAGAGGGTGGCTGGAGCAGGTGAAGGTATGGGAGCTCGAAAATTTGTACCTGAGCGACTCCGAGACAATGGAGCGGAGGTATTCCGAGGTGTATCTGGTGTGGCGTCCAATATGGCTGAGTATTGGTTGAAGGTAACGGAGTGAATTATGGATGATTTGGACCTGACTGTTAGGAGAAACTGAAAGGGGTGGTGTCACTTTTTCGCGAGGAGTCATACCAGTGGTGGCTCACGGTTCGGGATGGTGCTGTAGCGGATGATCTCACTTGGGAGTATTTTAAGGCGGCGTATTAGAAGAAGTATATTGGGATTAGCTATATTGATGCGCAGAGAAAGGCGTTTCTGAGGCTGGTTTAGGGAATAAGTCCGTAGCAGAGTACAAGGTAGAATTCTTACGGTTGAGCCGGTATGCTTGAGGTATCGTGGCCACGAAGCATAAACGATATGTCGGGTTCGAGGATGGATTGAGGGATGACCTGAGATTGCTGATTGCTCCACAGTAGGAGCAGGAGTGTAACACCCCAAACCCGGTCAATACACCACGACCGAATCTGGTATGCTACAGGGAAAAGGTTTTGGGTGGTTTAGGTTGAAGTCTAGAAGTTTGGTGAAAACGCTTAGCGAGATTTTGTATTTGAGGAAAACTCGATTAGGTTTTGATTAAAAATCTAATGATGTATTTGAAAACCCAGAAAGTTTTGAAAATTAATCCATGTGTAGGTAAAACTAGTTTATTTCGTTTTGAAGCTTAAGTTATTTCTTATTGTTACTAAAACATTTATGACTTAGTAGAAAATCATATTTAAGTTAGAAAAACAATTTGAGTTCACTTTATCCCAAGTTATAGTATGATACCCGATGGTATAGTTTAAAACATCGTTTTTTTGAAATTTTGAAATCGTTGTCTTTCCAAGTTTTAGCACATTTCACTCAATTAGTTTGTTAAAGCATATTGAAAATCCACTTAAACATAACATATCAAAACATAATTTAAGAGGCCATTTACAAACCAAAATAAACCCAAAAGTAATAAAAAGTTTAAGTACCAAATTAATAATAGTTTGAGAAAATCATTATTTGAGCATGGCATGAGCACCTCGAGTCCATCCCGGCCCATGTCCGTGTCTAAGTGTCACCTAAAAAGTCAAAGGAGAGAGTGAGTCGCAAGACTCAAAGGCATAAATCCTCTCCGATATAACATGCCAACACACATATCACAATGTAATAATGCAAGCAATGCACCCGATCCTAGCCAACCATATCGCTTTTCTACCCCGTGTGGTACCAAACCACCGGTGGTGCTAAACCACCGTGACCCAAAGTCACGATATCCATACTGTGGTACCAAACCACCGGTGACCAAGTCACGAATAATCCAATGATGGGGCCAACCCATCGTGTGATACCAAATCACTAGCGACGATCCCATATCTCATAAGTGGGGCCAACCCATGGTGGTGTCAAACCACGTGGACGAGTCGCAATGAGGTGCCAAACCTCCGTGTCCCAAAGACACAATGTGATACCAAATCACCGTGACCGTAGTCACAAATCGATGATGGGGCCAACCCATCGTGTGATACCAAATCACTAGCGCCAATCCCAGATAATCAATCGGGGCCAACCCACCGTGGTACTAAGCCACCGGATGAGACGCGGAGGTGCTAAACCTCCGTGACCCAAAGTCACAAAATATCATTGTGGTACCAAACCACCGGAGGTGCCAAACCTCCGGTGTCCCAAAGACACGGTGTCCCAAAGACACGGATATCATACTCCCCTCCTCTCATATCACCCAATCACATATCATACTAGATGCAAAATCGCAATCATGCTATCATGCTCACATGCTTAATATGGCATCTCAAAGTATCAAGAATCATGATATCATCATCATCACATAACTCATAATGAAACGGACTTACCCGAATCCATATCCATACCTCAATGGGTATCGCAATAATCAATCACACTATTTCATTTACACAACAGGTTATCACATTATTAAGTTAAGATAGTGTGTTGGTTTACACACCTGAAGTAGCGAAGGTGTTAATCCCTAGAATCGATTTACGCCCCTCGATCACTTCTACAACTCGAATCCTACAATCGGCCAACAATGGATTAACCATCATACCATTCGGCCATAACCAAATAAATCAAAGGGTATATCGGTTTACCCTTACCTTCAACTTGATTTGGTTTCCTACCAAATCCGAACCCAACAATGGTTCTTTCAGCAATCGGCTTCACCCTAGAGAGAACGTGGTTAATCCTTTGAAACCATATACTTAATCGAAACTAAACAGATAACTATGAGCAATCGTCTCACCATTACTTACCGATTGCTAAGCAGAGTAAAAAGGCTCTCCTTGCTTGATTACGAACTCCAAAGGCCCTATATGGAAATAGTTACCAAAACAAGTGATTAACTCCTTTATAACAGATATCGAAATCAGCCCTTAAATATACCCAAAAAAAATCGGCAAGGTAACAGAGAAAGGAGAAAGGCCATTCGGCCAACACTTACCCACTACCAATCGATTGGAAACCAGCACCTAACAACCCCCAATATTCGGCCACCAAACACCACTAGGAGAGGAGAAAGATTTGACTAACAGGTTTTGGAAAAAATGAAAGTAAAGATAGATGAATGGAGGGGGTCACTTTTGGTTTTGAAAGGGGAAGAAATGAATAAGGTGTTTAGAAGAAGAACAAATTTCGGCTACTACCCTTCAAGAAAAGGAGAAAGAAAATGCTAGATTCGGCTCAATGATGAAGAGAAACAAAGGCTGGTTTCGGTTTAAATGAAATGGTATGGAACAAATGGGAAAATCGGCACAAGGGTTTGTAAAAACAAAAAGAAAGAAAATGAGAGAGAAGGATCACTAGTTTTGGCTTAACACCAATGGAAAAGAAAAGAGGGAGATAGTGAGTATATGGTTCGGCCAAGAGTAGAAGAGGAAGCAAAAATAAGAAAAGGCTTGAGAACCCAAATAGCATTCGACTACAAAAGAAAAATTAAGAGAGAAACAAATGAAGTTTCAGCAATGGTAAAGGTTACTTGGGATTTTCGGTTTCAAGAAGCAAAAATGGGAGAGTTTGCTAAGAGAAAATCAACTTTGGTGCACAAACAAAAGGCTGGCCGAAAGTACTCAAAAATGCCTAAGAACAAACGGCATTCTCCCTCCCCAACTTACCAACCGGCCAACTCCCCCAAAACTCTCCTAACAATCGGCCAACCTCCCCCCATTTACTCTCACACCACCAATTCAAATGGCAAAGACCAAGTCTCCCTCCTACAATTGCTCTCCATCCACCGTTTGAATGAGTTGACAAGGTCCAAGCTAGAGTTCAAATTGCCCACAACTCTTCCCCTCCATGCCGTCAAAATGGATGCAAAAGGGTGGGATTCTCGTGACTTGAACTCAAGACCTCCCCCTTGCAATTGACGCCACACACATGCTCCAAGTGGCGCATGCCTTGCCACTTTGCTAGCTCTTCATTTGTGTTACAAATTCACTTAAATTAATTATAAACCCCATCTCCTCCAAACTCCTATCCCTTAAAGCCCAAAACAAAATTTTACCACCTACTCAGCACACTCCTAGCCTACATCTAAGCCCCAAACCACACAGACAACAACATAGCAAGCCATAAACATGCAACAATTGCCAAAATAAAATAACCCTTAACCCGGATATTACGCTTCTACCCCTTAAAAATAATTTCGACCTCAAAATTACACGTCGGAAAGAGTTACGGGTATTGCTGTCTCATCATATCCTCGGGTTCCCACGTCGCTTCTTCCACGCCATGATTCCGCCAAAGAACCTTGACCAAAGGCACGGACTTCCTGCGCAGAACCTTCACATCCCGATCTAAAATCTGTACAGGCTCTTCCTCCATGGTCATATCTGGATTTACCTCGATCTCTTCTACTGTTACCACGTGCGATGGATCTGAGCGATAACGCCGAAGCATCGAAACGTGGAACACGTCGTGAATCTGACTTAGCTCAACTGGCAACTCGAGCTGATATGCTACTGGTCCCACTTGCCTCAGCACCTTATACGGCCCAATAAACCTCGGACTTAGCTTGCCTTTCTTCCCAAACCTTAATACTTTCTTCCACGGTGAGACCTTCAGAAAACCCGATCTCCCACAAAGAAATTCAATATCTCTCGCTTAAGATCGGCATAGGACTTCGCGGTCCAAGCTTTTTCAATCGAGCTCAATCGCTTTAACCTTGTCTTCGCCTCAACAACTAACTCGTCCCAACAACCGACGCTCACTTAACTCTGCCCAACAAGTAGGTGAGCGACACTTTCTACCGCATAACGCCTCATAAGGTGCCATCTTGATACTCACTTGGTAGCTGTTGTTGTAGGCGAATTCAACTAATAGTAGATACTCCTCCCGCCTACCCTCAAGTCCAAAACACACCTCGTAGCATATCCTCCAAGATCTCAGATAACCCTTTTCGATCGCCCGTCGATCATGGATGAAATGTCAGTCTTTGAAATCTAACCGTACCCAGAGCCCGATGCAACGCCTTCCGTAACCTTGACGTGAATCTCGATCCCTATCCGAGATGATCGATACTGCACCCCGCAGCGATCTCACTATCTCGACACATACAACTTTGCCAACCTCTGCAGTGAGTAATCCACCTCACCGAATAAAGTGAGTGATTTAGTCACCGATCCACAATTACCCAAATCGAATCCTTCTTGCTCGGTGTAGCGGTAATCCACCGATTTAAATCCATAGTTATTCTTTCCCACTTCCACTGTGGAATCTTCACCGGTCAAGCAACCCAGACGGCAATCGATGCTCGACCTTGACTCACCGACAAGTCGACACTTACCTACAAACTCGGTCACCTCCTTTTTCGCATCTTACCACCGTAATCGCTCTCCGAGGTCCCTATACATTTTGCTACCTCCGGGATGCATAGCGTAGGGCTGCTATGTGCATCCCAAGAATCTTTTGTCTTAACTCGAATCTCTCGGCATACAAGCCTTCCCTCGAAAACACAAAGACCCCATCACCGGACAAGTCAGAACCCTTCAAACCATCATTACGCACTTGTGTCCTCTGCGACTCAGAACCTCATCCAACAACTATTTCTCTCCGATCCGCTCAACCCAAGTAGGCTTAACTCGCAGCTCGCTGTAATACTCCCGTCGTCAAACAAACTCAAGTGGGCAAACAACGCCTCAAATCCAAATAACCTTACGGCTCAACGCGTACGCCACAACGTTAGCCTTGCGGATGATACTCAATTGAGCAATCGTAGTCTTTCAAAGCTCAATCCATCTGCGACGCCTCAGATTCAAGTCTTTCGAGTCAAGGTACTTGACTCTTATGGTCCGTATAGACTATCGATCTTTCTCCGCATAAGTAATGCCTCCATATCTTTAGGGCAAATACTACTACCGCTAACTCCAGATCGTATGTTGGATAATTTACCTCATGTGGTCTCAAATTGCCGGGATGCGTAAGCCACAACCTTCCTTCTTGCATCAACACACAACCCAAACCCGTGTGTGATGCATCGCAAGACATCAGAAATTCCTTACCACCTCAAAGTTGAATTAGAACCGAGCTTCACCAAAATCTTCTTCAACTTATCGAAGCTCTCCTGTTGCTTCTCACCCAAACAAACGGAACCCTTTTCTCAATAATTTAGTCATTGGTGTTTGCGATCAACGAGAAACCCTCTACAAATCTTCTAGAGTATCACCGCCAAGCCCGTAAAACTCAATCTCCGCCATCGACTTAGGCGGCTTCCACTCCAAAATCGCTTCTATCTTACGGGGGTCCACTCTAATCCCCTCAGCCGACACTACATGACCCAAGAATGTCACCTCCCTGAGCCAGAACTCGCATTTACTGAACTTCGCATAGAGCTATTTCTCCCTTAGAATCTGCAATACCTCCCGTAAATGTGCATCATGTTCCTCCTCAGTCCTTGAATATACCAAGATGTCGTCGATAAAAACCACTACGAACTGGTCTAGATACTGTTGGAACACCCTATTCATCAGATCCATGAAAGCTACCGGTGCGTTAGTCAACCCGAACGGCATAACCAAGAACTCAAAGTGCCCATACCGAGTAATTAAATGCCGCCTTCCGATATCCGCCTCCTTTACCTTCAACTGGTGATACCCAGACCTTAGGTCGATCTTCGAGAAAACCGACGCCCTCTTCAGCTGATCAAACAAGTCATCTATCCGAGGCAGTGGATACTTGTTTTTGATCGTCAGCTTATTCAGTTGGCGGTAGTCTATACACATCCGCATAGTACCGCTTTCTTCTTTACAAAGAGTACCAAGGCTCCCCATGGCGAAATACTTGGCCCGATAAAGCCTCGGTCCAACAATTCCTCAGATTCGAGCCTTAAGCTCCACTAACTCCTTAGGTGCCATCCTCAGACGGAGCAATGGATACCGGCGCGCTCCGCAATGATCTATCCCAACTCTACCTCCCGATCCGTGGCAAACCCAAAGCTCCTCCTTAGGAAACACATCCACAAATTCCCTAATCGTCGAACTGCTCCACAAGAGACTCCTTAGCCTCCACGGCATACACATGAACCACATACGCTTCACGCCCTTCGACCATCTTCTGGCTTTGAAAGAGATACCACATTGGATGATAGTTCTTCCTATTACCGATCGTAACTACCTCATCACCCTCACCGTTTTTGTAACCATGCGCTTAGCCACAATCCAACTTCGCTTGGTACTTAACCACCAATCCATCCCAAAATCGATCGAACTCCCCAAACGGTAGTTCCATCGATCGACCTCGAAAGATACCCTTGGAGTTCTAGAGGTACGCCTCTATACGCTTTATCTACCACTACAGAGTGACCTAGAGGGCTTATTACTACCATCCGCCTAGAAGATATTTCGAGTCTAAATCCATGGTCTTCACTATGCTACTTGCAACATACGAGTGTGTTGAACCCACATCAATCAAAGCAAGAAATGGAGAACCAAAGATTAGAAACGCATCCGAGAATAACGTCCGGCAAGTCGCCTCCTCTGCCGCCGCAAAGATACACTAACCCCTACCGTCGGCCTCGAACTACATTCACCTCTCTCGCCTGGTGCTCCACGGCCCGACCGTAACTATTACCTCCTCTGCCATTACCTCGGCCCTCTGCGGTGGTCCATTATTTCAGACTAATTATGGCCCCGATTCTCCGATCAATCCTAGCTAACTTGCGCGACACCCTCACACGGTGGTCCAAAGAGCCACACTCAAAACAACCTCTACCATCACCCAACATCCTCCCGGTGAGCCTTTCCACAACGGTTACATCACAAGCGGTCCCCGCCTAGCAAAGAATAAACCTACCCGATCGATTCGCCCACTCGGTCTAGCCTCTTCTCATTGATTATCCGATGACCCGTAAGATCCAAAACTCCTTTTGTGACGGTTTCTATCCATACCCCGCCTCACAGACTCTTTAATGCCCTCGGCAACCTTCGCTTTTCAACTAGAACCGCAGAATTCACGCTCTCACCGGGCGCAATCAACAATCTTAACTCGTCTCGCAGGCCATCCTCGAAACGAACGCACCTTTCATGTTCAGTAGCCACCATACCCCTGGCATACCGACTCAGCCTCAAAAACTCGCCTCGACTCAAACACATTTGCTCCCTCGACTAACCTCAAAAATGCTTTCATTGCTCATTTATGTAGTTAGCCCCGACGTACTTTTTCTGATAAGCAGCCCAAAAATAGTCCCATGTCAGATCTTCAGCTGTAGCGCTATCTCGAACAGTGAGCCACCACTGGTATGACTCATCTCGGAGAAGTGATACGATCCCTTTTACCTTTTCTTCCACGGTCAGGTCTAGATCATCCATGATCCACTCTGTCGCTTCCAGCCAATACTCAAGAATTGAGCAACACCCAAGACACCCCGAAAAATTCACCCGCTTGTTCAAGTCGCCAGCACGATTTCCTAGCTCCCACGCCTCCACCTACTCCAGCCTTACCCGTTCTAAAACCCGCAAAGATCGCTCAGTGACATCTGCGTTATCGCGGCTCTGCTTGAACTCACCACCTCCACTGGTGGCGGGCCAAGATCTCATTCTCTCAACCCTACCTGTAACCTACGGGCTCAGAAACCGTCATCCTACCGCGACCTCGTCCACGACCACGTCCACCTCGGGTACTCATGACTAAATCTCGTCTGGATTAAAGAATTTTATGTATCACCATTATTCCACCGTGTTTAAAGCAAAGTCTTATGAATTTTTAAAGAAGCTTTGTTTTCGCGAGTCCACAGAGTCCTATCAGTTTCAGTCTCTAAAGTAGTCTTACTAGCCATCCAATCATATCAATTAATATCACAACCAATAGTACGGGGTACTTACCAGGCGGATCGGTGTTTGAGACTCGGTGCCATGCCCTTCAAACCATACTTTTAAAACCAATACTTGAAAACTATAGTTTCAAAACATTTTGGGCCTCGGGCCCACAGCCGAGCTTTTAAACTTGGCTCTGATACCACAATTGTAACACCCCAAACCCGGTCAATACACCACGACTCGAATCTGGTATGCTACAGGGAAAAGGTTTTGGGTGGTTTAGGTTGAAGTCTAGAAGTTTGGTGAAAACACTTAGCGAGATTTTGTATTTGAGGAAAACTCGATTAGGTTTTGATTAAAAATCTAATGATGTATTTGAAAACCCAGAAAGTTTTGAAAATTAATCCGATGTGTAGGTAAAACTAGTTTATTTCGTTTTGAAGCTTAAGTTATTTCTTATTGTTACTAAAACATTTATGACTTAGTAGAAAATCATATTTAAGTTAGAAAAACAATTTGAGTTCACTTTATCCCAAGTTATAGTATGATACCCGATGGTATAGTTTAAAACATCGTTTTTTTTTGAAATTTTGAAACCGTTGTCTTTCCAAGTTTTAGCACATTTCACTCAATTAGTTTGTTAAAGCATATTGAAAATCCACTTAAACATAACATATCAAAACATAATTTAAGAGGCCATTTACAAACCAAAATAAACCCAAAAGTAATAAAAAGTTTAAGTACCAAATTAATAATAGTCTGAGAAAATCATTATTTGAGCATGGCATGAGCACCTCGAGTCCATCCCGGCCCATGTCCGTGTCTAAGTGTCACCAAAAGTCAAAGGAGAGAGTGAGTCGCAAGACTCAAGGCATAAATCCTCTCCCGATATAACATGCCAACACACATATCACAATGTAATAATGCAAGCAATGCACCCGATCCTAGCCAACCATATCGCTTTTCTACCCCGTGTGGTACCAAACCACCGGTGGTGCTAAACCACCGTGACCCAAAGTCACGATATCCATATCGTGGTACTAAACCACCGGTGACCCAAGTCACGAATAATCCAATGATGGGGCCAACCCATCGTGTGATACCAAATCACTAGCGACGATCCCATATCTCATAAGTGGGGCCAACCCACGGTGGTGTCAAACCACGTGGACGAGTCGCAATGAGGTGCCAAACCTCCGTGTCCCAAAGACACAATGTGATACTAAATCACCGTGACCGTAGTCACAAATCGATGATGGGGCCAACCCATCGTGTGATACCAAATCACTAGCGCCAATCCCAGATAATCAATCGTGGGGCCAACCCATCGTGGTACTAAGCCACCGACGAGACGCGGAGGTGCTAAACCTCCGTGACCCAAAGTCACAAAATATCATTGTGGTACCAAACCACCGGAGGTGCCAAACCTCCGTGTCCCAAAGACACGGTCCCAAAGACACGGATATCATACTCCCTCCTCTCATATCACCCAATCACATATCATACTAGATGCAAAATCGCAATCATGCTATCATGCTCACATGCTTAATATGGCATCTCAAAGTATCAAGAATCATGATATCATCATCATCACATAACTCATAATGAAATGGACTTACCCGAATCCGTATCCATACCTCAATGGGTATCGTAGTAATCAATCACACTGTTTCATTTACACAACAGGTTATCACATTATTAAGTTAAGATAGTGTGTTGGTTTACACACCTGAAGTAGCGAAGGTGTTAATCCCTAGAATCGATTTACGCCCCTCGATCACTTCTACAACTCGAATCCTACAATCGGCCAACAATGGATTAACCATCATACCATTCGGCCATAACCAAATAAATCAAAGGGTATATCGGTTTACCCTTACCTTCAACTTGATTTGGTTTCCTACCAACCTGAACCCAACAATGGTTCTTTCAGCAATCGGCTTCACCCTAGAGAGAACGTGGTTAATCCTTTGAAACCATATACTTAATCGAAACTAAACAGATAACTATGAGCAATCGTCTCACCATTACTTACCGATTGCTAAGCAGAGTAAAAAGGCTCTCTTTGCTTGATTACGAACTCCAAAGGCCCTATATGGAAATAGTTACCAAAACAAGTGATTAACTCCTTTATAATAGATATCAAAATCAGCCCTTAAATATACCCAAAAAAATCAGCAAGGTAATGAGAGAAGGAGAAAGGCCATTCGCCAACACTTACCCACTACCAATCGATTGAAACCAAAGACCTAACAACCCCCAATATTCGGCCACCAAACACCACTAGGAGAGGAGAAAGATTCGACTAACAGGTTTTGGAAAAAATGAAAGTAAAGATAGATGAATGGAGGGGGTCACTTTCGGTTTTGAAAGGGGAAGAAATGAATAAGGTGTTTAGAAGAAGAACAAATTTTGGCTACTACCCTTCAAGAAAAGGAGAAAGAAAATGCTAGATTCGGCTCAATGATGAAGAGAAACAAAGGCTGGTTTCGGTTTAAATGAAATGGTATGGAACAAATGGGAAAATCGACACAAGGGTTTGTAAAAACAAAAAGAAAGAAAATGAGAGAGAAAGATCACTAGTTTGACTTAACACCAATGGAAAAGAAAAGAGGAGATAGTGAGTATATGGTTCGCCAAGAGTAGAAGAGGAAGCAAAAAAAGCAAAGGCTTGAGAACCCAAATAGCATTCGACTACAAAAGAAAAATTAAGAGAGAAACAAATGAAGTTTCAGAATGGTAAAGGTTACTTGGGATTTTCGGTTTCAAGAAGCAAAAATGGGAGAGTTTGCTAAGAGAAAATCAACTTTGGTGCACAAACAAAAAGTCGGCCGAAAGTACTCAAAATGCCTAAGAACAAACGGCATTCTCCTCCCCAACTTACCAACCGCCAACTCCCCAAAACTCTCCTAACAATCGGCCAACCTCCCCCATTTACTCTCACACCACCAATTCAAATGGCAAAGATCAAGTCTCCTCCTACAATTGCTCTCCATCCACCGTTTGAATGAGTTGACAAGGTCCAAGCTAGAGTTCAAATTGCCCACAACTCTTCCCCTCCATGCCGTCAAAATGGATGCAAAAGGGGTGGGATTCTCGTGACTTGAACTCAAGACCTCCCCCTTGCAATTGACTCCACACACATGCTCCAAGTGGCGCATGCCTTGCCACTTTGCTAGCTCTTCATTTGTGTTACAAATTCACTTAAATTAATTATAAACCCCATCTCCTCCAGCTCCTATCCCTTAAAGCCCAAAACAAAAATTTTACCACCTACTCAGGCACACTCCTAGCCTACATCTAAGCCCCAAAACCACACAGACAACAACATAGCAAGCCATAAACATGCAACAATTGCCAAAAATAAAATAACCCTTAACCCGGGATAGTACAAGGAGTCTGCCGTGTTGGTAGAGAAGGCTAAGGTAGCCGAAGGGGTTAAAGAATCTGTGAGACAAAATTTGGATAAAAATAGACAAAAGAGAGGTTTTGGATCATCAGGGTCATCTGGGAATGTTCAAAAGAGACCTAGAGTTGATGGGCCGCGAGGTCAACAGGTTGTTACGGGAGGACAGTACCTTACTTGTGCTCAGTGTGGAAAGATGCATCTGGGAGAGTGTTGGAAGAAGACAGGGGGATGTTTTAAGTGTGGATCCAAGGATCACATGATTAAGGACTGTCCTATGAAAATAGACAGGAGCCTACCAATAAGTCAGGGTCGTAATGAGGCTGAAAGAGAAGGACAGTAGCCCTCGTGGGGTCGTGGTCCGATTGGCAGAGGTAATGGTTCTGGAAGGGGTTGGGGAACACCGGGCAGATGTGTTGGTAACATAGAGGCGAGACAGCCAGGTCTAGTGTATGCAGTTCATCGGAGGGAGGATGGTGACGCACCGGGCATCATAATCGGTACATTCCTTATAGTTGACAAGCCTTACTTTGCTTTAATTGATGTTGGCTCGACCCACTCATATGTTGCATGTAGAGTAGCTGAAACATTAGGTGTAGCATCTGAATTGTCTGTTAGGGAGATGACTGTAGTGTGCCCGTTAGGTCAAACGGTAGTGGTGAATAGGATATTCCGGAGTGTGCCTTTAGAGATTCAGGGGGTGGTATTTCCTGCCGACTTGATGTAACTACCTTTTGGGGAATTTAATCTCATTCTAGGTATAGATTGGCTAGTGGAACATCGAGCTAAATTGGATTGCGCAGCTAAGCTAATGGAGTTGAGGACTCCGGAGGATGAGGAGATAATTATGATAGGAGAAAGAAAAAATAATTTGGCTAACGTAGTCTCCGTATTAAAGGCTGATAAGATGGTTTGGAAAGGATGCAAGGTATTTTTGGCCTTCGTGAGTGCTTTGGATGCAAAAGAAGAAGGAGTTAGTGGAGTGAGAATAGTAAGGGAATTCGTGGATGTCTTTTCGAAGGAGCTGCCTGGGTTACCCCCGGACAAGGAGGTGGAGTTCAGAATTGATTTACTACAGTGCAGCTCCGTGTCAATTGTTCGTCATCAATGGCACCAAAGGAGTTAGTAGAGCTTAAAGCCCAGATCCAGGAGTTACTCGATCATGGGTTTATTTGACCTAGTATGTCTCCATGGGGAGTACCGGTCCTATTCGTGAAGAAGAAGGACGGGACTATGCGTATGTGCATAGATTACCAGCAGTTGAATAAGCTGACCATCAAGAACAAGTACCCATTGTTGAGGATAGATGACTTGTTCGATCAGCTTAAGGGGGTCGCGGTATTTTCAAAAATAGATCTACGGTCGGGATATCATCAGCTTAGGGTGAAGGAAGTAGATATCCATAAGACATCTTTCCAGACAAGATATGGGCATTATGAGTTCTTAGTAATGCCGTTCGGATTGTCAAACGCCCCAATTGCGTTTATAGATATGATGAACTGGGTTTTCTGACCCTACCGATCGGTTCATCGTTGTGTTTATAGACGACATTTTGGTGTATTCCAAGTCCGAGGAAGAACATGATGAGCACCTCTAGGTGGTGTTGCAAGTGTTAAGGGAAAAGAAGTTGTATGCCAAGTTCAGCAAGTGCGAATTTTGGCTAAAGGAAGTTACGTTCTTAGGGCATGTGGTGTCTATGGAAGGAATAAGGTGGACCTTCGGAAGATTGAGGTAGTATTAGATTGGAAACCACCTAAGTCTGTGGCTGAGGTTCGTAGTTTCTTGAGGTTAGTAGGCTATTATAGGAGATTTGTTGAAGGGTTCTCATCAATAGCAACACCTCTGACGAAGTTGTTAAGAAAGGAGGTACCTTTCGTATGGGCGGATAAGCAGCAGGGGAGTTTTGAGAAGCTTAAAAGAGTATTAACAGAAGCTCTAGTTTTGATTCAGCCGGAAGCAAGGAAAGACT